>OV656837.1:18750000-19375000 GCA_927399475.2 Acleris emargana
ATGCCCTCGCATCAAGACATCCTCCACTGCCGGAAGGCCACCAAAGGCATCTCAGAGTGCACGATAAACATCAACAATGTGCCTTTCGTGTTTGTGGACGTCGGTGGGCAGCGGACGCAGCGGCAGAAGTGGACGCAGTGCTTTGACTCGGTCACGTCCATATTGTTCCTCGTTTCATCTTCAGAGTTTGACCAGGTCTTATCTGAAGATAGGTAAGTTTTGGGGATGGATGTGCATCCTTTTTTATTGTTATTCGTACCTAAAGCGAGAGAATGAGACACTAGTTAACAGTAAAACTAGGGGATCCAGAAGACTTCTACAGAGAGCTCAAGGGTCCTTACTCTTTATACCTATACCTTGTATGTAATTTAGGTATAAAGAGCTACTCTCATGAAATTGCATACATTCCAGTTATTTTACGTGGATTGCTCGAACACTAGTGCTATTAATTTGTGGAAAAAAGTTCCATTACATGCTGCCGAATGGCATGAGCATGGCTTGGTATTGGAGAAGGAGAACAGAGCTATAGATTGCAATCTGAAGTATTGGGATTGGTCTTTTGCTTATATTTTTTTGTTAGATACTAAAACAACACATAAGATTTGCATTATTTTAATCAACATTGTATGATTGGACATAAAATTCGTAGAACGAGATTAACGACAAGTTATAAATACATTTGTTGATGTGTACGCAATTCTCATTGGACAATTAAATGACACATAATAACCTAGGTTGAGTCGCTTAAGCTTTTATTGATGCATCATAGCATCCTTACGGTTCCTGACGTGATCCATGACTGTGGAAACTTGAGGCAACTCCGAGAACGTCAGAATCATTACTAGTTATGTGAATCATTATTGGTCCTGTCATCATACCTTTTGAGCCCAGTCTTGTTGGAAAATATGCGGTCAAAGAAGGTATTTTTAAATCATTTCCACATGTGGTCTTCAGCCGAAAGTAAAAAGTTTTACGAGTTGAATTAACATCGGTATTAACTTTAGTTTCCTTTAGTTTTTATGAAGGCAAAAACAGCATCGTAAACATATAATCGGTGATGTAATTTCGCTAATTATAAACCGTAGATAGCTGTTAAATTGATTCACGCCATTCGGCAAACCGCAAAATGTTTGTGTGCCCTTTGAATATTCATGTTTCAAATTAGACGTAAACTTGGTAATAAAATAGGGCGAATTCAAACTAGTTCCCTAACGAAATGTAAATAACATGGAATGACTCACAGCCATATATGTATAATCTGCAGTTAGCATAATTTATCTGCTTTACGCAATGCTGTTGCTTATTCATTAGATCTCGGTGACACATTCTGTGTGTTTTACCACTTCTCTAAGATTTATCTGTCGTTTGATAATGATATAAAAGACATAATGGAGAATATTATGCGGGGTGATTAATGTTTGTTTGGAGTAACACAAATTGTCTTTGTTTCTGCGTCAATTCAATACCCAGCGTTAAGCAAGAGTTATTTGCAGGTGAAAATTAATGGAGATAGTTAGAGAAAGCGGAACTAACGCTTGCGTATTTACGAGTATAGTAACGACAAGATTAAACAAGGTTCATTTGCATAAATGTTTCGTTTACTTATTTATAACATATTGTATCTAAATGCTCATTATTTATCTTTGCAGAAAAACGAATCGTCTAGAAGAAGCGCTCAACATTTTCGACACAATCGTGAACAACGTTAACTTCAAAGGCATTTCCATTATCCTGTTTCTAAACAAATCAGATTTGTTAGCGAAAAAGGTGGCGAGTAAAGAGACGGATATTCACTGGTACTACCCGCAGTTTACAGGGGACTCGCACAGCCTCGCGGACGTGCAGATGTTTCTCCTGGAGATGTTCGCAAACATGCGCAGGGAACCAAAGACAACACTCTACCACCATTTCACTACAGCCATAGACACACACAACATAGAGGTGGTCTTCAACTCGGTCAAAGACACCATCCTCAACCGTAACCTAGAATCTCTAATGCTGCAGTGACACGGCAGAAGTTTCATCAGAACATTTGGAAGTTGTTAAAATGTGATATGGGCCAATTCGTTGTGAATATGTTACGGCATAATATCGCGGCCCTTTTCGGGTCTGTTGTGTTGTCAACGGCATAATAGCTAAAGCACGTATAAAGACAATGTAATTTAGCGACGTCGGGCCTCTTAAGCGGCCTACTCTATAGATATTGTTGTAAAATATGTAATTTGACACGTATTTATTTACTAATAAAGTGGTAAAAACTATGTATAGTCTATCATAACGATATTTGTATATCAGTATATTTATGACCAAAAAATGTAGATTTTGCACTTGAAAATGTATTATTATGATCACGTTTTTGATGGAGTATACGCGTAGCTACGAGGGAGGAATTGTATACAGTGAGTAAACGTAGGCTGTAGGGTATGTTTGTCGAAGACAAAACACTTCAAGCAATATTGTTTTCAAATGTCCCATAAGGTTGCTCGAAAATCCAACGAATAATTTACAGAAGCCATGCTCATGGAAACCGATACCAACTGACATTTTAGAGTATTCATTAAATGTGTATAACCTTGTATGGCTTGCATACTAAGTTTTTTGACAAGGCAATTCTAACGCGTATAATACTAATTTAAATATCATAGCGTATGAACTAGTATGCAATCCTTTAATTCTAATTACCTACTGCTCAAACTTATGCCAACTTGCTTATGTATATCGGTTTCTCGAAGCGCGTTACTAGAAATAGTATTTTAGTAGGCAATATTTCGCGGAGTAACCTAATGGATATGTTATAAACAGTGCCAAGCTGGGACCTGGCGCGCTGGGGCCTCTTCGGTAGATGTGTCGGAGACGCGTCGAGTCACCGTCTGATTGGTTGAATGATTATAAACTACTCTCTTGATTGGGAAATTGACCAATCAGGCGGCAGTTCGGTCATAGTTCTCAAACGCAGCTGTAGGTAAAGTCACAAATTGCTACAATAGTAGAAACTAGCTTAGCCCTTTAAGGGAAACAAATTAAGTTTTCCTTGAAATTAAATTAATTGCTGTGATCAAATTGAAATTTATAGCTGTTGCAGCAACGACACCGTTTTTTGGATTTTTATCTTTTGACATTTTGTCAAATTTTTCGTACGGATGCTCAATATTGCACAACTTTTTTAAATCTGTAGGGCGCGTTGTGATATTTTCGCATTCTCGTGAATCCATTTTCCACGATGTTACTCTTACGATAAATCCGTCCCTCGCCACATTGATTCAAAGACATGTAATCTCATTAGCTTCTCTAGTGTATATTATTTTAATTATGCGTCTTTTCTACTATTTACATTTTTATAACCAAATGGGCACAAAATTACGTCTTTCGCTCTCCTGTGTACCATGTGGGTTGAGCGCGGGATGCAGTTATATGGTTGGAGACTGTTTCTGAGCATTATTCAATAAGTTCTTAAAATTCAACTGCCTCTTCTTTGTTAGGTAGGTATATTGTTAAACCAGCAATAATAATAAAATCTTAATATAAAACATTTCATTGGAATCTTTCGTTTTTGTTACCAAAAACGAAATAATGTTGGTAACAAATTTGAATTTCCCGTACGATTTCATATCTACCTACAATTCTTTTATAAATTGGTAAATGTTAACACTTTTGAAACATGCTCTTCTATCTCTTTGTAACATATAACTCTATCTCCGGTCTCCGACTCGGGCCACGGAGGCAGTTCCGCGATAAACCAGTTTAAAGTACATAGTCGGGTGGGATCGAGCTGATTTCGTACTAATTAATTTAATGCATAATTTCGATCATAATAATTATACTCATTTAGTTGATAAGTTTCATAAGCTTTAGTATATTTATTTGGAATTGGATTAGAGTAAATTTATTTACGTTACAAATAGAAGGTCTATTTATTCTGTAATTTTTGAATGGTTTATTAGAGGCTATAATGTAAATACCTCTTTAATTTTATCATGTACATCATTTGGTATTGCTAGGTTAGGTTAATTTAGCTCTGGTTTTGTTAGCCGTCTTGGTTGAGGGGTTTGTATGGGTTTGTGTTTTCCATAATAGTGATACGTTGCATTTAAGAGTGCCATCGCGTGGTACAAACTGTGTTGCCACAGGAATACACAACACAGCTTGAATAAATAGCTGTAGGATGTGAACCGCTATGACATTCACAAAGGATATAATATGTAGTCAACATCATAAGTAGATCAATGTATCTTGCCACGTTAATGAGAAAAAAAAGTTTATAATGAGTTTCAAAATTGACTATTACAATAAATTAATTTCATCCATTTTGTATACACATAACTTCACGTGGCGTCAAACAGCCAATATGCCGATCTTTGATCTATTAGTCACTGATGGATGAGAAATATCACGTGCTTTTGTTTGTTTTTCATGACGTAGTCGAGACGTTTGAACTTCTGACAGTTTGATGTGAATTTGTAAGTCTACTCCTCCAAATGGTTTTGAATCCCCAAATATTGTAAAAATATGGTCAACTCAATTCTTTATGGCAGATATGAATGACGTTAAAAAAACTACAGGGCAACACTGATTAAAGTAAAAGTAATGCTTGTGACGTTGACTGTTACTTGCTATTGAATAAGATCATATAAATTGTATAAACTATATTTTAATAGTTTCGTCATATTGATATGAATGGTAATAAAGTCATCAACTCACTATAAAATCATGTTATAACGGTATGTAGTAAACTACGCTTTGGGACCGCCTTTATTTTTTAAATATCAACAATAATGATTTTGAATTGGAATGTTGTTAAATAATTTTATTTTGACGGAGTAATCAATTGATCAATGTGTAGTTTTTTAATTGTTTAAATCAAATTATCATGAATTAACAATCATACATTTGATACCAAAGGTGCAAAGTACTAAAACTGTATTCATAGTGCGCCAGGGTCTATAATCGACAGTTCCTAAATGATATCATTTCAGACCGTTTTCTGTATCGCTAAGATTTGTCCAAATCTTGCGTTGTAATGAAGTAAGGGAAGAAAATAAAAAAGAAAACCTAGTACCTATTACGAAAAACGAGCAAAAATATTATTATGTAGAAACTGGAATATAGGCCTTATGTTTTAAAAAATGTCCTGTGTATTTCGATCCGCCAGATTGATTGTGTAATTATTTTACTGTATGTATAACCTTATCAAAAGGTTTATTGTAAAAAATATTTCAAATTTCATTACGCGAAATACACGCTGGCAACAATGGTGAAAACTATCTGTGACTCTTATACAAAACTCTAGAAATTCAATACCTGTCTGTATTTATGGCTCAATTTTCCAAATTACTAGAGGCTTAGCGCCAAAATCAGCAATAAAATCGATGATAGAAAGATTTAAAAAATACGCTAGGGGCTTGCTAAAAACTGTAATTATTTTATTCCGAACTCAAAACTATGATCCATTTCCATTTTCGTTGGCATTGTTTCGGAAACGGTAGAGAGGTTGACAGTCATGTTATTAGACCCACAATATCACTAGAGGGCGCTACTATTCGTCAATAGGTTATTATTTCTTGATGGAAACTTTGAGTTATAGAATGAGAAAAGCTAACTTCGATGGATTTAGTAGGAGCCCAGTTATTAGAAACGATACAGCTAAAAAATAATAATGGCGGGACCGTTCTTATAAAAACAAAGGTGGCGCCATCTAGTAGACAAGTTTTCAATGTAGCCTCTCATTAGCCTACTGATGCCCTCCGCAGCTCCGAATCATGTGCTAGTTGGGCAAAAACCAAGGTGCGAGAGGAAACATAATGCATTTGACATGTCACCTCGAAAGAATTTTGATCTCTATTAGGACGAGAATTCTGACCTCCTATTATTTAATTGAATAACTAAAGCGTCACAAACAATGGGGTTTTTATTTCCCCCCAGGGGAGAATTGAGGAGTCTTAATGCTACGGAGATTGTGAAGTGTTGTGGTGATTAGAATAGCGAGGTGGAACATGGGTCTCAAATTAGCTCGACCAAGTCGGGGCTTGTGATTGTTATGATGTTGTTGAAGGTGCGAGAGGTGTTCACTGTTACATAATAATTATTATAACACTCTTTTAATGCTTTTGATTCTAATACTTCATTGCACTGGTTAAAAATGAATGATGAAATCGTTTGGGCTATACACCAGGGACCGGAACCGCTTACCATTTAAAGGGTTTTCGATAGGGTTTTAATTGACGTTTTTACAAACCCTAACGACGCGGTAAGCATATCTTCGACTTACCCAAATGAAAAGCTATCCAATACGATACAATTAATTAGACTAAGCGCTTACCAATCCTTAAAACCCTCGTTAGGCTTTCCCTATGAAGTGTTTATTGAACGGCTTCGAGCTATTTTAATATATACGCGCAGTTCATACAAAATATTTTTGAACTACCTAGCAATTGATTGGCTATCCACAGTCCACACACAGGCTCGAACGAAACCAACCAATCACACGAACAGATGGTTGTTGTTGACTAGTTCGAAGCAGTTTCCATATCATTAGGGTAAGCCTATCGATAGGGATACGCTAACGTTGGGAGAGCATATGATGTAATTACCCGATCGATAGACTTAACCAAATAAAGGGGTTTTCCGGTCCCTGCTATACACACGTCAGTCGTTTTTATTAAAAGTTTCGGCGTAAAATCTAACCGATAAAGATGGTGATATAAAAATGTATTTTTTAACAGGAACTTCCGAAGCGATATAGGTGAAAGCTACCTAATTGTGTACCACTGCATTATACCGCTATATTTCAAGGTAATACAAATTGGTACTAGCAAAACTAATGTTTGTTAAAAAGTATTTATTCTTAAAATATATTTTTTATTCCGTTATCAAAAAAAATGCTTACGGGAATATTTTTTCATTTTTATTAATCTTTAAATTGCACTTATATTATAACTAAGCATAACATAGCTAATATTTTTTTGTAAAAATTACATTTATAAACGCGACAAGGTGACAATCTCATTATTTTTAAGTTAAATGTCAAAGTACAATATTCATCATGGACGTGTTTACTCTTTTATTAAACCACAGAAACATATTTGATTCTGCCTGTGTATTAGTATTTAATAAAACTATTTCGTAACAGTGAAAACCTTTTGCCACCAGTATAGTGTTATTTAAATGAAGCCGAGGGTGTCAATTCTTGTAACCGTAAAACGAACCTTTAGATAGATTTATTTTAATTGGCTTGTAGACTTGGCTGATTGAGATAGCACCCGAGGCTAAAGTGTAAGCGGTTATATGGCTTTTTAATTTCGTATGCGTAAGTATTTAATGTAAAACTAGGATGAACGGTGCCTATTGTAGGAATTAAATTATTTATATTATTAAAATAGCTTCTTTGATCTTAATGGAGCGTTTACGTAGTTCGGTTAGCGCATGGCTTTTTGTAAAATTTATTTAACGAATTCGAACTGAATGCGGCCGACGAATTCGGTCACCGAACGAATGGAAACGCGACATAAGAAAGTTGTAGTACAATAATGTATAATATTGATAATATATATGTATAATATATATAATAGATTAGGGCCAAAACACACTGCTTTGAGAGTGCGACTCCAGCGAAGGGATCTGTCATTGAGAACGTTACGACTAGCCAGTGCGTGAAGGACCCTCGTTTATTTTTATAAAAACCATTATAATGTATTTAGTTCTGTACGTATATGTATAGTTTGGCGAAAAATGCCTAATGTGATGGTTGCTTCTTTCGAGTGGCCGCCATCACAAAGCATTCAATTTGTTAAAAATTGAATCATGTTGCCAAATTCACTTTTTTCAGTCTTTTTGCCAACTTATACATACAAGCAGTAACTGTATAGATAGTGTAATGCATATTTCGGCGCTGTGTTACCAACCTTGTTTCGACCACTGTGAGGTGACATTTCGTTGCTAAATATTTGTTCGTTGAGACGTTTGTGCTATTATTATTGTTTTTTCGAGAGACACGTGTACATGTTTTGTTTAGATATTTACGCATATGGATTATAGAGAAATTATTTAGATAGTTGTATGTTACGAATTTTGAACATATTGTTAGGAGTCATTTTACACTCGTGTTATGTATGCTAGAGTGTTGACAATATCTTTTGGAATTCCTCTATATTTTGTATACAGCCCAATATTTATTGTACAGTGTAATAAAATACAATGCATGTATAATTTATATTTTTTATTTTGCCTTTAAATATCCTAATAGATTTATGTAACTGGTACATAATGAAGGTACGAGTAGGTACCTTAATAGATAATTATGTACCGTTGCATACATAACCTTTTCTCATCATCATCATCATATCAGCCGAAAGACGTCCACTGCTGGACATAGGCCTCCCCCAAGGCTCTCCACTCAGACCGGTCTTGTGCTTTTCGCATCCACCGCTTTCCCGCGATCCTTACAAGGTCGTCACTCCATCTTGTTGGAGGCCTACCCACAGCTCGTGTCCCGGTCCGCGGACGCCACTCAAGAACCTTCTGACCCCATCGGCCATCAGTCCTGCGTGCGATGTGCCCCGCCCACTGCCACTTCAGTTTAGCTATTCTTCGGGCTATGTCGGTAACCTTAGTTCTCCTGCGGATATCATCATTTCTGATTCTATCAGGCAGAGAAACCCCGAGCATAGCCCTCTCCATAGCCCTCTGAGTGACCTTGAGCTTTCTTATGAGGCCCATCGTTAGTGCCCACGTCTCGAATCCGTAAGTCATCACTGGCAACACACACTGGTCAAAGACTTTTGACTTCAAACACTGCGGTAATTTGGTCGAAAAGGTGCTGCGAAGCTTCCCGAACGCTGCCCAGCCGAGTCGGATTCGACGAGTGACCTCTTTCTCAAAGTTGGACCTACCTAACTGGACCGTTTGTCCCAGGTAAATATAGTCGTCAACAACTTCGAGCGCAGAGCCTCCGACTATCACGGGAGTTGGCGCGACATGGACGTTGGACATGACTTTCGTCTTGTCCATGTTCATTCTCAAGCCAACTCAGTCGGAAACTCTACTGAGGTCAGCGAGCATTGCACTGAGGTCCTCCAAGGTTTTTGCCATAACTACGATTTCGTCAGCGAATCGAAGGTGAGTGATGTACTCACCATTTATGTTGATGCCTCGTCCTTTCCAGTCCAGAACCTTAAAAGCATCCTCCAATGCAGCGGTGAACAGCTTCGGAGAGATCACATCTCCTTGTCTGACTCCCCGCTGCAGGGGAATAGGCTTCGTGCTCCGGTCCTGTAGTCGGACGGACATAGTGGCGTTTTCGTACAGACACTTCAACACTTCGATATATCGGTAGTCAACTTGGCACCGCTGGAGAGACTGCAGCACAGCCCATGTCTCGATCGAATCGAAGGCTTTCTCGTAGTCCACAAATGCAAGGCAAAGGGGGAGGTTATACTCTTCGGTCTTCTGTATAACCTGCCGCAACGCATGTATGTGGTCTACGGTACTATAGCCTTTTCGGAAACCGGCTTGTTCGGGAGGCTGGAAATCGTCAAACCTGCGCGCGAGACGATTTGTGATGACCCTCGAAAACAGCTTGTAAACATGGCTCAGAAGTGAGATGGTTCTATAGTTCTTCAACAAAGATTTGTCACCTTTCTTGAAGAAGAGAACCACCACACCTCTGTTCCATGCTCTCGGCGTTCTCCCTTCGTGGAGGACGGAGCTGAACAGCGTCTGAAGGCCCCTAAGGATGGGTTTACCACCCGCCTTCAGGAGTTCGGCTGTAATTCCATCCTCACCTGGGGCTTTGCCATTCTTAAGCTGTTTGAGGGCCATACTAATCTCGTACAGGCTGACGTCGGGGAGATCTTCGGTATAGTGTCGGGTTAATCTAGCCCTCGGATCTTTAGCTAGATTTTCGACGGGTATTCGGGTTGTCGTGTACAGCTGTCCATAAAACTTCTCAACTTCCGCCAATAGCTCAGGTTTGGATGAAATGACTCTGCCGTCGTCGGTCTTCAGCTTCATCAATTGGCTTTGGCCAACAGACAGATCCCTGGCAAACACCTTAGAGCCTCTGTTGCGCTCAATAGCCTCTTCAATACTTTTAGTATTGAATCGGCGTATATCACGCTTCAGAGACTTCGAGATCTGTCTGTTGAGCTGCCGATAGCGACTAGCGTCACCAGAGGACTGCAGAATCACTTCGCGCCTCACCTCCATGAGCCTAAGGGTGGAGTCCGAGAGCTTTCTGGTTTTTGTACGGCGGACCTTGAAGAACTTAGACCCGACCGTTTGGACAGCTTCCACAAACCCGTCGTTATAATCGTCCACGTCGCTGCTAAGGCACTCGAAACGGTTTTGAAGTTCGAGCTGAAAGCTCTCGGGGTTTTGGAGCTGAGCGGGTGCCGGGCGGAGCGTAGACTTCATCAGTCGAGACCTTTCAAGCTTGAACTGGATATTCAATGAGCCTCGTACCATACGGTGATCACTCCCAGTTTTAACTGCACTGATCACGGAGACATCATTGAATATATGCTTTTTTGTCGACATGATAAAGTCTATCTCATTCCTCGTTACACCATCAGGGCTCATCCAGGTCCACTTCCTATGCTCACGTTTTCTGAAGAAGGAGTTCATCACATAGAGTCCCTTCTTCTCCATAAAACTGGCCAGTAGGTGGCCCCGGTGATTCCTATGCCCCACTCCAAACTTCCCCACTCTCTGCTCTTCACCGTCTCGTTTGCCCAGCTTTGCGTTGAAGTCCCCCATAACAACCGTGAAGTGAGTTTTGGAGCTATGCATGGCTCTGGAAATATCCTCATACATAGCCTCCACCTCATCGTCGGAGTGTGTCGAGGTCGGAGCATATACCTGTATGACCTTCAACGAATATCGTTGGGTCATTCTGAGTACAAGGCACGCTACCCTGCTCGACACGCTCTCAATCTTCACCACGTTGTTCACGAGGGACTTGTGGACGATAAACCCGACACCTCCCTGGGACTGGTGGTCGCCCTCCCGGAAATAGAGCAAGTTACCGGACTTCAGGGTTATCATGTCCTCTCCCTCTCTACGGACTTCTGACAACCCTATGATTCCCCACCGTAACCTGCTCAATTCCTCCTCGAGTTCCAGCAACTTTTAGTCGGTCCGCAATGTTCGGCAGTTGTATGTTGCCAGGGCCAAAGGTCGTCGTTTCTGGTAGCCGGGTCTCTGCCGGAGATTACCTGAAGCACCCCCTGCCCCGCCGTTACCATGGCCGCTACCGGAGCCAGGAATAGCGGGGCCGCCGGGGATTAGGGGTCTGGGCTGTTGTTGTATATTCATGTTGGTTTGATCTAGAACCGTTGGGGGGAAAAATGCCGTAGTCGCCACGCTTGGCAAGCGGGTTGGCGACCGCAGTTATACCATGTAGTCCGCGGAGGACGCTGCTGCCCGTCCTCCGGTTTATCCCTTAGGCGCCTCTTACGACACCCACGGGAAGAGATGGGGTGGTGCTATTCTCAGCCGGCACACACACGAATACCTTTTCTACAAGCTTAAAATGATAATGACAAAAATAAACAATCGCTAATCGATGGATATTAATCATTTATTCGTAACGAAATAAAAAATAATTGTAAACACATAATTAGTCTCATAACAGTCATAACATTGTTTTAAATATACGTAATTTAAGGTGGCGTTAAAATATTATTATACTAATTAGGATGTTAAGTGTTCCCTTAATACCAAGATTGATAACCGGAATGACCATAACCATCCATGGCAATAACAATGCTATAATAATAATTATAGAACTGTTGTGATTCAACGAACAGTTGTATTTTAATTTGGGGAAATGAAGATGGTGGAGTTAGAGCATTAATCGCAATATAACGAAGTAAGTAGGTACAATAGATAACTGCAATACAATATATTTTGCAACCTAGCTCAGAGACTTTTAGTACTAGAAAGCTGTAATTTGGCATAAAAATATTAGTCACGCCAAGTCGCCAACAAATATGGTAAAAGAAAATTTTGCAAAAAATTTTTTTTTTGTGTACTTACTCCTTTACGCGCAAAAAGGGGATGTATTTTTTTTCTCGTCTACCCCTTAGTGTGGGGTGTTGTTGGATCGGTCTTTCAAAAATATTGCGGGTTTTGAATATATGTTTTATTGCTCAATATTTCATAAACGGATACCCCGTTTATGAAATATTAACCAATAAAATAATTACTAATTTTCGGGACGCAACTGCCTAACATTACCGTTTCTTCATTTTAGTCTGTGAATATACACTTTTTTGAAAAACGTCCAGATAAATCTAATCATAAATAACGGAGCATATCGTAGCCAAAATGCATTTAAGAGCATTTCTAAAAAAGTTTGTACATTTCATTTACGACTTCGATTTGCAAAAAAAATTGCAGGTTGGTAGGGTGAATGAAGCTGAGCCTAAATAACATAGTCTCCCAAAATGTCCTCATACATTTGTATGAAACTTTCCTTTTTTGTTACCATGAACCAAAGAAAGTTAGTAACAAAAAAGGAAAGTTTCATACAAATGTATGAGGACATTTTGGGAGACTATGTTATTTAGGCTCAGCTTCATTCACCCTACCAACCTGCATTTTTTTTTGCAAATCGAAGTCGTAAATGAAATGTACAAACTTTTTTAGAAATGCTCTTATAAGAAGTCCCGTCGTCGCGTAGCAGCTGGCGGCGATTAATTGCAATCCTTTTGAATCTTCCGTGCACTTCCTAATTAAGATTTTCTGATATTTCTTTAGCCGGTGTAGCATATTCGTTAAAATTAAAATGGAACTTACTTATAATTTAAATTAATCAAGCAAATACAATAAGACTTACAAGTCTAACAAAATGAAAATAAGTAATTACCTATCCTATATCTAATCTAATCTATGCTAGCATTCGCCTTGCCGCCCATAACGATTGAGCGCGAATTAGCGCGATATTTGCGCGTGATTTTGCGGTTTTGTTCGTTAAACGACGTTGCCATACGCACAGAAACAAATAAAGAGACGAACAAAATATATTAAACTTATAATACGTTACCCCACATTTTCGGTCGGGTGATGAAAAACAATCGGGAGTCTTATACTTTAAAAAGGTTAACGTTACGCCAACTCCATCTCATTCTTTCGATTTAAATTTGAACAATGAGTGAAAGGGGTGAGACCTATAGATACTTACTAAAAAAATTGTGCTTAATTTTTAGTTACCATCGCTGCACCAGCTATGTTATTGTCTTATAGAAATTACTTTTGAAATCGACGGCAGAATTACTAATTGGCCAGTTTAGTTTGTCCCGCCAGAGCGTCCAAAAATCATATGTAACGCGTGCAATAGACAGCTCAACCGCCAAGTGAAGGGAATAGCACCCCTATGATAACGTTGCTATTTCAAAAGTATAATATCAGTATTTCTTTGGCCAGGCGTAGATATCATCGTATCTGCAGTGTCAGCGTGCCATAATATTGAGGCGGTAATCTGGCAGACGCGGCTACTTGATGAATTATTCAAATCTGGATCTTAAGACGTGATCATGACGCGATTGTAAATCGACGAGGAATGGGAAACTGCGTTTACACTAACTTATTTTATATAGGTAGTTATTTATTGCTTCATTAAAAAAACTTGCTAATTTGTAGCGAGTTTTAGGGCCCGTTGTTTAATCAGTAGGTAGTTATACTAAGGGCCTGTTTCACAATCGACGAGTAAAATTATCTGCCATTTAAAGTTGTCTCTCTCCTTGTCTATTTACTAGTGTAAGAAAGAGAAAGCGCTAAATTTATCTGTCAAAAATTCTTTACTTGTCGATTGTAAAACAGGCGGTAAGAGTTAAAAATCGTAACCATTTTGTTAAATTAATTTTAATATGTAGTTCAGTTATTAATCAAACAACTCTCTCGTTATCATTTGGCCTGAACAGGGTTTAAACGAAGAAGAACTTTTATTTATTTAGCTGTGTTGTTGCCGGCCTAGAATAGTGCCATTCCATGTCTTCCCATGGCACCAAGTTTTTAGAGTTGTTGGTAATTCTGTAGCTCTGCCTATCTGGGAATCAAGGCAACTTTTATTTTTTTCCAAATAAAAGAGCCTACTCGCTCGAAGACAATTTGCATAAAGCTAACGTAAACGGTGCATTCTTCCCCGTCATGGTGGTGGCCGAGACCCGGACGCTCACTTAGCAGACGATAAGTAAGCTTCAAGTTGTCCAAAGAGCTATGGAGCGAGTGATACTAGGCATTTCTCTTCGCGACCGTGTTAGAAATACAGAAATCTGAAGACGAACGAAGCTTTTAGACATTGCTTTGGTCGTAGCTCAGAGGGTCAGAGGGAAGTGGAGGTGGAGGTGACAGGTGGGGTACAAGAGTGCTCGAATGGAGAGCTCGTACATACGGGCCAAAGGGAGGGACGTAACGTTGGGAGGCAACCAATAAGATTGACTGACGATCTCGTTAAGATAGGGGGCAAGGACTGGACGAGGAAAGCTGAAGATCGGAAGAGATGGCGCTGTGGAAGAGACCTACACTCACTATTGGGTGGCGTAGGTTGAAGAAGAGAGAGAGAACATGCATAGGTACTTCTCTTTGTAGGCTTGCGGTACGATATAATAGTATGGTATAAGTTTCTATACTCATAAATTAATTCGTCATAGATGGTCTGCAATACACGCTTAAATTTAGATTGAAATTTTTCTACAACGTTCTAAGTATTAGATATACCAGTCTCACCTTAACAGCGAAAAGAATATCGAAG
Source organism: Acleris emargana (assembly GCA_927399475.2). NCBI lineage: Eukaryota > Metazoa > Arthropoda > Insecta > Lepidoptera > Tortricidae > Acleris > Acleris emargana. The sequence continues at coordinate 18,764,747 of OV656837.1, forward strand.
GTCGGGAATAGTTAGGTACCCATCTACGCAAATGCACAATACCTACATACAACAGCTTTATTTTTCCTCATTCATAAATAAGTAGGCATTAACTACCTTTCAAGGCAAATATATTACGATTATATTGTTTCGTGTGTTCTTAAGAAACACGTTTCACAACACTCACGTGTACGTCAGCCCCGAAACAATATAATCTGACGAGTAAACAGCAATTCATACCGTCCGTACATATCGATTCCCGCGGTTCCATTGCCAGTTCCACTCAATCCGTGTTCAAAAAGCTACTAGAAAACAACCGTTGGACTGCACATATCAGGATGGTCGTTATGTGTGTATTTATAAGTGACTTGGCAAAATTTTGGTATACTGGTCACGTTGCTGCTCATTCCCGTGAAACGATTCAGTCCCGAGTTCCAGTAGAAGCGAGTAATATTTTTCAAGGCGTAAGTCTGGGGAACAGGGTTATCCGCATATGTTACCAAGAGGTAGTAAGAGAGAAGTGTATGCCTGGAATTTCCCGTAAAAGTCGAATAAAGAGCAAGACAATCCAAAGAAGAACCACAGCACAGGGTTCCGACTTGTTCTTGGACCAGATACACGCTATGGACGATCAAGAATGGTTGAAATAAATTATCTCAAGCATTGTTGTATACTAGAAAAAATTTACAAGTATTTTGACGACAGTACTGTTTTGAAAGATTTATCACCTGCTTATAGAAATCCATGTAACGAATCCAAATTTTGGTGCGCCTTCCGACTCCATCATCAGATCAGCGCCTCTATTTTAGGCGGTAAATTTCAAATCATAGGTATTTAACCTGTGGTATTGTTTTTAACTCTGCCGTCATTAGGTAGGTACTGTCAAGTAAATAAGAGCTATCAATACGTTGAGGTGAGTAAAAATACAGGCTGACAATACGATAACAGGTCAAACACGATATGGTTTTTAACGCCTAGAATCTAGAGGCGATGTATAAGTATTAATCAGGGCCGAGATTCTACGTAGTAAAAACCATATCGTCTTTGACTCGTTATCGTGTTGTCAGCGATTTGATAGATCTTATTCACTTTTATTTATTTATTTATTGAACTATACTTATTTATACTTGATGATAATGGCGGCTGAGTTAAAAAAATACCATAACAGGTCAAATACGATTTGAATTTTACCAACCGCCTAGAATAGAGGCGCAGCTCTTAAAAACTATGATATTGCAAATATAAACAATATTCAGCACTTATATTTTCCTACCCCCCATTTTAGAAACAATGTCCAATATCAATGAAAAAAATGATTTTCTACCATCGGTACGAGTAAGATATGCCAATGATCAAGTTATAAAAACTAAACTTTAGTGTCTGTCTATTTTTCTAACCGTTATAAAAACGAAATAGCCTTAGCCAAGAGCCAAACCCTACCAGGCGTTTACGTTTCTAAAGAATTCAAAGCCTAAGTGATTCTAATCTGAGCTAATGCTAGCCAAGAGCACGAGGATGGAAAATAATATGGAAACGCCTTTACGCCAGTACGAAACTCTTCAAGTCGCAGGACTCGTTTATAGATATACTTACCAAGAACGACCCGTCAGTCACTTTGCTTCCGTTTATGTGAGTTTTTCCGAACCATTTGGCCTATCTTAGTCAGGGATGTAGGTAGCTTCTCATTGCTTAACCATATTTTTAATTGGTCCATTTGTTTCAGGGATAACATACACAGATACAAACAACACTCACAATTCAATATAACCGTTTTATAACATTAAGGAGGATTATGAAATGACTACTGCAACCTGTCACTAATATGCTGGTAAACATCTTAGCCTATTTGTGCAAATTGTGGTTACTGAATTATCAACAACTTTTTTTTAAGTTGTAATTCTGTAGCTCTGCCTAGCCCACTCTGGGATTACAGGCGTGAAGGTATGTATGTATGTACTTATGTATGAAATGATAATTACTCCGCTAAATTTACAGCCTCGCTTTAAGTGGTTGTGCACCTTATATCCTCTTCTCTGTAATTCTGTATTCATTGACACTCCCAGCTTGACGCATTGACATCCGAGATCGGCCCAAACGGCATCCTTGATCGCCAATTCAGTCAATGCTCACTCAATTTCAACGCAGGATCACAAAATAAATATTTTTTAGGTGTTTTTACTGGATCACTCAAGGAGGGTTATGTTCCTCTTCTTCTTCATGTAATTAAGATTGCAGGCGTAATCGGTAATAGGTAAGGGTAATTTATAATTATAGTAGCTTTCTGCGATCTTAGGACTAAAACATTACTTTTGCATGCCAGTTACCGGTGAAGTGTGTCAAACTCTTAATGTAAAGGCCATCTTTTGTACTACATGTTGTGCAAAAAAAAGATATTAAATACTTATCTTTCAGGGACCGATACTTACCGGTCTTCATTTCAATTGAAACATCTTCCTTAATTTGCAATATTTCCTTGATATTTTCTCGACATGATGACAATGATCTCTTCGTGTGCGAGTCGGACTCGCACTGGACCGGTTTTTTAGGGTCCCGTAGTCAAACTAGGATTATAGTTTCGCCATGTCCGTCCGTCCGTCTGCAGCTTATCTCAGAGAGTCTTAGTACTACTTCTTCTTTCTTTGCCCCCGCGGCGACTTGAACAGCTACTACCGCGGGGATATGGCGTTTCCACGTGAAGTGATTTCGCCAGTGTCAAGTATATATAAGTATAAATCAATATAGCAAATAAAACACAATCCAATCTTCTCTAGGAAGATTGGGGGCAACGTTGTACGGTGATTTGTAGGTCAGAGGTCAAGATAGTTTTAACCTCTGCACCACTGCGAGTACACTTGAAACGAGAAAAAAGATGCCAGATACACGAAATAAGTCCAAGTCTTCAATCACTGTGCGACACAAAGGCATAAAAAGTACAAATCACTATCAGAAAAGAACTTTGAACACCTAATTACCCAAAAATTAAAGTCTAAAACAAATTACACGTCCGCCATCTTTTAACGTTGCAAATGGCCCTAGTCTTAGTACTAGAAAGCTGTGATTTGGCATGAATATACATATTAGTAACGTCCGTAAAAATCAGAAAAATATCTTCAATTAACGCGCATATAACGAATTTTAAAGGAGAGCTATCACGGCTACATAACGTAAAGTCGAGTCCGGAATTAGGCGAACTAACTTGACAGTTCATTGTACACTAATGTTGCCACAGTTTGGCTAGTGCTGTTAATATCGATATTTAAAAAGTCTAGTTTATCATTATTATTGTGTTTTAAATCTAACTAATAATTTGGAAGCCACCTAAAAGTAGGGTTGCCATCTCTAAAATTTGGAAAACAGGACAAGACGCGTGAAAAACCCGGATTTTAGAGTCCGAAAGCCGGACATGTCAACAAGATCTTTTGAACATATTCAATGTAATAAAAAAACAGTTGAAAATGTCATAAATCACCTTTTTTATTCATTCATTATTTTAATAAAACAGAATCATATTACAATTTGTTACAAATTGTTTATTATAAATCAGCTTTTTTAATTCTTGAAATAAGAAAACAAAACCTTATTAAAATATTAAACAGAAACATACATTTAATAGATTAAAATCTTAAAAGTACCTACTTAGACCATTCTAGTATTCAGTCTTACAATATTTGAGGTAACTCTTTTAGCTATAGTTCTATTATTATCTGCTTTACTTTTTATCAGCAGTCATTTATATAACAAAATATACCTATTTTAGCAGAAAATAATCTAAATTCAGTCTTCTTAAATATTAAACAACAAAACAGAACATTTTTAAAGTTTAGACCTACAGCAATGTAAGTTACATTATTAAAATTTTAAAACAAAATAATCAATCCTATTACCTATACCTACTTATTTTCATCAACTTAAAGTTTTGATCAACAACCATATTTTAAATAGTTTTTACTCAATAAAAACAATCATAACTTTAACTACAAAAATAAAAAGCAATTATTGCACTCATAATTAGGTACATGATTTGTCTATCTAGCTATTAAAGCAAAACGCTCAGCCTCTTGCCTATTTACTTCTCAGTTTTTTTGTATTTATCATTTTTTCCGATAGCTTTTAGAATATCTTCCCTTTTTAAAAGTAATTTATAAAAATCAGTGCAGCTGTATTCTTGGAAATTGAATTTAATTTTAATTATTGAAGAAATTGTTTCTACGCTTAGTAAATTTCTTTCTTTCGTCCATTGTTGTGTAATTAATGAGAATACCCTCTCCACGTTGGCATTATGCGCCGGAATGCAAAAAAAATATTGCGCAATTTTCAGCAATTCCGAATATAAATTCGCATTTGGCGTTTTAAAAAATTGTACCCAAAGTTGATTGGAATTTAAAAGCTTATCTTGTTCAGTTAAGTTTTGGCAAAAAGCCTTTAAATTCACCCACTCGTCAATTAATTTTGCGTCGTCAATGTCTATGTTTTTATCTTTTAAATAGAGGACAGTGTCTTCAATAAAAGTCCACTCTGTGTTGTTATTAATTTTCGGCAAAAACATCCAATCAAATTTCTCAAATTGTTTTAAAGGTTTCATCCATTCTTCAATATATCTTTTAATTTCATTGTAGAAGTCATGTGTGCATTTTTTAAACTCTTGTTTCCTGTTTTCATCTTCTTTATTTATAATACTCTGAACGTTCAGCGGCACAAAATTTTCCTTAATTCGGTCATCTAAACTTTTTGTTATGGAAGCAAGTATGCTTTTTGTTTCAAGAATTGAATTATCGCCTTTCTCTAATGTCTGTATTTTTGTGTGAATGGTGTGCATAATTGAGTGTATAAGGAACAGGTATGCTTCCGAGAAAGGATTTTCGAAAAACTGTTTAATTAAAACAGGTGGCCTTTCTATGCTTTCAAAATAAGTAAGTAAAGGACGGTAGAGCTTCAGAATTCGCTCGATAGCTGGAAACAGGCTTAGCCAACGCGTTTTGGAATGATACAGAAGCTGTTTATATTCGACCTCAGCCGTTTCGCAGAATTCTTTAAGAGCTTCGGTTCGTACTGTGTAAATGGAAAAAAAATTATAAATTTTTAAGACGATGGATTCTATGTCTACTGCCAGTAAATCACATCCGTGGTGCACTGCGTTGTTAATGACATGTGCAGAGCAACCCACACCAACCAAGTTTGGGTTTAGATTTTCCTTCAGCTTGTGGAAAACATTATTTATTCCATATCTTTCTATCCCACCGAAGTTTGTATTGCAATTATCTCCACCAAAAGCAATACATTTAGACAAAAGATCATGCCGGCGAAGCTGTGTTATTATCAGTTCAGTAATAGTGTCAGATGTCTCGTTTTTAGTGTTTTCAATTTAAAGCACCTTTGTAGTGATTCCATTTTTTTTTACATCAAAATATTGAATAACCAGTGGGAATAATTTTGTGCTTCCGTGATTACTAGCATCAGTAGCCACACTTATGAATGGTACATGTTGTAAATCAGTCTTAAGTTGTTCAACCGAAAAAGGGCTTAGCACTCCGGTGGCGATCGCAGTTGCTTTTGTTCGATTGCACGTAACTTTTTTTGCAGTATCTGACGCCGAAAATATTTCGCGGTTGAGAGCACAAGTGCAGTCCAATGAATTAAAAGACATATGATGGCTTACTGTATGATAGACGAGAGCGCCTTCTGCTGCTGAAATAAGGAGGTCCTCCGATGTCGATCTCACAAAATATGTTGCAATATTCGAAGTACTTGATTGATTTTTTAAATTTGTTTTGTGTTTCAGCGTACTTAAATGCTCATTCAAGTCTGTAACGCCTTTGTTTGCGATTGAAATACTCGTAGAACAAACGACACAAAACGCTTCCCAGTCATATCTTCCTTTTTTAAACATCGGCAACTTACTTTCCAAATCACTGTTAAATAGGCATTTACGCTTAGGCATTTTGGTGTCTAATCTGAAAAGAATAAAATAAGTACCTAAAAATATAGTCAATAGAGAATTTCGAAACAAAGGGGTAAAATTAGAACTATAACAATTACTAGTCACCCACGACTTTGTTAGTAAAATAGCATATTTGAAAATCTGTAGAAAGAATAGAAAATTCTAAGCAAATAAAAATTAAACTTTCAAGAAGCAAAATGATACTGCATCTTGACTTAAGTAATATTATTATATTTTTGGATAAAAAGTAGCTTAAGTACTTATCTGTCTGTTCGTGTAAAAAGGTTACAAAAACAGATAGACAAAGCATTCAGAAGAGCAGTGTCACACTGCCTGTAAAAATTAAACTACGATATTTAAGAAAAATATTCTTTGCTTACCACATGTACCTACGTAAGTTCACCCGCTTAACTGGAACGACGCAATGTCTACATTCGTCAAACCGTCGCTGCGGAGTGCGGGACGCGGGTCGCGAATTCGAACAAACGAACGGCGAACCGTGGCAACCGTGACGGGAGGGGTGGGGGAACGGCGTCGGTTGATCGTGGTGTGCGGTGCGAGCATAGTGCGTGTCTCGCGGGCGGCCCAAATTTTTTTTATTTATTTATTTTTTAAAACCCGGTCTACAAATGAAATCTTCCCCGGACGCTCCCCGGATGCCCTCTAAACTAGGACAAATCCGGGGAAACCCGGACGGATGGCAACCCTACCTAAAAGGATCACAATGGCCTGTTGTAATGTCAGCATTATTTTTGTATTTTATTCCTAATTTGAGGAGTAAGTATCGTAAATATCCGCTTTAAACCGTACATCCTTCAGATCATATTATATCGTAAAAATTGCTGTAGTTTTTCCCTATTTGGCAAGTATGTATGAGTGTGAAAGTTTCGATGACAATTACTTGATAAAATATAAATATAATCAGATTTATAGAAGGCACAAGGTTATATCGACATATTTGTGTCGACATAAACCTATCACTATTTATTTTTTCCTATGTCTGGCAACATTTTCGGCTGTCAAGTTAGTTCGCCTAATTCCGGACTCGACTATAGGTAGGCATGATTGGTTCCTGGGATACAGGCGAATCAGGGCTTAAACCTACTAAAATCGCCGAAGGCAGCACCAAATAATTTTAAATAGAGAATTAGTACATACATGTTATTTTTTAAAGATAGTTTTTGTGAAGTAACGGCTTCGGAACTCTACACTGAGCATGATCAGACATGCTCTTGCCCGGTTTTTATTTTTCTGGTGATGCTAGGCCATAACTTAAAAAAAAATTGGCAAGCAAAAAGTCGTTCATATAAAATCATGATTTTTAATATACGCTATAGTTCATTTATTTTAGGATGAGAAAAAAAAAAGGAACCAGTAGTCGTCAACTCTAATACTCGCTGGCAGAATCAATAAGAATCTATGCACTCAATATATTGTATCTGTGCATGTGTCATTAATGTTTTTGTGTTGGACAAAACATTGGGTCTCGATATTATATAAAAAAATTACTATAAAACTATTTGAATATGTATATATTGGTTTCTAACTGCTATACTTAATTGATTTACCTAATTTAAGACTGACTGTTCCGGATGAAGTGTCATCGTTTCTCCACTAAAGAGTGCGGTAGTAGGGTAGAGATTTAAGATGTAGACTAAACGAGCAGCTGCCAACTTTAACAAGGAAATTAACAACAAACAACTCACAACAAAAACAACTATGGAACAATATCAACGCTCACGCTCTCGAACTCGAGAGAAAATGACATAACATAACATGGGACATATCACATAAGGGCGTTGTGACGTTCAATCTGTCAAAAAATGCAAACTGTGGCGTTATTAATAATCAATTTAAAATTCACTAGGTTCGCTATATTTGACAGGTGACAGGATAGTATTTGATTTAGTCGAGTTATATGCTCGGACGTTTCGTTATTTTGTTAACACAGGTTTGTAACCCCTGCTTCTTTAGGTCTTTTATAGACCACGTTTCTAATTGAAGTAAATTTAATCAACACAAATAAAAAACGCAATGTAAATATTAACGAATATGACTTAAAGTACTAAGTGCAATAGATTATAACGTTCATTTAATATTTACTGTCAAATAATAGCAGTCAAAAAAGACGTTTTGGAGCAATATTTTTGTATAATTATTATGTTGCGTGTAACGTGCCCAATAAAATACCTTTATTTCGTTCTGTATCATGCTAAAATAAATGAACTATACATAAACACAAGAAACAAATAAACTTACTTTAACAACTTCCTTGTCAACATATCCCGGGCCCTTGCGCCCAATCATGTTCTCAAAATGAAAGCGTATTTCACATTCTCTTCCGCTCTGAAAGGTAACTTTAAATAGGTAACAAATTTCTACGCTTCGAATGCTTCTCTCCGTCCTCGTTCACGTTTATATTGGGGAAACGAGATAGAGACGTATATTAGGGTAGGTAATAACTGCGTTTCCTATGATATATCCACTATTGAGTTTCCGTAAAATACACGTTACAGCGAATGTTTTATTACGCGTCCGACGGCTCACGCTGCTGACGTTATATTAAACATTATTTTATTATATTACGAGTATAACTGCGTTGACATTTGTATACATTTATTTTAATGCTTGCTCTACTCAATATTATTAGACTCAAGGACATATAATTATTGTACAACATTAATATGGTAGGTCATGGACTAGATCACCTCGAATATAGACTAACTTTTATGCTGTGTTTCTTTTAAATGTTTTATTTCTTTTCTTGTTTTGGCCATCTTTCTCATGCGGGTCCAGCTGAAAATCAGCGCTGCGGCTCCGTGCCACAGCACCACGCTGGCTATTTTATTTTTAATTAGTTAAATAGATTTTGTAATTTTATTTTATTTTCTCAAATGTGTGTGTATTTTTTTGTGTTTATTTAATAGCCGAATAAATGATTCTATTCTATTCTATTCTATTCTAATATTGTAACACCTTGTATACCTATGATCTGACAATAAATGAAATTTGATTTGATTTGATTTGATTTGAAAGCATGTGTTTCATGCGCGGATAAGTCAATGGCAGAGGCAACGTTTTGTTAACCATATGGTAAAAAAGTTGGGAAAATCATGCCTGAATGGGTTCGTGTCACACTGCTGTGTCGCTCGCCTCTTTCTTCGAACTTGTCCGGACTGCCATGTGATTGATTTTGACATATTTTCGTGTTGTTTTGAGCTACGCGGCCATTACTGTCAAGTTACAAATAAGCAACATTGACAATACAATAACATGTCGAAGGCAATATGGTTTTGCCGAGTAGAATCGAGGCATATGCTGTTTATATGATGGTGACTGCAGTGTATGTTGCAAAATGACAAAAGTAAGAGAAGACCTATATTTATTTGGTAAACATGGCCAAATGAAGTACTACCTGGAGACATGGGATTTGGCTTTGTGCGACAATTGCTAATACTAATGTATGTAATGAATGATAGTTATAATACGGGCAATGAAATAAGGATCTAGTGCAAATGACGTGAGGTGGATTTTTTTTTGTTATGACTAATGATCAAATTAGAAAATTGACTTTATTTTATTTACTATAGATGCATATTCCATTGACAAATTTCATTATATGGTCGGCCTTAGGTGATAAATGTACTTATTCTAATTTAAGAAAGACAGCTCTTCGTCATTGCGTCAGCCACGACCTCATTTCAAACACGATCTCTACTCGCATTCAGTACTTACCTGCGCCCCTTATGGGGTCTTTGATTTGCCTTGTAGGAGGCCTGCAAATATTGCGCCTAAACCAGAACCTTTCCGCGAATCTATATTGATGATCTGTTACTCTTACAACTCAAAGAATAATAGTTATTTGACTCCAAGATCCTGCGGGAATAATGTTCAAATGTTAAAGGTAACAAACGGTACCCCTAATGTAAAATATACTCGTAGTACACATATCAGATCATATCAGATCTATGCTTTGACGAAATGAGCATATAAAGTAGGCCAGAAATTAAGACTGCATCAAGCCAAGCGTCCAGTTTCTCCGCCCTCATTGCTAATTATTGTGCTTTCTAATACAAGTATTCTTTTAAAATGCAAGTTTTTTTGTTTTACAAATTAATACACGAGGGCGCCACTGGACGCTCGGTCTTAAACATCACACTGCAATAATTATAAATCTTTAATTCATGTCGTGTATACATACATACATAAGTACATTAAATCACGCCTGTTTCCCAGAGGGGTAGGCAGAGACCACTTCTTTCCACTTGCTACGATCTTGACAAATTTCTTTCGCTTTTTCAACGTTCATACATCGAGTCATGCACGCATGTCGTGTATGTTGAGTTTAAATCTCAAAAGCAAGTCAATTTGACTTGCTTTTGTTTGTTTTGTAAACTATAAAACTAAAAAAAATAGTTTCTATGAACTGCTCTGGTGATAGATTTTGAAAGTAGCAGCAAAATTTTCGCTTAAGTTAACGTCTTACCCCCGTTGTTGGACAACTTAGTTCGATTCTTGATAGACACGATGACTGTGCTTAAAGTACAGTCGGTAGTAAAAACTTGCCACATTTTTTAAACGTGATTCGTTGCCTGTTAAGGCAAAGCCGTTTTAAGCTACTCAATATCTGGGTCACACGTCAACGTGTTCGGAAAAAAAAGACACGTCCCTTTATCCTCTTTGTGAATTGCCCTAGCCCTTAGTGAAAGAAAACACAGCTCAAGTGTTATCATGTGTTTTAGGACGAAAGTATTCGGTAAAAATTGACTCGGAATTGAACAAGGAGGCGTATCGGGATGTATTTAATTTATTTTATATATCAACGACTTGCCAAAAATACTAAATTAAATCCCTACTTTACTCAGACGATATCTCTAACATATTCCCCGCCGAGACAGCAGTAATCAAATTATAAATTCCCTAGACACTATTTTAATATCGTTTTGCCCTGGCTAAAAGATCACAATTTAAAAATAAATATGCAAAAAACGAATTTAATTCAATTTAGACCTTATCGGAAATCTGTTTTAGAAATTATCTATCAATACACAAATAACAAACTAGATCTTAGATACAAGCGCTTGGCCACTACTCGGCCTGAACATTGATGAGCACATAAACTGGAAGCCCACCTGGAAAAAATATCTGTCAAATTATCTAGATTTGCCCATGCCCTCCGGCTAATAAAAAATAATACAGACCTAAAGACGGCAATCTGCGCTTGCCATACTTTTGCTCAGGGGTCAATCAACTATTCTTTGTACATTTTAGTATGTCTTAATTATACAACACTGTGAAACCATAGCCCGGTATAAACTATTTTTTTAAATCAATACTATCATTGTCAGCACAAGGGAAAATAAGCTATCTAAATCAGAATAACATTTTTGCCAAAAATACTGGTAACTTAGGGGACAAATCACTATTTTCATACAAAACTGGGGACAACATGGTCCACTAAGTTACCAGTGAAACAAGATATTTTAATTGTTTAATAAATATATCTACCGGGTCATAGAATTCACTGTTTATCTGTGTAATAAAATCACGCAATATTTTAAAGAAAATCCATTTAGTTTTTCTTTATACTTAAAAACCTTACAAACTTGAAAAAAATTGTGTACAAAGAATAGTTGATTGACCCTCAGGCATTGCTCATTTGCGCCTGGTTATATTAGCAAACTCGTTTGAAATAGTAACATTGTAACCCTCCGGGGAAGCCAAGGATGATAAATGCATATCAATGCATAAGTCTGCGGGAGCTAATATGTCTTTTTGGCTTAGATATATTTTACAGACATATTCAATCTTACCTTTCCTTTAATTGGTAAGCATTGAGATTCGGCCTCTTCAATTAGAAGCGAGTTAAGTATATTCGAGGCCATTAGAGCCGCTTTGAAGCGATTCAAGCGCTGAGTGCTCGTTACTGCCGAAAACGCTTTCGCGCCGAAAAGTCGCACTGCGCCGTTTTGTTTATAAAAGTATACTTTGGTTTATTGCATGAAGGCGTCATGCAGGTTACATAATATATTACAGTTTTGTGAATAAAGTTAATTGAAAAGGTTTATGTTCTACTTTCTTCACTTAACCCTTCGAAGTCGCGGGCAGAAGCTAGTAGTCTCTCAGCAGTGCTCTCTTGCGAAGCGCTGGTAGATTTTCGACGTGTAAAAGTGCCCGTGCGGCATGGGTGCGTCCCACGAGATATAACTACATAATAACTATTTTCATGTTACTAACGTTTACGAGATATAATGAACGTTAGCTATAATAACAAAATCAATATTTTTATAAGGAATAACGGTCAAGTCATATAATATTCATTTTATATAATATTTTTTAATATAACACTCACAATGACTAATTTCAGTTCGTATAACATACATGACATATAGCGATTATAATACATAATATCTTTTAGTATAAGGATTATAAGATCTAATATCGTATGCTATACTCAATGGGTGGGTACTGTAAGGAGCGGGTACAGTCGAGTTCATAGATATGTGTACCTTGTAGTACTTTGTCATTTTAATCGCTGTGACAATTCATATACAAGGCAGTTTAAACATGACATAAAATAAATAGACAAGGTACTAACTCGAGTCTACCAGAACGGTCTTGCTTGTAATTTGTTTTAATTAACCAGAAAATGCCACGAGCATGACGAATCAGGTCAGAACCGACTCGGTTAGGTTAGGTTAGAAGGCCTAGGCGGGAGCTTTGCTCCCGCCTAGGCCTTCGAGGTTATTTTTTTTTCTGCCCAGAAAATTCAGACTGCTGCCAGTAAAGTTAGTAAGGTAAGGTTGATTGTTAATTAAGAAGGCCACTTAATACTGAAAATAGAATTTAATTTCAAATAAATAACATATGCATGTTTTTATATTATACGTGTATTATGTTTTTTGATGTTAGATAATTTGATTAATATATCTTTTAAATCTTAGGTGTTATGAACGTTATACGTTTTAATAGTTATATAAATTGATATTATATATTAATAACGTTATACTTTATGGAAATAGATATTTTGAAATTATATCTTCCGTTCATTATATCCAGTGAACGTTATACTAAACGTGTTTATACAAAGTGAGCGTATATATTATGAATGTTATATTATCAGTTCTTATATCTCGTATTACTTACCCGTGCGGCATACTTACTGAATAAACATCTTTATCTTTATCTTTTAGTCACTAAAACAGTTCTGACAATTTATTATAAAAGTTGGAATGCTAAACGATACGCCATTCATTTTATAAAAGTGTTATATTAAACTCATAATTAGTGTCAAAATTAATTTGGTTTTCTAATATACGTAATTTAAATTGGCATTAGAATATTTTTAACGGTTTATTATACAAATTAGGATGACAAGTGTTTATAGTATGAATCTTCTCAAATGAACTTTTCGCTTCGAGCCCTAATCTTCCAAACAAAGGCCATTGTTTCTATTATCGCAAAACCGCTAGCTACCGAGTTAGCACGTGCTACTACAACATTGATATTGAAAAACAAACGGTATCGTCATAGTATTAAGGTTCAAATTGAATGTCACTGACATTCTAGATGTTACGTTTTGGTAGTGTAGGACGATACCGCCCCGAGGCAATACGGCAAATACCAAAACGTAACATCTAGAATGTCAGTGACATTCAATTTGAACCTTAATACTATGACGATACCGTTTATTTTTCAATATCAATGTTGTAGTAGCACGTGCTAACTCGGTAGCTAGCGGTTTTGCGATAATAGAAACAATGGCCTTTGTTTGGAAGATTAGGGCTCGAAGCGAAAAGTTCATTTGAGAAGATTCATACTATACTAAACGCCAAGACTGATATCCAGAGTGACCGTAACCATGGTTATAATAATGCTGTATTGTTATAGAAGTGTTATTACCATGGCAGCTGCCATGTTATTATAGAATTGTTTTAACGCTTCGTTTACGCTATAGGGCAAACGAATACATACCGACGAGTACGTGAACTTTAAAGCCCATAGGAAATTGCAACGACAATCAAATTGACGACGCGCTGGCCTAGTTGGTAGTGACCCTGCCTACGAAGCTAGCGGTCCTGGGTTCAAATCCCGGTAAGGGCAGATATTTGTGTGATGAGCGCGAATATTTGTTTCTGAGTCATGGATGTTTTCTATGTATTTAAGTATATATTTCTCTGTATAAGTATTTATATCGTTGTGTAGTACCCATAGGTCAAGCCTAGAGCTTAGTTTGGATCTAGTTCAATTGGTGTGAGATTGTCCCCTGAAATATATTTATTTATTTTTAATTTTTAATCTTATGAAGTTTGCTGACCCTTTTTTTTTTAAACCGGTTAAAGATAAGATAAAGATAAAGATAAAGACATTTATTCAGTAAGTCTATCTGTAGTAAGGTTATCTCCACAATCCGAACACTGCTGTTTGCCGGCAGGTTATGGGTTGCACAAGTCAATAATAAGTACGAATAGGTACATGGTATTCTAAATAATTGATAAATTGAAATACGCATGTCATGATCATAATGATTTCACAATATTTGATTTCACTCCAATGTACAAAACCAAATTATGTAAATAATAAGGTTGCTAATTTATTGTAATTTGCTATTGCTTCAAACATTTAATATGAGCTCTATGGCAGATCATAGAGTATTAAATAAAATAGCATGAATAATTTTAATTCAAATGGCTGTTTTTTTGTTTGTTTTTGACAGTCCCATTGTTCCAATAAAACCAATTAGTAATTTACTGGACCAAATGAACGTTAAACTCAATTAAAATGCGATTGATCAGTCCATTCACTGCCGGATGACGTTAAAGCAATTCGCGGACCAATTTTCGTGTAAACATGGCTTTTGTTCGCATTTATTTGGAATAACAATGGCGTTTTAATAACATTTCCCTTTCCTCTGTTATTTTCACGCAGAGAAAATATACATATTAATTGATACAACAAGCAGTTATAGCGATTATTTGACCAAGGCCTCTTTTTTATCGATTTTTTTATAGAGCAGTATTTTACACGTTTTTCTATAAAACAAACCAAACGTTACCTAGCATTTTACGTCTGAAATTTAAGATTTTTTTTTTTTTACTGAAATAACTTAACCCTTTATTACTATATAACGTTCACTTTTTAGATCATTTTGTTTCTTTTTGCTGTTTTAAAATCCGAACAGGCTTGAATCCATGTCATTTTTTAATTTTGCCAAGAAAAGGGTGGAAATTTATAACTCCCACTAATATGTTAACAACGATAAAAGATAAAGATAAAAGATGTTTATTCTGCAGGTAGATCGCACGCGCACTATTACACATCAAAAATCCTTCAAAAATCTACCAGGGCTTCCCTAGATCACTGCTTAGAAAAAACGCCGCAAGAAACTGAACAGTATGCTTTTACAAATATTGCAATGATAATGATCAGCCTAGCATTATATAAAACAATGAATATGGATCAATGTAAAAAAATATAATACGTTGTGTGTCTGTGAATCTGCGTATCTGTGTGGCTTGTAGTACTATCAGACAATGGGCTTGCAACGTGTCACTTTGACGCCGCGCTGGCCTAGTTCGTCGTGACCCTGCCTACGAAGCTAGCGGTCCTGGGTTCAAACCCCGGTAAGGGCAGATGTTTGTGTGATGAGCGCGAATATTTGTTTCTGAGTCATGGATGTTTACTATGTATTTAAGTATATACATATTTCTCTATATATAAGTATTTATATCGTTGTCTATTTAGTACCCATAATACAAGCCTAGAGCTTAAATTGGGACTAGGTCAATTGGTGTGACATTGTCCCCTGACATTTATTTATTTATTTACTAATACGCTGGTAAACATCTTAGCCTAATTGTGCAAAATGTGGTTACAGAATTATTTTTAAGTTTTTAGAGTTGCAGGTAATTCTGTAGCTCTGCCTACCCGACTCTGGGAACGAAGGCGTGAGTTTATGTAAGTAAATTTTTTATTCATAGTTTTGCGAACTGTCAAACCGCCAAGCAGCAGTGTTCGCATTGTTGTGTTCCGGTTTGGGGTTAAGACAGCCGGTGAATTGACTAGCATAGAGGCATTCCATCTTAGTCCTCAGGGTTGGCAACGCATTTGCAGTCTTAGGATTGCGGTCTTGTGAATGCGAATGTCTATGGGTCACAGTTTCCACTTACCATCAGGTGGCCTGTGAGCTCGTTTGCCTTCCTAAGACATAAAAAAAAAAAAACTTACATGTAAAGCCAAGCTATGTTAAGATTAAAATGCAAATAATACTCACGTTAAAAACGTCATTTTGTACCGAAAGAATCTCAGAACGTTAACCAACTTTAGTAACCTACTGTCATAAAACGAAACAATAAATTATAAGAGGCGGAAATTCGGCAAAAAAACGTGTCATATGTAGGTATAATTAACGACGCGTATGAGGCTAAACGTAATTAAATTTCACGTGCGTTGCTCGTAAATCAAAGGAATGGACGAAGCCTCGAAAAAAAAAGATTGTTTTTGCAATATTTTGGAGAATCCCACTGTTTTCCACGGTAATTAGGCAGGAGAGACACTAACATAGGACAAACGTGTTGTTCTGGTGTTACCACTAAAATCAATTCGCGTATGTTAGGTTTTTAATTAATCCTTATTAACTTATTTGATTGCGATTTCATCTTCTGTACAGTCAACTGCAAAAATATGTATCGAAAGAATCCTCTCATAAATTGTGACTAATCTGCATTAGGATATATGTTGTTGGCGTTCTTCCATATTTTTACACTTGACTGTACCAAATTGTCCCTAGTGTTTGTTATGTTACCGTAAAACCTGGTAACTATGGTCCAGTACTTCAACTGTGGTCCAAGTCTAATTTGTTTCATTCCTCATAGATGACTTAAGTATAAGCATTTTAAAACTTCAGTCAACAAGAAATGACTATAAAACAACACGTTTCCTTAACTAAAGATAATGGGAACTTGTACTTTTGGTCATTGATTTTGGACCATAGTTGGAAGATTTTGGACCATAGTTACCAGGTTTTACGCTACCTGTTTTCTGTTCAATTTAAGTTAAGTTAGGTTAGTTTTTTAAGTCAGCGTACAATACTGAGAGGGATCCTTAGTAGGGAATGCAATTTAACCGGTTATTAACGAATTTTCTATGAAATAACCGGTTAAAACCGGTAATAACCGGTTATTAGTATTCCCTAATCCTTAGCCTCTATTCTAGGTGGTAAAAATCATATTGTCTTTGACCTGTTATGGTATTGTTTATAACTCGGCCGCCATTACTGTCAAGTAAATAAGAGCTATTTTAACGTTGACATTACGATAACAGGTCAAAGACATTATGGTTTTCATCTCACTAGCTCGGAAAGCCCTTTTTGTTTGTTTGATATCTATTGAGAAAATCGCTTTTTATCCACAAGTGATATTTGACAGCTAACCAAACGTAAAACCTTACAAGTGCTGAATTTTTAACATCACAATTAATGAATTGCATCGAGTAAAAAACACTAAATACAGTCTTACTACTTTATTTTAATTCATAAATATCAGCATTCAAAATTAACCATCATTCTTGTTTTAAAAACGGGTAAAATGTTCTGACAGTCCAAATAAGTCGATGTGCAAACCAAACGCATCCGAAATAATAAAAAAAAAACTTACGTCAAAACTTTTCTATTAAGCCGTCAACGTTAAAATATTCGCATGTTTTTCTAGTTTGTTTTGTTATTAAAAATGAGTGATTCGAGTGATAAAGACGTATTAAAACCCGTGGAATTACAGGAAACCGTGCAAAATGCGGAATTGAGCTTACAGTACAAAACATTTTCTTAGTTTCCTCGCTGTAGTCAACGTTAAATATTCGCATGTTTTTCTAGTTTGTTTTGTTATTATAAATGAGTGATTCGAGTGATAAAGACGTATCTATTAACACCTGTGGAATTACAGAAAACCGTGCTAAATGCGGAACTGAGCTTACAGTACAAACCCTTTTCTTAGTTTCCTCGCTGTAGTGAGGTGAAAAGTTTTGTGTTATACACGGGTGAAAAGTTATTTTACGTCTCGTGTCTTGAAACACTTGCTACGCTCAGGATTCTATTTTTGAACCACTCGCTTCGCTCGTGGTCAATCATAGACTTCTTTCGGTAGCTCGTGTTTCAAATGAACACTCGCAGGTAAAATACAACTTTCCCCACTTGTATAACAAATAACTATTTTACCGCCTAGAATCTCGGTCTTATTAAACGTTATGTTTTCTGTCTACTTTATTTTCTATTGGTCGTCTGTGTCCGTTGAAGAACTATTTCCTATATCTATTTCTATAAATTATGACCATTAATTTAATAGGGTTACCTTACTTCATCATGTCAGCCGAAAGACGTCCACTGCTGGACATAGGCCTCCCCCAAGGCTCTCCATTCAGATCGGTCCTGTGCTTTTTGCATCCACCGCGGTCCCGCGATCCTTACAAGGTCGTCACTCCATCTTGTTGGAGGCCTACCTACAGCTCGTCTCCCGGTCCGCGGTTACCTTACTTACCAGGTTATTTTAAGTAAGCAAAATAATGATGTAGCATAAGCAAATTATTTTTAAATGAAAAAACACATTTGAACAATGTATATGCCGTAAACAATAAAATTAAAAAAAAAATAGAATAATCCCTATGGTAAATAGATATGTAAATAATATGCACTCACTCATCACGGTTTTTAATGACTCGTGTATGATCTATGTATGTATGAATCATTTCGACACTGCAATGATTACGCATGGTTTAATTAATACCCAGAAACCAAACTAGGGCTGGATTCATAAAGCAAAAAGCAATTTTCCCATTTTTAAAGTACACAGAATTATGCCAAAACAAAAAAAAACTAGTAATTTAACCTCTGTTGGTGCATGCCAAGGTTTAATTTGGACTGTATTCGTAGTCAGAGTTATTTCTTTTTAGTTTTTGGTGTGGATTGTACCACGTTTAATTCGAACTGTGATTTATTCCGCCAATCAAAGTGTCAAATGCTCGAGTATCGCCGGTTTCAGTCCGCGATCGTGACGGGTCGGGTTTGTAACGCGCGTAAAGAATATTAAGGTTCAGAGTGGCCAGCTCTTGCTCATGACCTGGTAACCATGACGTTCAGTTTAGGTTGAGAGAAAGGGACAGAGCTGTATAACTGCTGTAGCTCTGTCCCGTTCTGTGAGCCTAAACTTTACTGCTGTAGTATGTTCTAGCTAAATACTTGCTTCTTTTAAGACAACAGGATACTCAAAATGCGTTCTCAAGAAGAATTTATTCCCAGATTAAGTGGAAACGTACCGGAACGATACCTCGCTTGTCAAAATTGGTCATCTGGAATAGTAGTCAAAACTGGCACTTGGCTAAGATTTTATCATTTGACAGCACTGATCACTTTTTGTGCGTTTCGATATGCTTTCCGAGAGGACTTGGCTAGCCATTTTAGTTGTCCG
Organism: Acleris emargana; assembly: GCA_927399475.2. NCBI lineage: Eukaryota > Metazoa > Arthropoda > Insecta > Lepidoptera > Tortricidae > Acleris > Acleris emargana. Next base: position 18,784,121 of record OV656837.1, read on the forward strand.
TTGTGATAAACCACGTGACCGACTTGTCATCGCATACATTTCATGTTGATGGAATGGAAAACGCTAAGTGGCACCTGTCTAGACATTATGTATGGGTTTTGACATTGTGACAGCACTGATCGCTACTTTGGGCGTTTCGATATTCCATACGCCATCGTAAGTGAGGCCGTTTGGCCAGCGTTTATCTTTTATTTGTGATAAACCAAGGACCAACTGTCATCCCATACATTTCAAATAGAATGTAAAAACGCTAACACCGTTTAGGTCTTGGCTAGGCCTACTGTTCAGCCTTTACAAGAGAACAAAACACCATACATACCTATCTACAAAAGGGTCAAAAACATACAAAGAAATATAAATTATATAGCACAAGAAAAAAAGATAAATCTGTATAAACCAAGTATTGCGAGGTATAAATACTTAGATACATAATAAATACACAGAGTCATGCATGAACGAATACTCGTCCTCATCACACTAACATTTGCCTATACCAAGGATAAAATAGACCCCGGGAACTAAATCGGTTGACTAGACATAATTACGTCCAAAATGGCATGTCAATGGCACGAACAGCCGTAACTAGGGCCGCTTTCAGCGTGATAAGAATCTGACAATCACCCTTAACATATTCAGAGCCAAGTACACCATTTCGGACGCATTTCGCTTAGTAATCAGAGAGGGTGGCACTCCTTGGTTCTCAAAGGGATGATTGTTCTCGGAGGAGTGTACTCGAACAGCTAAATCGTTTTGGGCTTGCGTCTGCGTGCGTTTGTATACGCATGTAGGAATAGATGCGTCGGAATTAGGGTTGCCACCCGTACAAATAATTTAGCTATTTTTATACTCACTGTTCGTACTTTATACTTTTCGGAATACCACAAATAGTACGGTAAATACTTCATATTCGCCATAGTTGGCCATAGATGACTACATGTGCAAGTATATAAATTACAGAAGTTGTCTAACACTTAATTACGCCGAGATTGAGCGTCACTTGAGTTGGAAACGATTTTACCTAAGATGACAACTAGTCTCTATAAAAGGTTATTTACCTATATATAATTATATTTTTTCATTTATTTTAGTAAGTTAGTGTAGTTAAAGTTAACATAGTGTAACACCCACTTAAAGGTAAACACCGCATGCAGTATATATCAAAATCATAAGAGTTATTTTTGAGCTATTTTATTTTTATTTTGCTCGTATAATGGGTAGTATATATTTTTTTTCAAGTGGTAGCCCTTTTCGGAATCAATATTCAACTTCACACGAGCACCGAGACGTGTATATACACCAATGTTGTTCTGGATGTTTGTTGTGTTGGCTATACCACTAGCACCACTACAGACGAATACCGCATCCGTAAGTGATTTGCCCATGAGACTACTGCGGCATCCTTGTCTCAGCGGCCTATTCGGCTCTCATAAGCAAAGCAGTACCTATGTCAAGTTCAATAACAAAAGCTGATTTAAATCTATTCTGTTAGGAATGAGGTTGATGTTGCTCCAGGAGTTTCACCTGAGATATTACCTTTTGGATAAGGAGGGCAGTATTATGGTCATGATTATCAATGTGGATTGACATGGAAAAAATATCTGTCTCTTTTTGACCAGTGGGTTAGTGCGAGAGTGACGGATGTTTTATCTAAGGCGACTATAATACGGGTCTCTTTTCTACTCGGTTTTTTTTAATTGCCAAGTAAATAAGAACCATATCTATATCTATATCGTTTCATTGACAAAACGATAACTTGGCAAAAGCAATATGGTTTTACCGAGTAGTATAGTGCCCCTGATCCTTGATACTCCAGTCCTAATTAATCGTTAAACTGTGGTAGGTATTGCATAAGCTTAGACAATTAATTATCATCTGTATAGCGGATAATTAAATACCGATACGTGTATGTGGAGATCTAGTAGCTTACTTGAATTGAATTAATTGTTTTAGTACAATAAAGTGTTCACATACATTCGTACATATAAATACAACGTGTTTCAAAAATACCCAAAAAATAAGAATTGAAAATATGGTCAACCCTGGTAGCTGTCATCTCAATCATAGAAGTTGTATGTCTCAAATTCATTATCATCATCATGTCAGCCGAAACACGTCCACTGCTGGACATAGGCCTCCCCCAAGTCTCCCCACTCAGACCGGTCTTGTGCTTTTCTCATCCACCGCTTTCCCGCGATCCTTACAAGGTCGTCACTCCATCTTGTTGTAGGCCTACCTACAGCTCGTCCGGTCCGCGGACGCCACTCAAATTACTTTTTTATAATTTCCTTTTTTGGGCATTTTTGTAACACGTTGTATAGGGAGAAAGGCTTGCATTGTTACCTCGGCCGCTTATGTAAATTGCAAAAAACTTATCTGTTTTCTTAAATGGCTAACATTAAAGTGCATTTTGTCTTGGCCTTAAGGTTAACCACACGCAAAAGGTGCGCTTCTAAAGTCAGCCCACTTTAATAATTATGATTGGACAATTGCAGTATCCTAGATATTTTGTATCTGTTGTTTAAAAATGTATTTTTTATAGCTTGGCTACTGTATTATTGTAAGACGCCATTTTTCTTTCTCATGATCTGACAGTCTTGTTACGATAGCTTGACAAATTCGTTCGTGACACTCCCATGGTCCGCGGGGAGCGGGGGACTTTGCTAGTCGATGACGTTTTGCTCAACTCTACACACGATATCAACTACGTTACGGATATGTCTGCCGATATCCTTAACAATATTCTGCATTAATCTAATTATGCATACCTATACAAATATTGTATCGACATGATATCGATTAACAACATTATTAATGATACGAGGGCTGTTTGATAAGTCCTTTTAAAAACTATTTGTAAAACCTTTTTTCTGGTAAATGGCATTAACACTGGCAGGCACAATCTTTCAAATGAAGACTGTCAAAAATTCAGCAAAAAAAAACAAGTTTTTGTCAGTTTAACTATTGTTTAACTGTGATCACTCGTAAATTTTCAACAACTATGGAAAAATCTGAACTTCGTGCCGTTATAAAACATTTTTTTATGAAGGGTTGCAGTGCTGCCACAATAAAAACTGAACTTGATTCTGTTCATGGCACTAACGCACCAACGTTGCAGACTGTTTATAACTGGATAAATTATTTTAAACGTGGTCGGTCAAGCACATCTGATGCTCCACGCTCTGGTCGCCCAATCGAAGTCACTACTGAGGATGTTGTTGAAGAAGTCCAGGAATCATTATGATTGATTACTTGGAAAAGGGAAAGACTACCACTGGTCGTTATTACGCAGAGTTATTGGACCGTTTCAATGCCGAATTGTTGGAAAAACGACCAAAATTGCCCCCCAAGAAAGTCCTCTTTTATCAAGACAATGCCCCAGTTCACACGTCCACTATTGCAATGGCCGAAATCCACGAGTTGGGCTTCGAGCTGGTTCCGCATGCTCCGTATTCGCCGGACCTAGCTCCGTGCGTTAATACCTATTTCCAAATCTGAAAAGATGGCTAGGAGGGCTAACATTTTTGACAAAAGAGGACTGCATTGCAGGTGTAAGCGGCTATTTTGAAGACCTCAACAAAACGTATTTTTTGGAGGGCATAAAAAAATTGGAAACTCGCTGGAACAAGTGTTTGGCCCTCAAAGGAGACTATGCTGAGAAATAAATGTAAATTGTTAAAAAAAAAACAATCTTTTTTGCTTTTTAAAACGACTTATCCAACAGCCCTCGTAACATTATAACTGGTGGACTTTTTATGCACTGGTGCATGAAAGCAACTAAGAAACGACTTCTGCGATTAAGATAAAATTAGAGCTAGATAACTTTGAAACTCTATAGAAAAATACTTTGTTATTTGATTAATTTATTTATTGCACATTTCGTTTATATTCTTATTACATCAATTTTAATTTATTGGCCTCTGTGTTCTGTACAACCAAACAAATGCTAAATACCCGGTAGGAGTATAAATAACAAGAATATTCCAAAGGCACTTATGATAAGCTTAATGGCCTTTTACTTAAGCACATGTAGAAACATACAAACATATATAACATGAGTCTCTTTGTTAGAACGGCTTTGTAACAGCTGAAACGTCGAGGTGAATGCAAAATATCACGATATTTAGTAACAATTTTATAAAAGTGTGTAAAACACAGCAGAGCTTTAAAAAATTAAAAATCAGAAGTATAAAACATAAAGTACCTACCTACAGGAAAAGAACGTCTTGTCTTGTAAAAAATTTTTTTTTGTAATTTTTTCATGATCACTACTAAACAGTATAAGTATCAAAAAAGACCCGGAGGTTCATTAATGAATACACATAATAAAAAATGCGCAAGTTGAAACTAACAATAGAAATGACGTGAAGAATCACTAAAGATGACAATATAAGATACCTAGGTAAACAGGGTACATATATAGGATACTAAAACAATTTACATTCTAATAACAGAGAAACATGGAAAGGATCAATGTGACACAGATGCTTATTATAATATCTAGGAAAGCGTCTGAAAAAGGTATGTCGGGGTACTACGGGAGTAATCCGAGCGGGCAAACCGCAAACGAAATAGAGGTCTAGGATCTAAAGGGTGGTGCGGTACCCTGAAGCTAACTTTTTCTAACAGATTTGGACACTGAATAACACTTTAAAAAATCTTAAACATAAAGTCTAAATAAATACGGCGATTACTAAGGGAAGGAATGCTTTGCAGCTGTCGCGGAGTTTTCAAAATAAATATGTGATTCTGACCTCGCAATCGAAATTAACTTATTTTCTCTGTTTATAATCCATTTTATCCTTAACTTAAATATTACCTTTGACTCGTGTCACTATTCTAAACTACTGTCACGTAGCAATTCCTACGTGAAATGGATTTTAAATAAGTACTAAGAAAATATTTAGCTACGGCATGCCTGGCGCACAGGGCGCACTTTGAATTAGGCGCGAAGCTGAAAGTTCTAGTTAGGCTTGCTTCTATGGGATGGGTATACTCGTACCCTGATTTTGCCGATATTAATTTCATAGAACGTCACTTCGCAGAGTTATCATTTCATGGACAGGCTTTTATAGGCGCAGGAGTTTAGGTTCTGTAATATTGAGAAGCGCAGCAGGCAACAGTATTTACCCCATACAATTTCTATTCTGTCCTGTCTACTTTAATATTCTGTGTCGTTGGATGCATCACTGTGCGGGTCTCAACGGGAAATGATTTAGCGCTCTGTCGCGCGGAAAGCTATTTATGTCACTAGGGAATCGTTCGACTAGCTAGATACTACCGTAATATGGATATGCCATGGGTGATTCAAAGAGTTTTAACCCTTAACCAGGCTGACAGATCACACGTCACAGTAGAGATTCAACCTTAGGTACTAAAATACAAGGTATTATTGAGTAGATAGATATTATTATGTGTTACCGTGTGGTTGCCGGGTTAGAATAGTGCCACTCCATGTCTTCCCGTAGATGTCGTAAGAGGCGACTAAGGGAATAAAGGCTTGGAGTACTGTTAGGCGATGGGCTTGCCACCTGTCACTAATACACTGGGAAACATCTTAGCCTACTTGTGCAAAATGTGGTTACAGAATTATCAAGAAGTTTTAAGACCTGTTGGTAATTCTTTAGCTCTGCCTACCCTACTCTGGGAATGAAGGCGTGATTTTATGTGTGTATGTATGTATGTATGTATATTATGTGGTACACATGGATCCCTTGCCTGGTTAAGGGTTTTAATATTTGTGATACGACTTTACTATGATGGAATAAGTAAAATAGAAACGATATTTAAGTGTTTATTATAGCCGTGATAACAAAAGAGATAAAAACCATATCGTCTTTGATAACTCTTATTTACTTGACGATAATGGCGGCCGAGTTACAAACAATACATCGTCATTACTTTGAAAAAACCTCGTATCTCATATTTCGTGACGTACGATTTTAAATTTAAACGTGAACAGAATTAAGTTCAAACTCAAACATTTCAAAATATCAGATACGAGTTTTTTCTAGTAACGATATATCAAATCAAATCAAATCAAATCAATCTTTATTTGCATAGAAAAAGGGTTATTACAGGAGGTAGTTACAATAATTATTGTTACAATTGAGCCGCCTTCTTCAGCTGTTGATGCACAGCATGCAAATTTACAGTGCTAGCAGCTAGCAATGCTTAGGGACTAGGTAGGATACATGCGCACACACCGCCTTAGTAACTTATAATTAGGTTTTATTTTTATAAAAATAATTCGTTAATTGAATAAAATCTATTATTTAGTAACCATTTATATAATGTTACGTTAAACTTATTACCGGGCAATTCTTTAATTTGCTGAGGTATTTTGTTATAAATAAGAACACACATTGAGTAACAGTTTTTTCTAAACATTGCAGTCCTTTGCTGCTTCCCTACAACAAGTCTGTCCAAATTCCTTGTACTTCTGGGGAATACGTCGCGAGTCATTTTAAACAATTTTATATTTTGCCGAACAAATTTGGCGATCTCAAAAATGTACAAGCACGGTAGCGGAAGTAAGTTTAATTTAAGAAAAAGGTTTTTGCACGAAGTTTGTGGAGTTTCACCGCATATGGATCGAATACATTTTTTTTGAGTAACAAAAGCTCTTTTTACATCCGTTCCATTTCCCCACAAAATAAGCCCGTATCTTAATACCGACTCGACATAGCCGTGATAAGCTGCCATTACAGTTTTATGATTGGTCGTTCTACGCAATCTATTAATAACAAATACAAATCGATTAATTCTATTACATACATATTCTATGTGTCCATTCCATTTTAATTCATTGTCAACATTTATGCCCAAAAATTTAATTAAAACATTATTTGTAAATGTATGTTCATTATAATTAATATTCATTATTTGACTAGAGTAATTATTAAAATTCATATAATTCGTTTTGCCTAGATTTACTTGCAAATTGTTATTCTGTAACCATTCAATCACTATTGCTATCGTGGTATTAACATTTGCAATATGGTTAAGTACAGATTCAGTTTTTTGGTTTGTCACAATAATCGAAATGTCGTCAGCAAATAATATACATTTATGGTCCGTAATTTTTGTCAAGTCATTAATATACATTAAAAAAAGTAACGGGCCCAAGACACTTCCTTGGGGAACCCCATAGTTATTATATTTAAACTTAGATCTATGTAGTTCAGTTTCGCCATTACTGTGTATGCTCGTGATTTCAGTGCACTGTTTTCTATTCTGGAGATAAGACCTTAACCATTGCAACGCCGGTCCTCTTATACCATAATACTCTAATTTTGACAGGAGCAAGTCATGAGCAACAAAGTCAAATGCTTTAGACATGTCAAAAAAGATGGTATTAACAAGTTTGTGCTCGTCAAGTGTTTTGACTGTTTTGTAATTGGCCTTATTTGTAGTTTCAATAAAATAATTGTTAAATGTTTCCGCAATATGAGATGAATCTTTAATCATGTTGCCATTGAGATTTAAACAATCAATACGTTGACTTCCACTACCCTGTTGCACTTCATTTTTAATAATGTTCCAGGACGCTCTGCAGATATCTCTTGAGATACATTTTCTTAAAAGTTTGGAATACGTGAGATACTTATTTTTACTTTCCACTGACTTATTCTTATAATAACTAAATCTAAGCTTTCGTTTTGTTTGTGTACTGTTTTTTAAGCCAGCAGTTAACCATCTTAATTTCATGGTGTTTTTTATTTTAACTTTAATTTTAGGAAAACATAGTCCATAAATCAGTGTAATAATATCATGAAACTTGTTGAAGCTGTTATTCAGATTAGAATCATTATAAACCTCCTGAAAGGAAAGAGAACGTATACAATTTTTAAATTTAGTTATGTTTCCTTCTGAATAATCTCTTCTCAGGACAGTTACCACTTTAGGAACTGTAGGTTTGTTTTGAACTTTAAAAGAAAACATTTGGGCAGTATCGTGATCAGATAGCCCAAGTGGGATAACTTCACCTGTACCACTTTTGACGTTACTAATAACGTGATCCAAACAAGTGTGTTGCCGCGTTGGTTCATTAATGAAACTACGTAGGTTAAAGTTTGTAAGAATACTTGACAATTCTGAGGTACATTTATTAAGTTTAAGGGTATTAATATTAAGGTCACCTACTATGACTAGCTTTTTTTTTGAGAACTGTTTTGTGATTAAATAAAGAAGGAATTGAAATTTAAGGAAAAATATATTTAAACATGACGATGGAGTTCAATAGATACATACAATTATCAAGTTACTAGAGGAAATTTCTAGGGCACAACATTCAAAGTGATATGTAGCTGCAGTTTCCTCTATATTTTTGACTTTTTTATATAACACGCCCTTTTTGACCAGTATACATACCCCGCCCCTTTTGTTTTTCCTGGAGTAGTAAGATCCTAGTTCATAATTGTGCAGCAGAACATTCTTTTCATCGCCTGACTTTATAAATGTTTCTGTAAGACAAATGACATCCAGATCTATTCCTTGCTCAAACAATTCTAATAATGTTATTTCAAGTTGATCTTTTTTAGCCAAAAAACTTGCTATATTTTGATGTAGTATCCTAAACAGCTGTTTTGACTCGAAAAAACTGAGCCTTATCGGGCTGGCTATTTTTAACAATTTTGGGAAAATAGTAGTCTATAGTTCTCTTGTTAGGTTTTGTTTCAGATGTGTCCTGAGGAGTGTTTCCTCTTTTATGCAAGCTGAACAAATATGGGATTGTCCCCGGCTTAAATTTTTGTATGGATTTTAAATCTTTGGATTCATTTTTATGAAAGTTGTAGTAACTTTCTCTATATTCTTGAGTATCTATATGGTTGTTGATTTTATAACAGATATTGTTTATTATCAAATGTTTATAATTTTATAATTAATTCTTATAAATGTACAGTTCTCTTGGCACTGCGCAATATTTTCTAATTTCGCATTTAATTTTGTTAAGTTTATATTAGCGTTAAACCTAACTTCGAGTAAATATACATGAGCTGTTTTTATCTGACTGAAGACCGAGTTGATTTCTGAAATGATGGTGTGCTCGTTCCTATCAACGGAACCAATCGCCAAAATAACCTTGTCCTTACTATCCAAATTTGGCAAAAACACATTATTTTTTAGAATATGAACACATAGGGCATTAGGTTTAATAAATGAGGTTATATTATATGTGTCGTTGTATCTGCGAGACCTACTTTTCATAAGTTTTTTAGTTAATCCTTTAGCTTGGTCGTCACCAATTATGTAAATTGTCTTTTCTGACACCGGTGGTTTTAGTATTTGACTGTAACTGCTTCTTGTTGCTGCAGGCTTGTCCTTAGTAGTTTTTAAATTTTGAGGTTCCAAAATTGGTTCTGAATGTAGGTCCTCTTCTTCGGGGCTCATACTTTTCTTGGATTTATGAATCAAGTTTTCCACAGAAGGCGATTGCGGTGTTGATGGTATTGATGTTTCATGGGTTTGGAGCAATAGGTTCATGTTCGTTTTTTTTTTAAGACTCTGTTTAGGGGTAGCTTTTCGTGAAACTTTGGGAGGGTCTTCCTTTAAAAGTTTTTTATACGTGCTTATTTGCTTATCTTGCTCAGCAAAAAGTTTCTTAAGAGCGTGCAATTCCGTGTTTAGGTTGTCTATTTCAGCGTTTGCGCTGTTTAATTTTGAAGTAAGCAAGTTTATCTCGTCCCTTAGCTCGTGAATTTGAATGTCTTCCGTTAGAGCGGGAAGGCTGTGGACGCTTATGTTTTTTTCAGTAGAGATGAGCGACACATCCGCCAATGAACTATTCATCGTAGCATTTGGAGACAAGCTAAGGCTTTTTTGTTTGGGCCTACGCATTGTAATATTTGAAGTACGTGGGGTGACGTCGCACTGTGGGACGAAAATCGGCTCTAGAGGACATAGAAATCGAAGTTCTCATTTTTATAATTTTTTGATGGGGATTGGTTTCATTTGCAGTTATAATGCTAAAATATTATTTTGGTTGGATTGCGTTTGGAAACTGATGAGTTATAATTTTTTTCCTTAAAATTTGTATGGGACGGCATGAAAAAGTCCAAATATCTCTGAAACCGCAAGAGAAACCGTTATATCCTCGCAGATGGTAATAAAAATAATTATTTGTGATTTTTTGGCGTAGTGCATATTTCAGTAATTGCTGCGGTTTTTTTTTTAAAAATCGATGTTTTTTTTGTGAGTCCTGGCGGATTATTTTATCAATACACGTCTTGAATATTTATATTTTGTATATTTTATACTCAAATTATAAATCAAACAATTTTTTGATTAATTATGATCGCTTAAAATATAAACAATTAAATATTTTTCCGGTAATGAGGCGATTATTGTGCATGTTTAATGAACTATATTCAGTAATGGGATTATACTTAATTTATTTTGGTTGTAAATAGTTTGTAATTATTTCTTGAGTAATTAGTTATAAGATTTAATGAGATCCCTTAATTAATTCTGATAAGTGATTGATAAATAAGTAGGTGATTACTTAACGAAGTGGTAAAGGAATCATCATTAGCTCACATCAATAAATAGACCAGACATTTTTCCGAGAGCGATAATCGCAATTATTCTGTATAACTGTGAACATCTGTACTCCTGCTAAAACCTAAAAATGACAAATTTTTCTACCAACTTGGACCTATTTGTCGTTTTACAAAGCAAGAAGCCGGCATTTAACCATGAAGTATTGTTCGAAGCAGTGGTGCAACGTTTGGGTTCCAGTTTATCTGAAGACGAAATAGAAATACTTAGAGAATTCTGTACAAAGTTTACTCGATCTGCAGTTACGAAATGGCAAAAAAGTAACCGGAATACGAAAGACTTCAGAAAATACTACGAAAGTTGGCTTCAAGCTAATGTTGATTGGCCCAGCTGTCTACAAACTAATCTACTCAGCCTTGGACTACTTCAAGATTCGTCGTGTTCTGAGCCTTTGGAATCGTCAACTACGACTGATTTTACTTTACCAGAATGTTTGATACCATCTACTTCAACTGGAACAATGACCATTCGATCCAGAAAACCATTTGAAGAACTATCAATCAAGCAAAAAAAGAGAAGATTCGACAGTTATACAGGAGAAGACTCAACTGAATTAACATATGCAGCGGCAAAACTCTTGAAAGAAGATGGGCGTGAAGATATAGCATCCGTAATTGAGTACATGCTCAAAAATTCTGAAGCAGCAGCAAATATACAAAAAATGATCAAGAAATCAAATACTTCAGTTACATATTCACCAGATAAGGCACTCGGTCTTTACGTGGCATTAAAGCTGACTAAATGGCAATACATGACCTTAAGGGAGTCAGCTATTCAAGAAGGAGCCGAAGATCTTTATCCATCATACTACAAGATTCAGTCAGCGAAATTACAAAGTTACCCTCCGAAATCCGCTATAACCATAACGGATTCATCAGCTGAAATTAAACTTCAAGCTTTACTGGATTTAACTACGCAGAGGATTCTAAAAGAATTACCATCTAATATTGAAGACAAAGAGTTGACGCTGATATCGAAATGGGGTTTTGATGGTGCATCCAGCCAGAGCAAATATAAACAAAAAATGGATGGCGAAAACGATGACTCGAGCATATTCATGGCATCATTAGCACCACTCAAATTGGTTTGTGGTGAGGACATTTTATGGACGAATCCAAAACCCTGCTCACCGTCTTATTGTCGCCCATTGATGTTCCGTTTTGTTAAGGAAAGTAAAGCCGTAGTTTTGGAGTTAAAATCAAAGTTCGAAGAAGAAATTAAGGCTCTACTTCCTACGGAATACAATACAGCTAAAATAAAACACCTTTTGAAGATGACCATGATAGATGGTAAAATTTGTACTTATCTATCGGAAGCTAAGTCAAATGCTACGTGTTACTTGTGTTTGGCTAAGCCTACCGAAATGAATAAGTTAGATTCAGTTGTAGTGAAGCAGATTTCGACAGAATTATATGAATTCGGGTTATCTTCACTACATGCTCGTATAAATTCAATGGAGTGCCTTTTACACATTTCTTACAGACTGAGAATTAAAAAATGGGCTGCAAAAGGCGAGGAACTCAAAAAAATAATGAACGAGACGAAAAAAGTTGTTCAAGACCGATTCAAGGAAGAGCTCAACCTTTTGATCGATAATGTAAAGCAGGGATCGGGTACCACAAACGATGGCAATACAGCAAGAAGGTTCTTCGAGTTTCCTGAAAAAACTGCAGCAATAACTGGATTGGATGAAGAACTTGTTCGCAGATTTGCTGTAATACTGCAAGCAATAACATCTGGAGAAGAAATTGATGTTATGAAATTTAAGGAATATGCCTTTAAGACTGCTCAAAAGTTCGTAGCAATGTATGATTGGTATTATATGCCGTCAACTGTGCATAAGCTATTGATTCATGGAGCAGACATTATCGCCAGCAACGCCATTGTTCCTATCGGAAGTCTCTCGGAAGAGGCTTCCGAAGCTCGAAATAAAGATTTTAGGAGGTTCAGGGAGCATAATTCTAGGAAAAGGAGTAGGCAAGCTTGTAACGAGGATATACTGAATATGCTTCTATTATCCTCCGATCCTCATATTACGGCAATAAGACCTAGTCTGGATAAGAAGAAAAGGCAGGCATTTTTTGCCGAAACTAGGTCTTTATTTTCGGTTCAGGAAGTCGAACTGGAACAAGAGGTTTCAGATCCGTGTGATCTATATCAAAATGAGTCCGATATAGAGCATTCGTTAGATATATTACCCTAATAAAAAATATTATGTATTGTGTTTATTTTAGTCACATTATGGATAGTTATTTTTTTTACATTTTCTACTTTTATTTCTAATTAGTTATACAGAAAAAATACTATTCTATCACGTTTTTTTTTATTTTACTTTTTATTATAAATATTTATATATGTAAGAAGAGTATTTGCATTCCGCTACCTCCCCCTCCTACATAAGTTGAAAAAAAATATACGCCACGGACTTAAAAAAAAGACAAAATAACATCGATTTTTCAAAAAAAAACCGCAGCTATGACTGAAATATGCACTACGCCAAAAAATCACAAATAATTATTTTTATTACCATCTGCGAGGATATAACGGTTTCTCTTGCGGTTTCAGAGATATTTGGACTTTTTCATGCCGTCCCATACAAATTTTAAGGAAAAAAATTATAACTCATCAGTTTCCAAACACAATCCAACCAAAATAATATTTTAGCATTATAACTGCAAATGAAACCAATCCCAATCAAAAAATCATAAAAATGAGAACTTCGATTTCTATGTCCTCTAGAGCCGATTTTCGTCCCACAGTGCGTCGTTGGTTTCCAGACTGCATTCCCTTTGTTGTAGATTCGAAACATAAAACATGTTGGTACATGTGTCGTCCGGTGTCGCGTCGGGTTGCATATTATCCGAGTGGCATTTTTTACATTTCCAAGTTTGTTTCGTGTTGTTACTCATAAGATTGAATCTTGGATATGAGACGTTGGCACAATGCAAGTCGTAAGTTTTGTCGCATGTACAACACTTGAGAAACTCTCTGTTTGTAATCGCCACATTGCATTTGAAACATTTGTTTTTTTTACTCCGAGAGGTCATAATCATTTAAACTCTCGCGAGTTCTCAAAGTGCGTCAAAGATACAAAAAGATAAACTGGCGCTCAGCGGGGCGCGAACTCGTGACGGCCGGGATGCGCTACCGCCGCCCTCTTGTTAAGACCGTTAGACCAATATAAACGTTATTGAAGCGTTGAAATTTATGATCTAATCTATTTTGAGCGTATATTAGCGTATATTTTATAGCGTAACACGTTAATAGTTATTTATGTAACTGGTACATAATGAAGCTTATTAAGATACGAGTGCCGAGGTTAGAGCGCGAGCTTGCGAGCGGTCTTATTACAAGCACAGGTACCTCAAGAGCTAATTATGTACCGTTGCATACATAACTTTTTCTACAAGCTTAAAATGATAATGTCAAAAATAAACAATCGCAAATTTTTCTCGTAAGTATACTTTATTAGATTTTTCTGCTAACAAATTACGTAAAGTCACAATCATTATTCTGATTGGCGTTAATAGTTTGTGAATTGTGAAGTAAATGTTGACAAATTTCATGCAAACTTTTATAGTTACTGAAAACAGTTCTGACAATTTATATTAAATGCCTATACTTTGTATGTGTGGGAAGAGTACGAAAGATATATTCCCCACTCTTTGCACTCATATGAGGTCGACTACTGGTCTCTGGCTGACCACTGGTGTCTTTACCCTACATAGTATAAAACAGAGTACACTTAGGTCTTTTTAACGACGCAACGGATTTAAACGCAGTTTTCAGCAATAGATAGAGTGATTCAAGGGGAAGGATGTATAGATTTTGGATTATAAACGGTTAGGGCATGCTCCCGGGAATTCACGGTACTAAAAGGACCGGGAAATCCCGGGAATTATGATTTCAACTGGTACTGGTACTGGCGAAAAAAAAAACCCGGTTCTTCGGTTCCTTCGGTACTGAGTTTGTGATTAGACTAATGGTCATTTTTTCTTTTCAAAACTACGTGCGGGCCTGGTGACGCTTTCCCCCGGCCGATTCGCACAAGCTCGGTTTTATTCGGATGCGATATGAGATCGGCATCGCTCGGCCCGCCCCAGTCGCCCGCCCCAGTCGCCCAACCCTTCGACCCGACGCCTCGACCCAATCCAAGGCCAACCGGTCGGGCCGACCGACAGGTAGTCAGGTAGTCAGAAAGATAGCTGTTCTGATTTGGTAAACTCGTGCTCTGGATTAAATAATTAATAATTATCACTTAACTGGTGTCTTATTTAAAAAAATAACCATTAATCAAAAAAAAAGACAAATAATTTACTCAGTACCGAAAAGTACCGAAATCCCGGGAATTCCCGGTTCCGACTCAGTACCTGAAATCTTAGTCCCGGTTCCGGGAATGGTACCGGTACCGCATGCCCTAGAACGGATTTTACTCTGACATCTTTTAAACGGCCTGACCCGATTTTCTTAAAACCAAACTAGAAAAAACAGGTAAAAAACTATCTTTAAAAAAAAAAAACATCTAAATCAGTTCAGCCGTTTAGACAAACACACACTCATAGTGGCCAAACTTTGTAACACCCCTCCTTTTGCGTCAGTCAGGGGATAACAAAATGCATTTCAACATCATAGGACCAACGTTCTCCGTGGAAATCCCTACGTGAGTCTATATTAGGCTTCATTAGGGGTCTAGTCTAGGAGACTAAATTGTGTACATGTTCCTAAATGATTGTCCGAGACGAAGAAATTGGACGTCGTCAGCTTGCTCCCATCCCAGGTCCACCTCAACTGCATAGGTTGTAGTTTAAAATATAAATAGAAACGTAGGTTATCTCCGACCCTTTAGGAGTTCCTGTTACCTATTACCGCTCGGGTACGATCGTCGACACTCGGGCTATGTTTACGTTAGCGTTATGTAGAAGCACGATAAAAGTTAGTACGTTGACGATGATGATCGACATTGAGTAGGTATAGTAAAGTTTACGTATAATAAAGGAGGTATGGAAACGTGAGTTCGTGCTACGGATAGATTTTTTGATATAAATCAGGCCATTATCGCGTAATAAAATAAAAAATTACGTCGACGCTTTGACTGTGTTACAACAGCCGTGGTCAGGAAAAGGGTATTTAGTTCAATCAATGTCTACTAATTACACTTTCTCTAAATTTATGAGCTATAAAATCACATACTAAACATTCAAATTATATAGCAGTTCGTTTCTATAATCTTCACTCACTTAGAATAGAATAGAAAAACGTTTATTCAACAAACACATCAACACAGACTTCTTCTTTAGATGCTCTAAAAGTATTTGCTATACTTTCCAATTATATAACATTAATATCCAGAAAATGCAACGAGCAAGACGAATCAATGCAGATCCGACTCGGAGGTTTTTTTTTATCCGTCCAGTATATAGATTTTAAATGATAATGAGTGATGAACTTTAGAAATTTTAAAATTATAGTAACGAGACGTTATGGAAAATGGCTATTATAGCAAATTAATGATTATATATAGGAAGTGATTTTATAGGAAACGAATTTGTAGCATCTAGATTTATGATACTTGATTTTATAGGCAATATGGTAGACCCCATAAGAAGACCTCTGCGTCTCGTCTCTTATTTTGTTACGCGATTAAGTCCCAATTTATAGTTTTAGTATGTGTGAAAATCGTGTTAGATTAAAGAAAGGTATATTAATTAAAAATAATAGTAAAGGCGATTCAAAATTCGGAAGCGTTACTTTTGTTTGAAATGTTTGATCTCTAGCTACCGGCGGCGAACCAAATTTTTCAGTCCGTAAGGTTGGTGTGGACCCGGCTAATAAGCAGTGGGATTGCGGCAAATGGCCGCTATTCACGGGCAAAAGCCGGACAATTTTGAAGATAGAACGTCGTTACGATTGAATTCGTTTTACAACTTTATATTTTACTGAACTTGCCGTGAATACTAGCCGAAATTGCAACTGCGGTGTAGAAGTTGAAACATTAACAAATGCATATTTATTGGATTGACGTAAGTTGTCGATGTGTTTGCCGGGTAATGGGTATAAACCGAAATAAATGTCCAGTTGAAGAACAGTTTGCCACCGTAACAAACCAACGTCAAACATACATTTTTGTAACGAAATTGTAAGTTAGACTCGATTTAAGTGACATTTAAATAGCGTCTTTATAGTGTCGTTTTAAAACAACAAAATATTTAATAGTCATAAGATATTGGAGTTTCTTGCGGCGCTTCTTCTCCTCAATGATGGTCTTGGCCGAAGCGCTGGTAGATTCACTGTACATTTCCGACGTGTAAAAGAGCCCGCATGTGGCCAATTTACTGAATAAATATTTTGAATTTTGAATTTGAATTTTGATACATAAACCCTCTTTGTATTATTTCGTTTGATATAACATTCAGTAAAATAATATATAGCTTCATAACAAATAATATTCCATGGGCATAATCATTTTTGTACAACTATTAAATGGTATCACATTCAATGCAGACTTGGCAATCACAATGTTTTTTTTAAGGGGACAGCAAAATCTTAAGTGTCATCGTCCTTTAAAATTAATGACCGCGTCTCGCATGCCTCAGCGTTTAATATAGCAGTCGTAAGGCAGAACGATCGGACAATGGTCACCCGGCATCCACCTTCTTAATGAAAGTCCTGCAAAATTGTCGGCGAAGAATGCTGCCCTATTGTCCCCGTTGAGACTTAATGTCTGGAGTAATAGAATCTTACGAGTGCACTGAGAAGTGTAACCGTTTTGCGACCTCGGACACTCTAAAAGAAGGTTTCTTACTTGTGATTGCTGTCTTAAATGTCTTAATTCCAGACGAGATTAACAAGGCATTAGAAATTTAGATGTTAGTTGCTGACAAATGGATTTGTTAATTTATGTCAAGTAAGATAAAATGCCTCTTGGGCGGCTAATGGGCGGTACATATTAGGGTATACAATTAGCATAATGCTCTCTTTTATTGTGTTGCTTATTTTTTATGCTGAATCAAAATCAAAAACCGGGGTTATTTTCCGCAACTCAACGACTCAATGTATGCGCCTTTTTTGCGTGCTGGGCTGCTGACACTACTCTTGCCAACCCAGTTCTACCAGGAAGCCTAGCAAACCCTTGATGTTGCCAATAGCTTTTGGTAGCGACCTCGGTGTTCCGAGGTGACGTGCCCGGTATGTTGCCACCTCAGGGCATTCCATGATGACGTGGGCTGCGGATTCCTCCGCCGTCACACAGGCTCTGCACAGGGGGATGTCTGTAACACCTAATGTGAATAGGTGTTTGTTAAACAAGGCATGGCCAGTTATGGCTCCAGTTAGTAATCGGAGTTGGGCCCTTTTCAGATTTTGTAGTTTACGCGACAATCCGGGATTGATCATCGGGAGGGGCCTCCTTACTTTGCCTGCAGGTGTTTAGGTTGCTCCAGTAGTGTTGGTGCTTTACCTTGATGATTCGGCGCAGATTGTTACGCAGCCAGCTGGTCGGCAGGGGCAGAAATGGTTCAGGACCTAACAGTTCCGTTTCTGAACCCCTTCTCGCGAGTACGTCAGCCGCGTGGTTTACCATTGAATTGCCGACAGACTTTTAATCGAATATTATTTCAAAGACAACGTTTTAAGTATTTTCATTTCATCGACAAGTCATTGCGTCGAAGACTCGTTACTAGGTAATTTGAACCGAGGTCATTTAATTAGTACTTGACTTATTTCAATAAAATACATGTCATGACTAATCATTTCGGGTTTTTTAATTTGTTTTTTTTTTACTTGTAACAATATTTATTCCGCATAAAATTATTTCAATTGGTAATATTTTGCTATCAAAACTAAACGCAATCACTCACTCTGCGCGATTATAGCTATGTGTCAACAGTTCATTTTGACATTTTCTTGGGGGTCGCAGTTCTAACCTAACCTAACCCACTTCTGTCAACAGTTCGTTTTCTTGGGGGTCGCAGTTCTAACCTAACCTAACCCACTTCTGTCAACAGTTCGTTTTCTTGGGGGTCGCAGTCCTAACCTAACCTAACCTACTTTGACAGCCTCGTAGTTCTATTTCTTGATATAATATAACTAGTTATGCAATAATAATTATTAATTTATTTTTCAGAAGTAATTCTTAGTATTATTTATTATACATATTTGTATATAAAATTGTATTAAAGTAATACGTCGAAGAAATAAATTCCAATGTTTTGTAGTTGTACCAATTAAGATAATTTGAAACAAATCAGCGATTAAGTAGTATTCGTTGATTAGTATTTCCACGTAGTAAGATAAATTGAAATAAATAGTAGTTGAAATAAGATAACGCCAAACAATATTACTAGTACCAAAGTTTCGATGAATCGTTGTCGATGAAATAATATTCGATGAAAAGGTTGTCGACAAAACAAGGGTACACCCAGCCGCGTCCTTACCGCGTGAGTTGCTATGTCCACTGTACGGTGATGGGGTAAATGTTACATACCTTGGAAAGGGCGTTGTGACATTCGTATATTATACTATAATATGTATATTAACCTTTAAAGCGCTTTTTTTGTTAGAGTTAAGTGTATGTGTGTGTGTGTCCCCCCTACAGTCAAAACTACAAATACAAAAAATCTGAAAAATATCTTCAATGAAAGCGCATATAACGAATTTAAAAGAAAAACTATCACGACCAATTAGACTTGATTAATTCTTGAGATAAAAAAATAGTCTATCTCATTCCTACTACCGGGAGAAAGAACTAAACTAATTAAGGCAAAGTTCGTATTTTCCTTTTTCATCTTATAGAAAAAGTAACGTACGCAACGGTAGGTCCATAATTAAATAATAACGCTCCATTATGTACCAGGTACATAAATATCTATTTCAGATTTTAACCAACTTCATAATAACATCAGGTTCTCAATTTGACTGTATGTTTTTTGTGTTTGTTGAACTGTGAACTTGACAGTAGCGCGTGTGCTGAGCAAATACTCTTTTACGGAAAAATGGTCCTCGCGTGTGATTTTGGCGAAAAACACTTTAACAAGAGTGAAAGTCATTAATTAGAAAAATAATAGAATGAAATAAGAAAATTCAGTTCTTACAAATGCCTGAAAAATTAAGGGAACTCATCAAAGATTATAGGTAGAAAGGTTTTTGATATTTTCAGTAATAATGCGTTCATGCATTTGGACATATTTGTAAAAGTGTAATTGGTGTAGAAAACCACAGATGACCACCGAAACTTCTTAATTTTACGTATTAAGACTGTAAGGAAGTAAATTGAATGCTTTAAACATATTAATATAATGCACTTTGACTTCTCCGCAGCTGTTTACTTGACGGGTGCGTCCCACGAGATATAACTACATAATAACTATTTTCATGTTACTAACGTTTACGAGATATAATGAACGTTAGCTATAATAACAAAATCAATATTTTTATAAGGAATAACGGTCAAGTCATATAATATTCATTTTATATAATATTTTTTAATATAACACTCACAATGACTAATAATTTCAGTTCGTATAACATACATGAGCGATCATAATACATATTATCTTTTAGTATAAGTGTTACAAGATATAATATCGTATGATATAAATGTAAGCGAGCGAAGCGAGCGAGCAAGACTTCTCTGGGCAGAACCGACTCGGTTGGGTTAGGTTAGAAGGCTTGAGCTTTGTTCCCGCCTAGGCCTTCGAGGTTATTTTTTTTTTGCCCAGAAAATTCAGACTGCGAAAGTGCCCCGTGCCTTTGTGTATCAAAGTGCATTAACAATCATAATGGAAAAAGTTTTAATATTAATAATGCCAGTGTACTTAAAAAAAATAAACGTTCAATCCTGACAACGAAATAAAATAACGTTATATTGGGTATTCCAAATATCCAATAAACAGATAAACACTGCAACAATCAACTATTACATAAGGGGAATATTTTTAGTAAGCTACAACTATCTCTGTAACTTTCACTTCGCCACCGGTGGAGGAATTGCACCATGAAGAACAAACAAACCAACAATCTCAATAATATTACTAATAAGGATTAGATTACAAGATAGTGCTGAGAGATTAGTTTAATTGGTCCCCTGTACAATATAACAACAACAATACTGTAACTTCTGTATGAAATAGGTCTTAAGGGGAACAATTAAATCTCCTTTTTGCTTTGACACCTTGCTCTCTAACTTGTTTGACAATAACAAGTATAATTAACTTAACGCATGATATTTCGTATCCTTTTCTTTGGTCGTGTGAAAGAAAAGGAAAGAGCTGAAATCATGTCTGATAATATTAATCTTGGCATGGAAATAATCAGTACTTGTATAGTAGGTATCTACAGGGTGTCCAGTAAATAATGGATAACCTTCTACCCATCTATGGGGCACCTCAGGCTGGTCCCGAAAAAGGACTTACAGGTTTAGTCAAAGTTGCATGGTTTTCGAGATAATCGAACTTTTCTATTTTCTTAATAATCAGCACCTTGCTTCACTGTAATGACCGCCAAGGCCACAAATAAAGAGATTTTGTCGTTCTGTTTGCTGTTAAATATTCTTTAATAGTGATGCTAACGGATGTGTCTTAGAGCATTATGGTAGCGACACTAATTTCTTGTTAAACCTATCTTAATTTATAACATCACATTTTGCTTTAATGTTTGCAACAACTTTGACTGCTTGTGGTGAAAAAAAATTGTATGAAGACCAGAGTGGCCAATATGTTGAAAAATAGTGTATCTAATACTGATTCTAAACTGGTATAACACATGGTGTTTACGTCTTTACAGATAAAGTTATTGCTGTTAGTATTCACTAAGAGCGAATTTTACCTAAACACCAAGCTATCGATAAGTAACTCTTTACTTGATTGGGTTAGTCATATCATAAAAAACGCTTCTCTTATGAAAACCAACGTCTAATTACTGCAAGTGTGACGTTCGGTACCATTTGATGTGGTAATGTTTAATAAAGAAACAACCGAGTCATCAACATAAATTTATTAGAGTTCGGTCGTGAAGGGTTTTAATAAATAGCCTAGTTCCGGTTCTGCCGTCGTAGGTCGGTCGGTACTCCCCTGCAAGGTGGCGGAGGCTGCTAGGTCTTCAGGCAGGCAGCAGTTTGGGAGATGCACCCGGACCGGGAAGCGCCGGCTGGAGTTGGTTGGTGTCTTGTGTTTCAATATTCAGTATACCAGACTTGTAGGGTAAAAGTGACACCCCTTATCGGGGTCCGAGATGTCACTTATAAATCACTTATGTGAAACCAAAAACTTCGACGGACGACGAATGTAAAATGCGACTACTTATTTGGTACTTTTAATGCAATTCTTTTATTAGTTTTAAATAATATTTAGGATGTTAACTAAGTACATACTTTGCTTACAATCTCTCCTTTCTCTGCTGAGTAATACATACTTTTTTACAATTTTATTACCTAATGTGTATTTTTGGCTATGCATTTTTTATCCGTTTTGATGTTTTCTTTTGACATTTATCAAGTACAGTTTTGATTCCACGAAGAACCATATTTTGGGTAACTATTTGGATTTTGTTTGCGACGACCTAGTTAGCTTTGCCCTGGACTTCGAAAAGGATATAACAAGGATTCATTATTTTGCAGTAATTAGACGTTGGTTTTCATAAGAGAAGCGTTTTTTATGATATGACTAACCCAATCAAGTAAAGAGTTACTTATCGATAGCTTGGTGTTTTGGTAAAATTCGCTCTTAGTGAATACTAACAGCAATAACTTTATCTGTAAAGACGTAAACACCATGTGTTATACCAGTTTAGAATCAGTATTAGATACACTATTTTTCAACATATTGGCCACTCTGGTCTTCATACAATTTTTTTTCACCAGAAGCAGTCAAAGTTGTTGCAAACTTTAAAGCAAAATGTGATGTTATAAATTAAGATAGGTTTAACAAGAAATTAGTGTGGCTACCATAATGCTCTAAGACACATCCGTTAGCATCACTATCAAAGAATATTTAACAGCAAACAGAACGACAAAATCTCTTTATTTGTGGCCTTGGCGGTCATTACAGTGAAGCAAGGTGCTGATTATTAAGAAAATAGAAAAGTTCGATTATCTCGAAAACAATGCAACTTTTACTAAACCTGTAAGTCTTTTTTAGGGACCAGCCTGAGGTGCCCCATGGATGGGTAGAAGGTTATCCATTATTTACTGGACACCCTGTATATCTTATCTGGCAATAATCTTTACATTATATGTCACGGTAATCCCATTTTATATAATTGCATCAGTTCCTATTGGGCAGCTTATCAGTGAACAGGTTGCTAGGGAAAACCGAAGACATTTGAGACCTCAAGGTAAGCCAATGGCCCTGGATCTCTATCCTGCCGGGTAAAACCAGATTGCCTTTGAAATCTTATCGTATTGTTTTTAACTCGTCGTTATTCCGGTCAAGTAAATAAAAGCTATCGTAAGGATGACAATACGATAGCATGTCTAAGGAAATGTGGTTTTACCTGGCAGAACATACCTGGTATACATTTCAAAGTCGAATAGCGTTTAACATATCAGCTGATTTGTTAAAAAAAATTATTTCTTACAAAGCAAAATTTCCAGTCACGTTTTTCCTAAATTAAGATTTCCCGGTCGTGTCTTTTCCCTGAGGAGTTTGAATAGTTTTTATTTATTTCTTTACTTATCCAAAATTACTTAAATACATGAAGTATTAATGCAGCGAGCGAAAACCGCGTACGGTTTATCTGTTGCTGCTCGGCGTTATTCAATTTAGAAATTTAAGATGACAAGAACATGCTTTTTAGGTTGCTTTAAACTTATGTGCATCATTAACCCTTCAGTTGGCGGGATAAATATGGTTAGTTTAAATTTGAAACTTAAGTTAATGTCATAAATTATAAATTGTTTTTTGACAGCAGCCGTTATACGGCCTGCTTGCCGCTTGAAGGGTTATATATGCTCGGACACCCGTGACTAGGCAAATCAGTAAATACCTATATAGGGTAGCATATATTCCCACACCCGTTTTCCATATGTATTATTATAGTGATATTTGCAAATGGCCGTTAAACATTTTCGGGGTGCAGGGGGGTTACCATGACATACTAAAGCAGTTCAGTTTAGGCTGAGAGAAAGTGATAGAGCTATACAACTGCTATAGCTCGGTCCCTTTCTCTCAACCTAAACTGAACTGCTTTAGTATGTCATGGTAATCCCCCTGGTCTTCTCTCTAGATCTAGATCCTTTAAACTACGCAACGGATTTAAATGCAGTTTTCAGCAATAGATAGAATGTTTCGAGAGGAAAGTTTTTATGCATAATATAATATATGGTTTATGTATGGATGTCACAGAAAACTCATCTAAACCGAAGCGAAGCGAGGGCGGGTCGGTAGTTCAGGATAAACTAATAAAAAAATCGTACCTCCATGACCTCTTAGGACCCAGAGCCCAAGGGTGGAAAGGTAGTTAATTTTTCGGGGTACTGTTGGTGTCAGTACCCCGAAAAATGTTCGCGCTCTATGAGCCGAACACCCTGTATATTATCTATAATCTAGGATGTTAAAGGTTCTCGCCAGTTCACACGGAGCTCCTATTTCATGCGATGGCCCTTCAGGCCACATTTAGAAACTAAACATACGTTAATCTGTTTAAAATTAGGGAAAATTGCAAATAAAAAAAAACCGTGTGAAGGAACAAAATTCTTATGAAAAGTAATGAAACTTAATTTGAGGCTGATAAGGCGCCCTTTTATTAATTTATTTTCAATTTATACTGCAGATCAATAAGATGGGTGACAAAGTGAAAGTAAGGGCATTGGACGCGGAGACCCAGGAGAGGTTGATAAAGTTATTTAGAGGTGAGCTATAGCAGTAAGATTAGCCATCAGCTGACAAAACCTGTAAAATTGAAGGCAGTGCATGGAACAGTTACAGCTGTCATATAGTGGACGGTCTCAAAACCTCATTTGATGCTTATTCGTGGCCTGCTCTAGGCAAAGCGACACTTGAATATAATAATAAATATTAGTCCACAACAGAGAACACTTATGAACACTGTATTAGAACACTTATGTATATGCAAATAAGTCACCCAAACACACTGTTTTACTTTATTTAGCATTTGTATCATGTTATTTACATTTATTCGGTTCATTTGGTCAATATAACGGTTTCATATTTTCAGGGTACTCGCAAGGCTTTGCGCTTTACGGTGACGGAGGTTACCTCATGCCTACCTCATACGGGAAGGTCGCCGATAATTTGAAGACCTTACCAGTACGCCCTGACGACGTCTGGGTGGTCACGTATCCGCGTTCAGGTAACTTCCAGATCATTGACGTCGCGTTGGACTAGATGGTAGTGACCCTGCCTAAGAAACTAGCGGTCCTAGGATTAAAGGTCAGGGCAGATATTTGTGTCGAGTCTTAGATGTTTTCTATGTATTTCTCTATATAAACTAAGTAAGTTTATCGTCATGAAGTACCGATAGTACAAGACTAGAGCTTAGTTTGGGACTAGGTCAATTTGTGTGACATTGTCCCCTGATATTTTTATTTCCTCGTCGTTGATAACCAAGTTAGCCAACCGTTAACGAATCAGAAAAACTTCATAGACAACTGTTTTTCTCTGTACAATAGGATTTCTCCGCATAACTGAGAATTTTACGAAAAATAAATATTTCTGACCAGGTAACAGGATTATAGGTTAAGTACCTAATGGAACATAGCTATAACAGCTCACTATAGCTCGGAGCAGGTGGAGCGACGATCTTCGCAAGGTGGCTGGCAAGAGCTGGATGAGAGTGCCCACGAATCGTGCTCGTTGGCGTGCATACCGTCCTGCACTAGGTGGACGGTATGTCCGGACTAATATAGGCTGATGATGAGAATGATGATGACATAGCTATAACTTTTTAAACAGGACATTATGAAGAAAAATTTATATTGCTAACGTTGTTTCTCACTTTTTTTTCTTTTTGCCCGCGTTTTTCCAGGAACAACTTGGACGCAAGAGTTGGTGTGGCTACTGATGAACGACCACGACTACGAGACAGCCTTGAAGATACCTTTGGGGAATCGACACTTCTTTGTCGAGTAAGTTGAAATGGTGGAATGTATCATTTACTTACCAATAATTGGGATAGACCAAAAAAAATAACTCACAGTTTTTACATTCTAACTCGAAAGAACAGGTAATTTTAAGCGACCAATATTTTTTTTTATTTGACCTGTAATCTTTTTTTATTTAGCAGGCATTTTATGGATGACATGATTATTTTAAATTTCGGCTGGCATTTTCTAATAAATTACAACAATTAAATGATAAAAAGTGATTGTAATAGTGTAATAAAACATACTATTTCAAGCGATTTTCGCCTAACCCGTAAGATACACCTAGGAGGACGAAAGTCAAACAAAGGTCAAATATACTTTTGTCAAAATGTCAGAAATACATTAATATTTCAAAAACTTAATCATGCGGAACGGCTTTAAACCCCTATTCCTCGAAATGGTTTTCAAATTAGAGAATTATTTAAAAATATGAACATCCCAATTAGTTACGTGCCGCTGCGCTGGCGATTAGTACAAGAAACCTTTTTCATTCATAGGGTACCTGTTGTTTTAACTTTAATCGAAAAATCCTGAAATATATTTAGTTTAATTAGGTACGAAGAGTAAGGGTCTCCCCAGACCTATCGACTCCGAATCGGCTTGAGCCGGTAAGAAAAAGTTTTAGTCCATGCAATAAGAGCGAAAACGACGTCGCTCGGCTCGGCTCGGCTCGATTCGGCGTTGCGAACGAAACGACGTCGTTTTCCGACACTAATTATACAAAATTTCAAGTGACAAGCTCAATTCGGTAAGGTTTGTGCGCACCCCTCTCCCCCCCCATTTTACTCTCATATCTTAGTTTTTTATTATATATATACCTGGTAACCGTTTATGGAAACCTTTTAGTGAAAACCGCATTAACTTTGGTTCAGTGGTTTTCAATTGATGAGAGGAGAAACAAAATTAAACAGACAAACAAACACCAAATCTATAAATTGTAGATACGTTTTTTTAAGTACATATTTCAAATGCACAGAATTTACACTTCTACAGCTTTATTATTAAAAACCGTTTGAGGCAAGGTCCTTTGTACAACAAGTTGTTGTTGTTGGTAATTCTGTAGCTCTGCCTACCCCACTCTGGGAATGAAGGCGTGAAGGTATGTATGTATGTATGTATTATTATTAAATATCCTAAAAATTTTTTTTTCAGACTAAAACATATGTTTAACGAGGACCTTTTCGCAGACGTTGAAAATAAAGAATTGGTCGATAACCATATTGCAAAAATACCATCTTGTCAGGAAATATCTGAGGCTCCTTCTCCCCGCTTCATGAAGACACATCTCCCCCTCTCTCTTCTTCCTGATAACCTGCTGGACACAACTAAAGTGGTCTACGTGGCCAGGGATCCAAGAGACGTGGCGGTATCCTTCTATCACCACAACCGGCTTTTCAAGATGACAGACTACGTTGGAGATTTTAAAACTTTCTGGAATTTATTTGTTAATGATTTGGGTAAGTAATACATATTGCAGCTTGATAACATAATTCGGAAAACTTTTAGTGCTGTTCTGGGTGACATTGAAATCGCTCATACAACGGATAGTCGATAGCTCAAAGGCTTCTCGAGTGGCATCCTCGAACTGGAAGACGCAACGTGGGTAGACCTTCAACAAGGCGGACCGACAACGTGGCTAAGGTCGCAGGAAACCTCTGGCTGCAAGTGACGCAGGGCCGGCGGCTGGGGCAAACCTTAGGGGAAGCCAATGTCCAGCTGCAGCAGTGAAATTCTTTCGGCTGAAATGATAATGATGATACGGGATGATATTCAAAAACTGCTTTATATAACATGTGGTCTTGTATGTATGAATTTGACTAGATTCATGTAGCAAAAAACAATTCCTAGAAAAGATTCAATTTAAAATTCTGCCCGGCTTTGGCTTTAAACTGGTGGCAGTTCTTTAACCGATCTACTTTTACGATACTCGTACGCGGGGCAGCTCCGATAGCGCGTGATTTTTAGCAGAGATGGTCACGCTGGCCACGATGGTTTTGACGACGCGCTGGCCTAGTTGGTAGTGACCCTGCCTACGAAGCTAACGGTCCTGGGTTCAAATCCCTGTAGGGGCAGATATTTGTTTGATGAGCGCAAATATTTGTTTCTGAGTCATGGATGTTTACTACGAGGGTGGATTGAAAAGTTCTGAGCCTGGTAAAAAAAAGTAACGGGCTCACTTTTTATAAAAAATTTATTTTTCGACATATTCTCCATGAAGGTCAATGCACTTAGTCCACCTCGCCTCCAACTTCATTATCCCATCAAAAAAAAAAGAATCGCTGAGGTCGTTAAAATATGAGTCTACTGCTTCTTGTACCTCCATATTTGTCGAAAATATTTGTCCTCCCAAGTGTTTTTTGAGGTTTGGGAAGAGATGATAATCGGAAGGAGCTAGATCCGGCGAGTAAAGGGGATGCGGCAGCACTACAAATCCACAATCATATATTTGTGCCATTGATTTCGCCGAAGTGTGAACGCGAGCGTTGTCTTGGTGAAACAGTACTTTTTTCGACAGCATTCCAGGTCTCTTTATTTTAATTTCCTCACGCAGACGACGTAAAAGAGCACAATAGTAGTCCGAATTTATTGTTTTGCCCTTTTCGAGATAGTCTATCACGATATTCATGATAACCCCCCTGCAATCCCAGAAAACTGAGGCCATTACCTTATTAGGTGACAAAATGACCTTGGCTTTTTTGGGTGGTGGTGAACCTGGTCTTTTCCATTGCCTGGATTGATCTTTCGATTCTGGTGCACTGTGGTGGACCCACGTCTTGTCCATGGTTATAAAACGATTGAAAAAATCGTCGGAGTCACGTTGAAACATACATTAACAATCTTGGGAAATTGTAACACGTACTCGTTTGTTCTCGACTGAAAGCAGTCTAGGCACCCACCTGGTTGACACCTTAGAAAATCCAAGAACATCGGTGATGATGTTCTGTGCCCACTCATAAGAAATACCCATTGCTTCCGCTATCTCCACAATCTTCAATCGCCTATCCTTCATTATCGCATCTAATATATTATTGACATTTTCGTCCGTAGTAGCCGTCAACGGCCGCCCACTCCTAGGCTCGTCTTGAACAGTCTCCCGGCCACGTTTGAAACCAGCTACCCATCTTTTTATGGTAGCATACGATGGAGCAGATTGCCCTTATGTTTGATTCATATCTTCAAATATTTGTTTTGGTGTTAACCCCTTCTTTTGCAAATATTTTATGACAGAACGGTGCTCAATTTTATCCATTACTTGAAAAATCAGTGACCTTATGTAGCAGTTCCAGCATAAAATGCAAAATTGTGACAGGAAAAAAACAAAAGATAGTGCATAATGGCGACTAAATATGGCACTTTGACCTGCCAGTATTTATTTGTTTTTTTTTTATTATATTCAACCTTAGGCTCAGAACTTTTCAATGCACCCTCGTATGTATTTAAGAATATATTTCTCTATGTGAGTTTTATATCGTTGTCTAGTACCCATATTACAAGCCTAGAGCTTAGTTTGGGACTAGGTCAATTGGTGTGACATTGTCCCCTGATATTTATTTATATGCTGCTATTAAAATGTATACAATTGTGAATGATTTTTGTCGCTTCGCATGAACGCAGGGAATTAATTGCCGTATGAGTTATTCGAAGAACCCAGTATAATTTTGTAGATTTAGGTCAGTTGAAAGTTGATCGCTAACCAGCCCCGTTTATTGACGTTTCTTCTAGTTCCATGGACTCCGTTCTTCCCGCACCTGAAGGAGGCCTGGGCGCGCCGGGACCATCCAAACATGCTCTTTATATTTTATGAAGAGCTTCAGCTGGTAATTGTACTATGAACCTTAAAAGTTTTCCACGCGAATTGTTCCGTGCTTCCAATTTTTTTTGTGGTTTAAACAATGTAACCGTTGTGCCGTTGATATTTATCTTTTTATATGACAGCTGTTCGTCCGCGCAGAAAAATAACATGGCATATCGTTACTACTTTAGAAAAAACTCGTATCCCAAGCAGCAAAGTAGTCCTATAATTTTATGCTTATATGATTTGAGATCTATTAAGAGTTCGATAACCACAAATTACATGATTCAAGATCTTTTAAAAGTCGGATAACCGCAACTTATATAATGCTATCGTATAACAATCTTATAAAAGCGATTCTATTCCAATTTATCATATTATAGTGTTTTATCCGATCTTTAAACGACAGAATCATTAAGGCATGTAGAGAAGTCGAGTAGACGTTTACATGGTTGTTTTACATAACGATCTAGTCGTATAAGGGATAGTGACATAACTGCATTTTTAATGCTTTTAAATGATACATGGGGCATGTAAAATCCTTTTATATGGCCTTTATTCGCCAATCAAAAACAATCAAATAAAAGTGTTATAGGTTGCTATTACAGGACTATGAGGTTGTAAAAACAACACTTAGGTATATAACAAATTACTCAGCAATAATTGGCAATATTTTTGGTCATTTAAAAACACGACTCAACGTCAACTCAAATCTTTATATTATATGTATAACGACTTTATATTTATTAAACATCGCCTATATAAGAAACTCTTATACAAATCTTAGTCGATTTATTGGTAGTGTAAAATTCTTTTACTAAACTTTTATATGGCAGGTCGAGTAACGGTGTTGTAGTTCTTGTTAATCGAACATTAATATCTATTAATCGCAATTATATGACTGAAATTTCATATTACTGTGGCCATCATTACTTTTAGTCAACGTTTTTCCTTAACTGCATGAAGCAAATCATAAAAGTTATTAATAAAAATGGAATGGGAAAAGTGGTTAAAGTTTAAAAGAAGCGGTGGTTATAGGAGGAAAGTGACAAAAAAGCATATAAGTACAATATCTAAGATCGAGACCATCGAATGTGCTCGTTTTGGTTCGGAAAGTCAAGTGACAAATGATATTGTGACAGAAAGTGGTTCAGTAGAAAATATTTTTATAAATGAATTACAATACACGAGTGAGGAAGATAACGCTACTTCAAATTCTGTTACCACATCACTAGATACTAATTCGGAGCATAGTGATGATTTTAATGAACATCTCTGCAACTTAGAATGCCGCACTGAAATTACGAAATGGGCTTTGGATAACCATATTTCACATAGCGCGCTAAAAGAACTTAGCGACATATTGAATAAAAGAATTCCACATTATCATGCCTTCTGACCCCAGAACACTCCTCTGTACAAACAGTGAAAAAATATGCGTAACTCCTGTAGATACTGGAAATTATTGGCACAATGGTCTTATAAACCAAATAAAGGAAATTTTACAAAACTCTGTACGCATAGGCTTAATTTACTACACTTACGCGTCACGTTGCGCATATGCCGATTCGGCATGCCTACTAAATACATTAGTATGCACGCGAACTCAAAAATAATACTACCTAAATAATTTGATGAATGTCATGTACATGACATAGCTTTTACTGTAAGGTTCTTACACTAATACCCTTAAAATTCAAAATAAATTTATTGTTAGAAAGTAAGTTAAAAATGAGTTTTGAGCTAGCCTTAGAGAACCCTAAAACAAACAATAATGGCGTCAGGTTAGCTGAATAAGTAACTATTACTCAACAATTTAGATGAATAGTTGTAATGAATGCAACTTATGTGTCGAATAACAAACAATTAATTGTTAGCACATATTTTTTATAAATAAATAATATTTAAATTGAGCAAATAGAAGGGGGGGCATTAAAATTAAACATAACATTAGTAAAACTTAGTCGATAAACTGATAAGCGTTTATGAATATGACTATACTTCACGTTTATATGCTCTTAACATTAATTACCAAAATAGTAGTAGAAAACATGAAACTTAAATACTTATACTTATTTCCCCACGCGGATACATATTTGGTTGTTCTGGCTTAAAGACAATTAATCCGCTCTAATATGATCCATAGATCATTTAACTGTCATGAAAATTGCAACTAAGGGACTAACTAGTCATATTTAAAGCTTCCATAGTGATATAAATCGCTGTTATGCGGCTTGATGGTCATATTATTTGCGGTTATTCGATTCATTAGACATGTAATAATCATATAACATGCTTTAATTGAACAATCGAGGGTTATAGAAGTCAGCGTTACCCCTTCTATATGACATATTGGATAGTTATATGATAATTATGCGATGTGTATACGACCAGTAAGTCGAGTAAAGTGCGACCAAATCGCGTTATATAAACGTGTATATGATGTTTATATGACAATATTTAATCCGATAAGACTGAATAAGAAACGTTGTCTCGATCATTAAAGAACATATTTTGCTGCTTGGGATCTGATATTACGATTTTGAATTTAATTCCTTTCAATTTTAAGTTTAAAATCGTACGTCACGAAATCCGAGATACGAGGTTTTTTCAAAGTAAAATCGATATGTTACTCAGGGATAATTTAGAATTGTAATGGTGAAAGAATTTTTGGAATTTATCTAGTATTTTGGAGCTTATTCTTTACAAACATACAACAACATAAATCTTACCTCTTTTTAATACAAGTGTAGATTTACTACTCTGGGTGCGCTTGTATTTTAAATGAGCCTAGAGCTTATTTAAGGACTAGGTTATTTCGTGAGAGGTTATTTAAAGGTGTTATCTTCTTTTGTTTTCAAGTTGTTCCCATATTGTTATTAATAACGTTGCATAGTAAATACTATTTCACTTTTTTTTTTCAGAACTTACCCGCGTCTATTGAGCGTATAGCAAAATTTCTTGGGAAGGAAGTTACAACCGACCAAATTCAAAGGCTTTGCGAGCATTTGAATATAAAGAATTTCAAGAATAATGAATCGGTCAACCCCCAGTGGATGCAGGAGTTGGGCAACCCTGGCGCAGAGGGTTTCATCAGGAATGGTACTTAATTATATTATGTTAAATTATGCAATGTGGCCAGTGTGGCCCTAGACAAGACGTATTCTTTGAACTTTATCGTTATCGAAACTGTATAGGATTGACGTAAGTTGCCGGACGGTCGCGTCGAGCGCTTATGTCAGTTCCACACTCTGTCCGTTTTTGAAAATCGTTTTTGATAGCATCTGGTCTAGAGTCTCAGGTCACGTAAAGGACATAATAATTCCAGATCATAATGTCGTCCAAATAGATAATAAATTAAGTTAGCGAGAGTAAGCGAAGGAAGATAAAGTTAATTTAAAACAACCAAGGAGTGCTCTGGTCACATATATGACACGAAAGCAATGTACGTGATGCTTATTATTGACATGGAGTAAATTTAACTAACTCAAATGAAAATCTGAATACTTTTTTTGTTTAAGATGTTAGCGTTTCTTTACGAGTTGTGTCATGTTGGGACCGTAGCCAAGTTGCAAATGCAACTTACGCTTTTTCTTTTCTATCAGTCAAAATGTATCCATAGGATGACCGTTAATTACGGGGTTTTTCGATACGTATGAGAATGTCATCCCATACCGTTTGAGAGATATAAAAGATAATCGCATGATCGATGACGCAGTGAGACTAGTTTGTAGTGTAGTGACCCTGCATGTTGTAGATCTCGTATGATCCCCGGCAAGGACAGATATAATGTGTTATGAATGCAAATATAAATGAGTATAACTTTTAATTTCGCTACATAAATAGTAATTTGATATTTGTTACAGGTAAATCGGGAGGCTGGTACGAGTACTTCGACGAGGGAATGGCGGCGCAGGCGCAGCGCTGGCTGCGCGCGCAGCTCGCCGACACGGACCTGCGCTTTCCGGACACCAGCTCCAAAGTAGCCAACATCGTGTCTATGTTCAATAAATAAATAAAAATCAAGAAAATAGTTTTGTGTATAATAAGCTTGTTCTTTTACCACGTTAATTTGTAATCGACTTACATCTTACCCCCAATACTTAAGGGATCCTTCGCTGAGTTTAAT
Organism: Acleris emargana; assembly: GCA_927399475.2. Lineage (NCBI taxonomy): Eukaryota > Metazoa > Arthropoda > Insecta > Lepidoptera > Tortricidae > Acleris > Acleris emargana. Next base: position 18,817,697 of record OV656837.1, read on the forward strand.
ACAGCTTTGTGAATGGTCCTTTTTGACGAATCTTTGGTTTATGGGACCATTTGAACCACCCTGTGCGTTCGCGAGCACTGTTAGACCTCATTGTGACGTTTGTGAATACGGGTATTAGCCTATTAGTCTTGTCAAACTAAGTAGCAGTCGGTGTACAAGTCAACATTCAGCTTTCTCAGCCAAATTAGCTGCGTCTTGAGTAAGGTTGTAGATGTCTTCTTTGGATCTTATTTGTATTTCACGCCCGGCTCGCAATTTAACTCTTTCGTTCCCTCTACACCGCCTTGAATCCAAGAAAATCCTAAAAAACTTGAATTTAACGCCCCATTTTTAATTAATAAAAATACAAATTGCTAGCATTATGAGTTACTAGCATCTGCCCATGACTTCGTCCGCGTAGATTTCGAATATCGTTATTCACTCGGGCACTTTAAAATTTTCCGGGATGGAATGTAGCCTATGTGTTAATCTAGGGTATAAATAAATATAAATCTAGCTATCTCCATTTCAAATTTCATACAAATCCGTCCAGCCGTTGCAGCGTGACAATCATCCATCCATCCATCCATCCATACATCGATACTTACTTACAAACTTTTGCGTTTATAATATTAGTAGGATAAGGATAAGCAATGTTTTGGGTCCCAGAATTTCGTTTAGATATATTTATAAAATAAGTAATTAAAACTTAACATCAGAATATAAAATGTAATTTTAGGGATTTGATTATATTTGTGGAGTACATACTTGCGCAAACGACCTTGCTTTGATCAACGAACTTTGTTTTGAGTTTGTTTGAAAACTATAAATCGTACATAGGCGCCACCTTTTGGAAAAAGATAGATAAATTGATTAAGAAAAAGATAGAAACGTTTAATAGCCGTTTTATTCATGTATATGAGTAGAATAGATATAAATTTAAGAGCTCCGACTATGCACGTTACCGTGTTCAAGGTGAAGCGACGGCCAAATAGTGGTGCGTATCTAATGTAACACCCAGGGTGAAGCGACGGACCACCGCGTGTGCCAGCGGGATATGGAGGAAGTGTGTACCTATATAAAAAAAACTGAATTGGACCTAAGTTAATAATAATATAACATCTTTAAATGTGTACTTATTTAATTATGACCTCAGATTCCTTTGTTAACGTCCCTGGAACGGTGTGCTCAAGTGTTAGCATATTAGTACAGTCATTTGTTAACTGTACGTACCTATGTTAACGACCAAGTGATCCACCTTTTTATACCGTGAATAATTAAGTTTATTTATCTCGCGTCGAGCAAACCAGCGAGAAAAATACCAGTCATTATTGTTAAGATTTTAAGGCCGGCCAGTTTTAAGTGCATGAGTAAGTATATTATTATTTAATTAATATCGTTTATTCATCATCATAATATCAGCCAAACGATTTCCACTGCTGGCCTTCTATTTACTAAGTATCTCCCGACGGCGGCATTAGAAAGAGCTATGCACGGAGTTTCTTTGCGAGTTAATTGGCTGCAATACATAGCAATCAGTAGTGACGTCATCTGCTGCCGTCTGCGGTCGGCGTAACTACTAGGTCTGCGGTCGGGCGTCAGTGACTTATGCTGTTGCCGTCTGCTGCTGCCGTCTGCGGTCGGCTACGGAAGATATTTCATAAGAACAAGTAGTGACGTCTACCGTAACGTTGCCGTCTGTCGTTGCCGTCTATGGTCGGCTTATTATTTAGTATTTCTCGTTCTTGTGCACTTCTATTGTTTTACTAATTTGTTTGTTGTTTTTGAGAAAATTTTAATTGTACCTATTATTTTCATCGTGAATGTTGTAGATTCATAAAATGGGTGACAAAATTAAAGTAAGGTCATTGGATGCCGAAACCCAGGAGACGTTGATCAAGTTATTTAGAGGTAAGCTACTTATAGCAGCAAGATTAGCCATCAGCTGTAGAAACCGGGTGCCATCTATTTGGCATAATTTGTAATATAATATCCGAAACGCATTAGGCATAATTTATTTACGCCGAATCTTACACTTGGCATAAATGTATATTACCCGAATTGTTGTTTACCCGAATAGTATGTTAGCATAATATTGACATGGCAGAATTTCATTATGCATAATGTTTTTTAGCATATCTGTAATTTAGCAGAATTTTGACAGCCCGAAATCCTGTCCGAAACAACAATAACATTATTTCTTGATTAGTGTAATGGTAAATGAAAAAAAAAAAAAAATTTGCATAGTTCCCTAAGCTAGGTCAATTTAAAAAAAACATAGGTTTGGGTTACGTTAGAGTTGTGCCCAGGCGCGAAGCGTCAAATTACGCCCAATAGTTTCACGGAGCCCCGTCGACACCGTCCCAGAAAGTGGGACATAGGGCGGCTCTCCTCGCTTAGGTCATTATTATACTTTGTTAATACAAAAATCTTTACTAATCATGCTTTATTTACACAGAGCAATGCTAATAAAATACATCATTGCTACTACAGGAAACAAAATTGATTAATTCGGCAAAATAAGCCTTTTGGCGAGGTCGGTCACTTTCTAGGGATGTCAATTTAGAAGAACGACATGTTCGTTTTAAGTCCATTTCGATGAACGACATGTTCTGACTTAGTCAACTTCTTAATAGGTCCAGTAAGAGGGACGTTATTTTCTGACTTAGTCATCTTCTCAGTAGGTCTATTTTGAGGGACGTCATATTCTGGGTTGGTCATCTTCTGAGTAGGTCTGTTACAAGGGACGTCGTTTTCGGAATTAGTCATTTTTTGAGTAGGTCTGTTACGAGGGACGTCGTTTTCGAGGTTAGCCATCTTCTCAGTAGGTCTATTTTGAAGGACGTCATATTCTTGGTAAGTAATCTTCTGAGTAGGCCTATTTTGAAGACCGTCATGTTCTGGGTTAGTCTTCTTCTCAGTAGGTCTATTTCGAAGGACGTCATATTCTGACTTAGTCATCTTCTTTTGTGTCATATTATTATTGGGGGGGTTGAGGTGGGCCTTGTGAGCCACTTCGACCATTGCTGATCTTTTGTAGCAGCCCTTTATTTTAGAGCTCACCGTAAAGGCCCGTTGCGTCCAGGAATTTCCAGATGCTTTGGGCAGTGAGAAGTTGTATCTCTTGTGGGTCCATTATATGTCGCCCTAGGTAGATACTTCTGTTGCGCATTAGTGGTCCGCAGGAACAGAGGATGTGCATTGCTGTCTCCTCTGTCTCTTGACAGAACCTGCATATCGCGTCTTGTTTCATACCCATTAGAAACAGATGTCTGTTCAGTTTGCAGTGGCCAGTTAGGATCCTAGTCACTGCGCAAGACTTTTCTCTTTTGTGTTGTAAAATCTCTTTGGAGAGCTTGCTTTTGAACCCTTTAATTAGTGTTTTCGAGTGATTTTGTCCTTTTGTGGACTTCCACAGCTCGATCGCCCTAGATTTGTATAGGTCGTTTAGCAGGGAATAGGATTTGCGTTTTGTGATGCCACAAAACGGCTCCGGGCCGACCAGGGGGTTGTCAGCACCGTTCCTAGCCAATTCATCTGCTATCTCGTTTCCATCGATGTTGGAGTGCCCTGGTACCCATCTAAGTATTACTTTGTTGGAGTTTCCTAGGGCATTTAGGTTTTCTTTGCAGTTTTGGACTAGTTTGGAATTTATTTCCAATGCATCTAGTGCCAAAAGGGCAGCTTGGCTGTCCGAGTTGATGTAGATGTGCTGGTGTCTACGGTTCTTCTCAAGGTTGATCTCCGCACATTTGTTAATGGCGAAGAGTTCCGCTTGGAAGATTGAGGCCTCCGTGCCCATGTTGACGCTAACTTTGAGTCTCGGTCTCTCACCATAGATGCCGCACCCCACATCGTTCCCTTTTTTGGAACCGTCTGTATACCAAACGTGGCAACCCTCTTTGTAGACCAACTGGCCTTTCAGCCATTCGTCTCTGGAGGGTATCTCCACTGAGTACAGTTTTTTAAAATTGTATTCAGTATGCATGTCGTCTATTGGCATGCATAAGGTTTTATGTTCAAACACCGACGCCATAAGCTTGGTCAGTGCTTGAGAGCTCCATTTTTTCCCTGTTGTGGTGCAGACTCTGTATATGCACTGCTCAGCCTCTTTTTGCACTTGTAGGTGCAGTGGTGTTAGGTCAAGCAGCGCATCCAGGGCTGCACCTGGTGTTGAGGATAGAGCTCCTGTTGCGATTACGCAGGCTGTGCGTTGTAGACTGTTCAGGGTGTTTATTGTTGTCTTTTGGTTGGTTTTGTTGTACCAGACAGCAGAGGCATATGTAATTATAGGCCTTACCACTGCCGTGTACAGCCATAGGGCAATGTTGGGCCTTAGGCCCCACCTTGACCCCGCCATTCGACAACTAGTCCACAGGGCTATTTTGGCCTTTTGAGTTATGTTCTTTATGTGCGAGTTCCAAGTTAACTTTTGGTCTAAGGTGACCCCTAGGTACTTCACTTCACTTGAGAATGGTATTGCTTGTTCGTTTAGCTTAGGATTTAATAGCTTTTCGAGCTTCCTTTTCTTAGTGAAGGGGACTAGCACAGTTTTGTTTGCGTTTATAGACAATTCATTTTCCTTGCACCATTTATTGATGGTGTTGAGAGCTCCTTGCATTAGACATGAGATTGTGTGGAGGCTTGGGCCTTTGATTATGACTACAAGGTCGTCGGCATATCCCTGTATGTCATAGTCCTGGTCAGTCATTAATACAAGTAGTTGATCCACTGCTAGGGTCCACAATAATGGGGATAGGACGCCTCCTTGTGGACAGCCTCTTGTGGTGTGAAATTCATGCGAAATTGCATTGAGAGTTAGAGATGCCACCCTATTAGAGAGCATATTCTGAACCCAGTTGATGGTGGTACCGTCCACACCCTTTGATAACATTCCATTTAGAATAGTATCTGTGGGCGTGTTGTCGAAGGCACCTTCCACATCAAGGAAAGCACATAGGGCTGTTTGCTTATCCTCTAAGGTTTTCTGCACTTTGTCGACCAGATCGAGGAGGGCAGTTTCCGTGGATTTCCCTTTTTGGTAAGCGTGTTGATTTAAGCTGAGGGGTTTAGCTATTAGATAACTAGCTCTAATGTGCTGGTCTATAATCCTTTCCATAGTTTTGAGTAGGAAGGATGTGAGACTGATCGGTCTGAAGGATTTAGGCTGAGAGTAGTCCTTTTTCCCTGCTTTCGGTATGAAGCGTACCTTGACTCGTGTCCATGGTTCTGGTATTATTCCCCAGGCAAAGCTAGCCCGAAATATTTTAACCAGATGCGGGAGGAGGATTTTATTTCCATTTTGAAGAAGGGCCGGAAAGATTCCATCTTCTCCCGCTGATTTAAATGGCTGGAATTTCTCAATAGCCCATTTAACATTGTTAGGCCTGAAGATGTTTGTGGCCTTGTTCCAATCAGCTTTAAGCGCCCTGTGATCTGGGTGATTTCTTTGGGTACATCGCTGAGTGTCATCGGAGGTATACGATCCTGGAAAGTGTGTTACTCTGAGAAGTTCAAGAGTTTCCCTCTCTGTGGTCGTATAGGTCTTATCTGGTCTTTTGAGTAGGCCGAGATAGTTTGTGGGTGTCTTGGCGAGTATTCTGTGGATTCTAGCGCCTTTGTGTGTTTGGGCTATATCTTCACAGAATCGTCTCCAAGACGCTCTTCTGGCTTTTCTGATTTCTTTGTTATATTCCGTCAAAGCTCTACCGTATTTTTCCCAATCTTGTGGCCTAGAGCAGTGATTGAATATACGCCGTGTGGAGCTGTGAAGCCTTTCCAGCTTTTTGTTCCACCACGTCGTTGTGTTGTTTGTTTTAGATTCTTTCAGCGGGCAGCTCCTCTCGTAGGCTTTGTTAATGCCTTCTGAGAGTATGTTTACCGCGCAGTCGAGAGAATCTGGAGTTTTAACATATTTTGGGAGGTCTGTTAGATATTCTTTGAGGTAGTCCCTGTAGGTGCCCCAGCATGTATTCTTTGGGTTCCTTAGTTTTTGTGGTTCTTTACCTAGAGATCTTGTTACCTCGAATAGAATATGTTTGTGGTCCGACATTGAGTTTTCGGAACTGACATGCCAGTTGGCTAGGCATTTAGCTACCTTTTCAGTTGCGAATGTTATATCAAGTACTTCCTGTCTAGCCCTAGTGACGAAAGTTGGTGTGTTGCCCTTATTTAACAAGTATAGACAGTTAGTAAAGATAAATTCAGAGAGTAACTCACCTCTTCTGTTGATTCCAGTGCTGCCCCAGATGGTATGGTGGGCATTGGCGTCGCAACCCACGATCAGTTCCGACTTTTGTCGTTGTGCATAGTCCACGACTTTAGTCAGTTCTTCTGTGGGGTTCTGTTTCTCTCCGGGCAGGTAGGCCGAGCAGGCTAGGACCTTCGATGCTCCTCGCCCTTTGAGATCCACATAAGCGACGACTAGATCATCACTGCATAGTTCTAAAACAGGCAAAAAACTGATGTTTCTGTGAAACACGATGCAGGCTCTTGGTTTAGAGCCTTTTTCATGTACCAGAATCTTACCTGCATTATTCATACCTGCTACCATGGAGTTGGCGTTGATCCATGGTTCTTGTATGAGGGCGATGTCCAGGCCTTGTTCGCTGAACAGTTTTTCGACGACTGCTGAGGCCGCGACAGCGTGGTGTAGGTTGGCCTGCAGGAACATCGCCCCCCTGCTTCGTGTTGCGTCAGTGTGGGGGCTGGCGTTGGGCACCGGGGCGCCCTTGCCTGCCTCTGTGTGCTCCTCTCCCCCTGGGGTGGTTGGTGCCCCTATTTGTCCCCCTGTTGGGAGGAAACCGCGGCCGGTAGCCCGCTGATCCAGTGGCTGTTGGATGGGGATTAGGGAAGGGGACTGCCCTTTTTGATCCCCTTGGGATCTTGCGAGCGGGTGTAGGGGCCAGCGGAATGGACGTATTGGGCCTGGATGGCCCTGGTTGGTCCAGCTGGGGGCGGGGAGCGTGGGGACGAGATGTTGTGGCTGTCGGTGCTGGGGTGTGAGGATGGTCCATTGATGACTGTTGGGCCCCTGTGGCAGGGCCCTTTAGTCTGAATTGGACCTCTCGTAGGCCAAGACTGGCCTTTAGACCGGACTTCCGGAGGGACTCCACAGATAGGTCGTCGAGGGAAAGGGTTAGCGTCACCCCTCCCTTCTCGACCTTTGAGTGAAGCACCTTCCAGTACTCAGTGTGCAGCCCCTGGTTCTGCACACTGAGTAGAGACAGGGTCTGCCGGATCTTGGTGGCGTCCGTGTCTGGGATGTATACCAACCCTATGTTTGGCCTCTGGAGTTCGCTCTCACGTAGTGTGGTGAGGTTCGCTTCCGGCCATGGTTTTAGGGTTGGTATAATCCCTTCAAGCCAGGTCTTAGACCGTTGGTCGCTGCAAGTTACCAGCAACCAACCTGGCTTGAATGAATAGCCCTTAAACTTCGGTCCTTTGCCCTTCTCCAAGCCGGTTATACTCTGCACGATGGTGTCGCAGAGTAACCCCAGTTGTGCGTCCGTCATCGGAGTGGGGTTGATGATGCCGACTCGGATGAGGCTTAGGACCTCGTTGTAGGCTAGGGGCGTAGAGGTTGGGGGAGGCGGTGTAGGGGGTGTAGGAGGGGTCCCACTCACCTTCGGTGCTTTAGGTGCATGCCCCTGTGGTGATTCCTCTTCCGAGCGGAGCCGTTTTACCGGCTTTTGCTGCGGTTTGGAGTGTGGGGACCCGAACTTGTACCCCAACCTCTTAAGTTCCGCGAAGCTCTTTTGGGCAAGTTCTACCGCCTCGGAGGGCGGTATCCCCAATCCCTTTAGAGCTTTGTATCGGCCCTTCGCTGAACCTGCCAGTTTCCTGGGCAAGTTGTCGTTGGCGGAGTGGGGCTCACCAGGCAGTGAGTTTGGTCCGTTATCGGCCCTTTCTACCGTGTTGGTAAGCTCCACCACCTCCATTTCTTGCTCCTGCGTTTGGGCAGATTGCTCCGCGCCTACCGTCAGGGGCAGTAATTCCTGGCATAGGTCTTCCAGGCTACCTTCTATTTTTTTATTTGGTTTCTCCATAAATATATCCCACGAGAAGCTAGGGAAAGTGGTCCGTTCCGGCAGAGCCCCGCTTGCCGGAATAAGGCTATGTACACCTCGAGGTCGCCTGGTATCGAGGGCACACCGTTAGCAACTGAGCTCCCCCTCAGTCACGCACCTGTAGGCACGGTTCGTATGACACCTATAGGTTGGGGTTTTTGGAGTCGAGGTTGTCTCCTCCAGGATAGGTATGGGAGAGGATAGGGATGGAGGGTGGGAGTGGCATTTGTGGAGGGAGTTGGGATATTTGGAGCACGGGAAAGAGGGTAAGGAGTACCTGGACGGTGGGACTGTCGTGCCAGGTATCGCCCTTCATACTTAGCTACTTCGCAGTCCAGGGTAGTTGGTAAATATGCGACGCCTGTGTCCACCGCTAGCATTTCCAGGGTGCACGACCCACTTAGTAAAATGAGTGGGTTCGCCCCAGGTCTGTACGTCGGCAGAGCCTGAGACGACGTGGACGTGTATGAAGGACTTGGCGGAGTGTGCCTGATAGCTCAGCGTCGCATACCTGAGCGTACCCACCCCGCCTGCACCCCTTGTAGTTATATATTCTAATATTCTCAAAATAGTTTTATATTCTAATATTCTTTGCTGGGTCTATCGATATGACACAAAAGAAGATGACTAAGTCAGAATATGACGTCCTTCGAAATAGACCTACTGAGAAGATGACTAACCCAGAACATGACGATCTTCAAAATAGACCTACTCAGAAGATGACTTACCCAGAATATGACGTCCTTCGAAATAGACCTACTGAGAAGATGACTAACCCCGAAAACGACGTCCATCGTAACAGACCTACTCAAAAAATGACTAATTCCGAAAACGACGTCCCTCGTAACAGACCTACTCAGAAGATGACCAACCCAGAATATGACGTCCCTCAAAATAGACCTACTAAGAAGATGACTAAGTCAGAAAATGACGTCCCTCTTACTGGACCTATTAAGAAGTTGACTAAGTCAGAACATGTCGTTCATCGAAATGGACTTAAAACGAACATGTCGTTCTTCTAAATTGACATCCCTAGAAAGTGACCGACCTCGCCAAAAGGAAAATAAGCTTATGCGATAGATAAGTAACTTTCAGCGAAACTAATTCATGCGTAAGACATTTTCTGCCAATTCACTATTTGGAATTCAGAAAATATTCGTAAACCCAAATCGGCTACAATTGGGTATACGTGATAGAATTCGGCGACATCAAATTAAACGAGAAATTTCTGCACAAATACAATTCGGCTTAAACAAATAATGAAATTTTGAAACATGACAAAAAAAAATACGACCACAGGGGGAACCGTAGAAACCTGTGTTTCAGGCAATGAAAAGGACAGGGTTAATAGCTGTCACTTGATCCACTTTTCACTTCACTTCGACATCTAATTTTTTGTTCCCATCCGTTGCATTTGTCCAAATTTTCTTAACTTTTTTTTTATACGCGTTTTCTATCTAGGACGAAGCTAACCTAACCTAACCCATGTGTCCTATAGCTAATAAATCGGTAGTCTAATGATTGGTATAACAACTTTTGATCTATTTGCCATTGGCCTAATTTCAGTTTGTCTAAAATCACTTGCCATAAACATTCACTTCGCCTTATAATCGTTTAATAATAATATTATTTTTCATAAACACTTAAACTATATAATTTCGGTTTGTATAATTTTTATAGTGCATAATATAAGTAAGTATAATACTCTTATTGCCTAATAATCGTGCCTTGAGATTAGTTTTCATAAATAAAATGTACAGTCAACAACTTAATTTGTTGAGCGACTATACAATGAATGCTATTATCGTAGAAAGCCAGTGATTAAGGCGAAGGGTAGGGCAAAATTACGAAATCGAGGTGTTTTTGGATGATAGTGTTGGGGGTGATAGGGGGGGTGGTTTCGAGAGGGTAAAAAAAATTTTTTTTTTCACTGGGTCAATATAACACTAAGTACATTTTTATGAATGAATCCAGTAAATCATGCTAAAAGAAACATATTTTGCTCTTTCACTTTTTTTCCTACGATCCATATTTTTCGTATCTCCGGCTCTATAAAAACACTCTAGGGCGCGCAGTGTCGGCACGCGTCCTAACCAGCGAGAGCCCTAAATTCGGACTTGTGTGGAAATGTCCATTTAGGAGCCAATATCTCGGTAATGATCAATATTTTTGCGTCCTCTATACGATAGCATCATAAAAACTTCGTGTTATAATAAGACCACTTCACTCAAACCCCAATATCTTGGTAAATATTGGTCGGAGAAAAAAAGTTTATATAACAAAAAAAACATGCTTATTTTACCATGTTTTATAGGATTTATTAACAAAAATGAGGGGTTATATTGACATCAATTACACGACTCCAAAATTTTAGCCCTTCAAAATTACTGACCTTTGAACCCCAATATCTCGGTAAATATTGGTCGGAGAAAAAAAGTTTATATAACAAAACATGCTTATTTTACCATGGTTTATAGGATTTATTAACAAAAATGAGGGTTATAGAGTAAGATGGGGGAATGGCAGTTAGTGGGCAATGCCGGTCACGTCAAAATAAAAAACTTCCAACAACATTATGCAATCGCTACTAGTGTCACCATCTAGTATGCGACCGAGTAATAGTATTTTATGTAACTGGTACATAAAGAGGGCCCTTAAAACACGAGTGTGGTTTTGTGAAACGAGCCGAAGGCGAGTTTCATAATAACATCACACGAGTTTTTTAAGGCCTAATTATGTACAGTTGCATACAATACTTTATCTACACACATATTATAAGTACTCTTTCCGTATTTTAAAAACAGGCGGCAGAACAAACAAATGGCGGCAAGCTAACCTGTGTCACGAATATGAATGTTTTTTTTTAAATCATAGACTAACTAACAAAATCCCTATTCTAATGTCACTCGACATCAAAACGGCGTGCGACACTTTACTTAAAATATACCGAGTCGACGTTTAATAGATACTTACTAGAATTGACCCCCTGTTTGAATTGTGTTGGTTTTGGAAGATGTTCCAAATTTAAACAACATTACTTTATCAAAAGTTGTATCGTAATTTTAACTTTACAGTACAGCTACAGATAAGAAAAAATATCATAGTAAAATTGTATCTTGTAATGATGGTCATTGTCTACGGATTCTGAACGCATTATAGAGGACTTATGATATGAGTGTAGATAAACTAATTTACCGAGCGGCGCCATTGTCTTTCGCGCGCAGTGAGTGTGACAGCTGTGTACAGGTTCGGACGTGTTTTGTTGTAATAAAATCGAAAATTTGATGAAAGGTAAGCTTAAAGTGATTTATACCAATTAATATCTTTCTTAAAGTTAATTACTGTACGTTTGCAAGTGTATTGTATGTACTTGTTGGATTTTATGAAAGTTATGTACATTTTTCGTGACTAAGCAAAAAAATACCGGAAATACCCCAACAGTAGACGCAGACGCAAATGCGGGTAATACCGGTCAACGAAGGGTTTCACAAAATGATCAATAAATAAGAAACCCGTAATATATTGATAATGTATTTCATATATATCAATAAACTACTATATAAGCTATGTAAAAAGTTAATTTCCGATACCGTAAATCATAAAAATTCAAAATGACTGACATTTGAACCCCTAATATCTCGGTAAATATCAAGTTTAGAGAAAAGTTGCCTATACAAAACACGCTTATTTAAGCGTCTTCTATACGATAGCATCATAAAAAATAGGTGTTATAATGACACCACTTCCATCAAAACAAAATTAAGTCTTGCGCCCCCTTTGCTACCTATACCCCAACCAGATATTCTCGATTAATCGCCGCCTTGTCGTAGACCACGTCAAAATTTAATACATTTAAAGTAGTATTATTGAAACAATTTAATCCCTATGCTTTATTATTAATTAAATTTTTGGTTCGAAATATAAACTGTAACTGATAGCACTCACACAATCCTAGTAGACCAAAGTTTTCATTGATCTATTCGTGCCAGCTATTCATGAAAAATCCTTTACGTGTTAAATAATTAACTATTTATGTATTTACTTATTTGTTTAAAAGCTATTTTGGACATTCGTTACTGAATTTGAGATAGTATTTAGAAAAACACAAGTGTATCATATTGGTCGATCAAATCAAGCGCCATCTAACGGTAAATGCATGCCTGACTGTTTGACAAACAGCATTATGCGGTCGATCGCAGAGCTTACTTGTTAGATGGCGCGCGAATTAAAACTTTACTCGTCTGGCCGAATGAGCAAGGTCAATTGCCCGCCCCGTCGCCTTTACCAAACAATTAAAGTTGTTAACCGTATTTTCGTTGTAACATAGTGTTTCCGGGATTTCTTATAACAAAAGTTATTTATTAATATATTTGTAGAATTCGGTATAGACACAATTTATATACAAAATTATTACACATAAAAAAAAGTAAAAATGAATCAACGGGGCAGATATTGGAAATTAGTAACTCTCGCTCGAAGGGCCCACCCTACACTCGCATGCGAGACCTTCGCTTCGCGAGCTTCGCGAGCTACGCTCCAGCCTCCGCATGCTCGCTCCGCGGGCCCCTCCTCGCGAGCTTCTGGCTCCGCGTTTTGCAAAAACACTCTAGGGGTAGGGCAGACCAGACCACGTGGATACGGGGTGCCCTGAAGTCGGTTTTTAAATAGAATTCGACTTAACTTGCATAAAATATCGGTGTAATCGATGTAATAAAAAATATTTGACTATGGGTCGAAGAAATTAACTTACTTACTTTCTAATTAACTTAAAAACAAAATATTCGAATCCAAGAATACACTCTTATTTTATCAGCATTTAATTTTGACGACATGATCGTTAGATATACGTATATTAGAGTAAATAATAATATTGCAAAACGTCAATTAGGCTAAACGAATTTCGATCAAATTATCAGTAAGTATAATCATTTAGATTAAATATAAGTTATACTAAACGATAGTTAGGTAACTTAATCATTAGGTATAAGAATATTAGACTATACACAAATGGTGCAAAACGTCTATTAGAGTTAACGTGGTTCGATCAACAAATCATTATACTAAATAAAAAATATGAAAAGTGATGTTTGACAAATGGTTAAATATTCCAAACAATATAAGGCAAACCGCAAATAGAAGAAAAGTTGTTATATCAACCAAGGAATACCTAATAAATCTATAAACATTATATGAATTAATGCATTTTTAAACTGAATTTTTGGACAAATAGAAACAGTTCGGAAACAAAACTTCAGATTTGCGATATAGATTTTAAATTTTGGCCTTACATTATAATGTACTGTGATATAATTTTCATTTATAATTCAGTTTAAGAAATTAATATACATAATTAGCGAATTAACAATTCTAAGCTCATTTTGAGTCACTGTTTTTCGGTTTTAAGTTGGTTTTTAATAGTTTTGATGATCATTTTCAGGGCACACGGAAGGCTTTGCGCGTTTTGATGAAGGAGGTTACCTCATGCCTCACTCCTACGAGAAGAATGCCGATAGCTTCAAGAAAATACCAGTACGCACTGATGACGTTTGGGTGGTTGCGTATCCGCGTTCAGGTAACTTCTAGTTGTAGAATATAATCTCAAAATGGCAGATATCAGACCTTTTGGAAGGAAAATTAATTTAAAAAATCCCTTGCAGCCAACCACATCACACAGCGTTACTTGAAGGAAATATTCCTGTAAGTGAATAGGCTTATTATAGGGGATTATTTTTTGTTTACCTACAAAGATTGTTAAAAACGGCAGAGCATACGGCTGACGTAAAGTGATGCATAAGACTGCAGGAAATTATATTCCTATTAAAAAAATACTTACTTGTCTGGGAAATAGATTTCTTCATCTCAGCTCTGTCTAGGAAATGGAAAAGGAACCTCATGCCCCAGACCCAACCGACCCTTGGGCGACTCTGTGCTTTGCCTTCATCGATTTCGAGAAGACCTTGGACAGTGTCGAGCATTCTTAAATACATAATTAGTTAGAATTTGGTTTTGAATTGAATAAAACTGGCCATTTTTGTTTTTTTAGATTGTGATAAAACGAAAACCTCATATTCCCGGTCCTTTTTACTTTTTAACCAGGACATAACGGAGACAAAATTATATACCTAGTTACATAACATGTATGCATCCCCAGGAACAACTTGGACGCAAGACTTGGTATGGCTACTGATGAACAACCATGACTACGAGACAGCTTTGAAGATACCTCTGATGAGCCGATACTTCTTTGTCGAGTTAGTTGAAATGGTATTATATATGATTGGTGACTAGTACAAAGCACCCCTATCAGTTTTAGTTTCGTAGTCAACAAGGAACCCTAATAGTTTCACCATGTCTGCTTATCCCTGTGGGTATTCTGCCTTTTTTCCGAAAAAAATTGTCCGATTTTCACTTGCCAACCAACTTTATGCCGATGATTCACTTTGACAACTAACTATTGGCAATTTTTGGTATGAAAACGTTTCATTTGGTAGAATTGTTATAATGTAGATTATTCAAATTCATATTCAAATGATTTATATGTAAATATAGGTACGTAGGAAAGTTTAACAAATTTAGCTATAAGTTCCTATATTGTGCCGCTAGGCATACAAATATGTCGGGTCATGATAGCGGATGCATAGAATACAATTATAATAATTTGTACAGTACAAATAGGTACACGACGTTATGAAGGTAATATTATATTAAGTTAGGAAGTGTCAGATAAATATTCCGATAAAGAGTAAGTAGTATGCTTTTTGTGGTAATAGGGCTTAGAAGCTGCATTTAATGCAAAAACCTATCGTTTTTCCTTCAAGATGTGACGACGATGTGATACACGACGGACATTGCCATGAATGTTCGAGTTCCTTAATTTTGCCTGTGTAGACTGTATTTGTCATATTAAGACACATGTCGTGGTATTATGTCTTTGCCTTTTTAATATCTCCACTGGAGGGAATTGGATTTTGACACGCAGAACTTATTCATGTTGGCTTTGTGTTGGTGAAAAGCAACTTCATTCCGTAAATGTAGGCCTATAATATTATTTGAGTGCCGCGAACAAAGGTATTGGGCGGGCGAGTATTGTAAGACTTCAAGTAGTGAGAATTATGGTGTCTCGTTTAATAATAATTATGCGCATTGTGCTGTGCATCACTCTCATTCTTGCACTTGAACTTGACCTATTTCTTCTTCATCATGAAATTTCATTGATTTATCGATTTATTTGAGAAATTTGTCGATTAAACTGTCACAAATATCTAGATTTGTAGATTCCGTGCATTAATTGAATGTTTTTCTTAAATAATATTCATTTATTTTCACAATTCATTTAGGTAAGTTCAATGGTTTCACTCTTTTT
The DNA here is from genome assembly GCA_927399475.2 of Acleris emargana. Taxonomy (NCBI): domain Eukaryota; kingdom Metazoa; phylum Arthropoda; class Insecta; order Lepidoptera; family Tortricidae; genus Acleris; species Acleris emargana. The sequence goes on from OV656837.1 coordinate 18,833,108, forward strand.
AATCCAGTTGTATAGCACTTTTGATGGGTAAAAAGGGTTTTAATCACTTTCACAGACGAGTTGTAAGTAGGTGTAACTCGCTACTACGAACACTGTTTACACTGCACTAATTATATTTTTCAATTAATATTTCGTACGGATCGGATGTTTACATAGACACCAGCGCCATCTTACCCTGATTATTATAATGACTTAAAGCTTTTGGGATACCTATCATTTCACTTTTTTTTCACTAAGCCAAAAAACTATTAAACGAACGACCTTTCGTAAGTGTAACAGTTCCCTTTTCTTAAATATATTAGGCAACTTTTTGCTTCAAGGGACAAGAAAGCAAAAGAGTCCAGTTAGGTGCGATGACGAGCGAAGTGAGGGAGACGTTTTGAAAGAAAATGTTTTTTGGTACACCTCTCACACAGGAAACAATCCTAGTTTGAATGGTTTGACATACTTTCGCCTGTTGATTATGTATATTTCTTTGCGTATGTGTAGCCTAAGATACTCACACGTTATTGACGATTCATATTACAATTAATTTATTAAAATAAGAGTCGAATATTTAGGACGCCGGAGTGGAGTATATATATACATATAGACTGCTCAACTCATAACCCTTCTTTTTGACGGCTTGAAAAATCATTCATGTGACTTAACATTTTTCGACTAAACGGACGGCTCTCATAGGATAATAATGTTGACGTCAACGATGATGACGTTTAAAGTGCAACAAGAGCTAAAAATGAATACCTAATCAGGTTGCTCTCTAGGAGACAATTTGTGCAAAATTATCCCATTGTAATATATACAGTGTGTCTCTGAATTTGGGGCTTTAAATTCAACGATCGATTCTACTCGCTAAACTGAACTACTTTTGTTCTGCAACATGAAAAAATTACTTAAATTTAGATAACTAATTGATGTTAAAGTCTAATTGTAAAATCAGTGTATTACATACTGGCCATGTAATCACTATCTCATGGTACGGGGGCGACATTACCTTGGTACGAGGGCTAAAGGAAAATGGAGAATTGGATCGCGTACATTGAAAATTAGATTTAACTTGTATGATTAAAAATAAATTTAAACTGAACATATTTTTAACAACTTACAGAACAAAAGAAGTTTAGTTTCAGGAGTAGAAATGATCTATGCAATTAAAGCCCCAAGGTCAGAGGCACCCTGTATATATATATTTTTTCGTAAATATAGATATAATGCCAGGTTAACGTCTTTGTATCGCGAGGACCTAATGTATAATGCGGAAGATCTAGAGGCAGAAGTACCCGAATATTTTGCACCAATACCGTCACTGCAGGAAATAACTGAGGCTCCTTCTCCCCGCTTCATGAAGACACATCTCCCCCTCTCTCTTCTCCCTGATAACCTGCGGGACACGACTAAAGTGGTCTACGTGGCCAGGGATCCAAGGGACGTGGCGGCTTCCTTCTATCACCAAAGCAGGTTTTTCAAGATGGTTGACTATGTTGGAGAATTCAAGACTTTCTGGAATTTATTTGTTGATGATTTGGGTAAGTAATGGATGAAGAGCGTAAAAAAAGAGTAGAAAAATATGACTCTGTGCGAAGTAAAATTGGCGACGACATTCAATTTTGATTAAAAATCTTATCTTATTCAGGATCAGGTCGTTGCCACGTAAAGATTATAGGTAGATTATAGGGTTTTTGATATTTTCAGTAATAATTCGTTCATGCATTTGAACATATTTGTAAAAGTGTAATTGATGTAGAAAACCACAGATGACCACCGAAACTTCTTAATTTTACCTGTTGAGACTGTAAGGAAGTAAATTGAATGCTTCAAACTTATTAATTAATGCATTTTGACTTCTCCGCAGCTGTTTGCCGCAAACTTCATTGACCATTGATTTAAATAAACTTAAATATTTAAGCAAAATTGGTATATAAAACCCTAAAAAGTATTTCCCGTGTGGTTGCCGGGTTAGAATAGTGCCACTCTATGTCATCCTGTGGATGTCGTAAGAGGCGACTAAGGGAATAAAGGCTTGTAGTACTATTAGGCGATAGGCTTGCAACCTGTCACTAATACGCTGGTAAATATCTTAGCCTTTTTGTGCAAAATGTGGTTACAGAATTATCAACAATTTTTTAAAGTTGTAGGTAATTCTGTAGCTCTGCCTACCCCACAATGGGAGGATTACAGGCGTGAAGGTATGTATGTATGTAAGTATTTTTGGAATCTTAAATAACACAGTAAATAAATACATAGGAAATATTGATAGTACCAATACTACCAATGTGCCCCGTGCCTTTGTGTATCAAGTGCCTTAACGGCCATAATGGAAACGGCCAAAATGAAATAAACTTTCAATCCTGACAACGAAATAAAATAACGTAATATTGGATATTCCAAATATCCAATAAACAGATAACTGCGCTTACTTGTTACTTGTGCTAAAGAACAACAACCTAGCGATGCGTTTACAGCTGTCAAGTCCGCTTATGTACTCGTATAGTCATGTTTTAGTGATATTTTGATATTACTACTATTATTGTGCCCCGTGCATCAATCTGCCCGCTTCCCGCTAAAGATGTATTTTTAAATTTTACTACCTATTTTCGGTTTTTTTAATCCTTCCACCACTATACAAATTTTCGGGCTATGCAAACTATCTCTGTAACTTTCACTTCGCCACCGGTGGAGGAATTGCACCGTGAAGAACAAACAAACCAACAATCTCAATAATATTATTAATAAGGATTAGATTACAAGATAGTGCGAGAGATTAGTTTAATTGCTCCCCTGTACAATATAATAACAACAATACTGTAACTTCTGTATGAAATAGGTCTTAAGGGGGAACATTTAAATCTCCTTTTTGCTTTGCCACCTTGCTCTCTAACTTGTCTGACAATAACAAGTGTAATAAACGCATGATATTTCGTATCCTTTTCTTTCGTCGTGTGAAAGAAAAGGAAAGAGAGCTGAAATCATGTCTGATAATATTAATCTTGGCATGGAAATAATCAGTACTTGTATAGTACCTATCTATATCTTATCTGGCAATAATCTTTACATTATAATTATGTCACGGTAATCCCATTTTTTATAATTGTTTCAGTTCCTATTGGGCAGCTTATCGGTGAACAAGTTGCTAGGGAAAATCGAAGACATTTGAGACCTCAAGGTAAGCCAATGGCCCTGGATCTCTATCCTGCCGGGTAAAACCAGATTGCCTTTGAAATCTTATCGTATTGTTTTTAACTCGTCCATTATTCCGGTCAAGGAAATAAAAGCTATCGTAAGGATGACAAAACGATAGCATGTCTAAGGAAATGTGGTTTTACCTGGCAGAACATACCTGGTATACATTTCAAAGTCGAATAGCGTTTAACATATCAGCAGATTTGTTAAAAAAAAATATTTCTAACAAAGCAAAATTTCCAGTCACGTTTTTCCTAAATTAAGATTTCCCAGTCGTGTCTTTTCCCTGAGGAGATTAAATAGTTTTTATTTATTTCTTTACTTATCCAAAATTACTTAAATACATGCAGTATTTATGCAGCGAGCGAAAACCGCGTACGGTTTATCTGTTGCTGCTCGGCGTTATTCAATTTAGAAAGGACACCGCACGGAAAGTATGGAAAAAAAAACATCGGTGAATTTTGATAAAAAAAATATATGTTACGCGCCTTGATCAATATATAGAAATACTTGGAGGGCAATAAAATCCTATGACTAGTTTTTGTCAAAAAAAATATTTAGTGAAAAATCAAGGGGATTTGGTTCCATAGAAAAATGTATGAAGTAAAAAAAAAAGTGTTCTGTTTTGAACGAAAAAAATACATGTTTTAGAAACCATTAAATTGATCAACTTCATCGAAAAAACTTATTTAAAAAAGAGTTTGGTTTTTAAGTTATAGCGTTTCATAAAAATAAGTAAAAAAGGTATTTAATTTTTAGATTTTTTTTTAATCGTTAATATTTCCGTTTATGGCGATAGTAAAAATAAGTAGAAAAATACTGTGTGCATCTTTTTTACTTACATAAGTTTTGTATCACAGTCACCTGTTTTTCAGTATTTAGATTTGAAATGAATTTTAAGGAAAAAAACTTGGTTTTTCGTGTTTTTTTTTAAAACCGATCGGTGAAAAATTGTGCATTTTGAATATTTTATAAGTTGTGTTATTGTTAACATAAATCATTAAAATTCAAACATATTCTATGAACGGATTAAAAAAAATACATTTTTTAAGTCTTATTATTATTAACTTTACACTCACTATAGCCCCAGCTTATCTATATACAGTATTTTTATTCTATAATACACTCTACTCATGTTCGTTCGGATCTCGTCGACGAATTGGTCGTTGCCCAGCGCCAATAACATTTTCGAGAAATGCGGTATCGGGGTACCAAACATTTTGCGCAGCCCAAAAACCACAGAACGCTAATTACAAAGTATTTATAACTACGTCAAAAACACAATTTGCATTTCAAGAACAGGCCAATCCGAATACTGGCTGGAAAGACACACAAACTAATGGCTTTCTGAGCATATTGCCGATTAAAAAAAACTTTTATAGTACATTACTACAGACGCCGGGAAGTAGGTGGTTGCAGGCCGAGTTCATATAGACGGCCGAGCGAAGCGAGGTCGGATAGTTACGAGGCTGGCAACCCCTTTTCACGGCGAGGTATGTATAGTGCTTTTCTCAAACATATGCAATGAAATAAAAAAAAAACATCACTCAAAAAACATTTGTGTAATAGGCATTAACGCGGATATTTTTGGTCCGAACCACACCAGAAAAAATAAAAATAAAAAAAAATAAAAAAAAAAATACTTCCCGGCCTAGGCCTTCAATTTTGTATGAAATTCCTTTACAGTTCTCTCGATTTGTTCCGTCGGGAACGTGGCACTTTGAAGCCTAAAATAACTAACATAACGCCGACATTACATAGCATGTTTGAGAAAACTTATTTAACTCCTAGTATTGGCGGGAAAACGATTGTCATTAATTGTAGAGCGAAATAAATTATAAAAATGTCTTTTAGATTTCGTCTAAACTGTTTTGTGTGCAATGTGTCACAGTCAGCGGCACAAATGAGCCGCGTTAACGAAAAGGCTTTGATTCAAGAGGTAGGTTCACTGTTTTTACGAAGTTACTGCTCATTATTATTGAAAAGTGGAGTGAACAAAAGTTTTGATTAAAATTCTTTATTATTATTTCGAGGTAAATAGTTATTTCATATTTGTTTTCAATGTGATAATTAGGCTCGGACCTTTGATCAATTTATTATTTAATTACTGACTCACAGCAAAAGTAAATGAAAATCACATTTACATATTATGTTGAAAAAAATAAATTGTTTTTTCAGATAGCTATAGATAGTTTGATAGATAGTTAGCTAATAGATAGTTTGTGTGTCTTTCCAGCCAGTATTCGGATTGGCCTTTTCTTGAAATGCAAATTGTGTTTTTGACGTAGTTATAAATACTTTGTAATTAGCGTTCTGTGGTTTTTGGGCTGCGCAAAATGTTTGGTACCCCGATACCGCATTTCTCGAAAATGTTATTGACGCTGGGCAACGACCAATTCGTCGACGAGATCCGAACGAACATGAGTAGAGTGTATTATAGAATAAAAATACTGTATATAGATAAGCTGGGGCTATAGTGAGTGTAAAGTTAATAATAATAAGACTTAAAAAATGTATTTTTTTTAATCCGTTCATAGAATATGTTTGAATTTTAATGATTTATGTTAACAATAACACAACTTATAAAATATTCAAAATGCACAATTTTTCACCGATCGGTTTTAAAAAAAAACACGAAAAACCAAGCTTTTTTCCTTAAAATTCATTTCAAATCTAAATACTGAAAAACAGGTGACTGTGATACAAAACTTATGTAAGTAAAAAAGATGCACACAGTATCTTTCTACTTATTTTTACTATCGCCATAAACGGCAATATTAACGATTAAAAAAAAATCTAAAAATTAAATACCTTTTTTACTTATTTTTATGAAACGCTATAACTTAAAAACCAAACTCTTTTTTAAATAAGTTTTTTCGATGAAGTTGATCAATTTAATAGTTTCTAAAACATATATTTTTTTCGTTCAAAACAGAACACTTTTTTTTTTACTTCATACATTTTTCTATGGAACCAAATCCCCTTGATTTTTCACTAAATATTTTTTTTGACAAAAACTAGTCATAGGATTTTATTGCCCTCCAAGTATTTCTATATATTGATCAAGGCGCGTAACATATATTTTTTTTATCATAATTCACCGATGTTTTTTAAGATGACAAGAACATGCTTTTTAGGTTGCTTTTAAACTTATGTGCATCATTAACCCTTCAGTTGGCGGGATAAATATGGTTAGTTTAAATTTGAAATTTAAGCTAATGTCATAAAATATAAATTGTTTTTTGACAGCAGCAGCAGTTATACGGCTGCTTGTCACTTGAAGGGTAATACATTCGCGGTCAAATAATATGGGTCAGAGTGCGTTTTTCATACTAAAGAGGCTATTTCGAAGCGTTGGTTCCTCGCCAGGGGATGCTTTTAATGAAATCTGATGATGGACACCCCGAGCATCGATACAAGACTTTCAGAGTAGCTAGGATACCCAACTGATTGAATCTGTGGTTAACGCCGGAATTGTGTATGTTCAGAAAAACATCTAAAATGGCAATATAATGTAAAGAAATCCGAATGCTGAGCCAAACTCTCTCGCTGTGGTGTTACCTGATTGTGCGATCAGTTAGGTATCTTAAGCACTTTTGACCTCCTTTATTGAACCTCAGAGTATCCACTATTAAACCCTTCGATCAACAATACAACTAGATAACGCGTCAGAGAACAAAACACGGCCCAGCGAATAATATACCCACTTCAAATTGGGAGCTTACTTTAATTTAGTTCGTTGTCAACTACGCCAACAGTGACACGTGTCACAATGCCTCAATGCGTTTTCAGAAACTGCAAAAATAATCACCGTTACAAAAATCTTTCAGACGGAATGTCATACTTTCGGCATGTAAATGTCGATTCGTAATATTAATTGATAAATAGCTAAGTCTTTCTAATAAAAATATATATTTTAGTTTCGGACCAACAATTGTCAGTATTTGGATGTTGGAGAACAGTATGTCAATGGAGTAGTTTTATACTTTATATTATTGCAGTAATAAATTAAATATTAGATTGTGGATTCCTCGTAATCCATTTTATTGTGCGATATAGAGTTATATTGTCGCGAGTGAACGGCAGGAGTTTTTTAACTGATGAAGACGAAAGATGAACACCGGAAATCATTAATCATAATTGTTTAACGGGCAGTGATGAGATTTCTCTATTAAGAATATGAAATTACTTTTATTCACGTAATGCATGTAGTGAAGTGCAATTGATGGTGAAGTACCGGGAGAACTCTTTAATAATTAACGGCCCTGCATATTGGATAGCGAAATATTGTTAAGGCTGATTGGAAATTGTTATTAGACTATAAGGTTTTTTAATGTAATGAACGAGTATAATTATGTGCTGTAGAAAATCTCAATGATATGAGAAATATCACTAAAAAGCGATTTTTCTTTTTAAAAATAAAACCGTCTTCAAAAATCCACTAAACATACCTATACATCGCTTCACATTTGTTCCCCTGTGGTGTAGGCAGAGACTACGGAATGCCAGGTGCACCGGTCTAAGCATACAAGTATAACTTTCGCTTCCTCTACATTCATAATTTTGACCCACTGAACAAGGTGAAATAAATGACCGGTCTCCTAGAAATTCCCTATCGTTGCCTAACAGGTATATCAAATATATGATATTTTATAATTATATATCCAAGCCAGTGTCAAGTAGGTATACTTACACAAATAGCAATGCCACATGATTTTTGCCACTGACATAATAAGTCAGTCGATATAAGTTTTTCAAGTAGCTATTAGGGTTTTTGAAGACGCTTTTACTTTTTGTTGCTAAAAAAATATATGATGGGCACACAATATTATTTATATTATCTTAAATAATAAAAATAGCGTTGAGTTTTTGTTTAAATGAAACCCACCGGAGACGTCAAAACAGAAATAATATTAAGTATAAAGCTACTCCATTTGTACTCTGTTCGCGGTGACATTGGCACTCCGCTAGTAGAAGCTGCATAAGGTAAAAAAACGAGCCTCTAGTCGAAGCGACATAAGATGATAAATTGTTTCATGCAAAATTAAGCATTGCGTTAATGATATACCATTTAAATTAGGATGTTTTATTTTGACAATGATTTTATACAAGTATGAAGTTTGTATAGGTCGCCCTAGGACACTTTTGGGAGAGAATTCTGTATGGAACCCGGTGTCTATTGGTTGGTATGTCGATGATTAAACCTCACTAAAACAACCAATGCCCTAGAACTCCTCTAGCCTCGTTTGTATGAAAAACGCACTCTGACCCGTATTATTTGACCGAGAGTGTATAATGCTCACACACACGTGACTAGGCAAATCAGTACAGTGTATTTCTATGGAACTTGCTAACTATGTAAACAAAAAACTTAACTTTGTTTAGTCACTGTTTCTCCATGAATTTTCACACCACCTCATCAAACACCATTGAAACCATAAACTATTGAAACGGTCGTTACTGTAAAATACAAAATCACCAAATATATAACTCTATCTTGGATATTTCATTAAAAGTTTAAATGGTTTCATAAGTTAGGTTATTAGGACCTGATGGAATGACGTTTTTGTTTCTTTTAAATTCTACAATTGTCTATGATAATACCCGATAATAACACTACCCGTGTTGTGGCTAAAGTTGGCGATATATTAAGGCCCCTACACATTACCTAACTTACGCTGATCACACTCACAGATGATATAACGGCACCTTTTGTAATAAATACTGGTGATATATCAATTTCAAGTACCGATTTTTCTTCAGATCGTGATTAAACAAATTAGAAATAAGTAACTACTTGTTTTTTACTTTCGGTATTTTATTATTCGATATGGTTTGACATAAGTAAAGGAGTATTGCCCATCACTAGTAAATTCATCATTCAGAGACAATTTCAATATGGCGGTTTGTTTACATAGTTAGCAAGTTCCATAGAATTAGACTTTAAATACTTATAATAATAATAATTATTTAATTAATTATTTAATATAGGGTAGCATATTTTCCCACACCCGCATATGTATTGTTATAGTGATATTTGCAAATGGCCGTTAAATATTTTCGGTTTGCTGGTCTTCTCTTTAAATCTAGATCCTTTAAACTACGCAACGGATTTTAATGCAGTTTTCAGCAATCAATAGAATGTTTCAAGAGGAAAGTTTTTATGCATAACTAGCTGCCCGCCAGCGGCTTCGCCCCGCTGCAAATTCCTGACTTTCCGGTGCATTTTTCAATTATTTTCTTTCATAAAAACCTTGTCTTGATATTGACAAACACAACAAAAAAGAAATCAGCCAAATCGGTTCAGCCGTTCTCGAGTTTTGCGCTTAGCAACACATTTAGCGATTCATTTTTATTATATAGATACTTTCTGGTTTATGTATGGGTGTCAAAGAAAACTCATCTAAACCGAAGCGAAGTGAGGGCGGGTCGGTAGTTCAAAACTAATAAAAATATCTTACCTCCATGACCTCTTAGGACCCAGAGTCCAAGGGCGGAATGGTAGTAGTTAATGACACTAACAGTACCCAGAAAAAGGTTCGCGGTCTATGAGCCGAACACCCTGCATATTATCTATAATCTAGGATGTTAAAGGTTCTCGCCAGTTCACACGGAGCTCCTATTTCATGCGATGGCCCTTCGGGCAACATTTAGAAACTAAACATACGTCAATATGTTTAAAATTAGGGAAAATTGCAAATAAAAAAAACCGTGTGAAGGAACAAAATTCTTATCAAAAATAATAAAACTTAATTTAAGGCTGAAAAGGCGCACTATTATTTATTTATTTTCAATGTATAGGTACTGCAGATCAATAAGATGGGTGACAAAGTGAAAGTAAGGGCATTGGACGCGGAGACCCAGGAGAGGTTGAAAAAGTTATTTAGAGGTGAGCTATAGCAGTAAGATTAGCCATCAGCTGACAAAACCTGTAAAATTGCAGGCAGTGCATGGAACAGTTACAGCTGTCATATAGTGGACGGTCTCAAAACCTCATTTGATGCTTATTCGTGGCCTGCTCTAGGCAAACCGACACTTAAATATAATAATAAATATTAGTCCACAACAGAGAACACTTATGAACACTGTATTAGAACACTTATGTATATGCAAATAAATCACCCAAACACACTGTTTTACTTTATTTAGCATTTGTATCATGTTATTTACATTTATTCGGTTCATTTGGTCAATATAACGGTTTCATATTTTCAGGGTACTCGCAAGGCTTTGCGCTTTACGGTGACGGAGGTTACCTCATGCCTACCTCATACGGGAAGGTCGCCGATAATTTGAAGACCTTACCAGTACGTCCTGACGACGTCTGGGTGGTCACGTATCCGCGTTCAGGTAACTTCCAGATCATTGACGTCGCGTTGGACTAGGTGGTAGTGACCCTGCCTAAGAAACTAGCGGTCCTAGGTTTAAAGGTCAGGGCAAATATTTGTGTCGAGTCTTAGATGTTTTCTATGTATTTCTTTATATAAGTAAGTTTATCGTCATCAAGTACCGATAGAACAAGCCTAGAGCTTAGTTTGGGACAAGGTCAATTTGTGTGACATTGTCCCCTGATATTTTTATTTGTTCCTCGTAGATAACAAAGTTCTCTGTACAATACGATTTTTCCGCATAGGTTAACTAGCTGAGAACTTAACGAAAAATAAATATTTCTGACCAGGTAACAGGATTATGGGTTAAGTAATGGAACATAGCTATAACAGCTCACTACAGCTCAGACTAGGTGGAGCGACGATCTTCGCAAGGTGGCTGGCAAGAGCTGGATGAGAGTGCCCGCGAATCGTGCTCGTTGGCGTGCATACCGTCCTGCACTAGGTGGACGGTATGTCCAGCAGTGGACTAATATAGGCTGATGATGATGACGATGATGACATAGCTATAACAACAACATATCTATTACTAATAAGGTCCACTCCTCCTTCCTCCTCCTCCTCCTCCTCTTGTGAAGCGCTGGTAGATTCTTGACGTGTAAAAGTGCCCGTGCGGCCTGCTTACTGAAGGAATGTCTTTATCTTTATCTTTATCACTTGAATTGAATTGAATTTTATTTGTTATAACATTCAGTTGGCATAATGAACGAAACGTATAACGATAATTAAACGTAAATAGACAATAAAATGTTGTATTGACCTCGCAGATTACGGAAAGATGTCTATTTTACGAAGAACTTATATCGTTACACTCTCTATACTCTATACACACTCCGTAATGTACAGTAAAATGGGGTTAGATTGATTAATTTTAAAAATAAATCTTCTGTAGCTCCCGCATTTAATCGTTAAATAAATTATTAAAAATATCATATTAGCGACTACTTATTTGGAGTAACTTAAAGCAGATTGAGGCAGACTACGGTAGACGGCTTATTAGAAAAAAATAATTACGCAGCCTAAAATCTTGTTTCTTAAAATGAGGCTACTTTGATTATCCTTGTGTTTATATCACAATACCAAAGTCACCACTGAAGCGTGCCAAAAATTAGGGGTTTTTGTTCCGAAGTTTTTAAATCCAAATTGCCTGAAAATACTTCAACTTTCAACATTTTGCGCTCTCATATGAGACATATGAAAGTAATTTCGCGAAAGAGCTAAATAATAACTTAGCAGTTCCACGAAATTGACGATTAAAAAAATTATCAAAGTTGCCCCGCGTTTCTAAAGTCACCCCATTTTACGATACTCGTATTACTACTTAACAACACTGTAGATGGTAGATAGTGCGCACCTTTGTGGCAGTCTTAATGTAGTATGTTAGTATGTCGTGTTGATCTTAGTGCACGGTATTAGTATTTATACGTGTATGAAATTTCAGTTTTGGTGACTTACAGACAGACAGACAGACATGGCGAAACTTTAAGGGATCTTTGTTTGACTTCGGAACCCTAAAAATATTACTTTTTAATGTATTGGTATTGGTAGTAAATTGTTACCGAACCCGGTAAATAAGTAAGTAATAGGTACTTCTTTTTTTAAATTTATTTAACGTTTTAAGTGGAGGTTTTTGTTTTTGAAGGAAACATGAACTTTTTAATCAAGTCATTATGAAGAAAAAATTATAATTGCTAACGTTGTTTCTCACATTTTTTTCTTTTTGCCCGCGTTTTTCCAGGAACAACTTGGACGCAAGAGTTGGTGTGGCTACTGATGAACGACCACGACTACGAGACAGCCTTGAAGATACCTTTGGGGAATCGATACTTCTTTATCGAGTATGTTGAAATGGTGGCATGCATCATTTACCAATAATTGGGATAGACCAAAAAAAATAACTCACAATTTTTACATTCTAATTCGAAAGAATAGGTAATTTTAAGCGACCAATTATTTTTTTAGTATTGGACCTATAATTTTTATTTATTTAGCAGGCATTTTATGGATGACATGATTATTTTGAATTTCGGCTGGCATTTTCTAATAAATTACAACAATTAAATGATAAAAAGTGATAGTAATAGAATACACTATTTCAAGCGATTTTCGCCTAACTCGTAAGATAGACCTAGGAGGGCTTCAAGCTGAAAACGAAAGTCAAACAAAGGTCCAGATATACTTTTGTCAAAATGTCAGAAATACATTAATATTTCAAAAACTTAATCATGCGGAACGGCTTTAAAACCCTATTCCTCGAAATGGTTTTCAAATTAGAGTTATTTAAAAATATGAAAAATTGTGCAAATTGTGGTTACAGAGTTAACAACAAGTTTTTAGAGTTGTTGGTAATTCTGTAGCTCTGCCTACCCCACTCTGGGAATGAAGGCGTGAAGGTATGTATATATGTATGTAAAAATATGAACAATATCAATTACGTACCGCTGGCGATTAGTACAAGAAACCTTTTTCATTCATAGGGTACCTGTTGTTTTAACTTTAATCGAGAAATCCTGAAATATACAGGGTGGAAAGTTGAGATGGTTCATTAAGGGCAGCTACCAGAACCCTTGCTGCCACGCGAAAATGATCTTAGGAGACCTCACCCAACAATTTGAGTGATGATGAAATGTTTTCCATACATTTAGTAGGGTAGGTAATTATTACCTACCCTACTAAATGTATGGAAATGCGCTACAAATGCGAAAAGTGTTCTCAGTTATTATAACTGAGAACACTTTTCGCATTTGTTTTTTTACGCATATCGGTCCTTTTTACTTAAAGAATGTTAAGTATGAAGACAACAAGGTACAAATCGAACAGAGTCTTGAGAACCACATTGCTAATAATGAAGAAACATACATAGGTATAGGTACGTGTACCTATGCCTGAATTTCATCGTAAACTGTAAAGATTATCACAGAAGCCGTTAGGTTAGATTTATTTTATTACAATTGTGATAAATCTACAATTCTCGATATTACATGAACTTTTTCTTACCGGCTCAAGCCGATTCGGAGTCGATGGGTCTGGGGAGACCCTAATTATACAAAATTTCAAGTGACAAGCTCAATTCGGTAAGTTTTGAGCGCACCCCTCTCCCCCTCCATTTTACTCTCATATCTTAGTTTTTTATTATATATAAACCTGGCAACCGTTTATGGAAACCTTTTAGTGAAAACCGCATTAACTTTGGTTCAGTGGTTTTCAATTGATGAGAGGAGAAACAAATTTAAACAGACAAACAAACACCAACTCTGTAAATTGTAGAAACGTTTTTTTAAGTACATATTTCAAATTTACAGAATTTACACTTCTACAGCTTTATTATTAAACCGTTTGAGGCAAGGTCCATTTGTACAAGATTTTCCTCCAAATTATTGTTATTCAATATTCTAAATATATATATTTTTTTTCAGACTAAAACACTTGTCTAACGAGGACCTTTCCGCAGACGTTGAAAATAAAGAATTGGTCGATAACGATATTGCAAAAATACCATCTTGTCAGGAAATATCTGAGGCTCCTTCTCCCCGCTTCATGAAGACACATCTCCCCCTCTCTCTTCTCCCTGAGAACCTGCTGGACACGACTAAAGTGGTCTACGTGGCCAGGGATCCAAGAGACGTGGCGGTATCCTTCTATCACCACAACCGGCTTTTCAAGATGACAGACTACGTCGGAGATTTTAAAACTTACTGGAATTTATTTGTTAATGATTTGGGTAAGTAATACATATTGCAGCTTGATAACAGAATTCGGAAAACTTTTAGTGCTGTTCGGGGTGAAATTGAAATTGCTCACAACGGATAGACGATAGCTCATAGGCTTCTCGAGTGGCATCCTCGAACTGGAAGACGCAACGTGGGTAGACCTTCAACAAGGCGGACCGACCACGTGGCTAAGGTCGTAAGGTCGCAGGAAACCTATGGCAGCAAGTGGCGCAGAGCCGGCGGCTGGGGCAAACCCTGGGGGCGGCCAATGTCCAGCTGCAGCAGTGAACTTCTTTCAGCTGAAATGATAATGATGATACGGGATGATATTCAAAAACTGCTTTATATAACATGTGGTCTTGTATGTATGAATTTGACTAGATTCATGTAGCAAAAAACAATTCCTAGAAAATACTTACTCAATTTAAAATTCTGCCCGGCTTTGGCTTTAACCTGGTGGCAGTTCTTTAACCGCTCTACTTTTACGATACTCGTACGCGGGGCAGCTCCGATAGCGCGTTATTTTTAGCAGAGATGGTCACGCTGGCCACGATGGTTTTGACGACGCGCTGGCCTAGTTGGTAGTGACCCTGCCTACGAAGCTAGCGGTCCTGGGTTCAAATCCCGGTAAGGGCAGATATTTGTGTGATGAGCGCAAATATTTGTTTCTGAGTCATGGATGTTTTCTATGTATTCAAGTATATATTTCTCTATTTAAGTATTTATATCGTTGTCTTATACCCATAATACAAGCCTAGAGCTTAGTTTGGGACTAGGTCAATTGGTGTGACATTGTCCCCTGATATTTATTTATATGCTGCTATTAAAATGCATACAATTGTGAATGATTATTGTCGCTTCGCATGAACGCAGGGAATTAATTGCCGTATGAGTTATTTGAAGAACCCAGTATAATTTTGTAGATTTAGGTTGGTTGAAAGTTGATCGCTAACCAGCCCCGTTTATTGACGTTTCTTCCAGTTCCCTGCACTCCGTTCTTCCCGCACCTGAAGGAGGCCTGGGCGCGCCGGGACCATCCGAACATGCTCTTTATATTTTATGAAGAGCTTCAGCTGGTAATTGTACTATGAACCTTAAAAGTTTTCCACGCGAATTGTTTCGTGCATCCAAATTTATTTGTGGTTTAAATAATGTAACCGTTATGCCGTTGATATTTATCTTTTTATATATTCGTCCGCGCAGAAAAATAAAACGGCATATTTTACTACTTAAGAAAAACTCTTATCTGATATTACGGGATGTACAATTTTGAATTTAATTCCTATCAATTTTAAGTTTAAAATCGTACGTCGCGAAATGCGAGATACGAGGTTTTTTCAAAGTAAAGTCGATATGTTACTCAGGGATAATTTAGAATTCTAATGGTGAAAGAATTTTTGGAATTTATCTAGTATTTTGGAGCTTATTCTTTACAAACATACAACAACATAAATCTTACCTGTTTTTAATACAAGTGTAGATTTACTACTCTGTGTGCGCCTGTATTTTAAATGAGCCTAGAGCTTAGTTTAAGACTAGGTTATTTCGTGAGAGGTTGTTTAAAGATGTTATCTTCTTTTGTATTCAAGATGTTCCCATATTGTTATTAATAACGTTGCATAGTAAATACTATTTCACTATTATGTTTTTTTTTCAGAACTTACCCGCGTCTATTGAGCGTATAGCAAAATTTCTTGGGAAGGAAGTTACGACCGACCAAATTCAAAGGCTTTGCGAGCATTTGAATATAAAGAATTTCAAGAATAATGAATCGGTCAACCCCCAGTGGATCCAGGAGTTGGGCAACCCTGGCGCAGAGGGTTTCATCAGGAATGGTACTTAATTATATTATGTTAAATTATGTAATGTGGCCAGTGTAGCCATAGACAAGACGTATTCGTTGAACGTTATCGTTATCGAAACTGTATAGGATTGACGTAAGTTGCCGGACGGTCGCGTCGAGCGCTTATGTCAGTTCCACACTCTGTCCGCTTTGAAAATCGTTTTGGATAGCATCTGGTCTAGGGTCTCTGGTCACGTAAAGGACATAATAATTCCAGATCACAATGTCGTCCAAATAGATAATACATTAAGTTAGTGAGAGTAAGCGAAGGAAGATAAAGTTAATTTTAAAAAACCAAGGAGTGCTCTGGTCACATATGGGTAATTATCCCAACCACATTTTTTAGCGGCGGACGTGATAATTGGGGTGTAAAGTAGATTTATTGGAAAACTATTTATTTTCTAGAAAATCTTACACAAAGTACCATGTTGAGCCAAAGTTAAAATTGTTAATAACTTATCATGTTTATCGTAAAAAAAAAACAGTCCAAAATCAATTTTGGTGTCGTGTCCAGTAGTTGTCGCATACACTGATATACCGTGGTACAAAGTTATTAAGCCTCAACTAGATTGATATTTTAGTTACCTCTATTCCCTATTAGTTAAGGAATTATAAAATATTACAATTATTGCATTTGCAAATAAAAAGAAACTGGGAACAGTGTAAATAAAACTGTCGTTGCGAAATAGTCAATTTTGGTGGTGAATATTAAAATTGATTTTATGATCGAACGAAAAGTGATTAAACAAACAAATATGGCGTCAGTCGTTCGTTCAGTTCCAGCGATAGATTAGATGGTGAAAGATTTATACCGTCTTGCTGCATCTTCCCTCTAAGTACATAAGTATCTAATTTTGGTGGTACGAAATACATTTTTATAATTGTGATAACTTAGATAACTTGTTATTTTGCAAAAAAAACAATTGTGTTTAAATTATTTTGAGTATGTTAATGGTGTTTTTTTAACTATATGAAGTTAAAGTTGTATAAAACTAAAATATTCACGTTAAATAAAATAAAAAAGTACAAGTTCTAATTTTGGTGATACAATTTTGGTGGCTTTTCCTAAGACACCAAAATTGACAAAAGTTCTTGATCCACCAAAATTATATAAACACCAAACAATAACTAATTAATATATTAAAAAAAATACGTTGTTGGTTTCAAAAAATAACAAGGATGATTCCCTAACGATTATTATTTTAACTATCCCGATATGTCATTATTGATCGTGTGTTTTTCTTAGAAAAGTAATTTTGGTGGATAATAGCAATTTTGGTGGTATATAATAAGTAAATTCGATATATCTTAACACGACTTGGTTTAATGAAGGGCCATTTTAACACTGTTTTAATTATGACTAATGACGTCCCTTACACTTAAAATTGTGAACCCTACTGACAAAATAAAAAATACCACCTAAATTAGGATAATTTGACGCTTGTTGAAATTCACTCATATGTGACACGAAAGCAATGATTATGTTGCTTATTATTGACATGGAGTAAATTTAACTAAACCAAATTAAAATCTGAATACCAATTGTTTTTTTGTTTAAGACGTTCGCGTTTCTTTACGAGTTGTGTAATGTTGGGACCGTGGCCAAGTTGCAAATGCAACTTACGCTTTTTCTTTTCTATCACTCAAAATATGTCCATAGGATGACTGTTATTTACGTGGTTTTTCGATACGTACTAGAATGTCATCCCATACCTTTTGAGAGATATAAAAGAAAATCGCATGAACGATGACGCAGTGAGACTAGTTGGTAGTGTAGTGACCCTGCATGTTGCAGATCTCGTATGATCCCCGGCAAGGACAGATATAATGTGTTATGAGTGCAAATATAAAATGTTTAACTTTTAATTTCGCTACATAAATAGAAATTTGATATTTGTTACAGGTAAATCGGGAGGCTGGTACGAGTACTTCGACGAGGGAATGGCGGCGCAGGCGCAGCGCTGGCTGCGCGCGCAGCTCGCCGACACGGACCTGCGCTACCCGGACACCAACTCCAAAGTAGCCAACATCGTGTCTATGTTCAATAAATAAATAAAAATCGAGAAAATAGTTTTTACATGTATAATAAGCTTGTTCTTTTACCACGTTCATTTGTAATTTACTTACATCTTACACCTTACCCACCCACTCTAGGGATCCTTCACTGAGTAAACACACTGCGTTCAATACAGCTTTGTGTTTTTTTTTTATGGCATAGGAATGCAAACGAGCACACAGGCCACCTGATGGTAAGTGGAAACTGTGTCCCATAGACTTTCTCTTTCACAAGAACGCAATCCTAAGGCTGCAAATGCGTTGCCAACCCTAAGGACTAAGATGGAATGCCTCTATGCTAGTCATTTTTGTGATTGGCCCTTTTTAATCGACCTTTTGTTTATGAGACGATTTGAACCACCCTGTGCGCTCGTGAGCATTGTTAGACCTCATTGTGACGTTTGTGAATACGGGTATTAGATTTGTCAGGCTAAGTACCAGTCGGTGTATAATTCAACATTCAGCTTTCTCAGCCAAATTGGCTGCGTCTTGAGTAAGGTTTATTTATTTATTTATTTTATTTGGGACATCAAAAGCGATACATTAAATCAGATACATAAGATATGGATACATTTGAGTAAGCCAATAACAGATGACCACAAGGAATACAAAAATAGAAGTGGAGTAAGTAAATAAGGTACAAGTAGGTACATTTTATGAAACCAGCACAATATTATCCACCTTATGAATTAATTTAATAATACAAATGAAAACTAAAAAAAAAAAAGTTATTACATTTACTTAAGCGAGTGTGTGTGTGTGAATGTGTGTATATTTGTGTGTATGTGTGTGTGTGTGAGTATAGGTGTGATGCAGCTTAAGATTAACAACATTAGTTACTAGGGGTTCACAAGTAGTTGACGGACACGGTTTACAAAAACAGACTTACTACAGTTGAAAATATCTACGCTATGAAAACGCGTGTTATACTCTCTGAGGAGGCGTACAAGTGGCGAGTTTTGAGCGTACTTACTGTGTGTACGCGGGATACCGAATAAAGAGCGTTCAGCGTGACGGGTTCTAATAGCCGGAACAAAAAAAAAAATCTGGGACAGAAGCGAAGGGCAATCCGTACGACCGGACAAAAAGTCGTGGAGCACAGACATGTCGAGCAGCAATCGACGATCTTCAAGGGATAGCATGCCGTGCCGTCTGCAGCTGAGTTCGTAACGGGATTAATTTTTTTTACTGCGATAGGTTAGATGGCGCAAGAAGGATCGTTGTATTTTTTCAATACGTTCCTTATAAATTACGTATTGCGGGGACCGAATACAGCTGCAGTACTCCAAGACGCTTCTGACATATGCATAGTAAACGATCTTACAGCAGTTTAGGTCGCGGAATTGGCTGCAAACCCGCATGACAAAGCACAAATTCTTATACGCCCGGTTCACTATGTCGTTGACATGCTGCTCAAAAGTCATCTTAACATCTAGGGTAACACGAAGGTCCCGTATAATATTCACACGCTGAATAGGCTGCCCACTGATGAAATACTTACGCAAAATAGGGGATGGACTGCCGGTGAAAGAGATAAGGGCACACTTGGTGACATTGACACTTATACGGTTTGTTCTATAGTAATTAGATAACCGATCCAGATCAGCCTTGAGCACGTCGCAATCGCCAGGACTACCTATATCTTTATAGATTTTTTTATCGTCTTCGTACATTAAAAAGTTGCAGTCCTTGATTACAGTGTAAATATCGTAATAATTATAGAGTAAAGGTCCCAAATGAGACCCCTGGGGTACTCCTGATGAAATATTTATGAAGTCAGATATACAACCACCGAGGACAACAGCCTGCCGTCTGTTAGACTCGTATGACGACACCCACCTGAAGACATCACCACGAAGGCCCAACCAGAGCCTTTTACGGAGCAGGATGACATGATCCACACGATCGAAAGCCTTCTCGAAATCCGTATAAACTACATCTACCTGCTTCTTATTTTCCATCTTACGAAGGACAAAGTTGGTAAAATCAGCAAGATTTGAGCATGTTGTTGCGGCGGAATTCCTTTTATTAAAGTAGGGTAAATATAAGATAGAATCAATTTTTTAAAAACCTTTCCAAATTGACTTAAAATAGAGATAGAGCGATAATTAATTATGTCGGTTTTTGGACCTTTCTTATGAATTAGGTTGTAGTGTTGTCTTTGGATCTTATTTGTCTTTCACGCCCGACTCGCGATTCTTTCCTCTACACCGCTCTGAATTCAACAAAATCCAAAAACACTTCAATTTAACGCCCCATTTTTAATTAATAAAAAAAAATGGTAGCATTATGAGTTACTAGCTTCTGCCCACGACTTCATCCGCGTAGATTTCGAATATCGTTATTCCCTCGGGCACTTTAAAATTTTCCGGGATGGAATGTAGCCTATGTGTTAATCTAGGGTATAAATAAATAAATATAAATCTAGCTATCTCCATTTCAAATTTCATACAAATCCGTCCAGCCGTTGCAGCGTGAAAGAGTGACAATCATCCATCCATCCATACATCCATCCATACATCGATACTTACTTACAAACTTTTGCGTTTATAATATTAGTAGGATAAGGATAAGTAATGTTTTGGGTCCCAGAATTTTCGTTTAGATATATTTATAAAATAAGTCATTAAAACTGAAATTCAGAATATAAAATGTAATTTTAGGGATTTGATTATATTTGTGGAGTACATACTTGAGCAAACGACCTTGCTTTGATCAACGAACTTTGTTTTGAGTTTGTTTGAAAACTATAAATTGTACATAGGCGCCACCTTTAGGAAAAAGATAGATAAATTGATTAAGAAAAAGATAGAAACGTTTAATAGCCGTTTTAATCATGTATATGAGTAGAATAGATATAAATTTAAGAGCTCCGACTATGCACGTTACCGTGTTCAAGGTGAAGCGTCGGCCAAATAGTGGTGCGTATCTAATGTAACACCCAGGGTGAAGCGACGGACCACCGCGTGTGCCAGCGGGATATGGAGGAACCGAGGAAGTGTGTGTATAAAAAAAACTGAATTGGACCTAAGTTAATAATAATATAACATCTTTAAATGTGTACTTATTTAATTATGACCTCAGATTCCTTTGTTAACGTCCCTGGAACGGTGTGCTCAAGTGTTAGCATGTTAGTACAGTCAATTGTTAACTGTACGTACCTATGTTAACGACCAAGTGATCCACCTTTTTATACCGTGAATAATTAAGTTTATTTACTCTCGCGTCGAGCAAAACCAGCGAAAAACATACCAGTCATTTCAAAGATTTTAAGGCAGGCCAGTTGTAAGTGTATGAGTAAGTATATTATTATTTAATTAATATCGTTTATTCATCATCATCAGGGATCGGAAATTCGGATCGATATTTACCTAAAGTCGGCAAAATCCCGGAAAAAGATAGGCAAACATGGAGTCGGCTTTAAAAAAATATTATTTTAATACTATAAGTTCCGGGATTCTGGGATTCTACAAAATGTTATAATAATAATTACTTTACATGTAGGATAAAACATTCATTTTTGCTACTATAAATTCGTTAGGTTAATGAGTTACAGGTAAATTAAGTAACATTTGGTAAATCTATACTTGAAAAATAACTTCAAACAGTTACTATAAATAATTGATTATGAATTAATGCCGGTGCTATTTATTTATTTTGAAATTCCAGAAATTTTAGTAATGAATTCTATTATTGAGTCCGCCTTCATCAACTGATCAACAAAGCCGGTGCGAAAGTATAGGTAAATATCGATCCGAATTTCCGATCCCTGATCATCATAATAATTATCAGCCAAACGATTTCCACTGCTGGCTTTCTATTTACTAAGTATCTCCCGACGGCATTTGAAAGAGCTATTCACGGAGTTTCTTTGCGAGTTGATTGGCTGCAATATATAGAAACCAGTATTAACGTCATCTGCTGCCGTCTGCGGTCGGCGTAACTACTAGGTCTGCGGTCGGGCGTCAGTGACTTCTGCTGTTGCCGCCTGCTGCTGCCGTCTGCGGTCGGCTACGGAAGGTATTTCATAAGAACTAGTAGTGACGTCTACCGTAACGTTGCCGTCTGTCGTTGCCGTCTATGGTCGGCTTATTATTTAGTATTTATCGTTCTTGTGCACTTCTATTGTTTTATTAATTTGTTTGTTGTTTTTGAGAGAATTTTAATTGTACTTATTATTTTCATCGTGAATGTTGTAGATTCATAAAATGGGTGACAAAATTAAAGTAAGGTCATTGGATGCCGAAACCCAGGAGACGTTGATCAAGTTATTTAGAGGTAAGCTACTTATAGCAGCAAGATTAGCCATCAGCTGTAGAAACCGGGTGCCATCTATTTGGCATAATTTGTAATATAATATCCGAAACGCATTAGGCATAACAAGATTCGCATAATTTATTTTCGCCGAATCTTACACTTGCCGTAATTTTATTTGGCATAAATCTATAATACCCGAATTGTTGTTTACCCGAATATTATGTTAGCATAATTTTGACATGGCAGAGTTTCATTATGCATAATGT
This sequence comes from Acleris emargana, assembly GCA_927399475.2. NCBI lineage: Eukaryota > Metazoa > Arthropoda > Insecta > Lepidoptera > Tortricidae > Acleris > Acleris emargana. The sequence goes on from OV656837.1 coordinate 18,855,807, forward strand.
TGTTTAGCATATCTGTAATTTAGCAGAATTTTGACAGCCCGAAATCCTGTTCGAAATAACAATAACATACATACATACATACCTTCACGCCTTCATTCCCAGAGTGGGGTAGGCAGAGCTACAGAATTACCAACAACTCTAAAAACTTGTTGATAACTCTGTAACCACAATTTGCACAAGTAGGCTAAGATGTTTAACAGTGTATATTAGTGACAGGTAGCAAGCCCATCGCCTAACAGTACTACAAGCCTTTATTCCCTTAGTCGCCTCTTACGACTTCCACGGGAAGACATAGAGTGGCACAATTCTAAGCCGGCAACCACACGGCAAAAACATTATTTCTTGATTAGTGTAATGGTAAATGAAAAAAAAAACAAATTTTGCATAGTTACGCTAAGCTAGGTCAATTTAAAAAAACATAGGTAAACACACGCCCAATAGTTTCGCGGAGCCCCGTCGACACCGCCCCAGAAAGCGAGACATAGGGCGGCTCTCCTCGCCTAGGTCATTATTATATTTTGTTAATATTAAATAATAATAATAAATGAAACAAAAATCTTTACTAATCGTGCTTTATTTAAACAGGGCAATGCTAATTAAAATACATCATTGCTACTACAGGAAACTAAATTTATTAATTTGGCAAAATAAGCTTATGCGATAACTAACTTTCCGCGAAACTAATTCATGCGTAAGACATTTTCTGCCAATTTACTATTCGGAATTCAGAAAATATGCGTAAACCCAAATCGGCTACAATTGGATATACGTGATAGAATTCGGCGACTTATTCTCGTTTAATTTGATATTAAACGAGAAGTTTCTGCACAAATACAATTCGGCTTAAACAAATAATAAAATTTTGAAACATGACAAAACAAAATGCGTACACAGGGGGAACCGTAGAAACCTGTATTTCAGGCAATGAAATACTTTATTTATATAAAATTTTCACTTCACTTCGAGATCTAATTTTTTGTTCCCATCCGTTGCATTTGTCCAAATTTCCTTAACTTTTTTTTTATACGCGTTTTCTATCTAGGACTGTTATAAAACGAAGCTAACCTAACCTAACCCATGTGTCCTATAGGTAATAAATCTATAAAAATTATATAAGTTAACGCATTTTTAAACTGAATTTTTGGACACATAGAAACCATTCGGAAACAAAACTTCAGATTTGCGATTTAGATTTTAAATTTTGGTCTTACATTATAATGTACTGTGATATAATTTTCATTTATAATTCAGTTTAAGAAATGATTATGACTGAATGAAATGACATAGGTAATTAGCGAATTAACAATTCTAAGCTCATTTTGAGTCACTGTTTTACGGTTTTAAGTTGGTTTTTAATAGTTTTGATGAACATTTTCAGGGCACACGGAAGGCTTTGCGCGTTTTGGTGAAGGAGGTTACCTCATGCCTCACTCCTACGAGAAGAATGCCGATAGCTTCAAGAAAATACCAGTACGCACTGATGACGTTTGGGTGGTTGCGTATCCGCGTTCAGGTAACTTCTAGTTGTAGAATATAATCTCAAAATGGCAGATATCCGACCTTTTGGAAGGAAAATTAATTTAAAAAATCCCTTGCAGCCAACCACATCACACAGCGTTACTTGAAGGAAATATTCCTGTAAGTGAATAGGCTTATTATAGGGGCTTATTTTTTGTTTACCTACTAAGATTGTTAAAACCAACAGAGCATACGACTGACTGTTTAACAGAGCATACGACTGACTGTTTATCGTTGATGCATAAGAATGCAAGAAATTTTATTCCTATTAAAAAATACTTACTTGTCTGGGAAATAGATTTCTTCAGCTCAACTCTGTCTAGGAAATGGAAAAGGAACCTCATGCTCCAGACTCAATCGACCGATTGGGCGACTCTGTGCTTTGCCTTCATTGATTCCGAGAAGACCTTGGACAGTGTCGAGCATTCGTAAATACATAATTAGTTTGAATTTGGTTTTGAATTGAATAAAACTGGCCATTTTTGTTTTTTTAGATTGCGATGAAACGAAAACCTCATATTCCCGGTCCTTTTTACTTTTTAACCAGGACATAACGGAGACAAAATTATGTACCTAGTTACATAACTTGTATGCATCTCCAGGAACAACTTGGACGCAAGACTTGGTATGGCTGCTGATGAACAACCATGACTACGAGACAGCTTTGAAGATACCTCTGATGAGCCGATACTTCTTTGTCGAGTTAGTTGAAATGGTATTACTACATACACAATGGTGACTAGTACAAAGCACCCCTATCAGTTTTAGTTTCGTAGTCAACAAGGAACACTAATAGTTTCACCATGTCTGCTTATCCCTATAAATAAAAAAATAAATCCCTGTGGGTATTCTTCCTTTTATCCGAAAAAAATTGTCCGATTTTCACTTGCCAACCAACTTTATGCCGATTATTCACTTTGACAACTAACTATTGGCAATTTTTGGTATGAAAACGTTTCATTTGGTAGAATTGTTATAATTGGTATATTCAAATTATTTATTTTAAATGTATATACCTATGTACAGCTAAGAAAATCGAATTATGTTAGAATTCGTTTTCGAGATATACCTTATTACTATTAAAAGTTAAAACTAAACTTATTTAATAGTAGATTATACACCGAGGGGATAAAGCACAGTTTTATGTCACGGGCGCGATATTGAATCCTGAACGTAACGAAGGACTCCAGATTTAACTCCCGAGCGCAGTGAGGGGTTCAAGCGCGCCCAAGACGAAAACAGCTTTATCCCCGAGGAGTGTACTCTACTTTTCTCACCTTTTGCGAGACAATAAAAAAGCGAGTCTACTAAAAACAGCGTTTTATTATACAAAGTAAATTAAAATTAAAAGTGAAAATTGATATTTGAGACATTAGTCCAGTTGTGGAAAAACAAAGTTATATTTTTATTTGGTACGTTTATCGAAGTTGAGGTAGAGTTTATCTGAGTATTGTTCACAGCTTCAGAAACTTGCGTCTGAGGGTCGTTTTGTACTGTAAAGGTTGGAGAAGATGGTCCTTGAGGCAGTGGGCTTGATGTGATGTGTTTTGAGGTGGATGGCTGTGGTGGCAAAGGTGTCCAAGGATCATCATTATTAGACGAAGTTTTTAGATTTATGTTTTCACCAATACGACAGCTTATTATATTCTTGTTCTGTATTGAATTTTCTATGTAGCCCTCCGCTACTGCATCGGATTTCCAGCCACCGTGTCGTTTTATCTGGGCCATGTCTGCACCTGAATCTGCCAACAGACTTGTCGATGTTCTACGAAAAGAATGACCCGTGTAAAGCCCGGGATTTTGCAATTTCTTTTGGCATGGCGCTAATTTTAATTTTGCCAATAACTTATCTGGTGCATTTGCCATTGCTGTAACCTACAAAAAATCTGTTGGTGTTTATGTTAGAGGGGCGTAGATCTTGGTACTTTTTGACAATTCTTGCATACTCTTCACGAACTATGAATGACCGTTCTCTATTTGTTTTGGTATCAGGCAAGTTTACCAGCAACAACTCTGAATGCTTTTCGATATCATTGACTTTTATGTTTACGAGTTCATTTCCCCGACAAGCGCCATTCACTCCAAAAATCAACGCCACCTTTAACAAAAAATAGGAATGTAAATTAACAAAAAATCTTGAGGCAAAATAATTGGGTAGTCTTAAAATGTATTTTTTTAATTTTTGGCATAAAATAAGCCTTTTATTTATTACTAGCTAGTATAAGCTAGTATAAGCTATCTCCATTTAAAATTTCATCCAAATCCATCCAGCCGTTTTTGCGGGAAGAGGTAACAAACATACACACTCACCTCACACACAAAACTTTCGCATTTATAATATTAGTGTGATACATAGCACTTAATTGACGCAATTGTAGGTACTAGAAATTCAATCAATAAGTAGGTGGTATTCATTCATACTCACTTTTATGGCAAGATAGCTGTGGTCGGGAGCTTCATTTAGAAAAGTTTCCACATTTTGAGTTGTAAATACTTTTGACTTCTTTGATTGATGACCATCCGATTTCCTTTTTAAAAATGCCAATAACTTGGTATATGTATTAATCTGGATGTCGTGTTTAATGCTTATTGTCGACCTGAGCATAGAATAGATGCACCACAGGCTGCTTGACTTCTTTGTGGATGATAAGTGCTGGAAATAGACCACAAGCACTGATTCAGACACTGACTTTGCACCTTTTCCAGTTTTCCATATGTCGAAATCGTTGTAGGCTTTCAGGTATTTTTCCTTTGACTTCTCTGGGAGTAGATTATGAACAATGCCTAAGGCATCCAATTTAATGGACTCCGGAGTTAAATCACTTTCGTCACTCGACATTTTAACAGATGTTTTCTTCAATTTTGATATATTTATTTAAAACTTTGCAGTTATCACCAATGTATTTTATTGCAGCGTCTTACAATACTCGCGGCTTTTGTTTAATTTCAAATGTGTTCCATTCAGCTTGCCGTGGCCAGCTCGATTTTAGAAAATATTCGATTTTCAAATTAGGTTCGACGCGGCGGTGGCGGCGGCGCCACGCCCGGCCTTCGAGCATTAGTTGATCTTTTATTACGAAATTAGACTTTAAGGCCATTGTAATAAGAACTATGAAAAGTGAAAATATTACAACCCAGCGGGTTATAATGAGATTCAGTACAACATTACACCCCGGCTAAAGCCAAGGGCTTTAATGACTTGGTTTGCGTAAGGTTTGCATGATATGTAATTTGGCATTGTCGAGCAGGTGGTGTGAAAATTAAAATAAAACTAAGCTACTCAAATATTTAAAATGTAAATAAAAATCACCACAATAAAAAGAACACCCCCTCAAGCTGGGCCGCTCGCGGCATGGTCCCTATGACACTAGCCCAATCCTTTGGGAGAGGTAATCGCCTGCTCTAGGATCTCCGGAGGTGTCTATGATTTAATAATTTATTTGTAAATATAGGTAGGTAGGAAAGTTTAACAAATTTAGCTATATTATGTTGCTATATTTTGCCGCTAGGCAAAAAAATATGCCATATGCGCATGCATAGAATACAATTATAATAATTTGTACAAAGGGTACACGACGGTATGAAGGTAATATTATATTAAGTTAGGAAGTGTCAGATAAATATTCCGATAAAGAGTAAGTAGTATGCTTTTTGTCCTAATAGGGCTTAGAAGCTGCATTTTATGTAGAAAGCTATCGGTTTTCCTCCGAGATGTGACGACGATGTGGTACACGATGGACAGTGACATGAATGTTCGAGTTCCTTAATTTTGCCTGTGTAGACTGTATTTGTCATATTAAGACACATGTCGAGGTATTATGTATTTGCCTTTTTAATATCTCCACTGAAGGGAATTAGACTTTGTACACGCAGAACTTATTCATGTTGGCTTTGTTGTGGTGAAAAGCAACTTCATTCCGTAAATGTAGGCCTATAATATTATCTGAGTGCCGCGAACAAAGGTATTGGGCGGGCGAGTATTGTAAGACTTCAAGTAGTGAGAATTATGGTGTCTCGTTTAATAATAATTATGCGCATTGCGCTGTGCATCACTCTCATTCTTGCACTTGAACTTGACCTAATTCTTCTTCGGTGTGGTACTTTAAAAGAGGGCGTTGTTAAGAATATCATCAAATTTCATTGATTTATCGATTTATTTGAGAAATTTGTCGATTAAACTGTCACAAATATCTAGATTTGTAGATTCCGTGCATTGATTGAATGTTTTTCTTAAATAATATTCATTTATTTTCACAATTCATTTAGGTAAATGTTCGGGCAGTGGTTCAACGGTTTCACTCTTTTTAATCCAGTTGTATAGCACTTTTGATGGGTAAAAAGGGTTTTAATCACTTTCACAGACGAGTTGTAAGTAGGTGTAACTCGCTACTACGAACACTGTTTACACTGCACTAATTATATTTTTCAATTAATATTTCGTACGGATCGGATGTTTACATAGACACCAGCGCCATCTTACCCTGATTATTATAATGACTTAAAGCTTTTTTCACTAAGCCAAAAAACTATTTAACGAACAACCTTTCGTAAGTGCAACAGTTCTCTTTTCTTAAATATATTGGGCAACTTTCGACTAGACGGACGGCCCTCATAGGATAATAATGTTGACGTCAACGATGATGACGTTTAAAGTGCAACAAGAGCTAAAAATGAATACCTAATCAGGTTGCTCTCTAGGAGACAATTTGTGCAAAATTATCCCATTGTAATATATACAGTGTGTCTCTGACCTTGGGGCTTTAAATTCAACGATCGATTCTACTCGCTAAACTGAACTACTTTTGTTCTGCAACATGAAAAAATAACTTAAATTTAGATAACTAATTGATGTTAAAGTCTAATTGTAAAATCAGTGTATTACATACTGGCCATGTAATCACTATCTCATGGTACGGGGGCGACATAACCTTGGTACGGGGGCTAAAGGAAAATGGAGAATTGGCGCGTACATTGAAAATTAGATTTAACTTGTATGATAAAAAATAAATTTAAACTGAACATATTTTTAACAACTTACAGAACAAAAGAAGTTTAGTTTCAGGAGTAGAAATGATCTATGCATTTAAAGCCCCAAGGTCAGAGGCACCCTGTTTATATATTTTTTTCGTAAATATAGATATAATTCCAGGTTAACGTCTTTGTATCGCGAGGACCTAATGTATAATGCGGAAGATCTAGAGGCAGAAGTACCCGAATATTTTGCACCAATACCGTCACTGCAGGAAATAACTGAGGCTCCTTCTCCCCGCTTCATGAAGACACATCTCCCCCTCTCTCTTCTCCCTGATAACCTACTGGACACGACTAAAGTTGTCTACGTGGCCAGGGATCCAAGGGACGTGGCGGTATCCTTCTATCACCAAAGCAGGTTTTTCAAGATGGTTGACTTTGTTGGAGAATTTAAGACTTTCTGGAATTTATTTGTTGATGATTTGGGTAAGTAATGGATGGGATGCGTAAAAAAAGAGTAGAAAAATATGGCTCTGTGCGAAGTAAAATTGGCGACGACATTCAATTTTGATTAAAAATCTTATCTTATTCAGGTCGTTGCCATTAAAGAGTTCTGTAGTTTCACCTGTTATCACGTTTCTTTTTGCTGAACTATATTGTGTAAGTCGGACATTTTTTCAGATCAGAATAAAGATTCCCCTGTTTACGCATATTTTTTTAGGCGTATTGCAATATTGCATAATTTGTTTAAGTCGAATTTTATTTGTGCAGAAACTGTTCTAGCATAATTTGAGGTTGCCGAATTCTATCACGGATATCCAATTGTAGCCGAAGTGATTTTACGCAAATTTTCTGAATTCCGAATAGCAATTTGGCAGAAATAGCATAAATTAGTTTCGAGATTTCGCATTATGCCGCGTAGGTTGGCGCTCCACGCCTGGGCACACCTCTAACATAACCGTAACCTATTTTTTTTTCAAATTGACCTATCCTATGCACCTAATGTTACATAACTACTTATGCAAAGTTTGTTTTTTTTTCATTTACCATTACACTAATAAAAAATAGTGCAAAAAGCTATTGTTGTTTCGGACATAAATCAGACCGGAGTTTGGGCTATCAAAATTTTGCTAAATTACAGATATTATGCGAAACAGCATTATGCATAATGAAATTCTGCCATGCCAATATTATGCTAACGTACTATTGGGGTAAACAACCATTCGGCTATTATACATTTATGCCAAAATAAAACTCCGGCAAGTCTATAAGATTCGGCGAAAATAAATTATGCGAAACTTGTAAAGCTTATGCTTTTCGGAAATTAAAAATTATGCCAAATAGATGGCTACCTAGAATAAACTACCGTTGATTCGCACTTGCTTTCATCATAAATATACTATAGACACAATTAAAATATTAACACTTGTTTCTTCTAGTAGTAATTAATAACAAGAATTAGAATATTTACTATTTTTTTATGTTTTCTACGTTATTCTGTAGTGTGTACAATTTTGACCGTTATTATTCTAATGTGAAACCAAGATGTAAGGTTAATGAGGGGAAGTTAGTTTGTGGGTGAAAGGTTTCGGTAAAACTGTTTTCGTTTTTCATCATATTTTTTTAGGTGAGCGGCCATTCGTAAAAAGTATAATTATACAAAATGATAGGTATATTGTTTTTTTTTTTTTTGCTAGAAAATGTTATGTAGAACTCTTAAGTGCATCGAACCCGAGATATTAAAATATTGATACCCTGAGAAACTTAAAGATTATCACACTTATTCATAAATCATAAACGCACATTAAATGTATTTTTTGTCGGAATAGCACAAAGGTATATGAATAATTCCTCGGCTCCGATATTATTAATCGATTTAAATTAGGTATATGTGTTTGCCTAATTGTGCAAAATGAGGTTTCAGAATTATCAACAAGTTTTTAGAGTTGGCAATTCGGTAGCTCTGCCTACCCCACCCTGGGAATAAAGGCGTGAGTTTATGTATGTATGTATTATATATGTCAGTGTATTTAAAGGTCCTCTAAACTATTTTATAGGAAAATTATGCATGGCCGCTGGATAAAACAATGACAAAATGTTTATACCAACTTACTCAATGCCCAAGGGCATGCTTGGAAAGGATGGATGAAAGAAGATTGACGAAAGAGATATTCAGATCGAAAGTAATGGAAGGGTCGGAAGGGGCCGCCCTAGGCGTACTTTTTCGAATCAAATCGGAGAAATACTGGAAAAAAGCCGAAATCGACGTGCGTGCATGACTCGATGTATGTACGTAGAAGAAGCGAAAGAAAGTCAAGATCGTAGCAAGTGGAAAGAAGTGGTCTCTGCCTACCCCTCTGGGAAACAGGCGTGATGTAATGTATGTATGTATGTACTCAATGCCCTGTAGAGTGATGCCCACGGGCGTTACCGGTGCGTCGATTTGCTTATTCAACTCTTCCTACTCTTTAGGTATAAGAGAGAAAATAGTGATGCTAGCCGTACGTAATGGTTATCGAAAATTGTGTACCGACGTGGACAGTCACATCAAGCTTACTTTAATAGCTTGATGTGACCAATTCCATAAATAAGACTCCAAAGTAGGTATATAGTGCAGTATACTAACAATTCAGGCAGCGACCGTATTATTTGGTTCAGTTACTTAAGGAGCTATTATAACATTTAAACGGCAATTTCTGACCATGAACTATGTGCTTCTCGCTCTAACATACGAAGTAACAGAATTAGTCCTCAGGGTTGGCAGTGAATTTGCAGTCTTAGGATTGCGGTCTTGTGAATGCGAATGTCTATGGGTCACAGTTTCCACTTACCATCAGGTGGTCTGTGTGCTCGTTTGCCTTCTCTATGCCATAAAAAAATATCTTACAACAATCGTTTTTGATAACACATTGCGCGAAAACCAGATCATGAATCAGCCCTGATTATTGACGTTTCTTCCAGTTACCTGGAGTCCGTTCTTCCCGCATCTGAAGGAGGCCTGGGCGCGCCGGGACCATCCGAACATGCTCTTTATATTTTATGAAGAGCTTCAGCAGGTGAATCAACGTTCTTATTTATTTATCTATATTTAATATGAGGTGTATAATCATTAAATAATTTAAACTAATGGTGACTTAAATTGAGTGCGTCCCTCTATCCGTCCGTCCATCCGTCCGTCTGTCTGTCTGTCCGTCATTTTATTTGCGCTTTTGTAATTCAAGACGCACCCTATACTAATAAGTAACGTTGCACGGTAAATGTTTTACCGTTATTATTATTTTTTCAGAACTTGTCCACCACAGTTGAGCGTGTAGCGAAGTTTTTGGGGAAAACAGTTACCAGCGACCAAATTCAAAGGCTTTGCGAACATTTGGATATTAAGAACTTCAAGAATAATGGAGCTGTCAACCCGCCGTGGCTACAGAAGATAGGCAACCCTGGTGAAGAGGGTTTCATCAGGAATGGTAATGTAATATTTTAGAATGGTTGTTACTAAAATGATGCAAAATACTAATAACGGACACTTAATCCATTACTTAAATTATAAATTATAAATTATATATTTATTGGCCAAGTAACAATACATTACATTTAGCAAGTCAGGTTTGGTACATAAATCCCTTAAAAATAAACATGCATCTATATCTATACTTATCTTATAACATTTATAGCTGTAATAAACATTTACTTCTAAGTAGGTCCATGTATTCGTTGATGGAGTAAAATGGGTTTTGTTGACAGAATACTTTCATTTTCTTTTTAAAATCATTAAGTGATAACTCAGTTACCTTGCAGGGCAGTAAATTGTGCATATAAATTTTAAGTGGAATCCCTTGTTTATAATATTTCTTAGTCCTCGTTTTAGGTATGCATAACTTATGTTTATTTCGTGTGTTAAATTTGTGGACGTCTTCCCTTGTTTTCATAATCTCTTTTTGTGTATGGATTTCTACCAAGCTATTAAATATGTACAAGGAAATAACTGTCATTATTCCATCCTTTTTGAAGTATTTCCTAGCGGATTCGTACCTGTGTAAATTATGCATTATTCTGATTGACCGTTTTTGTAGTTTCAGCACTTTTTGGATGTCTGATCCATTTCCCCAGATATTTATTGCATAGCTTATATTTGCATGTATGTAGGCATAGTACGTCATGGTCAAAGATTTTTTATTAATTAGTGGTTTTAGTTTAATAAGAGCGTAGTTACCGCTTGCAATTTTTTTACAGATCTTGTCAATGTGTAATTTATGGCTAATATTATTGTCAATTTCATAACCTAAAAATGTTGTATTTGTTCTACTAGTTATTCCTATGTCATCTATGTCCTCGATTTAATTTTTATGTTTCATTGTATAATTTATTAGTGTAGCTTTCCCCGTGTTGAGCATTATACCGTTGGCGTCAAACCAATTTTTTAGTGCAAACATGGCATATTTGATTTTATTTTTTGTGTCAGGTAGGTTAGAGCCTTTGATTCCCACGTGAGTGTCATCAGCAAATAGTGTCACAAGTGAATTTTGAGGTAAGCAAGCTGGCAGGTCGTTGATGTAAATCAAAAACAATACAGGACCGAGTATAGACCCCTGAGGCACACCAACATTTAGTTGGACCTCGTTAGATTCAACTCCATTTACACTGACTATTTGCGTTCTATTTTCAAGGTAGCTTTTGATTAAATTAAATTCAACACCGCTAAACCCATAGTGTTTTAGCTTTTCTAACAGGACATCATGTCTTAAGCAGTCGAAGGCCTTCGATAGGTCGCAAAATAAGCTAGCGCACTTTTGTGATTCATCCATAGCCTTTAAGACAAATTCAGTAACAGCGCTAAGTGCCATTGTGGTACATTTGTTTTTCCTAAAACCAAACTGATTTTGGTTGAAAATTTTATACATGTCAAAGTGCTCTAATACTTCGTCCTTAATGATTGTCTCTAATATTTTTGATATCGCAGGAAGAATACAAATGGGTCTATAATTATTTGGGTCGTCTTTCTGATTTTTCTGGTGAATCGGAATTATTTTTCCTAGTTTAAGGCAAGATGGAAATGTTCCTTGACTAAGACAACAATTCACTATATTCAGCACTAATTCTAAAATGTAATCATTTTCAAGAGTTCTTTTTTTGATAAAGTCGGAGTTCAAGTTATAAATGTCTTTGGAGTATTTATTTTTCAGAGATTTAATTTTGTTTCTTAATTTATTTAAGGTCAGTGGTGGAAAATGAATTTGATTTTTTATTTGTTTTTCAGAAGTAAGAAGTAGGTTCTTACACTTACACAAGTCAGTCTGAGAATTATGTGCTATTCTTTTTGCTACGGTTGAGAAAAATATATTAAGAGTTTCAGCAATTTCTCGATTATCGTTTATAGTGCGCCCATTTTCGCCGCGTAGTTTTTCAATGTTCATATTTCGTTTTGTAGTATGTTTACTTGTTTGTTCCTTTATTATATTCCAACATTCCTTAGATTTATTTTTTGCTTTACTTATTCTATCCGAGTAGCTAATTTTCTTTGCAGTATTTAATACTTTTTTATATATCTTTTTATAGAGTTTAATCTTTGAAATTATTTTATTACATGGGGCTAAATCCTGAATTAACAATAATTTCTGTAAATTATTTTTAGATACTTCTATTCCTTTTGAAAACCATTTGTTTTTCTTTGCTCTCGGGAAAGACATAATCCTCTCAGGGAATGCTACATTAAAGTAATGTAGGATTCCATGCAGAAAAGATTCCATCTTAGCATTAGGGTCCTTATTAAACAAAATTTCATTGAGCAATCTCTCGTCATTACAAATTAGGTAGTAAAAATAATTATAATTATGGTTAGACATATTTCTTATATACAATGGGGATTTCTGGGTCAGTTTGGGGTTAGTTGCTGCAATTCTAATAAGTATGGCATTATGGTCAGATAACTTAGTATTAAGGACTCGAGCTTTACAATTTTGCTTGCTAAAGTTAACTATAAAATTATCTATACAAGTTGCACTTTTTCCCTTTGTTCTAGTTGGTTCATTAATAAGGTACTCACAATTATAGCTTTTAAGGGTATTCTTGAATTTGTTTACTTTATTGTTAGATTTTAGCATGTCCAAGTTGAAGTCACCAGTCAAGATCATTTGCTTACCTTCCTTAGTGATTTTACCAAGGATAAGCGTGATTGTGTCTTTGAACATGTCGAAATCATAGTCAGGGCGATAGACACATATTACTACGACTTTTGGTGACTTCAGCTCGATCGCTGCTATTTCACAGTTCATTTCTATCGATAACCTACAGATATCTTGTCTTTTTTTACATTTTATACCGTTTCTAATGTAAATCGCAACGCCCCCGTGATTAAATAATTTCCTATTGAAGTAAGACACCAACTGAAAATCTTCGATGGTCATTGTTTCCACTTGTAAGTCAGTTGCCCATGTTTCAGTTAAGCATAACACGTCACAATTAAAACTAATAGTTAGCACTTCTATTTCTGCGTACTTATTACTAATGCACTGAATGTTAGTGTGGATTATTGTTAAGTCTGATCCTGTTTCCCCTTTCCGGTCAAAAAAGGGCTTGATTTCGTGTCCTTGTTGGCATCGGGTTGACATTGGATGAACGTTAGTGAAGAAGTTCCGCCGTATTTTACTCGGGAAGTGAATATTAATGAATCTAATACATATTTTCGTAATAGTTTTTTACCTCCGGTCCATGGGTTCAGTTCTAGATAGCGTATGTTCTCATGGCCGTGTGCTACTTGTGATATTTGCCTATTTATCCAGAATATTTCGTCGTTATTCACTTTATCATACAAAATGCTGCTTATTATTACTTTAAATCTTCTCGTCGCATGGCATAAAAGAGTGTTTAGCATCCTAGCGTATGATCTCTTTGTGTGAGTATTCATAGAATACTGGCTTATTAATATAGCAACTGTGTCCCTATCAGTCAAGTCTTCGGTGTCTTCCGTAAAATGCTCAAGGATATTCTCAAATGTCGCTTGGGGCTTACAGATGTTTACGACATTGCATAAGTCAGTTGATTGGTTTAGTTGTGAACCTAATCCTACTCCTAATTTGTCAGAGTAAATTAATATTTTTGCCTTTTGTGAGTTATTTTGTGTAATTTTGTTATTAGTTTGTTTACATTCCTCTTTGTTGTGTTCTGCGTCTTGTGTGCTGTCTAAATCGTTTTTTTTCATATCCTTTTTGTTCTTATTTTTAAGCTGAGCTTTCTTCAGGTGTGTGTCGCTGATAAATTTGTCGACCTCTTTCCTATTCTTATGTTTTGTTAGGGCTTTGATTGTTTTGTTTTGTTGTCTAATCTTGCGGCTAAGATTTTTATTTTTCGATGGTTTCAGATTGGTTCTTGGTTTGTTGGTGTTTACATTATCTTTTGTCTGAGGTTTTAAGCTATTTGCGCTGGTAGTTTCTATGTCCTCGTTAAAGTCTATTTTTTTTTTGCATTGTTCTAAATTATTTTTTGTTTTGGTTTTCTTAGTCTGATTGGTAACCTTTATTTCATTTTGAGTTTTTTTGGGCTCACTAAGTATATTTTGGCACATGTCTAGATACATGTCCATTTCCTTTTAGCATGTTAATTTCTTCGTTTAAGTTGGCGATTTCATGATGAGCAATTTCTAATTCATTTTCAGCATGTTGCAATTTTAGCTTAAGATTTTGAATTATGTCATTATCTGTGGAATTAGACAGATCAGGAAGACTTATATTAAGTTGGCTGCTCTCTGTGTACATATCCGAATTAATTGTTTGTTGTGATTTGACTCTTTTTAGGGTATGTGAGTTTTTTTGTATTAATTTTATTTGTTCCGTTTGTATCAATTTTGATTGTTCCGTTTTTAATTTTAGCCTCCTTCTTGTCATTATTGTTGGTGTGGATTTACTTGAACTCATTGTTAATCTTGCAGCGAAATAATAATTTTATGCGATTTTATTCAAATCGTATTTTTACAAAAAAACTTTGGTCTCCTTAAACTTCTTCGGTAAAATATGTCGTCTACTCGAACTTAATACCACACTGCTCAAGTTTAATTTACTGGCAACTTAATTTTGCTCGTGATGGTGGTAGTAGTGAACCTCTGTCAAGTGTCAGTTGTGAGCCAATCAGCTGATTTTACGTGTGTTAGAGATATTGTTTTTAAAATCAAAATCCCCGTTATTAAACAGAAAAATGTTTGAAATTCACGATTTAACGGTTAATTGTATGTTTTCTCACCATCGAAAATGTTGTGCTGTGAGTTTCAATCGGCTGCTTCGGTCGAAATCCAACGTAAGTGTTCTTAGGTTATGTTTAGCCTCCTGTACACCGACTTTAAACACACTTGGGTAATTTTAATGAAAATAAATAACACAGAGCAATTCAATAGTGTCTAAAAAAACTAAATAAAAAAAATACTAATCTAGCAATCTCAACAAAGTATAAAAATACCGTAAAAGAGGTCACCAAAACTGAAATTAAAGTTAAAGTCGGTGAAGAAATAAGGATGGTACCAGAATTTTAAACTGCTAATTAGACAACGATTAGACAGAGAGATCCGATATGCACTCACCTCATGTAACATCTCGGCCATATTTATAAACTCCATGTTAAATTTGGTTTAGCTAGAAAGAGATAGGAACAAATCTTTGTTGGCTTATATCTTGGTTATTTTAATAGCCATTTAAAAAAACTCAACTGTTGGTTTTAGAATCTGCTTTTATTGAAACTATAAAGAAATGACATGAATATTCCCTTTTGCTCCCGATCACAATGTGGTCCAACAAGTGACTAAAATTAAGATCTTTCACTAGTTCCAAAAAGTGTGTTTCGTTTTTCGGGTTCGGTCGTCGGTTAGATTCGGCCGAGAATAGGTAAGATAGAGTAGTTACGTGATCTGTTGACTAATACCGCTCGGACGCTAGGGTTTTCTATATTTACACATCAAAAAAATCTAGGCATCAAAACATAGGCAAAACCTAGGGAGAGTGGGTAACAGTGGATCACGGGTCACAGTGGATTATTCGCTATAATTCTTACGTGTGATGCTTCACGCACACAAGCAAAAGCGTGGCTACTGCTCGTCGATACCTCCCTCTCACGCGCCAGTCGCCCCCGCGCTCGCCGAGCGGAATCACGTGCTGTCACACGCAGGCCAGTAGGTAAGTACGAAAGTATTTTTTTAACGTTATTTAGAAATTTGTCGTATTCCCAGCCCTTTAATAAATATAAATGGTAGTTGTAAGTTTTGAACTTGTTATTTGTTAAATCCGTTGTGGGTAATGTAATTTTGGCTTGGGTATAAGTAGTTATTTTTTGATTTTTTTTTTTCTGTCGTAACGGCCTATGGGTCACAGTGAATAATTTTCATTTGGGTCACAGTGGACTGAGGAGTAAATATATTTGTGTTTAATAGTTGAGTTAGCATCAACTATGTTCTTATTAAAATGTTTGTTAATGATTACTGAAGAAGTAAATATGTTTATTTGAATAGAGAAGAGAGCTTTATGGAAATTAAAAGAGAAAAACTGTTGTTTATTTATACAAAATGTTGATTAGTTTAGGTCTCTTTATACCAGCATAATTTGTAAGACTTTTGTTAATTTTTTATAAGACTGTGATAGAAGGCTGTCTTAGAATATAAATAAATAATTATGTAGAAAAGTAGTATTTTATTGAACTTTTTTTTAATAGATCCGGTGTGACCCATCCACGGGTCACAGTGAATCATTTCCCATTTTTTTTAAACTTGTTATAACTTGTAAGTTTGTGCCGTTTTTGCCAATAATTGCACTTGTTTTTGTAGATTAAGGACGTATCTTGTGGTTAATTATCATAGATTAATTATTTAGGCATAAACTTGGGATTTGTGGAGCTTAAAAAGAAAAGTGATCCACTGTTACCCACTCTCCCCTACAAATATCAATATGCATAATTACACGTTACCGGAAGACGCAGCATAGATAGACCTTTAACTGTGGAATCCCAATGAACTTGCTTACACAGCTTACATCTTCACATAAAACCGAGAAATATATTAATGAGTAGTTGTTCTCACTGCAATGGAGGACACACTCTGCTGGACATGACTCGCAAAATACATCTACTTATAGTAGAAAATACTGATTGCAGATAATATAAAAAAAAAAAAAAAACTGTGGACCGACGAGAGCGACGTGGCTAAAGAATGCAAGCGGCACAGGACCGATCCTTTTGGAAACCTTGGGGGAGGCCTATGTCCAGTAGTGGACATATGCCTGGTCTTCTAGCTGAAATGATGATGATGATGCCACATGAATGCTCCTTGATATTTGTTTCAGGTAAATCCGGAGGCTGGCGCGAGTACTTCGACGAGGGGATGGCGGCGCAGGCGCAGCGCTGGCTGCGCGCGCAGCTCGCCGACACAGACCTGCGCTTCCCGGACACACCGTCTCCAAAGTAGCCACTAAGTTTATGTTCCATAGAAAAAAAACAACCCGCTACTCCCCCCGTTGGGGGTCGACTTTTGGAAAATACTATCTTAGTGCACCCCTACAGTTCCCAAGGAATACTCCCACCAAATTTCAAGCCTCTAGGTCCAGCGGTTTGGGCTAGGCGCTGCACGCGCTGATATATCAACAATCAGTTTAGCATTTTATATATACAATAATATAATAAGCTTGTTCTGTTACCACGTTCATTTTTAATTGACTTACATCTTAGTCTTATCAGGCTAAGTACCAGTCGGTGTGTGACAGTTTTCTGTAAACAGTATGCGTAAAGGTAGGTACCGTTTCTATTTTACACTGCTGATTACAGTAAAAATATCATTGGATTTTTTTATGCAGTAGTTTTTTTTAGATTTAGGAAAAACAGTAAAAAAACGTTGAATTGTGAATGTTAGGAATACACTTATGTGCCCTTAGTCCATTTATTACCAAAGGAATTGAAAAAAATATACAACTGTCATGTTAATTTTTAATCTGTCTGACGGTTACTTGATTCTAACGACACGCTTTCGATTGTACGCAAAATAGTTTATTATATTTTAATGGCGTCTACAAATTATGTAATTAATTAAATTACGCAAAATAACAAATTTGTGACCGAACGGCAGCGAATGATTGACAAGTGAGTGACATGACATGACAGTCAGTTCTGTTTCTGTTTAAAGTTACTTTTTTATTTTATATCAGGCTAGGATCACGACATCAGTATTCCTAACTTTGTATATACGGTCTTTTTAATGACTATTTCTTTAATAAATTATTAATGACGAATTTCAGTAAAATAAAGAAAAACCAAGAAATACGGGTAGTCTAATTTTTAACCTGCTATTATAAACGCGAAAAAACAATAATGCTTTTTTTTTGAAATGTTGTCAATTGCTACCAGAAAAGTAGGTTAGGTTAGAACTGTGACCTTATCAAAAACTAACTGCTACCAGGAAAAATAATCAAATAATGTTATACACACCTTCACGCCTTCATTCCCATAGCCCACTATTCAGAGCTACAGAATAACCAACAACTATAAAAAATTGTTATTAATTCTGTAAGCACATTTTGCACAATTAGGCTAAGATGTTATGACAAAATATATTTCTGCAACGATAGTTTTCGGCGAAACAATTGAAACGATTGTATATTATCGTCTGTTAAGTGGTGAAATTGGTACTAAATATGTTATGCCAAAGACGACGTTTCGGATCATAAAAATTATGCCAAATACACGGCACCTTAAAATGGTAATACCAAAGCCACGGGAACACCTTTAAATTCTTTTTGTTCCGAATTTATTTTTTTCCTAAACCTACGTTTTGCTGGAGCTATTTTAGATTATATGTGAAATTTAATTGCTATAAAGTTAGGATAGGTTTGATTTATCTAACTATATAAGCGATATCAAACCATAAAGTCACCATTGCTTTCGGAATTATGACTCTTCTGAGTTATATAGTATTATGTACCCAATTATAAAATACTTACATACATACATACATTCTTGTTGGAGGCCTACCCACAGCTCGTGCCCCGGTCCGCGGACGCCACTCAAGAACCTTCTGACCCCATCGGCCATCTGTCCTGCGTGCGATGTGCCCCGCCCACTGCCACTTCAGTTTAGCTATTCTTCGGGCTATGTCGGTAATCTTAGGATGATTGTTAGGTGACTTTGGAGGACAAGATGGAGTGACGACCTTGTAAGGATCGCGGGAAAGCGGTGGATGCGAAAAGCACAACACCGGTCTAAGTGGAGAGCCTTGGGGGAGGCCTAAGTCCAGCAGTGGACGTCTTTCGGCTGACATGATGATTCAAAATTCAAATTCAAAATTCAAAATATTTATTCAGTAAATTGGCCACATGAGGGCTCTTTTACACGTCGGTAACATGGAGTGAATCTACCAGCGCTTCGGACAAGACCATCATTGCGGAGAAGAAGCGCCGCAAGAAACTCCAGCAGAAGGTCATTTTTTTACAATGATTAAATAAAATAATACTTAAAAGTATCTTAATTACATTACAAGGTAATAAAGTAATAAATAATTATTTTTAAAACTAACACAAATAAAATCATTACAATGTAAGGACAATAAAATACAAATAAAATACCTAATGTCTAGGAGAACAACATGACGAGGTCTCTACGTCAGGAACGATAATTAAAATAATTAACTGAATAACAGGTCCTTGCAAGCGTGAACAGACCGGACCCCACAGACAGCACCCGTTCACGAGTATGATGCGTATCTCAGCCATCGCCTCCCTCAACCATGTGTTCGGGAAGGTGGCGACCCGATCAACGACTCCGCCGTAAGCAAAGACCTTAGAGTGAGCATGACATGCTCATGCTGCCGGACAAAATATATCAATAAAAAAGGGAACTGTCCGGCGAGAAACATAATAATGTGTTCTCATTTCTTAAGTGTCTTGTGCACAAGAACCAATAAAAAAAAAATACTAACAAAAAAGGATACATTATGTAAACTTAAATGTCGATGATGATGATGATGATGACGATGATGATGATGATGATGATGATACATACAGGGTGTTTGGTAGCGGGTTCGACAAACGAAAATGGGAAATACCTGGGTCCAATTGGAACACATTTGCCATAGTAACCCCTATGCTAAAGTTGATAGTTTTTTTTTAATATTTTTTTTTCCGTTTTTTTGAAAATATCCCAAAATTTTACCTTTAAACCTTCTTAATTACATACCTAAGCAACTGAAACCGCCCATTTTTTTTTTAAATCATGCTCTGATAATGGTTTTATTTTAAAACAAAACTAAAACCCATAGGTAGTGCTTTAAAAAAAAATATGGGCCCTTAAAGCTATGACAAAATGAGAAAAATAAAATGACATTAAAGTTTCGCCAAGTATAAAAAAAAAATCAAAAGTCATAGACGATTTCAAATTGATTAAAAAACTTCTCTGGTTAATACTCTTCACAACGATAGCGATAGGATTGATAGGTTTGAGCTTCTCGGGCGTTATTGCGAGCTCGACCATACGCTAAACAAAACACTTTTTTAAATTTTGTGATCACTTGATCAGGAATACATTCCGTACATTTTCGTCGCATTTGCCACATTGATTTGAAAAAAACATTAAGCTAAATTAGCTTTTTAATCTGTGTCTTAAATAGCTTGTAGTTCTTTAAAAGAAAAGTACACTTTTTTTTTAAAGGCGGCAAATTGTAATTTTTTTTCAAACAGAAAGACTTGTAGAAAAACACGTTGATTTGTATTGGTTTTTGAAACTTTCATTACAATGGGTGAACGTACACCATTTACCAATGAAGAGTACGCTGATATTATTTTAGCGTATGGTCGAGCTCGCAATAACGCCCGTGAAGCTCAAAGATTTTTTTAAATTTTGTGATCAAAATTTAAAAAAGTGTTTGGTTTTCAATTTTATTATTACTCTTAAAATGTTTTTTATTAATGGTAATTTACCAGCGATTATTAACTCTAACGTATTCACCAATATTCATAACCGTGGTATAAGTGATTTCTTTAATAAATCTTCGTGAGGAAATTTCAATGTACTGCGTATTTTTTTTTTCTGTGTTTTCTCTTTTAAATGGCCTATCGTTGTGAAGAGTATTAACCAGAGAAGTTTTTTAATCAATTTGAAATCGTCTATGACTTTTGATTTTTTTTTTATACTTGGCGAAACTTTAATGTCATTTTATTTTTCTCATTTTGTCATAGCTTTAAGGGCCCATATTTTTTTTTAAAGCACTACCTATGGGTTTTAGTTTTGTTTTAAAATAAAACCATTATCAGAGCATGATTTAAAAAAAAAATGGGCGGTTTCAGTTGCTTAGGTATGTAATTAAGAAGGTTTAAAGGTAAAATTTTGGGATATTTTCAAAAAAACGGAAAAAAAAATATTTAAAAAAAACTATCAACTTTAGCATAGGGGTTACTATGGCAAATGTGTTCCAATTGGACCCAGGTATTTCCCATTTTCGTTTGTCGAACCCGCTACCAAACACCCTGTATATTAAATACCCCTTAACAAGGGTGACAAACAAATCAAGTCAAACAAAGACGTGGCCTTAGCGTTCGAAGATTATTTCTCGACAATAGCCGTTAATACCACGAAATGTCTTCAATCATCTGCGATTGAAGCTCAAAAATTACTTTGTGCTAATGTTACTAAATGTAACGAAAGCTTTAATTTTAGCCACGTAGATTCAGTTTTAATTGTTAAGGTATTCAAATCGCTTAGTTTAAAAAAAAACTGAGGATTTATGGGGAACATCAGTTAAAGTCACCCATCATGTCATAGATATAATTGCACCGCACTTAGCTTTAATCTACAATAATTGCATTTCAGAGGGGGTATTTCCAAATCTTATGAAATATAGTAAAGTCATACCACTTTTTAAAGGGCGATATGAGTGATTTAACTAATTTCCGTCCCATTTCTATTCTACCTGTTTTAAGTAAAGTTTTTGAGAAGTTAATGTTAAAAGATATGGTAGGTCACTTCAATAGAAATAAACTGCTTAACAGTAATCAGTTTGGCTTCACCAGAGGACTATCCACAACTGATGCAGCATCTGTGCTCATTAAATATACAGGGTGTCCCTGGATAAAGTCGACAAACGAATAGGGATGAAAGTAGATGCAATTTCACCGACAAAAAAAAAAAAATTGGTGTCATTCTTTTTTTTTTTTGAGATTTTTAAAAAGAAACATTGTTTGCTGTGCACTCTATCGGAACAAAGAGAAATATCTCGCCTCATATGAGGTCTATTCAGATGAAATAAACGGTTCTTTAATCCTAGGACATTACCTGTGTCAAACAGGTAAAAAAAATACAAAAAAAAAACGCCGAACTTTAAAAAAAACAGGTTTTTATTCAAAAAAATGTGTTTATTTATTGTAAATTCCTGATAATTCCTAAAATTGCTAAAAAATATGCCCATATTATCTGATGTTATTGTTAGCTATAATTATTTGTTAACTCAATGTCTTTAATTAAAAAAAAGAATTATGTGTCTAATGCAAACACGACATTTTTGATGAGCGGTTAAAAATATTGTGTCGTTTAGTACTAATGTGTAAAACCGACTATATGGCCCGAAATTAAATGGAAATATATTCAATCTTATGTGAACATCAGACATTTTGGTCCAGGGATATTCGATCATACATATCAAATTCAATCCTATGTTATGTCGGATATAAACATCCCACGTTCCGTTCTAAGAAAAATATAAAACCAATAAAATATGTCTTATGTGAACATCAGACCTACTTTTAAAGCCATACATTAAGATTACTAGAGGCAAATAATCATATTTGAACATCAGATGATTGAGTTAACAAATAATTATAGCTAATAATAACATCAGGTAATATGGGCATATTTTTTAGCAATTTTAGGAATTATCAGGAATTTACAATAAATAAACACATTTTTTTGAATGAAAACCAGTTTTTTTTAAGTTCGGCGTTTTTTTTGTGTTTTTTTTTACCTGTTTGACACAGGTAAAGTCCTGGGATTAAAAAACCGTTTATTTCATCTAAATAGACCTCATATGAGGCGAGATATTTCTCTTTGTTCCGATAGAGTGCACAGCAAACAATGTTTCTTTTTAAAAATCTCAAAAAAAAAAAAGAATGACACCAATTTTTTATTTATTAATTTTTTTGTCGGTGAAATTGCATCTACTTTCATCCCTATTCATTTGTCGACTTTATCCAGGGACACCCTGTATATACAATATTTGGGAGAAATCTTGTGATGCTATAGGATTTTTTTGTGACCTTTCCAAAGCTTTCGATTGCGTAGATCATGCGACTCTTATATTAAAATTAGAACATTATGGTCTGTCAAATCATTCTCTAAATCTTATGTCTTCATATCTTAGTGATAGAACACAAACGGTTGTTGTAAACCAAACACAGTCTATTGGAGCCGCTGTCAAGTTAGGTGTGCCTCAGGGCTCTATATTAGGTCCTTTCTTATTTTTGGTTTATATTAATGACTTACCACCCACAGTAGCTAATTTTTGTGATATTGTGCTATTCGCTGATGATACATCATTAATTTTCAAGGTAGACCGAAAATCCGTCGATTACAGTAGGATAAATACCATACTAGGTAAAGTACTTAATTGGTTTACTAGTAACAATTTGCTACTCAATGCTAAGAAAACTAAATGTGTTAGGTTCGCTTTGCCTAATGTTAGACCGGTAGAATGTAGTATATTTCTTAATAATGAGAGATTGGAAATGGTAGATAAGGCGCTTTTCTTAGGGATAACTATAGATAAAAACTTGCAATGGAGTCCCCATATAGCAGTACTAGCAGGTAAATTAAGTTCGGTAGCTTATGCTGTTAGGAAAATCAGGCAACTTACTAATGTTGAGACAGCTCGCTTAGTTTATTATAGTTATTTTCATAGAGTTATGTCGTACGGTATTCTGATTTGGGGAAAAGCTGCTGACATACAGACTATATTCGTGTTGCAAAAAAGAGCCATTCGTTCTATATATAATCTAAACTCCCGTGATTCCTTAAGAGTACTATTTAAAGAAATTAATATTTTGACAGTAGCATCACAATTTATTTATGAGAATATTATTTATGTCATTAAAAATCAAGACTCTTTTGTTAAGAATTGTGATGTACATAATTTGAATACAAGTAATAAAAATAAAATTGCTATTAAAAAATTTCGTGTCCGTAAGGTTTATAAATCATTTGTAGGTCAATGCATCCTTTTCTTTAATAAATTACCTGACGTTGTTTTAAAGTTACCATTTCCAGTACTTAAAACTTACTTGAAAAAGTCGTTGATGTCTAAAGCTTACTATAGGGTCGAAGACTATCTAACAGATAAAAATGCTTGGCCAACACCTAAATAATTTAATAATAACTAATAGCCATAAAAATATGTAAATATTGTATATTGTCTAGGGGACACGGTTTCTGTAGGAGAATGTATCGAAACTTTTATGCATGTTGTCTTGCACCGTCACAGGTAAGTATAACTTGTATACTTTCTATATATATATATATATTTATATTACTGTTGCTTATTAGTTTTGTGACAATTCTGAGTTTTGACACATTTTCCTGCTCAACTACGCATGAATATATAAATTTTTGGTGTTATGTGAGATTCATTGTTTTATATAATGCTAGCTTAAGTTTATTATTGTATAATATCATTAGCAATATTTAAAAAACGACTTACTGTTGAGTTTCTTGCGGCGTTTCTCAGCAGTGGTCTCTTGCGAAGCGCTGGTAGATTTTTGACGTGTAAAAGTGCCCGTGCGGCCTACTTACTGAATAAACATCTTTTATCTTTTTATCTTTTAAATCACGCCTGTTTCCCAGAGGGGTAGGCAGATACCACTTCTTCCACTTGCTACGATCTTGGCAAATTTCTTTCGCTTCTTCAACATTCATACATTGAATCATGCAGCAGGACGGTTTCGGGTACTTAAGATTCGGCCCTTTTCCAGTATTTCTCCGATTTGATTCGAAAAAATACGCCTTAAAATACTTATAACCTCTGATATGAGTTGTTTTGAATCCTTTGGTTATGTCCCTGGAACGGTGTATGTGTACAAGTGTTAGCCTGTTATTACAGTCAAATAATGTTGAAATTCTATACTATTTACCCGTTTAGCAAACCCACTGAAACAGCAGTCGTTATTGTTAACATCGCTCGTTTACTATTTAATAGTACAGGATCTTTAATTACTTATGAATGACCTTAAAATTAGCTGTTTTTAATTACTTAAATCCGTTGATTTCGTCCGCACTCTGTGTGTACAGGTGTTACGGAGTTGGTATAGCCACGGAAATAAATAGTTCTTCACTTTTCAACTCTATTTTAGTATAGTAACGAAAAAAGTGTCGAACCTTTTCATACCGTGACCAAACGTTTTTATTATTTAAGAAAATTAATAAATGTAACATGACAACTTCTCCCGGAACTGCTTGCCCTAGTTGCTATTATTTAACTTGTTTGAGACATGATTCACAAAAAAGGTTGTGAATTAGTGGTTGTAGCACAGATGGCCGTAGCAAGATAAGGGAAGGAGAATGGAAAACTACACTTTGTAAAAAGGAATTATGCCTTAGTTCGTAGGTTGTGTCAGAAAAGGTTCTTAATAAAATGTAACTAAAAACAATCTAATTATTCATTTTAATTTTGACACAGTTGATTTCCGATTTTATCCATCAAACTGATATGTGTGACAGAACGTTAAGTAAGGCTTATTTAGAAATGACAATTATAGAAGTGTCCCGCTGCGAACGATTTTTTTTAATTGAATTTTTGACTCAACTGATTTTTAAATAAGTGTTAAAGATGGAGACTCCATTTTCTTTTAGAACATAATAATATATTTAATTAAACTTACCAAAATGGAAAAATAATTATTGTATAATAAAAATAATAGTTTTCGAGAAGAGTCAAATTTAATGAATTTGGAAGCATAGAGATATCCGTTTTAACGCTTAATGTAAACCGCTATAATCTGGAAGAGCGAGGCCGTCTGTTACAGGTACTCAATACCTAATAGAAGGACTCGACCACACTGTACTAACCACCTAAGGTTAAATGGAAATAAATGATTATTATTAAGCTATTGCATAGCTTCTATCGCGGGCCTTGAGCGCGGAGACCGAATCCAGAAATTCCGTAACGAAAAAACCTCACGCTCCCCACTCCGACGGGTAAGGAGGTGTGGCTTGAAGGCCGTGCATCGTCTAACGTCGTTTCAGTTCGGCAGTCTTCGACACGGCGTTGTGTGCGTTTGTACGACATGCAATAGCTTTACCGCGGCAGTCCCCGAGTGCCACACGTCTTTTTTATTATTATATTATTAAGTACCTACCCGTTGAGCAAACCAAAACAGGCTAGTCATAAAGATAAGATAAAAGGTAAAAGACATTTATTCAGTAAGAAGGCTGCACGTGCACTTTTACACGTCAAGAATCTACCAGCGGCGCGAGCGCATATCGCTGGAGTCGCTCGGAACTCCAGCGTGCTTCCCGTGTCGACGTGTAATAGTTATATGTTATACAAGTGGGGAAAGTTGTATTTTACCTGCGAGTGTTCATTTGAAATACGAGCTATCGAAAGGATTGTATGATTGACCACGAGCGAAGCGAGTGGTTCAAAAATAGAATCCTGAGCGTAGCAAGTGTTTCAAGACACGAGACGTAAAATAACTTTTCACCCGTGTATATTCAGATTCAGATTCAGATTTTATTACTCAATATAACACAGTATAAATTACATGGCATGTCAAATTATATGCTAGTTACATTGAGGTCGTCAGAAATAAAATTAAATGATAATATTAAAAGTCAACACAAATACAGAATTAAATAAAAAATAATAATTTAAAAGTCAATCTTATTTATAAGTCAAGTTCAACACTAAACTTTTCACCTCACTACAGCGAGGAAACTAAGAAAAGGGTTTGTACTGTAAGCTCAGTTCCGCATTTTGTACGGTTTCCTGTAATTCTACAGGTGTTAATACGTCTTTATCACTCGAATCACTCATTCTTAATAACAAAAGAAACAAGAAAAACATACGAATATTCAACGTTGACTACAGCGAGGAAACTAAGAGAATGGTTTGTACTGTAAGCTCAATTCCGCATTTTGCACGGTTTCCTGTAATTCCACGGGTGTTAATACGTCTTTATCACTCGAATCACTCATTTTCAATAACAAAACAAACTAGAAAAACATGCGAATATTTAACGTCAAAACTTTTCTATTCCTATAGCCGTCAGGCTTAATAGAAAAGTTTTGACGTAAGTTTTTTTTTTATTATTTCGGATGCGTTTTGTTTGCACATCGACTTATTTGGACTGTCAGAACATTTTATCCGTTTTTAAAACAAGAATGAAGGTTAATTTTGAATGCTGATATTTATAAATTAAAATAAAGTAGTAAGACTGTATTTAGTGTTTTTTACTCGATGCAATTCATTAATTGTGATGTTAAAAATTCAGCACTTGTAAGGTTTTACGTTTGGTTAGCTGTCACATATCACTTAAGCTGCCTTCAAATGTCAAAACTCTTTCTTCACTTGTGGATAAAAAGCGATTTTCTCAATAGATATCAAACAAACAAAAAGGGCTTTGGGCAAAGAGCATGGCGGTATGGAGCACGGAATCAATTACAGAATTTATTAAAGGGTTTAATTCGTACTTATCTGGTTTTTTAGACCACATGACTAAACTGAAGCAGCACAATCGTGTAGGAGACAGCAGTAGAGACGATACCAAGGAACAGCCCCATCCCGACGGTGGTCGTTGACAGTATTTGGACCTTAATCGGCCGCACTCTTATCTGCCGGTTAAGATCTTTCACCAGTTTCAAAAGGTCTATCACGTTGGAATCTGGAACTTAAACACCAAAACAGAAATACAGTTATGAGGATTTCGAAACAACGCTTAAATTAAATAGCTGTCAAAGAAAAACGACATATTAGAGTCTGACCAACCAGTCGTGTCACAAGCATTTTATTCAAATTATTCACCTGGCAACAATTTTACCTATGAAACAATCTGTCACATTATGAGTACCTATGCAGTCGTTATGCATTTCGTGTTACCAGCTAATGATATTTTATTTTTGCCGCCGTTTTTTTGTGTCACCACTCACTGGTCAGACTCTAGCTTAGTTGGTAGTGACCCTGCCTATGAAGCTAGAGGTCCTGGGTTAAAATCCCGGTACCGGCAAATATTTGTGATGAGCCTAAATTGCAAGTTGCGTCAGAAGTATTTATATCGTTGTCTAGTACCAAAAGTACAAGCCCAGAGCTTAGTTTGCAGTTTGTTTAGTAGTTTGTGTTAATCTGTGTGAGATTGTGCCCTTATATTTAATTATTGATTTCCCTGATGTGAAGCCATTCAAAGACCAAATTAGGGATGGTCCGAACGACATAATTTGTATATTTTTGTGCGTGTCATATGAGAAGGTTACGCCTACATGCCTTTATTTTTGGCTTAACATTGACGCGTCGGCTGTACGCAACTATCATTATGTATGTGTAGAATACCATGGAGTCCAATGCAGTCCCTGCGTCTGTATTCCCAGAATCGTATGTTTTCAAGGCAAGAGTGAATTAGTACATTACTACAGAGGCCGGGACAAAAGGGGTTGCCGGCCGAAGACATATACAGGGTGTCCCAGAAACCGACGTCAACCCGCCTAGGGCTGATAGAGCAGCTCAGAAACTATCGATTTAACCCCCATGTATGTTCAGTAGGGAGGTCCAAAAATCATTTTTGTTGTTTTTTGACCAGGGCACCCCGGTAATTTATTACTTCCTACTACCTTATTACGATACCCAAATTATAGCTTTCTAGTTTAAGAGCAAAACGGTGCTCAAAGGACATTAAAATTTATTAAAATTTGCATTTTCATACAAAATTATCAAAAATATTTTTTTGATAGAGTTAAAGTATTAATTCCAAACGTAAAGAGGACTATTGAATAAAAAGCCTTAATAGCATTTTTAACATCAGACTAGGATTAAGAGTTTAATTACTAGTGAGTGCCAAAGTGCTAAAATGAGTAAGTTTCTTACATGAAAAAAACTAGTATTTCGAAATTATTTATATTAAATATGATTAAAAACTATAATAGATAACGATTCAATTACACGATAATGTTCAGTAACTAATTTCCGGATTCACCGGTTTTTGAATATTCGCAATCCGGATATGCAAACTTTGAGGTCGTTGAGCACCGCTTTACTTTTGGTTTAGAGAACTGAAAGTTCAAATAGATTCGTTTTGAAACATAAGTAACCAAATAACCGGGTGCCGTGACTTTTAACTGCACTTTGATTTTTTCCCATACAATCGTGGACCACCCTAATGTTTAGCAATTGTTATTAGTTTCCGAGATATTGATAATTTTAATCGGAATTTTTGACATTTTTCCTTATGTCCGTGATACGAAAATCCCCTAAATTCCTGTATTAATTTTCATTTTTTTCAGTGTTTTCTTGCATGATTAGAATCACTGTGAAATAAGGAAGTTTTTAAAGCTACGTGCCACAATTTTTTCATGACATCTTTTTGAGTAAACGCACAAAGTTTTTATTTCCGTACTTGGTGAAAAACAAACGCGGGGTTCTCTTAGTATGGAGAAAGTAACTCTGTGCGTTTACTCAAACATTTGTAATGAAAAAAAAATTGTCATGTAGCTTTAAAAACTTCCTTATTTCACAGTGATTCTAATCATGCAAGAAAACACAAAAAATACATTAATTCATGTATCATCATACATGAATTTAGATTTTTTTCGTATCACGGACATAAGGAAAAATGGCAAAAATTCCGATTTAAATGATCAATATCTCGGAAACTAATAACAATTGCTGAACATACATAGGGGTTAAATCGATCGCTTATGAGCTGCTCTATCAGCACTAGGCAGGTAGACGTCGGTTTCTGGGACACCCTGTAGACCCTGTAGACCCTGTAGCAAAGCGAGGCCGGGTAGGTCTAAGGCGGGCAACCCCATATTTCCCGCCGAGGTATGTATAGTGCTTTTTTCAAACATGCAATGAAATAAACAACAACAAATGAAAGTTTTATTTTTAAAGAAATTATAAGTAAACAAGACAAAAACTAAAACTAACGTTTCGCTATATTTTCACTCGGTTTTAATAGAAAATAGATAGGTACTTCATACATTTATTATCATTATCTAGTTTCCCGCCAAACCTTTTTTTTTATACGGTCTAACCGGTCACGTTTGAGTAGACATTTTCACCGCCACCTAATATTTAGATGAAATATTAATATTGCAATGTGTATATGTATAGAAAAAAAAAACATATTTGTGTTATTTGTTATATCATGTGGATTTATTATGTAAATAAAACTGCACTAAGTACATACCAAATTGTTTATTGTTTTTTTTAATACGCATAGTGGCAGAATGTCATGATGCCTGTGCCACAAATTTATGTGGAATGGAAATTAGAAAAGAGGACTTTGCCTGAAATTCCATTAACGACTTCTTGTCCTAGCCGCGCCTGAAACGTCATACTTTGCAGCCTTATTATAAGGAACATAACATCAATATTTCGTTGGATGTTTGAGAAAAGGCTTTTTTCTGGCTAAGCGTGTACCACCCTCGACCTCGTCGTTAGTTAACATTAGATTAGACTGCAGAACGCAAACCCATTTTTGATTAAAAACATATGTAATAAGTATATGATGCACTAACCTGATTGTAACGCAATGTAGATTTTAGATATTGACTTTTTTAAAGCATCTCCTTCGTTTTGGGTGCATTGACCAGTATAAAGCATATATATAATGGCTACTGCGTAGTTCACCACTAGAATTATACCCAATCCGTTTCCTTGTGCCTAAAAAATATTATTTTGGAGTAATTCGAATAGAGACCGAGAGTTCCTCAAATATACATCTCCGTTCGGCTGACCAGAGCAAAAAGGGAGTATGCGCATATGGACTTTATACTTTTATACTGCTTTCTTTCTTTTCGACAGCAGCGCAAACTAGCGTAAAGCGTTTCTAATCGTTTCTTTTTTAAACCAATCGCATCATTGATAGATCACTTGACTCTTCGTTTCACGTCATCTACCAGTGACGCGATTGGTTTAAAAACGAAACGAATAGAAACGCTATTTAGCGTAATGCATCTTGTATGTTAATACATCTGTAGAGTATTCAAAAGTATTTCTCTGTAAATATTATTAATGAGCCGCGATTAATGCTTACTTTGGATCTAAGTGTGGCCACCCAATTGTAACTTAAGCCGATGAAGTACACCGTGAGAATGAATAAAGAGAAAAAGATCTGTAACAGAGATCAAATTCTTAAAAAAATCAAGCATGCAAATTCATCTAAGCAGTATATTATAATAATTTACAGTGCCCCCCGTCAGTAACCCCTCGGTAAGGTAGGCAGTATCTTTAGAACAGTCATTAGGTATTAGGGGCATGCAAACCCGGGATTAGTTTCTCTATGTGACCCCCCTAGCTTCGTCGCCATTTTCTGTAATTTGTGTATTACTAAAAATAGAAAGCAACTTAAAAGAGAATGTATCATTTCGCAGATTTTTTGCATTTCATCAACAGGCTTTTCTAGGCGAAGGAGTTTTAATTTTGTGAGAGTCACAAGTCTGATCCAACCTAACCTACGTAATTAATAAATAAATGAAAATTCGGACGTTAAACAATCTATGAAAAGAGTGTCGGCGATAAAAGCCGTTGCAAGGTTTGAAAAAAGAAAGCGCCTAAGCAGACAGACACGGGTAGCGACTTTGTTTTATATACTATATTAGAGAAGATTCATGGGTCAGGTATAACATGACAACTTCTCCCGGAACTGCTTGCCCTAGTTGCTATTATTTAACTTGTTTGAGACATGATTCACAAAAAAGGTTGAGAACAGTGGTTGTAGCCTTGTAGCACAGATGGCCGTAGCAAGATAAGGGAAGGGGAAATGGAAAACTACATTTTGTAAAAAGGAATTATGATTTAGTTCGTAGGTGGTGTCAGAATAGATTCTTAATAAAATGTAACTAAAAACAATCTAATTATTCATTTTAATCTTGACACAGTTGATTTCCGATTTTATCCATGAAACTGACTGACTTTATTGAATTTTTGACTCACCTGATTTTTACATAAGTGTTAAAGATGGAGAGACTCCATTTTCTTTTAGAACATAATTATTTAATTAAACTTACCAAAATGGAAAAATAATTATTGTATATTAAAAATAATAGTTTTCGAGAAGAGTCAAATTTAATGAATTTGGAAATATATTTTTCTGCAGAACCACCGAGAATTTTTAACCAAACTTGTCACAATTGCATTGCTAGATGTGAAGAACTGTAGGAAAAAAATCAATTCATAATATCAAAGGGCATTTTTCCTTCGCTTATCCTGCTACAGTGGCGTTTTTCTAAGTTTGTTCATTTATTACCTGGATTCCAAAACATTGTTTTAGTCCGTCGGTGCATAATGCCAAACAATTGTACGCTGACGTCCAATTCTTCAATTCTCTTCGAATTCGAAAACCAGTAGACTTACCAATCTTCAAACTTTTAAGAATCTTCAGCAATTTTAAAAGGTTTGTGTTCAGTTGCTTCAATGATATGTTAATAATTTTCATAAATATAATAAATACAATAAATTCAAACTGGAAACGAAGTTCCCTCCAAAATGACAAAAGAGATTGAATCACGATATAAGAGAATAAAATAGATGAGTCCCTCAACACATATATCCAAATTAGTGTGTTTATAAAGAATGAAATAATATAGCAAATTATAAGAAATACCACAAAAATCAGTACTTGTTTTTTCAACTTGTTCACTTTTTTCTCGTAGGTTGCTTCCTCACTGCAATATTTGTTAGTTTTTTCGATATTGTCGATGAGTATCTCAAAGCAGCGTGCTTGTTTTATTGCAGTTATTATAGGTACAGTAGAATTTACTGTTGTCAAGACGGTATATGAAC
This sequence comes from Acleris emargana, assembly GCA_927399475.2. Classification (NCBI taxonomy): domain Eukaryota; kingdom Metazoa; phylum Arthropoda; class Insecta; order Lepidoptera; family Tortricidae; genus Acleris; species Acleris emargana. The sequence continues at coordinate 18,888,280 of OV656837.1, forward strand.
TAATGAAAGCTGTGGTTAGCAGATCACTCCCAGCATAAGTAATAAAATATGACGTCACACAAACACTTGCGTACAAAATAGCTAAAATTACCACTCGCACTATTGTTATTTTTTTCCAAAAATTATTTAGCGAATAATAATTTCGATAAACACAAAAAATATTTTCAATTGCTATCAAGAATTTGAATATCTTTATTTTGACCATTTCCAGACCACGCGTTGGTAGGTACCTACTCGTAATGAACGATGGAAACCAATAAAAAGCTTTTAAGGTAATTGTTAAAAAAAGTTTGACATTCCAGCACTTTAAGAAATAGCCGATAGGAGTCAGTGATAAATGACTCATTTATTTTATGATGATAGGTCTTCATATTAACTAAGTAGACGAGTAAGTATGTTTTGGAGGTGGTTTTATCGGAACCGAAGTCAGTGTCAGTTTTTAAATCTGGTTTATCGGACTCGGAACGGAACTCGGAGTCGGAGGTGAAGGTAAAAAATATTTGTGTGTGTAATGTGTAATCGCGGGAGATGAGGGGTTGGCCACACGGGCACACGGCATGTATAAACTTGTTTGTACACGCTGATCGCCACCGGCGCCCCCCGCAGCTGCGCTTCGACCTCCAATTAAAAAGTATCGGAACCAGAGTCGGAATCGGAGATGTAATATCAATCGAAAGTTCCGACTTATCGGAACCGGATTAGGAGCTCCGTAACATCCCTACGAGTAAAACCTCTTACCCTGCCGATAAGAACTCAATCCCGACGCCTGTCATTCGAGTCAAGAATAGGTTATAACTTGAACTGCGATGACAGGTGTTAGGATTGACTTCTTATCGTTTAAAGGGAGGGGAGAGAGAGGGAGAGAGGGAAGGGAGGGAAGGTGTCCTTTATAAGTATTTATTTGTACTTATTTATTGAAAATACTTGTAAATTATTTTAACGTTATATACAAAAGATTTATAATTATTTAGGACTCCTGCGGGCATAGTATGGTTATGTTTATCGCGTGATAAAATGTGGATAAAGTATCTCTCGTACTTGTATACTTGTTAGGAAGTGACGGATGTTTTATCCGCATTTTGTCACGCGATTAACGAAACCATACAAAGCCCGCAGGTACAATATTTGAATATTCTTAACTTTGAATCTATTTACAAAAGTGTGTAGGTAAGTGGGTAGGGTGCTATTTCCGTGCATAATTCAGTGTCAAGTATTCTTTTCTCAAACATGCATGAAATGTTGGCGTTACGTTAGTTATTTTAGGCTTCAAAGTATCACGTTTCGGGCAGAATAACTCGAGAGTGTTCTCGAGTAAAGGAATTTCATACAAAATTTAAGGCCAAGGCCAATTTAAGGTATTTAAAAAAAAATTATTTTAAACATGGCGGCTGTGTTTATGAACAGCTAAATAAAACTGCACTAAGTACATACGAAATCGTTTATTGATATTTTTAATACGCATAGTGGCATAATGTCATGATGCCTGTGCAACAAATTTATGTGGAATGGAAATTAAAAAGAGGACTTTGCCGGCCTAGGCCTGCAAGATTTGTATGAAATTCCATTAACGACCTCTTGTTCTAGCCGCGCCTGAAACGTCATACTTCGCAGCATTATTACATGGAACATAACATCAATATTTCATTTCATGTTTGAGAAAAATAAATTAATATGGTTTTAAGACAAGCGACTATAAGCATGAATACTGTTGTCAATTGCACGTCTCATAATTGGTTTAGGTGCAAAGAATGTATATACCTTTTAACTCTGAATTTGAATTCACATATGTGTCCGTTTGTCTGATTTTTCACCTTGCAATAAATACGCTATTTGAAGTTTTAATCCATAATTTATTAGCAATATCACATTTGATTTAAAAGTAATCCAAATTGTAATCCTAAATCATTTAGTTGAAACATATTAAACACATATTACAAAATCCAAGTTTTTGGAGTTGTTGGTAATCCTGTAGCTCTGCCTACCCCACTCTGGGAATAAAGGCGTGAAGGTATGTATGTATGTATGTATGTACAAAATCCCCGAGGATCTAAAATATCCCGACATTATTTGTATTATGTGCTGCGTTGTGATACATTACAGGTATATTTTGATCCTTATACATTTTTTATGCATGTATAAATTTAATGTAAATTTCGGATATTGATCCATTTGACATAACGCTTTTTCTGGAATACCAATAATCTATGTCTCTTACTTAATGTTCTGTAGGAGTTATTTCACAGTAAATTATATTTTTTAACTTCATGTGCCGCTGTCTCTTAGATTAGGTATTTCTTTTGTCAACGTAAAAAGGTTTTTCATCCGAGCCCTATTACGTTTACGTGGTCACAAAAAGTAGCATTTACTAATGGAACTACTAATGGACAGCGCTTGGCAGTTCTTGTCCTTAACAAAAGCAGTTAAGTGCTAAAAAAAACCAATGGTTGTATTGAAATTAAAACAAAAAACGTAGACACTTAATGCAGTCCCGTGTAAAGCAGTTGGTACAATTTTATTCTACAGCCAACATCAAATGACTTACTTTTTTACCTTGTCGCTTGTCCACCACATAAGCAATGTCATACAAGATAGTCAAATAAGTTAATACGGTAAAGTACAAAAGTGAGAATCTAATTTCAATGACTGCACAGGGTTCCAATGCAATAGCACTTAAAACCACATTCTGGTCTATATTTCTTGCTTACTTGGTGTCTTAAGGTGCAACACCACTGCTGCTTTAAATACGGAGACGGTACCGTACCGTTTTTATCGCATGCCCTCCACATCACTGCTCAGAATATGAAATCGCAGTGACGTGCCGTAAACGTCACGATTTTACCTTGACATTTACGGAACGTCACTGCGATTCCTTACTGTCACCGTATTTTGAGCAGCTGTGTGGAGGGCATGCGATAAAAACGGTCACTACGATTCCGTATCTTCTCCGTAATTTGAGCAGCGGTGGGGTCGCATCTTTACGCTAGGTTTAAGCGAGTCTTACATACTTTTTCCGTGCTCATAATACGTTTTAAGACCTCTTGCGCTGCACATAGGATACTAAACTTGTAGTCCTTTTAATTTAGTTAGTGGTAAGTAATAAGACGTAATGAAAACGTTGACAATACAATAGCATGTCAAAAGTAACATAGTGAGCTATTAACTTCAATAATATGATGAAGATATCGAAGCGAGATAGGCTAATACCAAATTAGAGTAAAGGCCCTGTGTGAGTAGTTGTAAGTTTTAGGGTTATACGACATGGTTAAACTGGAGAAAGATGATGGCATATGTGAGGATGATGGTTAAGAATTCTGGTAATAGGGGCATCTGTATGAACACTGTAGAGAGGATCTTGATTCTGATGGGTGCCACTACCATTTGGCGATGGAGATTTTTCACAGACTTGGTTAGTTTCTCCGGATGTTCACCTGGGATGGAAGAGAAAGTATAATTAAAGTTGAAATCCGGTCAAGTGTGTGTCGGACTGGCGCGTGAAAATTAATATTGGTGATTAGAATGACGCACATTCTTATTTCTAACGGTCTCTGCCCAGTGCACTGTATCACACCATGACCGAACTAACTACACTCACGAGCAAAAAAATCGACTCAAGCGTTCCTGAAAAATGAAGTGCCACTTTTTAGTACTACTTTTGTTAGGATGGCATGAAAAGGTAATAACATATTTATTGGGCGGAAAATTCCAAACGTTGAGTCGTTTTTTTTCTCGTGAGTGTATCAACGTAATAGGAACGTGTCAGATAAATAATATTCTTTATATTGAAAAGTATGAGACACTCACTGATGATGATGGTGATGCCCACTAGACCGTTCCGTCACCGTTTCGTCACCGGCCAACATTTTAATACTAATCACCTTCCGGGTCTGATACGTTCATAGTGCGGTCATGGTATGGCACATAAAATGATCAATTCAACAAAATACGGACAAAATTCGGAACGAAGTGATCCGTCAGAGAACCAAGGTGACCGACATAGCTCTGAAAGTTAGTAGGTTGAAATGAAAATGGGCTGGTCACGTATATCGCAGAACGGATAACCGCTGGAGTAAGCGTGTTCTGCAGTGGAGACCGCGTCTTGGCCAGATGGCGGGATGACTTGTATAAGGGGCCGGCAGCGACTGGATGCATAAAGCATTAAACCGGGCTCTGTGGCGTTCCTTGGGAGAGGCCTATTAACAGCAGTGGACTGCAACGGGCTGAGGATGATGATGATGATGAGGAAAATGATCGATAAATGATGTATGTATCATTAACTGACTGGGGAATCGAAATCATTACAGTTACATAAAAAAGCGGGTTGGCAAATGAAATGGTTGGAAAACGATAAATTTTGCTAAACAATTTTCGGCCAAAAGGCTACCGTACCTGTTACCAGTGTGTTGTACAGTCGTGCCAGCGACCTGGTCACAGCATCCGCCTCATCACGCGCCTTCTGCCCAGTATACAGAAGAGGAATAATCACCACCAGGTAGTTGCCGAAAAGGGCATACGTGTTCCATCTCCCAATTGACTGCGTATTCTTCTGTAACACAAAAACTGTCAAAATTTAGACAGAAAGAAACCATGAGTAACCAGGTTTAAAATATAAAGGGTTTAAATAAGGAATACATTTTCTTTATTTCCCCTATTTATTAGTCTTGTTGCTAGAAAAAGTGAGTTGGTAGAAAAAAATACTGTGCACGTTTTTGGTGTCGGGTATTTGACTGGACTGGATTCTTGATTTTTATTAAAGTAACCATGGAAAGTTTCTATAATATGGCCTTTGTTTACTAATATAGTTATTTAGACACTATATCTTACTTTTGAGTCCCGCGCATAACAATGAACAAAACCATTGCAAATTTTGTCAAAACTGACCAGCCCATATAAAAAAATGCCGCTTTTGTGTTTTTTATAAACTTTCGGTTCAAATAAACTTTATTGTCTAGAGAAATTAAAAAAATCACTTACAAGACAACTAGTTATAACCATAGCTGGGCACCATTAATCAAATAGTTAACTTCGTTAATCGTTAATCTGCTACAAAAAAAGTTAGCTTCGTTAACCGTTAAAGCGTTACATTGCGGAAGAATTAACGCAAGTTAACGTTAATCGTTATTCCGTTAATATGTGTAAAAAAAATGCATTTTTATATCGTTGCATTAGTGAACTTATAAAACCTATTGGTTTAGGTTCTGGAAGTTAACAGGATAGGAACCAAACAAATTACAAAAGGGCATAATTTGCATATTCCCTTTCATGAACATTAACATGTTGAAGTTCTCATCTGAAAGCGAGGCTCGTTTAGTAGTTAAAATGTCTTTACCCGTGGAAAACAGACGTTTAATTGCAGCGCTTGAGGGTATAGCAGTATTGTATTTAATGAATAGATTTATGAATATCTGTTCCCCGAGGAATGCAGCATCTTTGAACGAGTCTTTTGATTTCATGTCCAGCCACATTTTAACGAGACTTTGCGCTTTACTCTTTAAAGAGTTCGAGCTCTTTGGTTTTTCTATAGACTGAGTGACAGAATTGAAAAAGTCTTCCTTGTCATCATCATTGTTTCTCACACTACACACTCGCTGCTACGCGCCGCCCGGCACTAGTCGTTTCATACTTGTCTGAACCTGTTTTCCTTGCCGCGCCGCGGTGCCGTTGTAGGCATTGGATTAACGATTAACGGACTTCTGCATATTAACGGAAGTTAACGTGTCCGTTAACATTTTAAAAAGTTAACTTAAAAGTTAATCCGTTAATCAAAATGTTAACTTCGTTAATTAACGATTAACGGATTAACGAGTTAATGCCCAGCTATGGTTATAACTAGTTAAAACTATTACAATTTACGCAATAAGCAAGCAGTTGTGATAATGTTCAAACGACTTTATTATGTTTTAATCTGAAACTTTAACGAAAATTTAAGATGAAAGTGTACTACTTACTTGGGCTAAAATAGTGACTTCGCGGTAGATAATTAAGATGAAGTAAACAGTCACAGCAACAACGGAGAAAACGATCTGAAACAACATCGAAATTACATACACATACATGCATAAACTCACGCCTTCATTCCCAGAGTGGGGTAGGCAGAGCTAAAGAATTACCAACAAGTCTTAAAACTTCTTGATAATTGTGCTTATTCTGTTCCCGAAAAAAAACCGTTTGCCAATATGATAAAAGGGCGTACATGCAAAAATCTGAAAATTCTTTTTTTGTCCTTTTCGATTTTTGTATTAGTAATACACATTCTCTAATTTTTGGCATTATTTTGCGACCTATATTTTTCGCTAAAATAATGAAAAACCTTAAGGCGTATAATTATAATAGAAAATTGCTGTCAAACCAAAAAGACGTACACTAAAGCCAAAGCATTTAAGTATTTAATTTTAATAACGAAGTCTTTTAAAAATAAGATGCTTCGCAGTAGTCAATTTGGGTTTACCAAGGGACGGTCTACTACAGATCCCGGTTCAACCATAACAATGTATTTGATGCCTGGGAAGAATCACTAGACGGAAATGGAGTTTTTTGTGATTTATCCAAGGCATTTGACTGTGTTGATCACGTGTGGTTAGTGCGGAAGCTAGGCTTTTAGATTAAAAAAGTTTAGTTTTTAAAAAATCACTATCGACGCGTTTATACAAAATTTAAGAGGTTTGTATGAACACTTCAACTATAGTTTTTAAATAATAATATAGTTTATTAGTTTTTTAATGACTTCAGAAAAAAGTCACACTTACTGAAATTAATTTGTCTTTTTTTGTATAGTAATTAATAATAGCTGAGCACTGGGCAGCGGTTGTTGCAAAATGCCTTTAAGCCAATAATGTAAGTACACTTTTTAAATTTAAATTGCCTTGTAATGTTACTTAATTTTAAGTTACAATATTTTTTATCTAATAATTAAAAAAATGACCTGCTGGATTTCTTGCGGCGCTTCTTCTCCGCAATGTTGGTCTTGGCCGAAGCGCTAGAGATTGACTCCATCTACATCGGTGTGTAAAAGAGCCCTCATTGGCCAATTTACTGAATAAATATTTTGAATTTGAATTTATTTAGCAGGGTTACGCAAATAATTACATAGTTTATTTTTATAAAGCCAGATAGGCGTATGGGTTTATGAAAGGTTACCACCCAAAACCGACGTGCATGCATGACTCGATCTATGAAGATAGAAGAAGCGGAAGAGATTTGCCACTAGGTATTGTAGCAGGCGGAAAGAAGTGGTCTCTACCTACACCTCTGGGAAATCGGCCTGATTCAATGTATGTATTTATGTTCATACAATAATTTCTTGAAAAATTCTGCGCGTATGAAGTCACGAGAGTCCTCTAGATTAAGAAGATTGTGAAGCTAGAAACCCATATTAAATACTGACTGATTTGTACGATTTTAAAACTTCTTTCAGATATTATGAATATATAGGTCTGTTCGTTTTCCTTCTCAGGAAAATACGTTATGGAAAAAACAATAAAAAATAAAAAGAAGACCTAGAAAATATTAAAAAATCATGAAAATCGGACTTGATTTATAGAGTGCCCGGAGCTTAAATAACATGAAAAAATGTTGATAGCTACGCGATTTAAAGCGTCTGTTTACAATGCTCTTAAGATATGAATAAATACCTGCAGCCTTTCATAAAACGACTTACCTGAGCACAAAAACATTGTTTCAGCTGATCACTGCACTGTGACAGATGACGGACAATCGTCTCCCATTTCTCCAGATTATTTTGAAGCTGAGCCTCGAAAGTAGAGTGACTCGACATTCCTCCGAAATTAGCTATTCTCAGTTTAAGAAACTTCAAATACTGCCCTATAATGCCTGTCAGCATAATTATTGATAAAAACCCATAAAAATACCGATACTCTGAACAAACCATGATAAGCGTTGTAAAGATAACACTGTATTGTATTGGATTCGATTGATAATAATATGTTATATCCATAAATAAATATGTTAGCATTGTTGTGTAAACACATACAAATATGGTCGTTAATATTATACCGAAAAGGTTCACACAGTTTAGAGATTTTTGAAAATCTTGGTCATGTTTAAACTCGTTGTGTAAGACGTCCATGCGCCAGCAAAGACCTTTGAAGTATTTATTGTTTTTAAAACCAAGAAAAATTGCCAAAATTGAATTTATGTTTCCAAAATATCCAAATGCCGCAACGTAAACAGCGTCCAAATCCATGGCAGATGTGAGAAAAGTATGAATACTTATTATAAGTGCAATCGTATGCATAAACAGCTTAGTAACTGCACAAGTTATTGCAATACATTTGAACTTCGGGCTCATTAGTGAATAATTTCGAAAAATGCATAACGTATTTTCAAGAAATATCAACTTGCGTATGATGCTTATTTCTGTCATGTTGGTGGTTTGCTATATGGCGGTGCTCGACAGGGTATGAAAGACTTCACCGACTTAAGCGAACAATGATTATGACGTGAAAGTATTTGGAGGCAGGGATGATTAATTACCTTTGAAAAGTAATTGTACATCAGGGTTCCCTGTCTTGTTTGTGTTTACTTTATAGTAAATTTATTGCCTATAAGCCTAGTTTAAGTCTATGTAAAGAAAAGAGCATCGGAGACCAGGGTCAGGAGATCCTTTAACTGCCTGAGCTGACAGGCTATGGCTTATAATACGGCCTCTGCGTAGGCTAAGGGCTAACCTGTCGGATGTTCTGTGATTGTCTGTGTCGTCCATAACATTTGTTATTTGTTGTAGAAATCCCGTCTGATAATCCCGTTCAAAAATCAACATTTATAACGACGCCGATCATTCTCATTACGTGGATTATATCCACAACTTGACACTGGCATGCAAGGAGAGAATTATTAAAAATAGTATCTTTGTTACTTTCAATTCAAATGTCATAATGAAAGGATTTTAGTATGGTATAATATCAGGGGTGGTCTTATTAAAATCTTGTCATAATCTGGTGGGTGGTGGGTTATTATGAGATAACTATGCAGTTCTGTTTACGCTGAGAGAATAGGACAGAGCTATATAACTGTCATAGCTCCGCCCTTTACACTCGCCGTAAAATGAACTGCATAGCTATGTCATAATAACCCCCCTGGTCATGATCCATGAAAGATCGACGGAGCTCCTTAATGATTCGTAGTCACCTCATTGTTTTTTCAACATGTGTGTTATTATTTGGATGACGACTTTTATTTGGTAATCCTAATCCAACGCCCTGAAATTACCCCGTCATTTAATAATGTTATTTTCATAACTACTTTTAACATTGTCTTATGTTTTACTAGCAGCCCGCCCCGGCTTCGCTCAGGTGTGGTTTAGTATGTTCATTTTAGGTTAAAGTTAATCCTAGTTGTCATCTTATCAAAAGGGAACATCGTCATTACTTATGGAAAAAGCAATAGAACTTTCGGAAGAGCCTGTCTACCGTTACTTCTCGCCTTTTAACAATCTAACTAAGATAAATAAATTGAACTAATTTAAATCTGATTTTTAAAAACATAATTTATTGTCCCGTACAAATTTTCAACCCCTTTTTTATTCTCTTAAGGGTTGAATTTCCATAATCGGTAAAATTACATTTCTTTAATTCGTACCAGGAGCCTACATTTTAATTGATACAATTTACTTCAAAAATGACATATCTCCCATACGAACTTGAATCCACTCTTTCGACCTGAGAGATGAATTAAAAAACCCCGTTTACCCGTGTGGTTGCCGGGTTAGAATAGTGCCACTCCATGTCTCCCCGTGGATGTCGTAGTCCGACTAAGACTAAGGGAATAAAGGCTTGTAGTAATGTTAGGCGATGGGCTTGCAACCTGTCACTAATAGGTACACTGGTAAACAAACATCTTAGCCTAATTATGCAAAATGTGGTTACAGAATTATCAACCAGTTTTTAGAGTTGTTGGTAATTCTGTAGCTCTGCCTACCCCACTCTGGGAATAAAGGCGTGAGTTTATGTTTGTAAGTAGGGGTTGAATTTCAAAAAATCCCTTCTTATTACTTGCTTACGTCAAAAAACATACGTACTGTGAAAGGTTAATGTTTCTAGCTTCAGTAGTTTCGGCGGTGTGCGTTGATCACGCATTCCGGTTCTGTCTTTTTTTTTTTTTTTTTTTTTGCCCCCGCGGCGACTTGAACAGCTACTACCGCAGGGATATGGCTTCCACGTGAAGTGATTTCGCCAGTGTCAAGGTTTATATGAGTATAAAACACAATCCAATCTTCTCTAGGAAGATTAGGGGCAACGTTGTACGGTGATTTGTAGGTCAGAGGTCAAGATAGTTTTAACCTCTGCACCACTGCGAGTCCACTTGAAACGAGAAGAAAGATGCCAGATACACGAAATAAGTCCAAGTCTTCAATCACTGTGCGACACTAAGGCATAAAAAGTACAAATCACTATCAGAAAAGAACTTTGAACACCTAATTACCCAAAAATTAAAGTCTAAAACAAATTACACGTCCGCCATCTTTTAACGTTGCAAATGGCCTCCCGGTTCTGTCTTTGTTATTAGTATAGATTAACGTTACAGATGTCATTGTGTGTCAAGTCAGAGTGAAGTAATTGGGTACTTTGGAAAAACCTTGGTTCGAACATCTATTGTTAATGGTCATAATGTATTTACTATTATGAATAGTTTTAACATGTTCTAGGTAGTTTTTTCTATGGTAGTAAAATTATATAAATAATAAAATATTCATTATAAAAGCTTGTGTTTTTGTATCCAGTGGTTTCTTTTTTATTCATGACTGTATCTATGACTGTTTTAGGGTAATTATTTATCGTTTTTCCCCACATAATGGTTAGCTGGAAGGGATTTTAGAGATTTTAAGGTTACGTACCTCAAAAGGAAAAAAACTGAACCCTTATAGAATCACTTTGTTGTCCGTCTGTTTGTGATGACTAGACCTAGAGATTTTCCTAACACGAACGATGTGTTGTTAGGGCTTGACACAAAAAAAACATCGACAATCATGTTATCGATAACCACCTCTTCAACTTCATAGAGGAAATAATTGTACATCATTATAATAATTATTCACAATATTCACAATGTCCTAAAACTTATTGACGTACCTAAAAGGAAAAAAATTACAATCATGTCTTATGATGTATATAAATTTGGTGTTTAAAAAAATAAAATAAGAATGCTAAGTTAATATCAAAACTATCAATTTATTAATAATTAATATATTACATACTTCAGTGAAAATCGCTCTATGACATTGAAGTGGTATTTATCGATAACAGGATTGTCGATGTTTTTATTGTGTCAAGCCCTAACATCACATCGTTCGTGCTAGGAAAATATCTAGGTCTAGTGATGACCCTTTCGCTCGGAAGTGCGTAGAGATATACTCAAGTCTCTTGAAGCTGTGGAAAAATCAAACTTTTTTTGCCAGCTTCTTTGGTACAATGCCGCAAAGGCCATTCTTAGATTTAATGTTTTAGTTAATTTATATATTTAGTGTTAGTCTTATTTAATTTTAGTTTTATTTTTCAGTTATCGTGTTATGGCTGTTGTATTATTTTATGTCGTTTTACAATAAAGTGTATATAATGTAAAAAAAATAAAAAAACTTAAAAAAAGATACAGCCGCTTATGCCGCCAAAACGTATATTTCGCAACTTTTAAGGGAACCAAAATGTATAGGGTATTTTCCGTTAACCTAGAACTATGAAATTTGGCAAATAATACCGTCTTATACTACAAGTATTGGCAAAAATCTGAAAATTAGGTTTTTTCAATTAAATCACGAAAAATTAGGACTTTTATGCAAGAAACGGCGCGGCGGTCCAAATTTTGTTATGAGTTGTCATAACAAGCTTAAACAGATTTTTAATATTTTTTTTCTACTCGCGAACTATAAATCGCTAATATTGATATCTACCTAATCTATAAATTGCGTAACCTAAGTGTGAAAACAATTCTGTAATGAGCGTTGCCATGGTAATAACGGTTCTATAATAATTATTATAGCACTGTTATTAACATGGTTACGGTCATTCCGGATGGCGTTTAGTGAAAACTTGACATCCAAATTTATTAAAATAACATATATTTAAAAATAAAAAAAATTGAGACTAATTACTAAAAATAGATGGTTACCTAATATCCACCGATTTGTTATTTGCTTGCCATGGTTAAGTTCAATATGGATATCAACAGAATGGCGTTTCGTTTAGCATTCCAACTTTTATGATAAATTGTCAGCACTGTTTTAGTAGGTATTAAAATTAAGAGTAGGTATACATATATGCCAGTATCTTAATTCAAAAGGGATGTTTTTTATATTTATTTTGATCGATTAGTGTACAATGTTTTTTGCCGTACCTATTAATTGTTTAAGTACGGTGTAATAACTAACATCTTAGTTCTCAGAATTGGTAACAGATTTGCAGTCTTCGGATTGTAGTCTCATGATTGCAATCTGAAAAGCATCTATAAATTGACTTATAGCTAATTTAAAATTAAAACTATCACGACAAAGTAGACGACCGGTTCTTGAGATAGAGGCGACTAAAGTGCTACTGCGGGGTTATTATGACATAACTATGCAGATCATTTTACGGCGAGTGTAAAGGACAGAGCTATAGCAGTTATATAGCATTCCTTTTCTCTCAACGTAAACTTAACTGCATAGTTATGTCATAATAACTCCTCTGTACTTACTATAGCTACCAAAAAAACATCTAAGACAGCACCAAATAACTTTAAATACGAGAACAATATATGTTCATACTTGTTATTTTTCAAGATATTTTTTTTTAGTGTTTGTAGTAACGGCTTCGGAACCTTCTTGCCTGGTTTTTAGGGTACCGTATCCAAATTGGCAAAAACTGGTAACGTGTATTTTGTGTGACTTGACTCCTTTTATTAGTAAGCATCTTAATATCAGTCATATTTTCCTTCGGTATTGCAAGAGTAATGAAATAAATCGTACAAATCTATCAAGAAAGTTTAGATAGAAACCCATAGAATAATAATAATAAAGAAACCGTACTATAAAATGAACTTTGCACCAGCTATATTTCTTTACGCATTGCGCATTAGGTACGTAAGAGAAAATACGATACGTATTCATGAATTACATAAAATAGTGTCACATTTTATGTAATTCATGAATGACATAAAATATGATAGGTACTAGATAACGCGTAGCATACTAACGACCAAACCCTATATTCGGTAAGGCTTATTGCGGGTTAAAATTTGACACTTGCCCGTACAAATTGAGTAAAATTTTAACCCGAAGTAAGCCTGTTTGAATATAGGGTTCGGCCATAAGGTATCTTGTAGAAGCCGCTACATAGTTTGGTAGTTGAATAACATAAATAAATATTTCAAATCCATACATGTAACAGAAGTTTTTTTTTTAGCATTAGTTATCGTGGGGCATATTTTTACAGTTCTTTTAAAAACAATTCAAGTTTCTTAAGCAGTTTTTTTGATTAGGAGAATATTTTCGGAAATAATCGCTCTTTTACTCGTAAACCATATGACCAAAAATATTAAAAATATTACTAAGGTAAGTATTTATAACGATAAATACTTACTTTCTACACAAATTATTTTCAACATGCTTGGATATATAACGTTTTTGAGTTATTGCCGAAAAACTGCGCTCTTCAACAAAAGGACTTAAGTCCCATGAAGATAGGTACGCTCTTTTGCTGGTGCACTTTTCTGAGATATTTATTTTTCCGTATATAGTAACGAATTGCTCTTGCCCGCTTTTTTTATTCAGTTTTATCCAGAGTAATAAAAATCTGCTTTCGCTGTTGGCTTTGCCGTGTGGTTGCCGGCTTAGAATAGTGCCACTCCATGTCGTAAGAGGCGACTAAGGGAATAAAAGCTTGTAGCTAATTGTGCAAATTGTGGTTACAGAGTTATCAACAAGTTTTTAGATTTGTTGGTAATTCTGTAGCTCTGCCTACCCCACTCTGGGAATGTAGGCGTGAAGGGATGTATGTATGTAAAAAAATCTGTCATACTTACTAAAATCCAAGGAAAAAAACGAAAAATGCAGTGATGATTTTAAACGAACGAGTACGATCGATTTCAAACTCTCAAGTAGCAAAATTTTATACCTAGTCACAGCTATTGATGTACTCAATTCAAACAACTCTCAGTTTAACACGTTATTACGACAAGGTACTAAAATGTACAACTCCTTATGTGTTTCACTGTTCCAGTAAAGCTTGAAACAGAACATCCATCATCATGTCAAATAACGTGTTTCTTCATTTAACGGGCACCGAACGTTTGACATACATTTACTTTTTGTAAGTATAAAAGGGTTGACAACAAAAAAAAACGTTCAGCTCGAAACCGTGACATGTTTTTTGTTGTTCATAATAATATTTATTTTCCCTTGTCATAAACACAAAGACAACTCCAGTGTTGCCAGGGCCCTTGAGTCGTAAGTTACGTTTTGTTTCCTGAAAAGTTACATTTTCGCTGCAAAAGTAACTTTCTTTTAATGTAATCCTGTAAACCTCAATGCAAAAAAAGCAGTAAAGACGTTATACTCGTATTATTAACGATGACTTGATGATCACTCACAAGAGGGAAGCAGCAATACGTTGGAATGAGATGGAGATATCTAGATTTGTATCTACTTATTGCGGCGCCCCTTTCGTCAGTGATTAATTTACGAAGGTGTATTTTGTAGTTTGAGTGAGATAGTTTTTTGGCGCGTTACTTTTAGGAGCGTTAATATGGATGCTTTCGTTAACTGTTTGCAATTACAATCTAGTTTCATCAAAAATCTCGGTGTTCTGAAAAGTTACGAAAACCTTAAAATAAAAGTTACTTACATGTTACATGAGACGGTCAAAAGTTACAAAAAATGTAAGAAATGTAACCGTCTGGCAACACTTCTACTCGTAGTATGGGTAATGCAGTACAACTTTAAAACCCTATTCCTCGAAATGGTTTTCGAATTTGAGTAATTGTAAAAATATGAACAATGGCAATCGTAATCGTAATAAGTATCACAGAACAGACCTCCTCAGGCCGTACGATAATAATAATGATAAGTTAATATATCTCCTGATTTTATAGAAATTATAAGAGATAAAGTAAAAAGTGTGTTATAAAATAGGTAATTAAAAACATAACGGTAGTATGTCCAGACGAAAAATACGGGAATTTAAAAGGTACCTCCTATTTTATCGAAACACAATTCGACGAGTTTAGCATTACGCAGAATTTTCATATCATCGAAAGGCTTTTCTCGCCGCATGAGTATATTTTCTTCTGGTAGTCACAATTCTAACCTAACCTAACCTAACCTAACCTAACCTAAGCTGCGTAATTAATGTTTAAGAGACATCATAACACATGGTTTCAGCAGAAAACAGCGTTCGATGAAAATTATACAAACGATGAAATGAAATTCGATAAAATGATGGGTCACCGTTTTTATGATTCTTATCAGGTTTATTTAAACTATTATTGTAAACTGGTTTCCTATAGGAGTCTCTCAAGGGGTGCCATAAATAACTGCCACTGTATAAAACCACTTTGTTAAGTTTGTTTAAGTGATTGATTGAAAGGCCTTTTAGTGATTGCCAATTTAAGTAATAGCCGTTTAAATATTGACTTAAGACTTATTTTCACTGCTGCGTTGTCAATTTAAGACAATTAAATGAATTCCTTATACAAAATGATTTCAATCTATTTGATTAATTGAAGAAGTAATCCTGCTAAACTAATAAACGTTCACAGGAGCGGCACATTTGTCGATTAGACTCGATTCATCAAAATCAGTTAAGTTGTCCTCCTTACTAGCTAGCTATTAGTCCAGCCAGACCGTTTCGAGACAAATTGCCCACCCAATATATCACGATAGAATGATTTACGTCATCCAGATTGTGTCCAACCTTTGTCCAATCTATACTGCCCTGAACACAGGATAACAAAAAATCCATACAGCTTCCTTTTTACACTGCTATTTTGATCGGTCTAAAGTGCAAATAATTTTATGCTGTGGATTTGTCTCTTTATTGCACGAGCACAGAGCGCAATTTGTAGGAGTAATTATGATGGTAATAACTGTAATAATAATAAGTAAGAATAGTTTGATGACCTTATATAATAACTTTTTCGCTTTTTGATTGTTTGTGTGCAATTGCGCGTCCAAATGAGACAATCATCTTTGAGACTAGAAAAATATTGATGTTAATAATAAAAACAATTATTTTTATAATTTTATATAAAACTAGTGACCCGCCGTCACTATGCTTCAATTTATGTAAGTTTTCTGTAACACCATTCATCAATTAAGCATGTACATAACAACCTTTCGTGAAAAAAAATCTAACTGATGCTAAAATCCACATCAAAATCCGCTGCGTGGTGTAGCGATCTTTGCTAAGTCTATGCATCCACGATTATTTATAAAATTAAATAAAAGGGATTATGATTACTTTTTACGTTTGTTTCACTATAGTATTTAAATAATGTTTACTGAACCAAGTTACATACGTACATAAACTCACGCCTTCATTCCCAGTGTGGGGTAGGCAGAGCTAAAGAATTACTAACAAGTCCTAAAACTTCTTGATAATTTTGTAACCACATTTTGCACAAGTAGGCTAAAATGTTTTCCAGTTGAACCAAGTTTTTCTAAAAAATAGGAAACCAAAAAACATCATAAATTCAAACGTCACATGGCTGTGTATCATCTTGCCAGCCAGATAACATATAAGTAAGAACAGCCAGAACTCAGGCAAACTAAAGTTTTAAAGTGTTTCGTACTTAATATTCTTGAGAGTTCCTGGCTAGGAAATATCAAATCCGCGTTTCATCCGGGATCAGCCACCATTGACAACAGCTATCCGGGGACAGATATGAATAATTGGGTAAAGTCGTCTCCGGAGAATTATGTCCATTTTATACGGGGATTTAAAATATTGACGTGTATAATGCGGATGTAAGTAGATACAACATTTTTAAGTGAGTACTTATGTGTGACTTAACTGTGCAAACGCTTTGATATTCCATCAATTAACTTCTTTGTAAAATAATAAAGAGCAAGCCATACAAATCCTGACTGGATTTTTGATGTTGTTATCTATGTAATATATATGCTATGTTAATTACCATTACTTTGATCAAAGGATTAATATTATGCCTATTTCAATGTGCCCCCTATCAACTGTGCATTCAACCTATGATTCACTGTCTACTTATACGTACACAGTGAATCAATTCTCGTATTACACAATAAATAACAATTAAATAGTCAAATATAGATATGAAGCTAATTAGACTTACTATCTAGGTTTTTTTTATGAAAATCGTTGCTAGTAAAATGACGTGTCTACTAAGGTTTAAAAAATAGTGATCCACTGTTTCCACATTGACCCTATTCAATCTTAAAGGAATGCAATAAGGTAAAAAGTGGACACATCTCTTCGTAGTGTACTGTCCCTACTTCACTGATTATAAATGTACTGTAACACACAATTTATTACCGTTGATTTACTTTGAAAACAAAATGAAAACGAGTGCTTTAAAAGATACAATAAATGTTTGTTGAAAAATCGTGGTTCAAAACTTTCCCCGCTTCAAAAAGTTACGAGCAAGATGAAGTGTTGAGAAAGTGACAGAGTTTCACGAAATGTCTCCCAAACGTATCTCAAATGTCCTCGGCGTCGCAGTTTTTCCTTTACCATAATATGACTTTTGGGAGCTGATATTTGTTGACAAAACAAAAATCATGTGCTACCTGCATAAATGGTACTTACTAGTACTAGTAAGTAGGTACCCTTTTTAATATTCTACCACGTTTTTGTTCGTTTCCATTTGCATTTTTTTTTTACTTACCTCCTAAAGAGCTAGAAAACTAACACAGTTGAACTGGTGACAATGTATTACTGCAATAACATATGACCAAAAATTTTACGACTTAGAAATCGTTAAAAAATAATTTTATTATTTATTTCTGGTAATGAATTCGACTGATCATATTTTTCTTTACCTCTAATTACAAAGTTCGTGAACTGACCATACTTACCTTTTTAGTCTTAGGATAGCAGTCTTAAGATTGTAGTCTTGAGAATGCAAATGTCTTTGGGTAACCTATCCCACTTACCGTCAGGTGGCGTGTAGGGTGGTACGTGTCCTTCATGCCATACAAAACAGGTTAAGTAACTATATTGCATTCGCATACCTACGTCATAAATTAAAGGTTCCTATTTTTCTGGCTTTTAATCAGTACCTTGAACGCGTATGTGCGTTTTTAGTCTGTGAGCTGTACTAAACAAAAGGCGTCATCTGGAAAAATGGCTGGGTATGAGACGCGGACGACGTTTAAAAAACGCATTTACATTGCATGCAGTAGACACACATGAGCATGGCCAGCGACGCTCCATGAATTTGATGTGTGTGCAACATTTGGATGAGATCAAGCGATAGACAAGGTTCCAATTATTATTTTGCACGGGTAGCCAATGATTTTCTCCGACTGTCCAAAGAAGGATACCACCAATAAAGGTTCAAATGAATACATTTTTTAAGTTAGTAAAATATGTGGTCCAAGTGAAAAAGGGAATAAGTCTTCTGAAGATCAAGTGAAAAAGGGTGTATGTTGTACTGGTACACAAGTGTAAATCCTAAGTTTAAAACTCATGTTGATCTCGGCAACAAATAAATAGGGATCGATAATATTTCCTTCATACGATTTAAGTATAGCGACCTCTCGAGAGAATCTAAGAAACTAATCTGGCGACTAGACTATTAAAATTGACATCTAGCGAAGGTTACGAGTACCCCTCAAGTCACCTAGATGGCGCTGTTTTATTTATTCATACAACGCATGATAAACATCTGTTGACGATTTAATAATATTCAGACAATAAACAAATTTAATTCGTTTATTTTCATAAAATAAATTTAAGAAAGGAAAGCACAAATTCTTTTGTAGTGAGGCAATATTATTTATTAAAACCTAAGAAAGAGTGTCCAGGTAACGGAAGTCGAATAAATAAAAAAGATAGAGATACATTCAAGGGAAAGTGAGCACTATTTGCTACTCGTTACGTTAGGTTTAACCTTGTACCGAAAGAGTTAAAACTATAAGTGCGGGAAAGTTAGCGCACCGACGCCTGGAAACTCACGCAGGTAACGCAAAAATTAGGAAATGGAATGCAAACGGAAATGGTCTCTAATAGTAGGTGATACGAATGATTTAGCATTGGTCTATGATGTCTCGAAAGTCTCGTAGTGCGCATGACAAGAAAAGTCTATATAAGGGCTTACGGAAAATGGTAGCGTCACCTTTTTTATACAGACTTCGAGGGGGTGAGTGTGGAAAATTGTCACTGGGTATTTGTATCGTCCATTTTGTCTCGTTTATTTTAATTATTTTGTGCCCTGTGTTTAATAGGTGTTGATATGTTTGTGTGTCGCTTCATGTAGCGTACGGGTATCGCTACAAGTTAACGAGAATCGCTAGCACGAAGATGGTTTAGCTCTTGTATTAAACAGTGTCTATGGGAATGTGTTATAACATGGTGTTTGTGTACTTTGGTATGTTTTTATAAGTTTATTAACTCTATTTTGTTTTCCAGAACTCTGTTATGGCGCCTTTATTGGTAGCCAAGTACACAGAGCTCCAGGCAGCGTAATATTCGGAAAGGAAAACCTACGCTCACATTTTGGTTATGTTATGAGACCTGAAGGTGTCCACAATCAGGAAACGGATGGTTTCATCTCATTAACTGAGTGAGTCTAGAGGGTTCGTGTTACAAGGTCTCTGACGCCTTTATTCGGTTAGTCAGACCACGCTAGTGGTATTCCGTTTACTCTCTTCATAGGAATCCACGTAGACGAATCCGAACCAATTCTGGTAGTGGAGGTGGTACGTGGAATACCTCATTGCGTTGGCCCCCTTATCTATATATTTATATATCGACCACGTTAGGTATTATCTCCACCTGGAAGCCAACTAAAGGTTAGCAATAGCCGGCTGATGGGTCTTAGAACTACACACAGGAAATTTGGTTTTCCAAAGTCGTTATTATGTTAGGTCTTAGTTGGTCTAGATGGTTATTATTGCACCTGAATAGCCATACATCACTCACACGTTTAACGTAATCGTAAAAGTCGTAGGTATTGGACTTTTAGTTGAACTAAAACAATATACCGATAGGAAGCTAGGGTTATTAGGTAGTTAGAAGTTCTTTCATTACACCGTGAGAGACTTATAAACACCTAACGTGAGTAGCTAGACGTATGTTGACAAGGTTTGTTTCACATCGCCGCTGTCGATGACGTAACAGTCAAGATTATTGAAGTTGGTAAATATAAACTAGCATTTCAATTTCGGATACTTAGAAATAAGCTATAAATATTTAGTGGTTATAATTAAGAAACGTCAAATTAGAATTTGGTAGGAAATAGTGTTTAAATAGTGTTGCGTTTGTATTCGGCTAAATTTTACTGGTATGCCTTTGGAGTTGTAGACCTCTGTTTAGAGCAAGTGGAAATCTAAGTGGACGTTTAGTGAATCACTAGTTGATAAAGGGATGCTAGTTGCCCGAGTGTGTAATAAACAAAATGTCGAAATTGGTACCCTTCAAGTTACAGTAAATTGCCATAATTTGTCCACACCAGGTTGAAGCTAAATAGGGCCGTTGAGATACGTACTGAAACATTACTAGGCAATAGGAATTGTATTTGTGGTCGGAAAATAGTTATATTTATTTATAAGATACTAGGAAAGCAAATAATACGAGGTTTACACAAACTATCTTTTGCATTAGCTAGGTCTAGGATCTGAGTAGTACTTACGGGTGGGTCTGTTCTCTTTCAATTCATCGTTAACAGTTAGGGATGTACAGTACAAACCAAAGCTAAGGCTTTCCTGTTACTGGTTAAGGCCGTTCAGAGGGTCACTGTACTTACATGTTTGCTAGATGGTTCCACGGATCCTCTAACATAAATAAGCGATGTGTAGTTTGGGTACATTCCATCTTGTGAGGATGCTATGATAATTAGGAACTCCAGATAGTGATGCGACCAAAGGACCACTAGACTAGACCAGTCTATTTTTATAGCAAGCCACTCGGAAGCTCACTGCACTAATTATGTGTGTTATTCCTAAACTCGATAAGTCAATATCAGGTTATAGGGTCATTTGCCATCTACTGAAACTACCTACTTGGTTAAAGGTTGTGATTGAATTACTGTGGAGCAGTACCTTTATGTATGTGGATTTTACATACTTTATTTATAATTATAACAAGAAAGTTATTTGTCGAGAGATGGCATTTCTGAGAAAGGTTAACAATAGCTGTAAATTTAACAGTTTGTACTATGGTTATAGTGCTAAAAATGGCTATGAAAGTGATTTCATAACTCATGTTCTAGACCTGAGAGTTAAAGGTTAGCATACCCATAATTTGGGCTACATTAGGTTTACTGTTGGTGTTTTGTTAAACATTGATAGCTATGATTATGAATTTTAGAGAAAGTCACCTAAGCTTTATTATTAGGAAATAATATGAGATACTAGTTTAACTTAGAGATGTGGTTAAAGAATTTATTTAGAGATCTGGACTGAACTTTATGATAATGTTTTGTCTTAATACAAATTCCAGTTGATGAATTTGAATCTAATTAATTATTCTAAAGGAGCTTGACCCTTGAGTTTGTTTCGGCATATTCTTCTCAATGGGGATCCTCAGGAAATGCTGGTAGAGTCAAAGTATAATATAGACTGGAGCAAGTCTACAAGTATTAACACTAATATATTAAAGTGATATACTAAGTAATAATAGAAATATTAGCGGGCGAGCTCTATAGCAATGGCCGAGAGCAGCGGAACGGGCGGGGAGGTGCCCGACCTTTACTGCTAATATATATTTATCCTTTTCCCATAGTGAAACAAGTAGTTACTAAACTTGTCTAGTGAAGCAACATAATTGTTCTATTTTGACTAAATCATTTTAATAGTAATCAAGATCTTCCTAGAGAATCTAATGACTCAATTTAAGAATAAATGAGGCATACACTTGGTTGCAATTAATTTAAGAGGTAGTTTTGTTTCATAACTTATAACAAAGAGTCCTTTTCTGAAGTATCTCTAAATAATAAGTTTAACCAGTAGGAAGAAGGTACTTAATTATTAATATAAGAAATAGTAATCTCTTGCTCATTAAAGTACTTAGGTTACTAGTCAGGATCACAAAGTAGGGTTCCCGGTAGTACACTAGACGATCACGAGGCCAAATCGCGTATGTAGTAGTACGTAGATATTACGAGGTATAGTCTTAGGTAGGTTTTAATATTAAAGACAACAGTGTCTTCAGGGGGGGTTGTTACAATGTCTAGTACTGTACGTTCAGGTAGATACCCTTTTTTGTCACGAGTTAAGTCGACTTGTACCCTTTTTCACTAAGACCCCAGAAATAATCAATGGAAACCAAATGCATTAATGTTTACCATTTAATAATGTAGAATAATATAATCCTTTGTGAATACTTAAGTTAAACATTTTAAAAATAACTCATTTGTCCAAAAACATTCCCATCTACGTGTTTTACTAGTTCAAAATTAAGTTTAATAGCTACAAAAACGAGTCACACCGAGGGCGGAAATAAAATATGCTTCAATATTTCACATGAAACCTTTAAACCACCGGGTGCTCTTTTGAAAAAATGTGCATGCACCAAACACCTGTTTCCATACTGAAATTATAGTGATGTGAAACGCTGCTACGATAAAACAATTATGCGTTTCTTATAAAAACTTACGAAACCAGTTAAATTTTGTTTTGTTTGATAACCCCGCAAAAAAATACGAAATGTAAATAAACGGCATCAAACATCATAATAATCTCGCAAAAAAATACCATCATATCCTAGATTAAACTCAGTCGATATTTTTACAAATTATTGTTTTTCGAATCCTTTTTTTTACCACCCCGGCGGCAGAATTACAGGAAAATGATAAATAAGTCCTAGGTATACATACTCGTAATCGTCAACAAAAATGGGTCTTCTAGAAAGAAATAAAAGGATTTTGTTTGTAAGTTGACCTTTATAATCATAGTTAAATAGACATTAATCACTTGACATCACTGCGGCGTTACCAGCATTAAAACCACAGGATGATTTTATACGACTCCGGCGGTTAATGGGTTAAAAGAAATATTTTATCCTTTAAAATATTTAAAACCCGGGAAGCTTTGAAATGATACTGAGGCTTTTTATTTTTGCTCTCCATTCAGCTGTTAGCTTGTGAAATCTAGACTGAATGTTATCTCAGTACGCAGTTAGTTGGTCTAGGGATTTCACGGGATTATGAATCAGTAAATTTGTTTAGGAAAGTACTCATTAGAAGCAGCGAGCTGTTTTAGCACTGTCTGTATACTCGTTTAATTTCCTACTATTTTGTTTAAGGGACACGGAAGATCAGCTATATCACATGTTTTAAGGGTGCAATAGTCAACAAGGCACCTTTAGGGCCACTTGCACCAAAAAAATCACTGGGTTAAGGTTAAGACGCGAGTTAGTAAACGTCAGATTCATACGAAAACTGTCATTTTAACTCGAGTTTGTGTCTTAACCCAGTGTTAAATTTTTGGTGCAAGAGGCCCTTATTGTTTTGACATGACCGTCCACGGTTCTGTTCAGAGAGTCTTGGTGTATATGTGCATTTCTACATATTACGCCGACTAAGTGGTTATTTTTTTGGTTTTCTCCCATAGGTACAGTCAGGGGCATTCCCGGTCGACCACCTCTAGGGTGATATTCGTTTGCGCGTTCAACGCGTAGGATGGAGGTGTAGGACTAGCTAGTGAACTTCGTTCAATAATACCAACTAGATAACCAGTCCCATACAAAATCAAAGCTAAATTCTGCCCACGTGAATATATACGTCAGTTGCATTTGTTTACTAACGAACCGAGACAAACGTTTTATAACAGTTTAAGTTCAACCTAATAAAAACCATGTTACTTAGTAATAAAGTTACAAATCTTCAAAAGTTGCTCTCATACCTAAATTTGCATGAAATTCGTAAACATTTAGAAATAAAATTCACAAACTATTAACGCCAATCAGAATAATGAAAATGACTTTGCTGACAAGTAAGTAATTGGTTAGCAGAAAAATGGAGGACAGTATACAAGAAAAAATATACGATTGTTTATTTTTGTCATTATCTTTTTAAGCTTGTAGAAAAAGTTATGGATGCAGCGGCACATAAGCTCTTAAGGTACTCAACTTAAGAAGCTTCATTATGTACCTGTTATATAAATAACTATTTTAGTTTCGTCTTTTTTATTTCTAGCCGCCATTAATTTATTATAAAACATAGCCTTAACTACTGTAAAATAAAAACGTATACACTCATTTGTCAAAATCTGCTAATTAGAAACGATGCTAGTGTGGAACATCCATATTCTATATTCCATTCATATATTGATATAAAAAAATACGAATGTTTTAGGATTTCTGAAAATTACTTAGACCTCCCCTGTGGCAGCCGTATATTATCGAGGGGTGTGGACCCAGATCAAAAGTTCAGTGCTGGCCCACTTATCAGCAATGTTTTATTGAAGGTAGGTAAAGATCTAGATGGGCAGGGAAAAATCTAGACTTTTTGAGTTCCTCTGTACGTCAAGAGTAACTAATTCATAGACACCGCTAAAGTTATTTAAATAAAATATTTAACAACAATCACTGCTTCATTTGTATACGTAGGTAATTAACTAAGTGTATTTAGTTAATTAAACATGTCGGACCATGTTTACTTTAGGGTTTCGAAGCAGAAAATCTCAATAAAATCCACAATAATTAACTAATTTTCTATATAAAGTTATGTGGTACTAAATAATGAAAAACGGAACCCCTATGGGATCACTCGTGTGTCTGTCTGTCTGTCCGTCCGTCTGCCACAGCCAATTTGCTCCGAATCTACTGGACCGAAGCAGGTGAAATTTGGTAGGATGGTGTAATTCTATGACCCAACACAAAGTATTTTTTTTTTAATAATTGTCTTTTTCGGGGGATGAATTAGGATACAAAAAAAATTGCAAACCTAACTACCGTATATCAAATGAAAGGGCTTATTATGAGGATTCAAATATATTTTTGTTATTATCGTAATTTAATGAAAGAAGATGAAAATTGACCACCCCCCCTGATCTCTGAAACTTCTGAGCCTAACATTTTGAAAAAAATACAAAAGACGGTTCATTGCTCGTAGGTTATAGGAAAACCTATAAGAATCCTATTAATAAAAACGTATGTACAGAACCCTCTCCACGCGAGTTCAAGTCGCACCTGGCCGGTTTTTGGTAGGTGTAAACACTTAAGTGGCCTCTATGTATATAAAGAACCAATCAAGTATCCTTAAACGTGATCCCTTCTTCTTCTATCTCGGTCCCTCACTGCTGAGGATCGCGACCACAGGTTATGTCACGCCAGTCTGTGCGATTGTACGCTGAGTGCGCCGCCCGGTGCATGCTGCCGCCCACCGCCTTCTTGATGACGTCAGACCATCTTGCTGGTGCTCTGTCCTGAGCACGCCTTCCATCCATCTGGCCCAAAATAATTAGCTTCTCCAGACTGTGCTTCGAAGATCGCATGATGTGACCGAAGAAGCGGAGGGCACGCTCTTTACAGATAACAGAAAACCGCTTGGTGATGCCTAACTCGTGCAGTATGGACTCGTTGGTTCTCATGGCAGTCCACGGTATACGCAGGGCTGGGCAAAATACACACCTTGCTTTAATTGAAATACAAATTACAAATTACTTTTTCGCATGTAATTAAAATACGAAATATAAAATATTTTTTAGACGGGTATTTGAAATATAAAATACAAAATACAGTATTTTAACCATTTTTAATTAAAATACAAATTACAAAAATACAAAATACATTTACACGAGCGTTGCGCCAACGCGAAAACGTGCGTTAATGTCCAATTCAACCAATCAGGTACCGTAAAACCTGGTAACTATGGTCCAAAATCTTCCAACTATGGTCCAAAATCAATGACCAAAAGTACAAGTTCCCATTATCTTTAGTTAAGGAAACGTGTTGTTTTATAGAAATTTTCTTGTTGACTAAAGTTTTAAAATGCTTATACTTAAGTCATCTATGAGGAATGAAACAAATTAGACTTGGACCACAGTTGAAGTACTGGACCATAGTTACCAGGTTTTACGGTAGCACATAGCACTAGCAGCAATTTGACACTAGTGCGCATTTTGGCGTTGGTGCAACGCCCGTGGGAATAAGGCCTAACTGCTCTGGGTGCTAGTGTTTATAGTCTATGTACGAATCAGCTAATTTTTATTATCAATTTATCATTTATAATAAGATCGCTAAATGTATTTGTTAAAATGTATTTTGATGCAATAAGTATTTGAAATACTAATTACAAAATACCTCGGCGTCGGGTATTTAAAATATTAAATACAAATTACATTTTTAGGTAGTAATTGAAATACAAATACTAAATACGTATTTGTATTTTAAATACGTATTTCAATTAGAAGTAATTCAAATACTGCCCAGCCCTGGGTATACGGAGCAGTCTCCGCCAACACACAACACACAACACACGCCAACCACATTTCGAAGGCATCGATTTTACTGCTATCACGGTTTTTTACACACCACGTCTCGGCACCGTAGAGGTAAATGGAAAAGACCACAGCTCGAACCAAGCGCACTTTAGTCGCACGGCGAATACTACGATTATTCCGCACTTTATCGAGGTTAGCCATCGCACTTTTAGCCATACCGGATCTACGGAAACCGGAAACGTGATTGATTTCTAAAAATTAAAATGGGGAAAAATGCAAATGCAAAGTTAGCTACGCAGAATTAATCAGTTTAAAGAACAGAACCAACTATCCCCTAACTCTACCAGCAACGTTACGATATCACTCAAAATGAGCACAAATTAAATTCAAATGACCATCCATAACCTCGCCCCTCTGACCAGCACATTTTCAAAACGGGAAAGACTGTACTTAATTGCAGTTTTATATCTTCGGTAATTCCTCAAGTCGTTACAACTTGTTTGTTATGCGAATGGCGAGCCTCCCCTCAAAGGCGAAGTTTAAGTGCCCCGTTTAACCCTAATATCGGCAACTATTCTAATTTTAACGCTAGAGAACTTGGTCATAACACTCATAACTTGGGTGATTGATCGTGATCGCAGTTATAAAATTTAGCTACGACCGCCTTTGTTCAAATTATTAGTCATTTTCAGGACCCGTACTTTTCAAGCTGTTGGCGCAAAAATGACGCCACGCTACATAGAGTATGATTTCAAATGGTTTTATTGTAATCATTAATCATTAGTCGTCAATCATTTAATCATGTACAAATGAGTTAAGTAATCTATTGACGCATAGAAAAATAAATACCTACTTCATATTTAAAACGTAAATTAAACAATTTGATTGAGAAGGACAGCAGCAAAACTCATCGAGTAACATTATCATTTAAAACAAACCTTGTTGTTTTTTTTTGTAATAAAACGTAATTTAATTAAATAGTTATAAATGCAATTATGGCATTGACATTCATAAAAGCAATTAGTTTCGGTTTTCCATTTTTAGTATTGAGTGGTGAAAACTACTAGTTAAACATAGGTACCTGCCAAATGAAAGCAGAACATCCTGTGTGTAAAATTTCGTAATTTTCACGTCATCGGCATCAAAGTACGACTCCTGGTCATTTTAGACGGGGAGTCTTGGGGGTGAGTAGTGTTAAAAGATTATTGGTGTACTTCCACTCCATTACAACAAAGAGGTATACACTTTTAGACCTTATTCCATTGAAATAAGAAGCAAATATGGATGGCATGTCTGTGCCTGTTCCTCGGGCACATTGTTACTGACGATCTGAAGGACGATGCCGACATGGAGAGAGAGCGCAGAGCATTCTGTGTGAGGGCGAACATGCTGGCCCGCAGGTTTGCTCGATGTGCGGTCAAGATTATCAAAGCATACTGCACATATTTTTACACGAGCAGCCTGTGGGTCTGCTATACCCAAAAATCATACAATGCTTTAAGGGTACAATATAACAACGCTTTCAGGATGCTGATGTGGCTGCCCAGATTCTGCAGCGCATCCGCCATGTTCGCGGAGTCACGAACCGACGGGTTTGCAGCAATTTTGCGCAAGAAGGCAGCGTCTCTGCTGGGCAGGACGAGGGCCAGCCCGAACAGCATCCTGGAGATGATTGCTGATCATGTGTGTTGTCCTATATTGAATCGAATAATATTATGTGTAAAATCCAATTTAGTTTTTAAGTACTGTTAGGCGATGGGCTTGCTACCTGTCACTAATATACACTGTTAAACATCTTAGCCTAATTGTGCAAATTGTGTTACGGAGTTATCAACAAGTTTTTAGAGTTGTTGGTAATTCTGTAGCTCTGCCTACCCCACTCTGGGAATGAAGGCGTGAAGGTATGTATGTATGTACTAACATTATTTCTAAGACTATACTAACAATAATGAGATCCAATGTTATCTTGAATTAAATAAATGAATTGAATTGAATTGAATTGTGTAGTCGACTGGGCATATTATTTTACGTCAAAGAATAGACCGACATTTGTGTAGAAGGTTCATATAGGTCGCGGTCAGATTACCAACACCACAAATAAGTGTTCGGTAGGTATAAACATTTAAACCGTTTGTAACTCAAGAACAGATATTTTTCAGATTTGTAGTAGATTTTATTTGACTACTTGGTTGGCGTGACTAATATGTATATTTATGCCAAATTACAGCTTTCTAGTACTAAGAGTCTCTGAGCTAGGCTGCGGACGGACGGACATGGCGAAACTATAAGGGTTACTAGTTTGACAACGGAACCCTAAAAAAGTTACATGGAAAAAAACGAGTCCTATTTGATAAAATACAAACAAAACATCATAAGGACTCAGAAATAGTATAAAAAACGTGATAACAATCCATTATAAAACAGCGACTCGCTTTCGTTTTGCATCGGTTTATTTGAGTTTTCTGTATAATTTATTTATTTATTTATTCATTAAGGACATCAACAGCACAATACAGAAAGTATAAAACCGATAACATAATCCAGTTTTTGTATACATACAGGGTTAATTGGTACGAGTAAGTCGACCTATTCCCCGCCAGGGGTTATGGGAAAGGTCATTTGCGATCATTTTGTTCCCATAATACCCTACGCAAGAATTCCACTAAGGTACTCAGCAAGTCACTGAAAGTAAAGTACATTATTACGTACTCCCATTTCCGTCAAGCCAATAATGCTCTTTTACGTCCCTGATTCAATTTACAGCATCTTTGACATCTAGAGCAAAAAGCTTATGAGTTTTTGATCCAGACAAGGCTCTCTTGACTAACTTTTGTGACAATATCTTGATCAACTTTGTTTGCAGGTATTTTCTCTGCCATTTCGATTACCATCTTGTTCAGGTATGGGTGTCTAATTATTTTTTTAAATATTCTCGCGAAATATTATAGAGTATTTTACAGTTTTAATTGCAATTATACAATAATATTTAATCCACCGGATTATTTTAACTATGTAATTTTTTCCTTTTCCTCTTCTCCCTCTTTCTCTCTCGTAAGATTTTGTTTATATATTTTTTTAATTTCATATTTATAGATTTATATAATGCTAGACTAAGTAGTACCATTGCAATACTAAATATATTTAAAAAAATGACTGACTGCTGAGTTTCTTACGCCGTTTTTTCTGAGCAGTGGTCTCCTCTTGCGAAGCGCTGGTAGATTCTTGACGAGTAAAGTTGCCCATGCTGCCTAGTCACTGAATAAATATCTATATCTTTATCTTTATCGTATCTTAATAGATAACTCCATAACTTTATCGAATCTCACTCTATCGATTCTATTATTTCATCGAACACTGTTGTCTGCTGAAACCATGGCGTCAGAGGGGTTATTATGACATAGCCATGCAGTTCAGTTTACGCTGAGAGAAAAGGACAGAGCTATATAACTGCTGTAGCTCTGTCCTCTACGCTCGCCGTAAAATGAACGCATAGTTACGTCATAATAACCCCCCAGGTTAGGTTAGACTAATGATTACCAAAAGAAACTCATGCGGCGAGAAATGCTGCGAATAGATGCGTTACATGAAAGGTGTTTCGATAATATAATAGCTAAGTACCCGCTTTTGACACGATATCGTATTTGTCGACGTTACGATAGCTCTTATACAGTGTGTGACATCCATACGAACATATATTTTGACAACAGTTAATATGCATCCTAATTATCATAAAAACAAGTGTTTTGTTAACATAAGTTGTACTTTTTTTTTTCATACTAACTAATTTGCCACGCAATGTATCAGACATAGCTCAATTATCCCTCAATTAACTTGCAATTAACTTAGACTTAATGTTATACATTGCTGCTCGTTGTACCCTTTAAAAATGAATTACACTAAATGTAATTTAGCTAATAACTTAACTCCTTCTTTAAACGGCTAACAACACTTAAAGCTATCTTTACGTAAAATATATGTTCTTATGGATGTCACACACTGTATAATTTACTTGACAGTACGAAATGGTGACAAATCATGATTTTACGGAGTAGAATAGACCCGCAGTCTACAAAGTTAACAATCACTTACATTAATGAAATGAAATACGCGAACACCCTGTAAGCTCTAATTCAACACACATACCTAGCGATATTGAACATAAGCGTGTACCAGGGCTCCATCTGTCAGCGTTGTTCGGTGTCGCATTATTATTGGGTGTAAAAAAAAACCAATGACCAATTCACGTTTGACTACGGAACTCTAAATAATTACTAGATTTCGTATTTTGACCTGTTAAAACCTGCCAAGTTCCAATCAGAGAAGAAGATAGACATAATATCTCGCCCAATTCCAATTCCTCGAACTGGCCGTTTTGACAACTCGCACCATAGCGGGGAGTCAGACAAGGAGATGTGATCTCTCCGAAGCTGTTCACCGCTGCATTGGAGGATGCTTTTAGACTGGAAAGGACGAGGCATCAACATAAATGGTGAGTACATCACTTACCTTCGATTCGCTGACGATATCGTAGTCATGGCTGAGACCATGGATGACCTCAGTGCAATGCTCGCTGACCTCAGTAGAGTTTCCGACCGAGTTATCTTGAGAATGAACATGGACAAGACGAACGTCATCGTCGCGCCAACTCCCGTAAGAGTCGGAGGCTCTGCGCTCGAAGTTGTTGACGACTATATTTACCTGGGACAAACGGTCCAGTTAGGTAGGTCTAACTTTGAGAAATTACCGCAGTGTTTGAAGTCAAAAGTCTTTGACCAGTGTGTGTTGCCAGTGATGACTTACGGATCTGAGACATGGGCGCTAACAATGGGCCTCATGAGGAAGCTCAAAGTCACTCAGAGGGCTATGCTCGGGGTTTCTCTGCGTGATAGAATCAGAAATGATGATATCTGCAGTAGAACTAAGGTCACCGACATAGCCCGAAGAATAGCTAAACTGAAGTGGCAGTGGGCGGGGCACATCACTCGCAGAAGTGATGGCCGATGGGGCCAGAAGGTTCTTGAGTGGCGTCCGCGGACCGGGAGACGAGCTGTAGGTAGGCCTCCAACAAGATGGAGTAACGACCTTGTAAGGATCGCGGGAACGCGGTGGATGCGAAAAGCACAAGACCGGTCTGAGTGGAAAGCCTTGGGGGAGCCCTATGTCCAGCAGTGGACGTATTTCTGCTGACATGATGATGATGGCCATAGCTATGTCTAGCATGTTTTATTTTTATCTATAGCAAATCCAGTTATTTTTAACATTTTAATGTTTAACCAGAAAATTTTCATGAACTTAACAGCGTTACTTATAAACGGAATAACCGTTGGCTGGCAAAACCATACTTTTTTCTTATCTATCATTGTGACATTTGAATTTGACAGATACAGATAAAGCATGGTTTACCTAGCGGTTATTTGGACGTTTATAAGTAACGCCGTAATTTTTTTATTTGTAGTCTACAATTATGAAAAAATTACGGCGTTACTTATAAACGATGAATAACCGTGGGGTAGCTAAACCATACTTTGTTCTACTGTCATTGTGACATTTGAATTTGACAGATACAGATAAAGCATGGTTTACCTAGCGGTTATTTGGACGTTTATAAGTAACGCCGTAATTTTTTTATTTGTAGTCTACAATTATAAAAAAATTACGGCGTTACTTATAAACGAGGAATAACCGTGGGGTAGCTAAACCATACTTTGTTCTACTGTCATTGTGACATTTGAATTTGACAGATACGGATAAAGCATGGTTTAGCTAGCGGTTATTCCACGTTTGTAAGTAACGCCGTAAGACTACAAATAAAAAAATAACCAGAACAGAACAAGATACTTTCACTACATTAATGAAATACGCGAACACCCTGTAAGCTCTAATTAAACACAAGTAGCGATATTGAATATATGCGTGTACCAGGGCTCCATCCGTCAGCGTCGTTCGGCGTCGCATTATTATCGGGAAGATTGATGTTGTCCCGGCCGCTTTGTCTGTCTCATTGTTCCGTGCTTTAGACGCTGATATTAAAAAAGTTGGCGGTTAGAAAGGTAGAGAACATCTTAGAGATATTAAATAATTTATAAAAAAGGGTGGATTAACTGGTGGATGGCAAGCGGGAGGCCTATGTCCAGCAGTGGGCGTCTTTCCACTAAAATGATGCTGATGATGATGATGATTATTATGATGATGATGATGACGATGGTGATGATGATGATGGTGATGATGATGATGACGACAACGACGACGACGATGGTGATGATGACGACGTCGACGACGATGATATAGTAAGGACAATTTAGGGATGTACTAAAATAACAATGAACTATTCATAACAATGGAAACATAAAAATTGTAGATACAGTGAAATATATGTTTCCAACTTATTCGTAAAAGAGCCATCGGGTTCGTATGAGTTTGTTAATTCTCTCGCATCCTCGCCTCTCATAGTATTATGCTCTTATGCGAGTTTTACAACATTTAGGCCCGAACTCAAATAGTTATTTATGAAACTGGTACATAAAGGTCGACATAGCCCGAAGAATAGCTAAACTGAAGTGGCAGTGGGCGGAACACATCGCACGCAGGACTGATGGCCGGTGGGGTCAGAAGGTTCTTGATTGGCGTCCGCGGACCGGGACACGAGCTGTGGGTAGGCCTCCAACAAGATGGAGTGACGACCTTGTAAGGATCGCGGGAAAGCGGTGGATGCGAAAAGCACAAGACCGGTCTGAGTGGAGAGCCTTGGGGGTTATGTCCAGCAGTGGACGTCATTCGGCTGACATGATGACATAATGAAGCTTCTTGAGGTACGACTATTGAGGTTAGGTTAGGTTAGGTTAGATCAGGTGGCGAACAGGGAGCCGTCACCGGCGTGCCACCATTGTGTAGGAGCTGCAGTAGACACTGCACGATACGGGCGCGAGATATGCCCGGCCTTGGCGGAACCTCGAGCGACGCTGACAGCGGTAGTAGGCGGGGATCTCTCGCTGCCTGCTTTGGGGCAAGCTATGGTTGGCAGCAAGGAGGCGTGGGAGGCGGTGGTGACCTACAGCGATATAGTAATGACGCTGAAGGAAGAAGCGGAGTGGCAGCGTGAGGTGGTTCCGGAAGCGCTACCAATGCGCCGCAGGCGACTTGGTCTGCGGCGGATGGCTTATGTCAACCGCATGCCACCGTAACGGGGGCCTGAAGGTGATAGATCGGGGGTCTATCACCTGCAGTAAAAGGTCCTGAGCTGGAAGGCTTCTGCTGTGTTCCAGGGTGCTCTCAGCGGAGTAGACGAGCCTTACAAAAGCCTCCGCTGGAAGGCGAGCCCGAGGGCATCACAAATAATAAATCAATGGATATCAACCATCTTATTTTTATCATGAAATAAATTAGTTTCAAAATTAATTTTGTTTTTATTATATATGTGTTTTTAATTGTTATTATATATTTTAACTGTTTATTATACAAATTAGGATGTCAAGTGTTCACTAAACGCCAAGACTGATATCCGGAATGACTGTAACCATGGTAATAACAATGCTATAATAATTATTATAGAACTGTTATTACCATGGCAACGCTCATTATATAATTGTTTTCCCGCTTCGGTTACGCTAAAGGTGGTATTCTGATACCATTAACGATATCACGGTTATACGGTTTATTTATAGAGTAGTACGAGAGTAGAAAAACACTTTTTAAACTTTTTTGTACTGTAATGTAATATGATATCCTTGAGCTGTCAAAAAGATACTTAACACACAACATAAACCGAGTTTGAAAGAAGGATTAGCAAATATGAGGATATGTCATTTTCTACCACAGCCATGATAATATCTTACAATCTCATTTATTAATGATAATGATTAAATATTCGATAGGTAAACCGTTTTATCACATCGGATATCTACCAAACCGGTCTAGACCTATCAAGTATAAATCAACCTAATGCTACAGAAAATTAGGGTCATTATCCAATGTATTACTTTACTCGGATCTTCATAAGAATAGTGTTAGTGCTTAGAAGGTTTTTTCCATCGTATCAGTATTTGTTTAGTCCCATCGTTAGGGCTTAGCTTCATAAATGAAGGCTTTATATCGAATGTCATTTCTTTGGCTTTGAATTTTCGATATTGGCAATATTGCTTCCTGAAATGTCTTTGTTTTTTTCTTTACAAATAGAATTATTACAAGGATTTGGAGCAAAAATACTAAATTAAACTACACTTCAGATTAAAATAATTATAAAACTATAATACTCAATTTTCGTAAGGGAAATTAACAAATCCACACGTTAAAATACTAGCTTCTGCCCGCGACTTCGGCCGCGTAGATTTCGATTTTGGTTATTCCCTCAGGAAAATTTATATTTTTCGGGTTGAAAAGTAGCCTATGCTTAATCCAGGGTATAAGCTATCATTTCAAATTTCATCCCAATCAGTACAGCCATTGCGCAGCGTGAAGGAGTAACAAACTAACACACACAACTGATACTGTTTTTTGAGCAATGCTTCCCTGTGCATAGAGTTAAAAGATCTAACAAAGCAAACAAACGTGTGTGGATTGTATATATTTGACATTATGTTCGCTCTTTTTAATTTTTAATTTAGTTATAAGGACTAAAAATTTGTATGCCACTAAAGGCTGAGCGGCTGTACTGTACCTAGTTGGTTACCTAGTTCTGTTGTCGGTTGAGGCAAATAAAACTAACTTATGTTTATTTTTTAATTTCAATATGTATAAAAATTAAAAGCTTAATTAATATACATTTTGAAAAACAATTAATCATTTTTCTTAGTTTCCGCAATTCCCGATACGATCTTTTAACATTCACAGCCGGCATCGATGAAATTACGCATGACTTTTCTGTAAATTTCATTTTTTGAAATCGCTTAAAAGTTAGTCTTTGTTTACCAAAGAACTTTTTTTGGTATAAAATTATAAAAAATCCTATCTCTGTATATGTTTAGAGACCAAAATTATATTTCTCAACATGACTTAATTCCAACTTATGAAGCAAGAGATTTGGTGTGTTTTCGTATTTCTGCAAAATCATGTGAAATCTTAAAGTCGATTTAATGAGTCATCAAGATTGACCGGTGTCCAAGCGGATCTTTAGTTGCTTTGAATTAATTCGTATCAGAATTTAAAGCTAGAAGTCTGTTCAATATGTCACGCAAATTTGAACTCTCTACAGGAACACTTACAAAAGTTGGGGCCGTTATCAGTATCATCGTCGTGCGTGATTTTAACTATGATTTTATCGTCCGAAATGGGAATACTTCAAGCTCGTACATCAAATAATTGCAATAGTTTAGAATACCTTATTTTTATTATTATTCTATATAAATCAAAGTTTTGATTAATATAAAGGTTTATGCAAAACTGCTTTAATTTTTTTTTGATTGTAATTAATCTCAGTAACAGAACTTAGTAACCGACTAGGTATTGCATAAATAATAAGACCATGATGTAACCCGTTCAATGCAAATAAATTATTTCATTTCATTTCAACAAACCTTGGCATTTTTAATATTATAGTATATATTACGGAATACGTATAAAGTACGATAAAATCGTTTCATATAACGCGTCTTTTATTTATTTATTTCATTATATAAGCAATTTTCTAATGGATCCGTTTTATATTTAGACGTTTAAGACATTACCTAGTTATTACCCCGGTTAGATTTACGACTATCGCAAAACTTTAACTCCGATCGGAATTGCCTGTCAGTGACATGAAAATCCTGCGAAGCGAAACGTTCTTTGATACGGCTTTCCGATATTTTAAGGATAACCGATGGAGACAGAAAGAGCTGGGGGCATTTACGAGTGTTTTTATTTCTAGGTAATCGAGTACTTAAACCTTCTTATCTATTGCTCTATTCTAGTATCTATTATATCTATTGCTCGCATAATAGACTGTGTTTTTTGTTGATTTACGATAACTTCGGCATATTACCATAGGTACGTCCATAGAAACTAAGTGGTAGATTCGATTTTTAAATATTGCAAAAAACATAAAAATCTGTTTAGAACAAAGTAATTAAATGTTGTATCATCTTTGGTCATTCAAAAAGGGCCTTTAGAGTTAGCTAATAGTCAGTGTCAAATACGTCAATGTGACATACACAATTAAGAGTCTTTTACACTGGTTCAACGTGATGAACTGATTAAATTTAAAAATTAATTGTCTTTAAAACCGTAAGAGTTATCGTTTGTCTGATGTCTTTGAAAAAGTATATTATAACTATCCATAAATTCATCTTTGATTCTGTCTAACATAATTGCAAAATAACACATAGTTATTTTTTTAAATCTTTTTTTAAAATCATGAATATAAAAACACAAAATGGTATATAACTTTTTTATCTTGGCGTCAATTGATATGGAAACTACATATAAATATTCTTCATTAAGATATCTAATTAATCGTCAAAAGTTTTTTTCTAAAGTGAAAAATATAGAAATAAAAGGCTAAAAAACTACTTTTTCTCAAACATGCTCGGAAAAAACGGTTTTCCGATTGAAACACAAGGACGGAAAGAGCCTCTTTTTACTCCTAGGAGTAAAAAAACCATATGAAAACACTTTCCGTCCATGTCCATATTTTCTTAAAAATGCTGTCAATTTGCATACAAAATCAAAAGGACCAAGACAAAAATTCCAAACAGCCAAGGTAACTGCTCGCTTTTTTAGCACAGTGCGTGTGTTTCTTTTTGAATTTGCATTCCAATGTCTATGGTTAGTATTTAAAAACAATTGACAGTCGGTAACATTGGTTCATTCTGCATAATATAATTATGAAACCGAATATTAAACTATTTGTTGTGTGAAATACTTACTATAAAAAATGAGCTCAAGCGACGAAATAGGTACCACACCGCCTATATTAAAATCTGAAGCTGCCTCGGTTAGGCAAAACCTGCTTCCCGCTAAATCTAAGGAAATTAAATTACTTGCTTTTTAGAAATGTATTTGTATTATTTCCTCACATGTTTGAGAAAAGCATTATGTATGCCTCGGCGGAAACGAGGATTTCCTGACTCGTATTTTAGCAGGCCTCGCTGTTGCTCGGCCTGCTAACCACCTTGTCAGGAAAACCCTTACTTTCCGCGCCTAGGCAACAATGTACTATTTTGGTGTTAAAATGTCAAAATTTAGCATAAATCTTTATATCAGTGGCTTGTAAAAGAAAAAATTGGATGGCAGCTAGTTTAGAACAGTAGTGTTAATGCAAATAGGCTTTAACAACAACTGAAAGCTTAGAGCTTCAGATCAAAGGTCATCTGCCCCTTAAGAGTTAGCGACTGGGGTAGCATAAAGCATTTGATTGATTAAAGGAACAAGGTTCTAAGGACAGGACGGGTCTTTATAAATTTTAATTGTTTTATTGGTGGAACGGTTCTTTTTTGTAAAAATAACTTTTTTCTTATTTACACATTTCACCTGGGCTGAGGAGGCCAAGGTGGTTATGTGGGACTCAACAACCGCGTATAGCCGTAACCACTTACGTGTGTACATTATCACGTGGAGATATTTGATAATCTTGTTTGACATTACTTAGGGTACGTGGCTGTTAGCCGACGCGGTACAAAAGTGTGTATCTTTTGATGTTGACTGTACAAGGTCATAAAAATACAGGGTGGAAAAAAATAACGCCTCATGAACGGCCACTACCCTAAATACCTACTGGAAATAACAAATTCTACGCATATTATTATTAACAGTGGAATAAGGGTGTATATTTTGACATCATGGCAACGTAGGTGGGTGGATCAACTTTTTCTTGTTGTTATTCTGTCCCGTAAGCCAAGAGACAACAGTAATAGAGTTTATTAGAAAAAATGTTATAATACACAGTATGTTAATGTTCCAGTACACTCAGGAGAAAGGCCATAAAAGAATGGGTGTGTAATTGCCAATAAAACAGTTTTTTAGTGGAAAAACGAACGCTAGTACATGAACATCCATAAATGCAGTATTTTTTTCCTTTGCGTACAATTTCTTATTTCGAATATTTAAGGTACCTAGTTACAGTCCATGTGGCTTGTTCATTTTTTTCCACCCTGTATAACTACGTTCCCAGGATGTCAAAATTTACACACCCCTTTGCCACTGTTAATAAGATCTATGCACACATAGGTTAGCGCAATGGCCGTACAAATGGTATACTGGTGGTACCCAAGACTCAGGAAAATACTTTGCGATTGACACCAACTTTAGCTGTGTTAAGAATGTTTGCTTTTTTCAGTGTATTTCAGATATCCTGAAAACATCATGGTTTCAGCAGAAAAAAGCTTACGATGAATTGACAAAGAAAACCATGAAATTACGGGTTACCGTCAAAAGGATAAAGATAAACGCATCAACGTTGATGTAAATATGACGTAAATTTCTTAGGATTTTGAAATAACTTGCTCACTCGGGATATTAAGTGACTCGGGAGTCGGGATGCTCCCCAAAAAAGTCAGTAGAGGTATTCCGGGACATGTTTTAATTTCCGGAGTGTCAGATGCGTTTTTTTTTTGGTTGTATTCTTGACGTTGCCGAGATAATGGTTATTAATTTTTCATAATTTGTTTTTATAATATATTTACTGAAAATACTACGTTACTTATTGCAAAAAATTCTAAGAATGCAAATTAAATTTACATTTTAAGTTTCGTAAAATAATAAAAAGTAAAGCTACTTAATTGCCCGGTTTCCTGTTTATGAGTGGTTAAAAAGCGGAAGCTCATTATTAAACAGTGTCATAATATTTTTAAGGCTGATGTGTCGCGGAGCCTTAATATCAATTTCTTTATAAGTTTTCTGCTGAGTCAGACAACGTTTTAGTTCAGGCTTAGGTTAAAGGACCCGTATAAGGAACGTTTTTATTTAACGTATTTTTTTATTTATGTTGTGTCTTGTGTCGTAAAAACGGCAAACATAAAAGCGTATTCTACTAACCCCAAAGAAAAACTATTAAAAACACTGTCAAGTTTGGTTTACTCAATATTATTATTACTTAACATCCAAATCGTAATAAATATTATAATACCTGCTGTGCACTGTACGGGACCCTCGGCGCGTGAGTCCAATTTTCACTTCTTTTTTCATGTTATATTTGTACAGTTTCCGAGGGACTAACGCCAGACTAATCCAAATGGAATCGCGGATAAAATTTAGTATCATAACATTCATAACGTCAAAAAAATCTCAATGACAACTCCAACGATTCATCTGTAACACGAGAACAAACATGGCCGACGTCCTCGTGATCTACGCGCACGTCACGCTCGCTACATTAGTGTTTTGGACATTATGAAGGGTCCAGTTCGGACTGCCGTAAGCGGCGCGTGGC
Source organism: Acleris emargana (assembly GCA_927399475.2). Taxonomy (NCBI): domain Eukaryota; kingdom Metazoa; phylum Arthropoda; class Insecta; order Lepidoptera; family Tortricidae; genus Acleris; species Acleris emargana. The sequence goes on from OV656837.1 coordinate 18,928,182, forward strand.
ACGTGACACGCAACCTTAATTTTACTAAGGCAACAACGCAGCTCCAACCGTACCTAGGTATAAGTTTTTTTTTATTTGAAACTGTTCAAACTGTGTCCGTATTTTTTAAAAGGCGGAACACGATGTAATTTTAATTATAAAGTGTTGAGTTTATACAAACAGTCACACACTTAATTGCCCATTAAAGACAGAAGTGAGAAAATGTAGAAACAGATAAATATAGATTTTACAGAAGAACCTCATGTGCACGACAGAGACAGTTTCTCTCTGTTTATCTTCGATCGTACAAATACGTATTTTTGGGTAGTTTTTGTGTTCCACTTTTGAAAATGCGCTCGGTTGTGGATTTGCAACTATCACGATGGTGTCGATGAAAATGATATTTATAGTTCCGGTACGAGTTGTACGGTTGTAAAATCCAGCGGCTGGTATTAATCCGAATAATTCATCGTACTCCAGTAAAATTAGCGATTGAAAGTACGGGGTAGTTTGCGTCAAATGCGATAGTTCTGTGTTTTCGGAGTCTTGTTTATGAGGTTGGCCCAATGAATATGATTGAAGCTGATTTTCGTCGCAGCCCTGGCGAATAGTTTTTACCGCAGCTCCTCAAGGATGTTCAAAATACGTGCGAAGTTCAAAAAACTTTTGAATTTTGAAAGGCTTTATCTCGGAAACTATTGAGTTTGCATAGACAATTTTGGTCTTATATTGTAGTTAATTTAGTCTACTTTAAAAAAGTACTGAGAAAGTACGATCAAAACTAGTCCTTTAGGGTTACAATTGTCAAATTATGAAAAAGGTCCGAAATTTTCGCGGCTTTTTTTATTTTTGACTAAGTTGCGTGCGGCGCTCACAGCTCACAGGTCACAAACTTGGGTTATTCATTGAGTCTACATCATAAATAAGTCGGCAAAAAAACAAAACTACCGGATTTGATGCTCTCATTATACTACTACACTGTATTATTTTATACCTGCTGACCACGAAATACAATCTCAAACGAACGAAAATATAAAGACAAAACAAATGTTTGTAGTCTCTAGAAATATCGAAGAGAAAATAGTTATGACAACCATACATATGGCGTCATGTTTTTGTTAGTACTTACCTACCTCATATTAACACGTTGCCTGCCATTACGAATATATTCGTAGTATAATTATTGCATGCCTAATGCCACCCATACAAAACAGTCCATACGAGTCCAAAATTTAAAAATGACGTCTGGCTAAAAAAAATGTATGGAACTTTTTTCACTTATTTTTTTTTATTATATTTCCAATGCCAAAGTTTTCATTCGTGCCCTCTTTTCCTTGCCAGCATTTTAAATAATCTATGAGGTTTAGAATAAACATCTACGAAAATACTCGTAGTCGGCAGTGGGGACAAATCTACCGATTACGAGTATACTCGTAGTTGGCAGGCAACGTGTTAATTTCAATTCAAGCTACGGTTTTATAAAAAGTAGCTTATTTGACGTGCTGCCGTTATCCCAAGGAAGGCGGCTTGCTGAATAGTAATTATTAGTAAGCATTTTGAATTAACTTGGTTACCAATAGAGTCTAGAATGCTTCTACCGATACATTTCAGTTAGCCCTCTTTGGTATTACGGCAGCGTGTCAATCAGGTACTCAATTGTTAGTAACGTTGTTCTAACTCTTTAAGCCCGATTTACATTGGTCCAGTAAAAGCATGCCAGTAGATGTACATTGACGAGTTGGTTTTCACGCTTTAGGGCGAGAGCTATTGAAACGACGCAATGTACTTCTACTGGCATGTTTTTGCTGGAGCAATGTCAATCAGCCATTATTGCTATAAAAGTTGTTTTAGCTGTCACCGGATCAGCTCAAATAAACCATTGAAAAGTTAGCTTTGATTTGTGTTACTACGATACATTTTCCGGTGGACGACGCAAGGCCCGCGCACGGCTATTGTTTTCACTTTAACTTTAAAAAATGTATCTTACTTACACAAATCAAAGTTCACTTTTCAATGTGTTTTGAGCTGAGGCGGTGCCTATTCGGTGCCAAGCGGTTAAGTCTGTGACTAGTGTGGCCGGACGTCCCGATTTCTGCGGGACGTCCCTATTTTCAGGAGTCCATGGACACGTCCCGATTTAAAAGTAAGTTAATTATTCCGATTTTGACATCGCCAGTGTTGATATTATAAGATGCTAATTTATAAAAACCGAGAAGGACAAAAACGATTTGTCACAGTTGGCATTGAAAGAGGGCTGTAATTTGCAAGTCCCATTTTTTTCTTAGCACAGTCCTGATTCATAGTAGACTAGACCTGGCAAAACTAGTGACAATCTTTAGTCCGTTAAACAAAAATACACACTATACTCCAATTAAGTACCTAAACATAGCATATAGTATATTTCTCTGAGAGAGATTTTTCCACAATAACCAACAAAACTATACGGCTGGATCAAAATGTGCTCTGCGACGGATCCAGCCTCCAGAGACCGATTTCCCTAATGCTGTTTGCAAAACTTCCATAGTATTTGAATATCTCATCATATTTCGATACATTTTTTCCCTCCATTTCCTCTTGGTAGCGATTTTACTGGTTAGATGGATTCTATTTAGAAAAATGCAACAATACCAAACGCTTTCGTGACCTCATTGGGTAAAACATGCTTTGACATGTCGTAATGTCAACGTTCCGATAGTTTTATTTATTTGACAGTAATCGCGGCCAAGTTATAAACAATGGGATATTATGTCGAAGGGATTTTCTTGGGGTTTTTGACAAGATGGTGTCGCTTCCTTAATTGTTTTGTTTTTTTTTGCATATTTTGTTGTTTAATGAGTAGTAATGATGTATTAATAGCAGTAAATTAACATTCAAATGTGCAGTATAATGAAGAATTCATGTTTGAACACGTATCGCCTTTACAAGGATTTCTCCAAGAAAATCCCATCTGGTCTTCGTAAGATCTACCTACTTCACGGAGGCTAGAGGATCACCGTACAACGTTGCCTTATGTTTTTTTTTTGATATGTAAATCTAAAATATAAACTTGACATTGGCAGGAATGGTTGCTCGATATTGCGACCGAATGCCATTAAATAAATATATAATAATAATATTATATCGAAGGAAATATGGTTTTACCCACGGATATAAAATAGATAGCGCAAATGACGTAGGTACGTCGCGCGTTTGTTGATGCAGCGTGTCAGCCGTGAAAATTAAGAAAATTCTTCGATGCGTGATAAGATAATTAACTGCAATAGACAAAAAAGCGACGAATTTGAATCGATTTTGAGCGGAAAACGGGGAATTTACATCACTTATTCGCTTTTGTGACGCCCCGGTTGGTAGAAAAAAGAGTTACGGTTGGTTTTTATATAGATTGAGGTGTTTACGTTATCTATGTGTATACCTGTGTGGTTTTACCCAATTCTATTCTCGTGTTCTACTGTGCAAAGTATATGATCCTTTTTATACTTTGTCGCTGTAACGTCAGGTTCAAGGAATAAAAAATAATATTAAAATGTTTCTTTTGGCTTTCTATATCCTCTAAAAAACTACTTAAGTAGGTGCGGTAGAACTTCTAATTCCAAAGTAGGTAATTTTAATGTAATATTTAATTTTTAATTTGTTAAAATATAAACAAGTGATATTGTAAATAAAAATACATCACTGAAGAACGCAGATGCTCTTACCCGGTTTATTAATTCTAAATTGTTTCTGAAGATGTTATTGTATTGCCAACGTTGTATGTAATACGATGTGTTATTGACTTGAGTGAAAAATAATACGAACAAGACAAAAACAATTATTAAGGCTTTGCCAGATCAGAGTAGCGCAGAAGTATTGGTACTCATTATTTTTTCATACTTAAAGATGAAAAGATAAAGACAAAAGACATATTTTATTCAGTAAGCACTTTTAAACGTCAAGAATCTACCAGCACTTTACGAGAGAAGACCACTGCACTGCTGAGAAGAAACGCAACAAGAAACTCAGCAGTCAGTCATTTTTTAAACATTTAATAGTACAATATTAAATACACTTTGTGATATTTATGTGCTCTGATACACTTATTTATACTACAACAGTTAGCACATTATACGCTAAATTGGTTAAATATTTAACTTTAATTTTAATGTATAGAACAATAAAGTACAAATTCTAACCACTTACTACATACGCTGCTAAACGGCACCGCTATCGCGCTAGCCTATAGTGAGTTAATATTCATGATAGTCAAACGGGTTCTCATTTTGTGGCAATATTGGGAACTCGTTATTAAATTCTAACTGCAGCTAGACTCTGTTTTATTATTATATAGTGTGTCTCTGACCTTGGGGCTTTAATTTCAACGATCGATTCTACTCGCTAAACTGAACTACTTTTGTTCTGCAACATGAAAAAATAATTTAAATTTAGATAACTAATTGATGTTAAAGTCTAATTGTAAAATCAGTGTATTACATACTGGCCATGTAATCACTATCTCATGGTACGGGGGCGACATTACCTTGGTACGAGGGCTAAAGGAAAATGGAGAATTGGATCGCGTACATTGAAAATTAGATTTAACTTGTATGATAAAAAATAAATTTAAACTGAACATATTTTTAACAACTTACAGAACAAAAGAAGTTTAGTTTCAGGAGTAGAATTGATCTATGCATTTAAAGCCCCAAGGTCAGAGGCACACTGTAAATGCTGCGATATCCTAAATAGCTTCGCATTATCAACGAATCAGTCATGAAACTCATGAAATAGTACAAGAACGTGTCTCATTTCCTTCCAACAATGTATCCACAAACCTAATTAATCTACGGAAACGCCTGAATGTAGCTTTATTCCTTCATAAATCAACCGGAGCAAGAACATGTGGCTAAATATTTTGTTATCCATGCGAAACTTCGCGGAGTACGATTAGCCGCAAAAAAAGTTGTTAGTTGTGATTAATTGTGCCTAGTAATTCACATTTTTTACGTTAGTTGTTACATTTGTGTGTTTTTGTGATTTTGATAGCGTATTAAAAGGATAGGTACATTCTGTGAGTACTCAGAAGGCGCTCAGGCTTTGTATTTCTCACTCACTCGCTCTTTATAAGAGTGTATCAAAGCGAGTACAAACACGAAGTACCTACTTAGGGCATTATATCTACATCATTATCTTCTATACGAGTAAATACAGGGTGTCCCAGAACTTGAGGTAAATATTACGGCATAAGAAAGGCCCTTCTATACCAGTCCAGAATATAGTAATAACTTTCCAATAAGTTAATCAGTTTAGAAGTTATCAAGGTCTTCATGATACCGGCAAGGAACGCTACCTTGGGGTAGACCTTTGGCTCCCTTGGCTTAAAATAGCTGTAATTTGCAATCCCAATTTTTTTATAGTAATCCTTAATAATATAGCAATAAACTGCACTACGCCACGGTCCTAAAATGTAAAAGTCTTGGAAATCCACTTATAGTATTAATTATCATAGCTACATTTTATACAATGAAGGCAAGGTGTGCCGTAAGGTAGCGTTCTTTACCAATATCATTAAACCCTTAATAACTCTTAAACGAATGAAAATAAGAAAGTCAAAACTATATTATACTAATATAAAAGGGGTTTTTTTATCTCTCAATATTTACGTCAACTTCTGAGATACCTGTATCAGACTATTTACGTGACTGACTGTCAGACAATGCACTCCCTAAACCGCTTAAAATGGGCACGTAAAATTAAGAGAGAATATTCCTAGGGTTATACGCCTAGGTGTACTAAGAATGGTTTTAAAAATATATACAAGGAACGCACAAATAAATTATTACTACGCAACTAAAGATAAAATAATACAGAAAATATTTACGTGAAATATCAAACAGCGTAGACGGCCACAAATAGTGAGCCATTTGTGCACCAGGAATACCAGGATGCAATAGAGGACAAAATGAGAGGTAATTTGCTCTCTGTTCCGCATCGATCAGTTGGTGCACTATGCACTGTAACAGTAAGAAACAAAACAGTATCCGCATAGTAAAGATTTTTATAGCCTTGCCATGTCCGTCCGTCCGTCCGTCCGCAGCCCAGTTCAGAGACTCTTAATACTAGAAAGCTGACCATAGGTGTTTATGAAAAACAATAATTTAGCTAAAATTATGTGTTAAAACAAACGTTATTTATTAGGGACCGACTCTGTCCAATTGTGGAATGGGCTTCCATCATGCTTGATGAGGCAATATAGATCTGTCTGTCGGTTTATTGAAGGAAAGGTAGTTAAATCAAATACGAGTCTGAGTGTTGGTAGTTGCTGTTTACGTAGGTGGTATGTGGTAGCTAAATAAAATAAATAGGGGAGACCGGGGTAAAGCCGTATAGCTAAGGACTTCAGGCTGTAAAAAAACCATTTTGAATCACAAATATATAAAACAAACCCTTATTATCAATAAATTGTATGAGGAAAACAATGACATCATCAAATGTTGGATAGTTGTAATAGAATATTAAATTAAATGCAAAAAACAAAACTATTGTCCTTTCCGATTTTGCCCCGATTTTATGTGCAGGGCATGCATGGTGGCTCAGTGACTTCCGGGGCAATGTCGTACACAGTATACGGTTTTGTACAGGTCTCCCCTAAATCAATATTAGGGGACAATCTGACTAAAATTGACCAAGTCCCAAACTAAGCTCTAGGATTGTGGTAAGGGTACTTAACAACAATAAACTTAAAGTTAAGAGAAATAAATGCTTAAATAGATAGAAAATATCCAAGATTCAGAAAGAAATACTCGCGCTCATCACACAAATATTTGTCCATACCCGGAATCGAACCGTCCCACTAGCTCCGCAGGCAGTATTATGTATCTTTACTGCACACAAATCAACTGCGACGTCAATCGATTCCCAATACATTCGTATCGGAACCTCTCTCAGTGCGGAATTAACGGAAAACAATGTAATCCTTCCAAAATCCAATGAAACAGACGATCCAATTTCGTTTCGAAACAAACCAGTGTGACAGCTCAGTTTTTGCCATTCTCAGTAAGACCAATGGGACAATTGGAATGCGACATTTATTATTAAAGTGGTACCGGTAAACTGGGGTTACTTTAGACCTAGGGGGTAACATTGACCACGCTTAAAACTATGACTATTTTAGTGGTAAACATCTTTAATTGTTAAAATAATTTTAGAACAATATAAATAGGTTGTTTCTGATGGAACATTTAAAGGAATAATTAAATTTTTAAGATGATTTTTGGGGTGGTCAATGTTACCCCCTAGGTCTAAAGTAACCCCAGTTTACGGTACAGTATTGTGGGTGAGGACACCAGGGAAGGGAAGTGGGCCGAGATTCTAAGCGTTAAAAACCATATCGTTTTTGACCTGTTAACGTATTGTCAATGTTTTGATAGCTCTTATTTACTTCATAGTAAAGGTGGCCGAGATAAACAAAAATAACATTAATAGTACATTGTGTATTAAGGTCGGTAAGTAAGGAATTACGATCGAGGCTCTAGTAGAAGCCCGAAGTCGAAGACTGAGGGCTTTCTGAGTCGAGGTTCGTAATTTCCGTACCGCCCGTGATACATACAATGTTTTTCATCACATTTGCGAGTAAATAAATACACAAGTCAGCACAACTATTATTACGAATTAACTTTTTATAAGCGGATGGCGGGCGGACTCCACAGATTATACAAATGTTCCGTTCAGAAACGTTAAGGGCAAATACTTACGTAGGTATAGGTACATACAGCCCTGAAGGAGTGTAAAAAAAAAACGACGTTTTGATACAGAAAACTATTAAAATCGATTATTAAGAACATTAATTGAGTATTTAAGTAACATGTAGCGAGATTGCAATGAAATTCCTGTTTAAATAACATTTTAAGACATTTTTTCAATTGCGTGTAAACTCTTTGCTTGAACTTGCATGACCAGTGTGCTGAGCTATAAATTAAAAAAAAATTACATACCGACCTTGGGTTTCATGGTAAAAAGAAAGGTCGAGGGTTTTATATGGGGCATTGCGGCCAAGTTAACCTATGTTTAGATACTGTTTACGTGCAAGTGTGATGAAAAAAAATATATATATATATCAGGGGCAATTAATTACACACCAATTGACCTTGACCCAAACTAAGCTCTAGGCTTGTTCTATGGGTACTAGACAACATCCATGACTCAGAAACATAATATTCTACTATTGAAGTTAATGCACCAAAAAATGCAATAGTTAGTGAATATATATCTGATAGTGAAATGTATTTATTTCACAACCCACGAGGTTAGAACATTTTTTTTTTGTTTTTTTAAGTGCCTATACGAAACTAAGCTACTTATATCTAAAAATGGCTCATGCGGCATCATGCCGAAGATACTGGCAGGGTTTCTTAGTTGCATTGATTAACTAATACTATCTAATGCGCAGAGCAAGGAAACTGCCAGCCCCCTAATTACAGGTGAGAGGTGATAATTCGATATACATTGCTGATGCCAAATGTAAATGTGGTTACTGAATTATCAACAAGTTTTTAAAGTTGTAGGTAATTCTGTAGCTCTGCCTACCCTACTCTGGGATTACAGGCGTGAAATGTATGTACATTGCTGATATACATTTTTACATCACTGGGAATATAAGCTGCGCAATGCACACTGAAATGTCACCTGTCACCTGTCACTGTCAGGATTGTGAAATAGGGGCCTCTTCGGTCTTCGGTGACGTCTATGAAACTCTTTACAATTTCTTTGGTAATACTTTCCTGACTCATCCAAAGATTACGAGCAAAATGATGGCTACATAGGTGTTGTCCTCGAAGCATATTATATCGAACAAAAGAGATTGCTTTGTTTCTGAAACAGATTGTTATGTAAAGTGAGATGACCGCTCCCTTAGTGTCGGAGTAAAGCTTTCTTTTACGAAGTTGTAAAGAAAATGATCCAGAAAATTCTTACCCTAGAATAATGAATACTAAAAATATTTTATAATCCAAAGCGTTACAAGAAAAGGTTCGGTTTACGTTCACAATATCAATTGTGAAAATAATGCCTTGAGTATCTTTTGTAAAAGTAAAACGTCGGCAAAAAGTGGCTAGGTTGTAGCAGAATACACAAAACACATTTATTTCGTACCATTCGTTTTAATCACCTTGAAGGAGTACATTTTCAAAGAGGTCGGGTTCTGCCCGGAATTTAGCTAGAAATCTGTAATTAAAACAAGTAATACGAATAAATAAATAATAAGGACATACTTCTTTTAAATTAACACCCTTAATCGAAGGAATTTATAAAAGCCAATAGATATCACATAACTTAACTTTCTATCGCCAATTTTCCTCCGAAACGATGTCTTTCGATTAAATTCCTTATTACCGGCCTTCGTAATATTTTACCGCTAAGGACGTGCCTAACCAAATAATAATGGCGGCCATCAATATACCGGCCAGCGGCTGTACTCTTCGTTATTGGGGATTTTTAGAAGCGGTCACATTCTTAAGGCTTAGGGCATGTAAGAGGCAGATTTAGGATACTTTAAGAGCTTTACGAAAAGTCTTACAGAATCTCTCTAAATTAATATTGTGCGGATATACAAGCAGGGTGTTTTAATGAGGGCTCTTAAGGTACTGATAGACTTGAGCATTTACACGAGCATTTTAGTAAATATTCCGTCCTACCAAACAAGGCGGCTAACTGTAAAGTAATAGTCATAAGCATTTAAAATTTAATGTGATTAACAATAGAGTATAAAATGGTTCAACTACTACATTGTTCTTAGTCGCCTTCTTTAGTAGGGTGGCAAAAATGTATGCAAGTCTGTTTTGCTGGCGATACGAAGTTCCAGTTGTTATGTTGGTCAACTGCTTATAGTTTCTTCCCCTCCGGAAAAACTTGTACGTGTCTCCACCCTTTCACTGTTCCTTCCGTCTTGTCATCGAAAGCGTAGTATAATTAAGCTTCATGTGCTGTACAAATAAACTCGTTTAATTGCAAATAGTGGCTTTCAATCACTAGTACCTAAACAAACAACCCATACGGTCCACTCTCATGACAAAATCTAAATGTAAGATCATGAAAACGGTAAAATATACATTCCTTTTTAATGATATAAGTTTCAATTCTGTTGTTAATACAAACAATTTTCCAATGATCCTTTTTTATGAGTACCTATAGTACAAACAACCAATACGAAAAACCTGTCAAGTGTGAGTTGGACATGAGCTATTTCGATTCAAAATGCGAATTTTGATCGTAATATAATATTACCTACTGTGCCAAAGTCCAACTCGTATTTGACCTTTTTTTTATTATAGCACGGACAGATACTAAGTTAGTTTTGAACACAGAAAATCTCTACGCAATGGAACTAACGGAATATTTTCCATGAATTTCCCCTAACATTGTTTTCGTAAAAATGTGTAGGTATTTTTTACTGACAATAATATATTGAAACCTTGTATTTGATAAGCCTTTATTTCTTTTTCATTTGTGCATGGATATTCACGTTTTTAGAGACACCCCTTATCTTGAGTTTTCGAACAATTACACACGAATATACAGTCAGGTACTTACATTAGAATTGCTTTGTTCTTTAAATGTCAAAATACCGAAAAGAAAGTAAAATACTCTCATGAAATGTTTGTTTAATATTAATTTTATGATGTCTCAATTCGTAAAAAAATGCTTTGAATGATTTATACCAATGTTTCTAATTAACTGATATGTATGTAGCTAACTAATTAACTAGGTTCTCTTTTTGTTGCTTCACCTAAATGTAGGCTAAAAAAATACTGGCTTGACTTTTAATCCTGATCTAAGTCTGTATTTGCTTTCCACTTGTCATAAAAATATAAAAGATAAAAGATGATTATTCAGTAAGCACGGGCACTTTTACAAGTCAAAAATCTATCAGCGCTTTCGCAAGAGACCACTGCTGAGAAGAAACGCCGCAAGAAACTCAACAGTCAGTCGTTTTTTAAATATTGCATATGATATTATACAATAATAAACTTAACCTAGCATTATATAAAACAATGAATCTCACATAAAACAAAAAATAAATATGTTCATGCGTAGTTGAGCAGGAAAATGTGTCAAAACTCAGAATTGTCACAAAAACTAATAAGTAACAGTAATAAAAAGAATTAGAAATTATACAAGTTATACTTACCTGTGACGGTGCAAGACAACCTGCATAAAAAGTTTCGATACATACATACATACATACTTAAATATACACATATATATATATACCTACACACACACACATATATACATATATATATATATATATATATACCATATATATATATATACATATATATATACACCGTGGGAACGAGTAACCCGACAAATTTTAAACATCGATTCTAGAGCCAATTTGTAGTATATAATGTGATATAACATGTAGTCCTTTACAAAGTAATTTATTAAAATTACAATTAAGACACTAATATATGATTTGTTTATTTGTCCTATTTAATACGTGTAAATAGAATAAGATCTAATCGGAGAAACATTACGGATTCCTAAATATACATCGGCTTGTCTCAGAGGAGGGTTTACATATAAGACGGCTAAAATATGAAACACCACACTAATATTATAGAAAGCACAATTATAAGTAGGTTTTAATAGTAGTTAGATATTTAAAAATTATACGTGTTCTTCAAAACGTAGTTAGTAAAGTCAACAGTTATAAAGTAATTATGGGCCCGCGCTCATTATAGCTGCCACGTTCGACCGTGAAATTGAGTTAACATCACACCAAATAAACGTCCTCGCCGCCAACAACGTTAGCAATTAACGCAAGATCGTAACGTTACTCAGTAGCTGTAACGTTATCGAAATATTCAAGCTGTAGCACGATCATTTCAATTAAACATCGCAACGTATCGAAAACGTGTTCGGCCTTACCTATCCGTAGCACGAACCTATACAATAAACTCATGTTTTTAGTGAAAATTATACTTTCTAATATTGGACCCGATTCTACGTGCACATCGCTTAAATAACCTAAAACTAAATTGTCTAATTTTAAGACATAGTTTAGACGGTAGATTTAATCAGTGCTATTCCAGAATGTCAAGCTGACAACGTATAAGACCGCCTAAAATAAGAAGCGTCAGATTCAAATTAGTGCTGTCATGGTGCTGTCATTTAATTATGACAGCTGCTCATAGAATAGCATAGTGTTTTAGCGACACCTAAATAAAATTAGGAAGTTTAGAGGCCACTGTAGAATCGGGTCCATTATGTCTTTATGACTAACACACTTACTTGGATGAAAAACGTTAAATACTGTTAATAAGACTGTTGTAAAATAAATAAATAAGTTAATACATAAAATAATTCTCTTAAGTGTACATATTACTTAGCAACGCGAAGCACCGAATATTAACTACCTGGCGAGTTTATCAAGGCGTACAAAGGACCATTAACAACATGTTAGCCTAGCTGGTAGATACCCTTTCTAAAACTTAGGCCAAACCGTTGCTACAAGCTCGTACATCTGATCACCATCGTGCTCGCCATTGCAGACACGGGCTAAATGCGTTGGCTTGGCCTAAGGTAGCGGGACGACCATCCCTGTGGCGGGGAGGCGGTCCACGTGAAGGCTTTTATTAAGTACCTCGGCCTTATCCTGGATCGGAGGTGGGATTTTGGGGAGCATTTCCGCTAACTTGCTCCCCGGGTGGTAGGCGCCGCTTCGGCCCTGGGTCGCATGTTGCCCAAAGTGGGGGGCCTCATGCGCCATGCCGACGCCTGTTTGCAGATTTGCGGTATTCGTCATTCACTAAGCCAAAATCAAGTGTCCAATTTAAAGTCACCCTGTATTAATAATAAAATAAAATAAATGTTTAAAAAATTATCCTCCCTCTTCGGGAGTAGGATAAAAACTCTCATAAACTAACACTCACAAAGTAATTTTAATTAGAAAGGTTCAAAAGAATCTTTTAAATAAATGAGGTGCTCAAAATTCCGCATTACGTGGCGCTAAAATTTGCGAGTTCCCGTGACTCCATTTAGCGGTTACGCCGGATGAGCTAGCGGAGTGCCCAGCCACGTGGACCCCTCACCGGCCATTAACCATTACCTTATTACTAAAGGAGACTTAAGGAGCAAGGGGGGTGTGGTAGGTCTACGTAGAATTGACAGCACAGTACAGGCAGAGTGTTAAAGGCGGACGTGAGCAAAATTCTTCAATTAAGAATATTTTTATCGTACGTTTTTTTCGAGAGATGTAACTTATCGAAGATGCGTCGAGTTGCCATGTTTCTTGAATAACTAACGCTTGCCCGTGTCTCTGGTCACGCAGCAGGTTTCGTCAACTTTTCCTCGGAAACTGACCAATTTTCTGGCTATAGATTGGACCCTATCATTATACTATTACACACATTAACTAAAGTATGCTTAATATTATGATTTGTCATTATCTTGCACTATGCTATTTGAATTTGAAAGAAAGTGACAAAGCAACCTTTTACTAATAGGTTTATTGTACCTTTATAAATATGTTTACTTACGCACATATCATCGCCAAAAATATAGCAGAGATGACAAAGGCAAACTAATCGCTTTGTGGGATCTTTTCCATTTAATCTTTGAGTGATTGAGAAATAATATGACAATTAATAGTCAAATAATCTTAGCCTATTTGTGCAAATTGTGGTTACTGAATTATCAACAACTTTTTTCAAGTTGTAATTCTGTAGCTCAGCCTAGCCCACTCTGGGATTACAGGCGTGAAGGTATGTATGTATGTAATAGTCAAATAAGTACAACATTCAAAGAAATAAAGGTATGTTAAAACCAAATAATCTTAATAAGGCAGAGGTTCTATATTTCCCACATAACTTTACTACCTTCGTTTTATGATACTATTTTGATTCTATTTTTCTGAAATATAACATCATCTATTATTACTCTTTAGAGACTTGCAATTCTATGACTGTATTTCATTTTGTGCTAGTATTTTTACTTTAACGGGGATTTTCTAAGAGTTAAAGAACCCCTTTTTAACCCTTTTATATAGTTATACAGGCTTAAATTATATTATATTATATAACCTTTACTTATTTAACCCACATAAATACTCCAAAAACATCACGGACGCTCATTCATTTGTGATTTGACCCCGGTTCCGACTGAACAAACTGGGGGCTGTTTTTACGAAGTTTCCCACCAAAGTAAACTAACATCAATTAAAAGTTAGCGGCATATTAGGCTCGGACAAGACCACGGAATTGAGTTACAGAGATATTACAATGCTGACATTAAACAAGAATAGGCAAAAAATAGGCTTAAATCTCAGACTAAGGTCAATTCTCAAACTAAGGTCTAGGCTTGTACAATGGTTACTGCTTGATAGATAAACATTTTCCCACGTGATCCACGTCCACTCAACCCGTAATCGGGCCGGTGGAGCAGCTGATCAGGCCCAAACCATCAAGCGCCGCAAATGTTCATAATTATTAAATAATTAAGAATTTGTGTCGCTCGCATTGGAGACCATGGGACCTTGGTCAGCCGATATGAAAAGCTTTATTAAGGCCCTGTCATCTCGGTTAATAGACACCTCCGGAGGTCCTAGACTGGGTGCTTACCTCTCCCAAAAGATTGGGCTAGCGATCCAGAGAGGTAATGCAGCCAGTGTCATAGGGGCCACGCCGCGAGCGGACCTGCTAGAGGGGGTGTTCTTTTTATAGTGGTGATTATTATTTACATCTTTAATATTTGATTTTAAATACGTTTAGTTTTAACTTGTAATTGTAGTACCTATATTATAAATAAATTGTATTAAACATACCTCATATTCATAGAGAAATACATACTAAAATACAAAAAGAAAACATCCAAGTCTTAGGAATAATACTGGTGCTAATCCCACAAGTATACCTTGACCGGAAATCGAACCCGCTACGCAGTTCATTTTACGACGAGTCTTAAGGACAGAGCTATAGCAGTTATATAGCACTGTCCTTTTCTCTCAGCGTAAACTGACTGCAATACTATTACAATACAATAACATATAATAAAATACAATAACATTAATTTTATATTCATAATTACAACGATATAACACAAATAAATACATACAATAAACATGCCTACCTACGTAACAACATTATGCAGAGACTTAATCCTGTATTATCAAAGAAGTGCTTGGGCAACATACACTTGAAACACTGTTAATATTGTTTTTTTTTAGCTATAAATCGGGAAGCAGTGTAAATATATCATTCCCGCGCATTAGCAAACACGTAACAATGACAGACATACCGGCATCCGATTATTTATTCTGTTAATGTAATGCGCTCGACATTTGGGACCGATCTGATTCACATATTTTACTGGCAGTGAGATCAATATCACTTCCAATTTTATAGATTGTGCACTGGATTGTTACGCGGAAAATGTTTGGCTTTGTTAACATTCTAACATTCATTCATTGTTAACTTGTGGGAGGACCTTGTGCAGGGTCCGTCCGGGTTGGTACCACTATCTTATCCATTAACCTACCGTCAAGCAGCAGTGTTCGCATTGTTGTGTTCCGGTTTGGGGATAAGACAGCCGGTGAAATTACTAGCATAGAGGCATTCCATCTGCGTCCTCAGGGTTGGCAACGCATTTGCAGTCTTAGGATTGCGGTCTTGTGAATGCGAATGTCTATGGGTCACAGTTTCCACTTACCATCAGGTGGCCTGTGTGCTCGTTTGCCTTCGTATGATATAAAAAAAAAAAAAAAAAACAGCGTGATGCCCGTAGCAAATTCTAAAAAGTTACCCTTTGTTTGTTTTAGGTTATTTCTAAGTTTAGGGTGCTAAATAAAACAGAATTGGTAGAAATACCTGTCTACGGCCTCCCGATGCGCGGGGCCCGTAGCATTTGCTACTCTTGCTACGTGGCTATCCGGCACTGCCTGCTACGTCTTATTTTTTTGAAATGTTAGGAATCCAACAGTGCTGCTGCTACGAAACATACAGAACGTATCGAGTCAAACGCTCTTTAAAGTAAACAGGCTTTGTTTGGACCACTAAGTACTAGTTATAAATAAGTTCAGCCCGATATAGATATATGGCCAAACTCTATATTCAAGCCGTGGACAGATAGGCTTACTTCGGGGTAAAATTTGAAATGTAAAAAAAATTGTATGGGCAAATGTCAAATTTTAATCCGATGTAAGCCTTATCTACCCTCGGTTTGATTATAGGATTCGGCCGTTAGTCGTTTGACAATCGATTCAAAAAGCATTTTTTTTAACGAACGTTTATGAAATGACGAAGATATGCTGAAAGTTACAAACAAAGTTAACATATCATTTGTTCGTCAATGCATTCATTTCTATAATAAATAACTCACGCCTTCATTCCCAGAGTGGGGTAGGCAGAGCTAAAGAATTACCAACAACTTTTAAAACTTGTTGATAATTCTATAACCTCACTTTGCACAATTAGGCTAAGATGTTTACCAGCGTATTAGTGACAGGTTGCAAGCCCATCGCCTAACAGTACTACAAGCCTTTATTCCCTTAGTCGCCTCTTACGACATCCACGGGAAGACATGGAGTGGCACTATTCTAACCCGGCAACCACACGGGACTATATAATAGTCAAAAATGCTTGGCCTAAACCCGAAATTTAATCAATAATAAAAAAAAACAAATTCAAAAGCTTTATCTTGTCTAGGGGACACCGTTGATGTAGGAAAACATATCAATCTTATGTGGTCGTCTTGCACTGTCTTATATACACATAAGTAGATGTTCTTTTTTCCTTTTCTCTCTCTATCTCTCTCTAAAGATTTTGGTGTGTTTTCCTGCAGAAACTACGCAGGCTATATGATATATTTTTTAATTTACTATTTTTTGTTTTATACATATAATGCTAGACTAAGTAGTATCATTGTAATATTCAATATATTAAAAAAAATTACTGACTGCGGAGTTTCTTGCGGCGTTTCTTCTCAGCAGTGGTCTCCTCTTGTGAAGCGCTGGTAGATTCTTGAAGTGTAAAAGTGCCCGTGCGGCCTACTTACATAATTACTCCCTTACTTATACTCGCGAGCAAAAGTATCGAATCACTTTGCATTTTTTCATATGCACCCAATATCTTTGTAAATCGGTTTATTTTTCTAAATTACTTAAATGTAATTACGTTTCTTGAAATATTAGCTTTATATAAAGCTATGAAACATAAAAATTGGCCCAGAATTTTTCAGATTATGGGCAATTTCCCAGTTTGTGAGCTTTTACTCGTTACGACGTACACGAGTTGCACTACCCTTGACCCCTATATAACGGGGGTAGAGGGGGGGTTCCTTATCAGTCACTTATCAGAAGTCGACCGGTACACATCTCCGCATATTATTCTGTAAAGAACACCTGGAAAAAATGGAAGCCACTGAAGCTCAAGTCGCCGTAGTCGTCCAGCTTCTGCAACAAGGGCGTAGTCAACGTTCAGTAGCTGCCGAGGTGAATCTGAGCCAATCTACAGTTTGTAAACTTTACCAGAGGTTCCACCAAACTAGAGCTTTTATTTGAAGACCAAGAAGCGGCCACAGAAGGTGCACATCAGAGAGGGACGACCGCTTCATTGTCTCAATATCTCTCCGAGATCGTCACCAGACTGGAGTTACCATCCAGCAGCGTCTGCGTGAGGTGCGAGGAGTGGCTGCCAGCGAGTGGACAATGAGAAGAAGACTCAAGACAGCGAATTTGACACCCAGGAGGCCTGCGACGGGGCCCAGGTTGCAGGCGCGGCACCGTACAGCCTGAAGAGAATTTGCAGAAATTCATAAGACTTCGACCCTTGACCAATGGACCCCAATTCTCTTCTCAGACGAGTGCAGAATATGTCTGAATGGCTGCGACAGAAGGGGAAGAGTCTACAGGAGATCAGAAGAACGATATGCTCAGTGCTGCTTCTCCGAAAGAGTCGCCTACGGAGGTGGCTCTGTTATGTTTTGGGGCGGCATCTCGTACGACGCGCGGACTGAGCTGGTTTTCGTGCCTAGCGGTGGTCGTGGCGGTGGATTGACTGCTGCCAGGTACATAACGGAAATTCTGGAAGAGCATGTCGTCCCTTATGCTGGTATTTTTGATGAGGGGTTCATGCTAATGCAGGATAATGCCCCTTGTCATACTGCAAGGGTCACCGCTGCCTAACTCCGCGAGGTGGGCATCGAGACCATGAACTGGCCAGCGATGAGTCCGGACCTTAACCCCATTGAACACATGTGGGACTATCTGAAGAGAAAGGTTCGGTTCGGGATCCTGCTCCTGCCACTGTTGACGAGTTGAAGATAGCTTTGCTAGAGGAATGGGACGCTATTCCTCAAGACTACGTTAGAAAGTTAATTAGATCGATGAAAAATCGCTTAAACTGTGTCAGCAGGGCTAGGGGTGGCAATACCCGATACTAATTTAATAATAATAAATCGTATTGTATGTTAAATGAGCCTTTTATTCCAAGTTTGCCTGGTTTATTTTTAGCGTATTTTCAGGCTACTTCCGTTATTCGGGTTTTTTTCAGCCTTTGGGCCTTGAATATTAAATTAGCACATTTTCCAATGCGTTACATTATTATCTTATTATTATTAACCTGTCACTAATACGCTGGTAAACATCTTAGCCTATTTGTGCAAAATGTGGTTACTGAATTATCAACAAGTTTTTGAAGTTGTAGGTAATTCTGTAGCTCTGCCTACCCCACTCTGGGATGAAGGGCGTGAAGTTATGTATGTATGGTACCATAATTTTCAGATTTGGGTGGGAAATTACAAAGATATTGGATGCACATGAAAAAATGCAAAGTGATTCGATACTTTTGCTCGCGAGTGTAAACGTGGAATAAGCTTGGAATAGTTTATGCAATGCTTTGTCACTTTCTGTCAGATGCAAATGTCACAATTACAGATAAGGACAAAGCATGGCATAAACTATTCCAAGCTTATTTCAAGTTTATAAGTAAGGGAGTAAGTGTCTTTATCTATCGTCAGATTAACCAAGATTTATCCGACAATACACTAACTTCACTAACACATTAAGGACATAATCCTCCTTTTAGTTTTTACCTAAATTAATTTGGTGCCTAATTGGATTTGACCAAAATCTTTCCGATTCGCTGAATGCTTAGATATCAATCAAGACAGTGCTGGTATTAGTGGGGATATCCCCCTAGTGGTTGCACAATGGGGACCTATTCTCAAACACCTAAATATTGCTTGAATTAAGTGCTCGTATGCCGTATTAAAGATAAGATAAGATAAGAAAGATTTATTTACCATTAGCACATACAAAAAATTCAAAGTGGAATCAAATTAAACAGAAAGATAAATTATTATACGTCCTCAAACGATTGTTTTTATTAAGATAAATTAACTAAGTTTTATTATAGTTTGTTACGGTTGTAATACGCTTGAAATACTTAGTGTGCTTAAAAAATGCTCTGTCCTTATTGTCATTATGACATTTGAGTTTGACAGAAAGGGACAAAGAATACATTAACTAACGGACTTGGGACTTGACAGAAGCGCGTGGAGCTAACCCCATGTGCTTCTGTTTAATCCGTTAGAGAAAATACTCTTTTACCGAACAATGGTCTTCACGTGTGGTATCCATTAGGGAATGGAATTTAACTGGTTATTGGCTTTTTTGTATGAAAATAACCGGTTAAAACCAGTTATATGCATTCCCTAGTATCCATGAACTTATTTATCTAATAAGTCCATGGGAGTGTGAGTATGAATAACTCGACATATAGGCGAAATACACCTTAACAGGAGAGAAAGCCATGAATTAAAATTAGAATTAGATTAGAACTAAATAATGGGGTTGATCTAGATAAGCTTACCAACAATAATCTATGTTGTCTTTTTTGTAATCTAGGTCCTAAATCAACGTCACAAGGTCTATTTACATTGAAATACCCGTCGAGAACTAAACCCATGGTAAACAACAAGTTCGTTAGCAATTTGTGTCGTATCCGTTCTTCTGAATAGGTTTGGTCTCTATTGGCTCTTCGCTTTTGCTCATGATTTCGAGACGATTGTTGGTGTTACGTTGGCTTCACTGATTGTGCTTGTTAGTTGGTATTGAAAGGTTACTGTATTGATTTGACGCTTAATTGGCAATTAAATTATATTGTTTAAAATATACTAAAATTCCCGTGGAAAGGTTACAAAATTGTGCGCAATATCTAGATAAAACGAAATATCGTAATAATTCGTATTTTTGTCGGGCTACTATGTCAGAGTAATAATGATCTGGATACTCATGTACCAATTAAAACCCTCTGCAGTACAAAAACGTTTGGCATCCAGTTTCTTTGCTCCCCGTCCCGTCGTACATGAATTTGGCTAACCCGTGCAAAAAGTGTGACTGATTTCTCTGCTGTTTACTTTTCTTTGTTTATTTGTGCTAGTTTCTGTTTAATTTCAAAGGATCATGGGCATTTTTGTATGGAAATTGGGTGTGGTACCAACAGAATTGAAACCTTTATATTTAAGATGAACTTAGTGAAAACATCATTTCTTATTAAGGCCGCAAATACCTAGCTCACCGGAGAACAAAAATATGATCACTCGAAAACAAGACAATCCATATAAACTTTAGATAATATACATTAACAAACTAAAGTATTTTCTTGAAATCGTGAAATCGAGAGTTTATTTGGCGTACATATAAATACACCATTTATAAGATACATTAAATACCAACATAAAAAAAATATTCGTGTATTTTTTTTCAGTTAAATAACTTTATCGAAGTTTATGTTGATGATAGAGTTCTACGAGATACTTTGTAATCTTGCGGGTAACGTGTACGTAAAATATTCGTAACAGAATTTTAAAATATACTTTTTTTAGACAAGTTCTGGAGAAGCACGAACACTACAGTTTACATATTTTTGTACATCAAATACCCTACATGCAGTTCTATAATAAACTGTAACAATTATACATTAATTAGCCGAAGTTTCTACGGACGATATATCTTGTTTTCAAGTGCCCATATTTTTGTTCTCCGGTGAGCTAGATATTTGCGGCAATATTAAGAAATGATGCTTTAACTAAAACCTTTTTAATGATATAGGTTTCAATTCTGTTGGTGGCACACCCAATTTGCCCATGATCCTTTATCTGTGAAAACCTGTTATAAGCTATACAGTTAAATATTGTAATGACCCTAAAATTGTTATCAAAAGCTGTACGAATAAAATAAAAAAATAGCAAAAATAACAGCCGTTGGTAGAATTTCTGAAAACTACGATTTTTGGGGTGACAGTAGGAACCTTTGTGTAGGTCTGGATTGCTACCACCATCTTAACCTATCACCAGGCCGCATTGTTAACGACCGTACAGTTTCAAACCATTTCAACCTTCTGTAAAATGGGGAGTGTTCCGAGGAACTGTTTAGACTGGTCCAAACAGCCTCGTTCTACCATCGCACTTCTCGCCATCAACAGGATGTTCATTCCCATTTTCTTGAGTCACTGCACTGTATTAACAAACTATTTTATTAAGTTCCAGCTATTGACCTCTGTCCCATCTGATAGTAAATGAATTCTAGGGTGAAGCTCGTTGGTTTAGAGAAGCCTATTTACTATTAATTTGAAAACACCCACATTATATTCCTCAGGAAATATAGACGAAGGCAGCGAATTTCACTTTTAAGCAATAAATAAAAAAGCAGTTAATCACTCTGTGCGATCAAATGGCATTATGACAGCATAATGGTGAAGCCACTCCCTCCAACTGGAACTGGAATAATGGAGGCGTATTGCAACTCCTCAAAACATACATGTTTGTGTGGAATGGTACTTAGTTGCTATCAAAGTCACCCCCTTAAATCAAAGGTTTACGACTGACAACATTACACGACCTTTATCGCACTTTGAAATTCCTGCAGCGCTTTTCTCAACCAATAATAGATATGCGAATACATCTTCCATTGACTTTTCCATTTCGAACGCGCCCACGCCTCCAGAATAGCCCCCAGCAGCCTATTAGCGAGATTGTGCCTCACCTCGAGAAATACTGAATCAGTCAATGTCGTATTTCGATGCAATCGACTAGTCCGAGATTGGGGCTTGATTGATGGGCCAGGTGATGTGGCGGTTGACGTGGAAGCATATAAGTAAGTACCTATTTACGTTTGAAAAAAGAAGACACATTTTCAAATGCATTTAGAGGTCGATTATTTCAAGCCTAACTGCCAGCTCGGCCTGACCGGTTCGAGTGGCCATAAATGTACTAGCCGAACGGTCATTCACGGTAATTGCCTCACAGTTCACATACAACCTTTGCCAAAACAGTAGTTAGAAGGCAAAACGGATCATGTGTGAACGTCTGTCTGGTCAGTGAAATCATTCAGGCGGACGTATGCGGATTGCCTTAAGGCCAAATTACACACACACGAAGCTATTTGCCCTGCTTGCAAGTACCTGCGCCAGTTAACAAACGGGTGGTGACCTTGCCTAGTGGGAGACTACTGGTCCCGGGTTCGATTTACGGTCAAGGTAAATATTTTTGTGATGAGCACGAGCACTATTTCTAGTTTTTTATTCCTTGGATGTTTTATTTTGGCATTTCAGTACCTGTGTACAGATGTAGTGAATAATCGTTTTTTGTCGGATAAGTTTGTATTTATCTTGCTTTATCAATAAGCTTCTGTACCCATTAATAAGCCAACTGAGAAAGCAAGGTAAATACGAACTTGTCCGACAAAAAACGATGGGAAAGGATTATTCACTACATCTGTATTTCTCTATAAAATTGGGCAATTGGTGTGACATTGTAAAAAAAAGTGACAATTCAAATGGACCTAAAAAAAAAACTCACGGTTTTAACATTCTTTAACATTCTAATTCGAAAGACCCATTTTATTAATTTTGTATTGGACCCAATAGTTTTGTTTTAATCTCTTTATTTATTCAGCAGACATTTTACGGATGACATGACTATTTTAAATATGGGATGGCATTTTAAAAAAATTACAACAATTAAGTAATATCTAATGATAAAAAGTGATTGTAATAGGGTATTAAAACATATTAATTCACGCGGTTTTCACCTAACTCGTAAGATACACCTAGGAGGGCTTAAAGCTGAAAACGAAAGTCTAACAAAGGTTAAATATACTTTTGTCGAAATATTCAAATAGATATAAATTTCAAAATCTTAATCATGCAGAACGGTTTTTAAACTCTGTTCCTCGAAATGGTTTTCCAATTAGAGTAATTGTAAAAATATGAACCATCCCAATGGCGACGTTGCTTTGACATAGTTCTATAGAGGCATATGAATCAAATTGGTTTTAAGTGTACCTACAACTAAGTGTACCTGAAAAAGCGAGCTTAGCTCTAGAATTAGTGTAGCTTCCAACATTTAGCTAACTTCTGTCTCAAACATGTGTCCATTCTAACTGCAGGTTAGATTAACGAGCTTACCTAGTCTAATGAATTAATTTACATATTCTGTGTAAGTCGCAGTGGGACCAGTATTCGGGCGTTTTGTTTAATATGGCTGCTCGTAGTGCTCGTTACACCGTACAGTCAGAAATGGAATGAGATCAATATATTTCTATTAAACACAAGGGGTTCATATTATTGTAGATGGAGAGAAAAGGTGAATTTAACTATAATGTGCTAATTCATGATGATTCGGGTTGAATTTCGAAGGCTTTTACACTATCACATACTCGTATGTATACAGGGTGTCCCAGAAACCGACGTCAACCCGCCTAGGGCTGATAGAGCAGCTCATAAGCTATCGGTTTAATCCCCATGTATATTAATTCAGCAATTGTTATTAGTTTCCGAGATATTGATAATTTAAATCGGATTTTTTGCCGTTTTTCCTTATGTCCGTGATACGAAAAACCTCTAAATTCATAAGTTATAAATAAGTAAGTTAGGTGGTAAGGTAGATTAGGGAATAAAGGACCTAAACATGGCTCCTTTAATAGCAAAGCCGTAAATATATGTATTTAAAAAAAAATTGTCGACGCGCTGGCCTAGTTGGTAGTGACCCTGCCTACGAAGCTAGCGTGGGTTAAGCGCGAATATTTGTTTCTGAGTGATGGATGTTTTCTATGTATTTAAGTATATATTTCTCTATAATTAAGTATTAATATTGTTGTCTAGTACCCATACTACAAGCCTAGAGCTTAGTTTGGGACTAGGTCAATTGGTGTGACGTTGTCCCATGATATTTATGATTTTATTTATGATTTAATCATGAAACGGTGTAACAGTCGCCCATTCTTAATCCAGCCGAAGTTTCGCGAGCGTATTAACGAACAATGAAACAAAAACGTGTCGCCATTGTTGAATGAAACTCCGGCTTATGACTGACTGGAACTCTTAACAACGATAATTAGAACGACAAACCGCTCCCTGGGCCTATTGTCCTGGGGAAATCATTATAACCTACCATTTAACGGTGACCCATTCAATCCCACCTCTCTTTAATGAGTACAACGTGTTGTGGATCCCGTAGGGCGCCAATTAAACTGGTGGATATACAAGTTGATAGAAGAATTACCTTTAGCTTATTGTGATTGCTTCTGTTTTTGAAATGTGAATACGAAAGGAAGTCGTTAATGTAGCGGGTTGTTTTTCTCGCGGGTAGATAGGAAATAAGGTATGGATCCTGAATATTTCATATTTAAGTAGAGTTTGATTTTATGTCTCACTTTTTTTTGATTAGAGAGTGATAAAATTTCATCAACTTCAGAAGACATTCTTACACAAATTGCCCTAGTCCCAAACTAAGCTCTAGGCTTGCTACTATGGGTACTAGACAACGATGAACATACTTATAAGAAATGATCGATATACCTACTTATACAGGATGATAGGTAACTCGACCTATTCCATGAAAGGGGTTATACTAGAGCTGATATGCAATAGTTTTGTACCATTTAAATGGGGGTCTAATGTCTCTGGTTATCGAGTTAATAACGTTTTAGAAATTTAAAAATTAAAACATTTTTTGGTCTGAAACCAGTGACATTAGAACTCCACTTAACAAGGACAAAATTATTGCAAATTAGCTCTAGTATAACCTCAGATAGAATAACCCCTTTCAAGGAATAAGTCGAGTTGCCTGTCACCCTGAATATCTACCTACAGAGAAAACAAACAAG
Source organism: Acleris emargana (assembly GCA_927399475.2). NCBI lineage: Eukaryota > Metazoa > Arthropoda > Insecta > Lepidoptera > Tortricidae > Acleris > Acleris emargana. Next base: position 18,953,299 of record OV656837.1, read on the forward strand.
ACTCAGATGGTGCTCATAACATTAATATTTATTTGCCCTAACCGGAGATCAAAGGTCACTATCAACTAGATTTTCGGATGATAACCTCACACAAATAGACCAACTCCTAAACTAAGCTTGTACTATTTGTCTAAATACATAGAAAACGTACGAGACTCAATAACAAAATACTCGCACTTTAGTTACAAATACTTTTTCACATACATGCTCGGGAAGAACGGTTTTCCGATTGAAACACAAGGACGGAAAGTGCCTCATTTTACTCCTAGGAGTGAAATAGTACAATTTGATACAAGTGCGGAAAGTATGTCATTTTTCACGAGTCCCGAGGTGTAATGGCCCAAGCTGCGAACGTGTACCAATCGACGTTTTTTAATACATTTGTGAAAAAATGAGTATCTGTGTATGTGGGTATCTGTGTGTCTGTCCTCTTCCCCCCGGATCTCTGAAGTGAGCTTAACGTGCGCACACACTCTGTCCAAAATTACTTAAGTTTTAATAAAATTATTCAAACATTACAAGCATAAATAAACATTGGAAGTGCCTACCTAACCTACACAGTCATCCGCGCTGTGTCGGGCGCGCCCGCCCGCCCGCCGCTGTGCCACACCGTGCTACCTCCTAATTACCACTGCGGTCCTGCTACTTTATTTAAACATGACAACTCTTTGGTTGGATGCACGGCTTAGTAGTAGGGCGAATAAAAAATATTAAAAAGCACTACTTCTAAAAAATCAAATTTTCCGCACGATATACAGCTACGAAACACTTTTTGAGCAACTGTATTAAAAAAACCATATGAAAACACTTTCCGTCCATGTACATAATGTTTTTTAAAAGTGCTCTCTATTGCGTATAAAATCGAAAGGACCATGAAAAACATCCCGTACACCCAACTTGTGGGTGCAATGTGGGGCGCAGGCGGGGCTCTGCGGTGCTGGCGGCGCGGTCCCTGAAGACCCTAAGAGCGAATATTACAAGATTCTCGGCGAAATTTAACGAACGATGGAAACTTGCAGGGAAGAAGAGAGAAGCCTTTTGTAAAAAGTATTCAGGGCTGCAAGGTGCAGAATTTACATTTGAAGTCTCCATAGAACCATCAGTCCCATCGTCATCTGCAGAAAGACTACAAAATCCTGGGGCTCATTGTAGATAAGCCAAAACCTGGATCTGGCAATACAAATGATGGAAATACCGCTCGGCGTTTTTTTGAAAATCCCGAGTTATGTTTCAATTATTAAAGAGTTTAGCATTTTACTCCGGGCATTATCATCAGGATATGAAATTAATATTGTTAAATTAGAAATCTTAACAGGAAAAATTAGACAGCTTTATTTGAAGCTCTATCCGTGGTATTACATGCCTGCTACTGTGCATAAGTTGCTTATACACGGTCTTGAAATTGTAAAGTCTGCCCTTTTGCCCATTGGGCAACTTTCTGAGGAAGCTCAAGAATCACGTAACAAGGATTGTAGGAGATTTCGCCTTAACAATACACGAAAGCAGTCACGTATTGCCACGAACAGAGATTTGCTTAATATGTTATTGATAACATCTGACCTAGTTATTAACAGCTTAAGACAGGTCCCACAGAAAAAAACGGGGAGATTACCTGTAGAAGTCTTAGATTTGTTAATTTGCCCTAGCAATATTGTAAATAATGTAATTACTAATAGTACTGTTGTCACTGTTAATCATGACTATTCAACAGACGATTCACCTGATGAGATGGATGAGTAATTAAAAAAAAAAAAAAAAAACAAAATCATTTATTCTGTAAGTAGGCCCTGTAGGCACTTTTACAAGTCTGAATCTACCATCTACCAGCGCTTCAAGAGACCATTGTTGAGAAGAAGCGCCGCAAGAAACTCAACAGTAAGCCAGCCAGTTAGTTAACGAGGTTAGAATAATTAGCTATAAGATTAGAATTAATTGTAAATAATGATAGAATATTTTGCTATAAGATAAGAATAATTAGTAAATAGTATTAGACTAAGTAATTATGCAAAATTATTATTTTTTCCTTGTTACGTAAATAAATTTAACCTGTTTTCATACATATTTTATGACAATTTTTATTTTTTCCACTTAAAATCGGTTTATTGTATAAATATAAATATTCATACATGTAATAATCCATAATAACAACAAATAAAGAAAGAAATGCAAAAAAATAATATTGTCCGGCTAGCTTGTTCTACGCGGATCACTGTGCGGCGGCGGCGGTTCGTCGTGTGTGGAACTATCTTAACTAATACTCGTAGTTTTCAAACAAACTTTCTCTCCGAATTTGTCAAAGGTTTTAAAAAATACTAATAATCATGTATTTGTATAATTTTCTCGCATTCTTTGAGAAAAGCATTATATATGCCTCGACGGAATCGAGGAATTCCTGACTCGTATTTTAGCAGGCCTCGCTATTGCTAACCACCTCATCAGGAAATCTCCTACTTTCCATGCCTAAGCAATAATGTACTATTCCTTACTGGGTTTTTAAATATCAAGGAGCTTTGCACATAATTTTTAAAGTAAAATTTTGGACTTTGTAATATTGGTTTATAACCCTCGACGCTAAAATAGAGGTGTTATAAGTTAGACGTGTGATCTGTGTATCTGTCTGTGGCACCGTAGCTCTTAAACTGGTGAATCGATTTGGATGCGGTTTTATTTGAAAGCAGATTTTCTAGCGGTGGTGTTTAGCTAAGTTTTATTAAAATCGGCCGGGCGTTTAAGAGATTTCAGCTCTAAATGAAGTGGTCACCATTATGTATGTATGTATGTATGTATGTATGTATGTATGTATGTATGTATGTATGTATGTATGTATGTATGTATGTATGTATGTATGTATGTATGTATGTATGTATGTATGTATGTATGTATGTATGTATGTATGTATGTATGTATGTATGTATGTATGTATGTATGTATGTATGTATGTATGTATGTATGTATGTATGTATGTATGTATGTATGTATGTATGTATGTATGTATGTATGTATGTATGTATGTATGTATGTATGTATGTATGTATGTATGTATGTATGTATGTATGTATGTATGTATGTATGTATGTATGTATGTATGTATGTATGTATGTATGTATGTATGTATGTATGTATGTATGTATGTATGTATGTATGTATGTATGTATGTATGTATGTATGTATGTATGTATGTATGTATGTATGTATGTATGTATGTATGTATGTATGTATGTATGTATGTATGTATGTATGTATGTATGTATGTATGTATGTATGTATGTATGTATGTATGTATGTATGTATGTATGTATGTATGTATGTATGTATGTATGTATGTATGTATGTATGTATGTATGTATGTATGTATGTATGTATGTATGTATGTATGTATGTATGTATGTATGTATGTATGTATGTATGTATGTATGTATGTATGTATGTATGTATGTATGTATGTATGTATGTATGTATGTATGTATGTATGTATGTATATAAAACTCTTTATTGCACATAAACAATTACAAGACATGTTTGCATCAATATAAATAATGTACATAGGCGAACTTATCCCATATGGGATTATATCGGGGGTTTTTATTTATCGAATAGTTATATAAAGTCTTGACTATAACCACACCCGCCTTGAGATTAAAATATTCCAGTACTCTACCGTTTCTTATATTTGCTATCCGTTTTCTTTTTTGCCTAGCGCAGGACCCTGGCGCTCGATAGTTTTCTTTTCTTTATTTGTGCAAATTTGCATATTTTATTTTTGGGTTCTGGCTATTGGTACTTTTATAGAGATTGACTCTGTTTTGAGAAGTCAAATCTCATCTGTCGCACATATACATTTGTTATGGCGCAGTCACGTCTTTTAATACCACACTTGTCGCGCTTTTAATATGACATTTTGTCGCCTTATAACATTACATTTGGCATAATTTATTTGTTAATTTGTCTATCCTTCGGCATTGTCCTTGCTTCTTCTAACCCAAGGTTAACTGGAAGAGATCCCATTTGGGATAAGTTCGCCTATGTACATTATTTATATTGATGCAAACATGTCTTGTAATTGTTTATGTGCAATAAAGAGTTTTACATACATACATACATAAAGTAAAGTCACCTAAAGATGACGGGAATATGTGGCGCAAAAAATATATTTAAGCAGGAAGCATTTCCTCACAAATATTCTTGAAATAATACAAGAACGGCATCTGGTGTTCCGTAACATCTGTGATGCATGCATCCCCTCACGTGCTTTTGTCAACGTTTTATTTTATTTTCCTTGCGAAGTTGGAATATTTTAAGAGAAATATTTTCACTTACTGTACTTTACTCCATTTACTTTAACGAACTTTAGGCTTCTCTCACTCGCACAGTGTCATACAAATGACAAAGATAAAAGATAGATGGTAGCCAAGTGAGCGGCTACAAACGAAAAATCTTAAGAGGATTGTAAAGCTAAAAAAATCCATACACAATGCGAACACTGCTGTTTGGTGGGAAGTTAAAGGGTAACTAAGATGGTTTTTTTTTTTTTTTTTTTTTTTTTATATCATAGGAAGGCAATCGAGCACACAGGCCACCTGATGGTAAGTGTAGTATAGACATTCACATTCACAAGACCGCAATCCTAAGACTGCAAATGCGTTGCCAACCCTGAGGACTAAGATGGAATGCCGCTATGCTAGTCATTTCACCGGCTGTCTTATCCCCTAACCGGAACACAACAATGCGAACACTGCTGCTTGGCGGTAGGTTAATGGATAAGATGGTGGTACCAACCCGGACGGACCCTGCACAAGGTCCTCCCACAAGTAATGTAAAGTATGGTAGTGGCGATCCTTCCCAACGTCCTTGCACCACTAATATTCAGCTTTAGCGATATCTTTAGTGCCCGGCCGATAAGAAGGCAATCCTGACACATTGCACAACCATGAAGTTTCGGAATATGGATAACGAGTGAACCTGCCCTCACTGATAGCACCTTTCGCTCCCTGTCCATATCGTCATCGTCTTTAAGGTCCTTAGTAAGCCAGTGCCCCATATATTCAAATTGGTATACTCTCTTTAAGCAGACCCCATGTCGCTCAGGCGGGGGTAGTTCTGCATAAGATTTTTAACTTAGGTCGAACGTAATTCTGACAAGTCATACGTTGATTTTGTAATGTTTTGTTAAAAATGCTTGTCATCACTACATAGTATAAAACAAAGTCGCGTGCGCTGTCTGTCCCTATGTATGCTTAAATCTTTAAAACTACGCAACGGATTTTGATGCGGTATTTTTTAATAGATAGAGTGATTCTTAAAGAAGGTTTATATGTAGGTATAATACATTCCACGCGGGCGAAGCCGCGGGCAGGTCGTTTTTAATAAATTAAAGAAAATGTATTCAAATAAATTGTGGTTACAGAGTTATCTACAAGTTTTTAGAGTTGTTGGTAATTCTGTAGCTCTGCCTACCCCACTCTGGGAATGACGGCGTGAAGGTATAAGATAAGTATTCAAATAACAAGTTTATTTAATGCAGTCACCTCGTCTGTCTGGCTGCAGGGCTTCATTGTCTTAGTCTAGATACCGACAGCACTTTATGAACTAGTGCATAAAATGCGATTACCCAGCATATAGAATCTGCATCGTATCTATCCATCTTAGTCCTCAAGGTTAGCAACACATTTGAAGGCTTGAGCTTGTTATCGTAAGATTAAATTCTTAAAGTTCTCCATGCTATAAAAACAAAAGACAACCAAGAAGTAAAATATTGAAATACATATTTTCTTTCTCTAGTAAAATTAGTTTATTATTTATACATACATAGTTATTTTACGTAAACTTCTGAGCCAACACGTCATAAACAAATATATTGTATTAACAATAACCTCTTAATAGAACAATAGGGTTGTACAGTCAACAGCAAAATAAACTGATGAAATAGGGTCTCAAAATAGTATATACAATAAATTAAGACAGATGTATCTGATTATTGTAATTTAGCATTAGTAAATTAGCTCGTAATGTGTCATAAGTAAGTGACATGCCATGCAAACAGTTAAAGTCATTACTGAGTGTTTCAAATTAAACTGATTTTCTAAAATAGCAATAGTCAGTAATACTACCAAACTATCACATGTAAGTGAATATGAATGTTTGGGCCTTCATGTCTTCTCAAGACCACCTCGGAATACAAGTCAGACGTTCGGTTAATGTCGGTTATACTCGTAAGACAAACACGCGAAACAACTATAACACCTCTCATTTCCGTCAAGGGTTGAAATAAGTTCCTACTACTTCGCTTTGTTTTTATTTTGCATATTTAAAATAAATCCTTTTTAACTGCCGTGATTGCCCTAGTTTTCATTTGGAGATTTTGTCATTTTGACTTTATCTTGTTGGACACTTGACACTTAGGTAAAAAAAAAAAACTTTATTGAAATTTTCTGTAAAGAGACAGTTATGGCATCGTTTATGATCATTTTCTTTTGACTAATTAAATATTCAGTTGAAAATGACACTTTGTTATAATCTGTTTTATCTGGGGCGTCATGCTTGAACATGTTTTGAAATGTTAATTTTGATCACTTACTTTTGACGTTGACTGTACAGGGCCGGTATTGTAGGCGGTAAAAACGTTATCGTAGTTAACCTGTTATTTTTATGACGTCAGTCGCCATTACCGTCAAGTAAATAAGAGCTATCAAAACGGTGACAATACGATAACAGCTCAAACACGATATGGTTTTTACTTAATAGAGGTCCTGGACAGACAAGTTGGGTCCAGCTAACGTTAATGACTTCAGATTCTAATAAATATTTATTAGACTCAGAAACGCTGTCGGGCGCTCGCCTTTAGCGATAATCTTCGATATGAACTATAAATCGTAGTAACTTTCACTATATGGGCACAAAACTGAAATAACGAAAAAAAAACACCTGTTTCATAGAAAAGTTCAATACGTACTCGGCCAAAATGTATGAAGCAGGTGATATTTTTTTCGTGATTTCAGTGTTGGTTCCATAGTGAAAGTTGTTCATATTTGTGGATAGAACACAGAGGTGATCAAACGTACTACGCTACGATTTAGATTTCACCCTGTAATTAGAGGCTGTATTATAAAATGTCAAGCCTTGCCAATATCCAGCCAGCAAAAGGAACAGGTGCAGTCAGTCAAGTCAGTGCAAGACTTTAATTTATGACCCACCCTAGGTTCGAAGTCAATCTGACATTCTACAGCAAAAAGGTTAACGCTCCTACTTATAAGTTATAAATGACTTGGCAGTTTTAATGATATGACGGCTAGAAGTACATTTTTTAAATGTGATCCTAATGTTTCTTTTGTGAGCATGGGTTTTTTTTTTAACTAAGCTTGCTTGTACTATGGGCAGGTAATAGACAATAAAAACATGAGTAACTGAATAGCGAACTAAATACTTATACATAGAAAACTCTAGAATAGTACGTGAAGCAGTGGAAATCAGAAAGTTTAAAAATCTCAACCGGGATGATGGATTGCGTTGAAGTTGAATCCGATGATTAGCAAGCGTCGTGTGAGTGTATTCCGATTAAACAAAAGGAAGACCAAGCGCGGGTAGTTCGAAAAACTCGCACGCAACATAAATAAGCACCAGCGCTCTTCAGTCTGCTCGTGACCACGACCGTTGCAGCACGATCGAAACGTTGACAAAGGCGACACAAATCAAAATGTTTAGTTTAGTTTCGTTTATTTATTCATCAATGTAACTTTACAATATAAATTGCATTGCATGTCGAAAAATACGAAATTACATCGAGATCGTCAAAACATTAATAGTAATAATCAAAAAATACAATAATAATTAACACATACATACATACTTTCACGCCTGTAATCCCAGAGTGGGGTAGGCAGAGCTACAGAATTACCTACAACTTTAAAAACTTGTTGATAATTCTGTAACCACATTCTGCAAAATAGGCTAAGATGTTTACCAGCGTATTAGTGACAGGTTGCAAGCCCATCGCCTAACAGTTATACAAGCCTTTATTCCCTTAGTCGCCTCTTACGACATCCACGGGATGACATGGAGTGGCACTCTTCTAACCCAGCAACCACACGGGATAATAATTAACAATAATTAATAAATTAAAACAACAACAATTAATTATCGAATAATGGTCACTCGTCCGATGTCAATACATACAATGATTAATAAATTTCAACACAATAATAAATTTACATGTCCAGCTTCATATATTCATCCACGGAGTATAATGGATTATCCAATAAAAGGTTCCTTAGTTGATGTTTAAAGGCTTCGTCGGATTGCACATTTTTAAGTTTGAAATGTGTTTGTATTGCATTTAAATTCGGAATGCTATTTACTTTAAATTTTAAATCAAACTGTATCAGATCTGTTTTTGTTTTATGGCGCTTTGGTATGTAAGCAGCGATAATTATAATGATGTACGCGATTAAGTACCGTTTTACATTCAAATAACAGTTGTTATACCTTAGCTGCCTTCTTTGGTATTACGACAGTATCTACGCTGAGACTGACAACACAATTTCCGCGCAACTCTATCATCGTATTAATAGCTGATTTAAAACTCATCCTTATTTACCGACTATTTTTATAAACAAGGTTATCTCACCAAGTGTCGGGATGTATCCTCGTCCGCGGGGCGGCGGGGTGTGAAATCAGGCACTCGTTATGTCTTCGGCCACATCGAGGGTAAATCGCCGAGCGGCAGAATGTACGAGATAAGTGTTAGGCGAAGGGAATTTTCCGCACCGAGAGCCACTGTATTTATGGCGGTGGTGTAACGGTTAGGTTTATAAGGTAAGGGTATTTGGATGGTTTATTGAACTGGTCAGATTTAAGATTGGAAAAAAGTAGTTAATGTTATTTGTATATGCGTATACTAGCCCCTTTTTAAAACCTACGCTCCTCCCGTCGGCTTGTTTGTAGAATATGTGTTTATAAGTCGGATATAGTCGCATTTTTAAAAAAAAAAGAGCAATATTAAGGAGGGTATACTTAGAGTTCAATATATTTCAACACATTTGAATGTAACATGTTTATTTCATTTGCAATTTCTGGAACTCCCCGACACCACAATTATTTAAAAATAATATACCTACCATTTTCTCTTTCATTACTGGTATCATTCAATTTCAAGTAACAAACGCAAAATAAAAGACAACCATCATAAACAGACTTTTGACTATCCATGTTAATTGACAACCCTGGTTTACAAACACCAACTCCCCCCTCTATCATCCCTGTACACCCCGTTCGAAACACAAAATCTCCCCATTCATGACTAAACTGCCCCTGTCGTCGTCCCATATCACCCCTCGATACACGCCTACTCACCCCATAAAAATCCTCAAATACGGTTAAATTTTCCATGTTAAATTCATTATAATAAGGAAATATAACTTATTTGTGTTTTAAATAAGAGTCGTAAGTGTATAAACGATACCCGAAAGGTTAACGAACAAACTTTTTCAAATCTCACATAAATACGAATTAAAATCCGCTGCTTTTGAACATCAACTTTGGCAGTGATTTTTTTATAGTAATTTTATGATTTGGCTAATTAGTGTTGCCAGAAAAAGAAGAAATATAACTAATAATAAAATAAAATTACATTAAGAGCATCCTGAGCCCGAAAATTAAAGTAGCAACTGAAAAGAGAAATTCAGGGTTTGCATTCCTACTGCCCATGCAATCCCTACTCACCCCATTTTAAGGTAGACTATTGTACATTACTGCAGAGACCGGGAAAATGGCTATTGCGGGACGAGTAGATTTAGTGTGGCAGAGACGCAGTCCAGCAACCGCCCTTCCCGGCTGAGGCTTATATATTTATTTTCTCCAACAATGCGAGAAAATATAAATATATTAAACACCGTCCCAAAACTACCTTTGAAAAAAAAAGATACAGAATCAGCTACGATTTAGTATGACACTGAAATAAAGCATTAAACAAAATCACACATTGTAACGCAATAAATTCAATTTAAATAAAATATAGTTTAAATTACAACGTTTATTAAGTATTTATGTAATTTATTTTGGCAATTTATTTTGGCTATGAACTCAATTTCTATAAAAAAAAAAAACGATTTGATATTTTTTTAAATACGCTGTAAACGCTGTTTGAAAATGTTTAACTTTTTTGTGTACGACATTTAAAAGGTTAAATATACAAGCAAATCAATCAATGTTATCGTTTCAATCAATTAACATTTCTGAGCATGTGAGATAAAAATGTTTTTTAATAGCTATCCGTATATCACAGTATGTGAAGTAATAACACAATTATTATATTAACTACCCTTGCTTTACATATATGAACGGCTTGTTATTTCATTATTGTTCTTAGTGCAAAAAAATCTGTTTTCTATATAACTTTAATAGTTTATGAGAAAAGTTAGTGAGACATACAGACAGACCAGACGGACACATGGTGAAACTAAAAGGGTTCCTAGTTTCATTTTGGATCCTTAATTTGTCACACAGACCAACATAAATAATAAATTTATATTACCTAAGTAATAAAAATAAATCTTGTACAAATTGAGATAACTTTATTCAGTCACGTTAAAATGTAAAATAACTTTTAAGGCAATTTGCACTGTCAAGAAACAAGTCAAAGTTAACAACAACTAAATGAGATGTCAGCAAATTACAACTAGCGGAAACCACTTTAGTGGGGTTCAAAGTTTAGCCTTGTTTCGAGTAAGCGGAGTGATCGTTAGCCTTATTGTGTAACTAGCAGAAACTCTTTCGGTATTTCTTTAAGGACAAGGGAAGAACATACTTTTTACTCGCCAACTGAGACGAGAATAATGTTTTATTGAGCTGCTTATCTTTATGTGTGCTTCCTTATTCTTCTATTGAGATATACAGATCGAAAGTGAGTGGAAGGGTCGGAAGGGGCCGCCCTAGGCGTACTTTTCGAATCAAATCGGAGCGATACTGGAAAAGGGCCGAATCTTAAGTACCCGAAACCGACGTGCGTGCATGACTCGATGTATGAATGTTGAAGAAGCGAAAGAAATTTGTCAAGATCGTAGCAAGTGGAAAGAAGTGGTCTCTGCCTACCCCTCTGGGAAACAGGCGTGATTTAATGTATGTATGTATGTATGTAGAGTCTGAACGCATGTCCCGATTTCGACAAACGAGGTATCGTTGAGTTTGATTTAGCGTGTCGAGTATGTATGTAATTTGACGACGCGCTGGCCTAGTTGGTAGTGACCCTGACGAAGTTATCGGTCCTGGGTTCAAATCCCGGTAAGGGCAGTTATTTGTGTGTGGTTTCTAATTACTTTATTGTACAAAACACAGAAATTCAAATTCAATATCACCGAGTGTAAACTAGTATTTGAATTAATTTAATACATAACCCTAAAAAGTGGAAGTGAAAGCGACATGGTAATAAAGGTTACTAAATGAGACGTTATTTAGTTCAAATTAGGGTTGTACTACTGATTCGTAATGGGACCCCATGGGTTGTTAGGATTTCACAACATCATGGTGCGGAACGCCATTACAGTCCGTGTATTATGTGGGAAGAAGTAACTTGGTAATCGATAAACTTTGCTTGGCGTTAATAGACATGGGTTCGACCCCTCTCTAAAACCTACGGCTACCACAAGTATAGCCTCGTGAGATCCACCATAAAATTTAATTTGCCAGTGGAATGTGAACCTATATACCAATTGCAATAAAGTCAACTTTCTAATTTAAAAAACTGAAGTAATGCCTGTCTTGCATAATTATGTCGTCACCCAATTCGCCATATCGTGATATTCCAAGGCATATCATAAAATTACCTAACCTTATGCCTAGGAATTTCATCCTCATCATCAAGTACATGAAGGGTTCTCTTTTCCACGTCGTAACGCCATATTTCTTTTGGCAGTTAATCGTATTGTCAACTTTACAATAGCTCTTATTTACTTGACGGTTACACGTCAAAGGCGATATGGATTTAATGAGTAAAATAATAAGAAATAGAGATCTAGGTAATCGCACCAAAGATTCTGAATGGTCGAAGTTCGACGTGTTTTTTCAGTAAATTCACTACATGGGGGCTCTTTTACGTTGTTCATATGTAGTGAATCAACTAGTACTTTGGACAGGACTATCATTACAATGAAAGGGCCCCTCTGTACTAAACGATAAGCGCTACCTACTAAAGTTTTCCTTTTGATTCTATATTTGTACATACTATATTCATACATACATACATTCACGTCTGTAATCCCAGAGTGGGCTAGGCAGAGCTACAGAATTACAACTTAAAAGGTTGTTCATAATTGAGTAACCACAATTTGCACAAATAGGCTAAGATGTTTACCAGCGCATATTAGTGACAGGTTGCAAGCTCGTCGCCTAACAGTACTACAAGCCTACATTCCCTTGGTCACCTCTTACGACCTCCACGGGAAGACATGGAGTGGCACTATTCTAACCCGGCAACCACACGGGGAACAATTTTTATCAATAAATAATCATGTAAGCCGAAGCGAAGTGAGGGTGGGTTTTCAGTCACTAAAGATTACATTACTAAAGAGAACAATAACAAACGCGGTAATCGTCGGACGGAGGCGCCTTCCTGAATCATGATTGATGGTCTAACTTTAAGTTTAAACCAGATAAAGTTCCAGCGAGTTCCAAACTCTGGCTTTTGTGCTCTTTTGTCTCTGGAATTTCCAAAACAGAAGGGATAAAGTGCGATGTCGCGGGAAGTATCTCCGTGGTGTCAAGTGGATAATCGATTTTTCTAGAACTTTGAACATCTATGTAGATCATACACATACATACATACATACCTTCACACCTTCATTCCCAGAGTGGGGTAGGCAGAGCTACAGAATTACCAACAACTCTAAAAACTTGTTGATAACTCTGTAACCACAATTTGCACAATTAAGTAGGCCAAGATGTTGTTCTAGATCATACATTTTCTTTGAAATTCTGATAACGACCGTTTGATTTTTAAAGGAAATATTTTTTTTAAAACGAATAGAGCTGTTTGCAGTAGGAGTAGCTGAGGCCCTTGCCAAGATGCATTATGCTAACTAGCATTTCTATCGGTTTCGTTTATAAACCAATTGACAACATTTCATTTTGGTGACACCTGCAAATTACTATACGAATCGAAAGGGTTTTGCCTCCTGAACACGGCAAAATATTTATTTAGATTTATTTTTCTTTATTGACAAAATTAAAAGAAAGTTAAAAAAAAAATCGAGTTTTACCAATACTATGCCTGAATAGATATAATACCATTGCCTTTTTCACGAGAAAAAAAGCCGTCATAGTTCAAGTTTGACATTGACACTATTGACAGATGGATAGATACCTACTTGAGATCGGTTGACCGCTATTATTAAAAAGAAAAACTTTTTTTATACAGATTGGACTAACGTAGTATGTCCATTGTGTCGTAGAAATAAAGTTACGCCCTTTTAGAATAAGAACATCTTAATAAATTAATAATAAAATAATTATACATCCTAGGGAAAAAATAAAACTATTAGTGTCTTCCTCCTTCCAAACAGTATCTATAAAACGAATAAAATTAAAGTCTTGAAAATATGAAATCTTGTCAATTGCGTCACCGGTAGATGACGTGATACGAAGAGTCACGTGATCTACCAGTGACGCGATTGGCTAGGGCCTCTGAGATGCAAATGCTGCTAAGGTTTCTAGTACTTTCTATCGACTTATTCGATTTTCGAAAACATCTATCTCATCGTTATTTATCATTTGTTTATTTTAGTTATGCATATCGTCTAGGCTTTTAAAAGTTTCGATCTCTTTCATTTTGTTTTACCTGTTCGTTTTTTTTAAGCGTCACGTTTTAGCACTAAAACTAAACGCTACAATTATGCGACGGGCGGCCAACGGTAAAAAACATGTTTAGAAACGAATGACGCATGCCACAAGCCACGAGTCGTGGCTATTCTGTTGGCAATATTACTTTTTAAGAAAATTGTATTATTGCCTGAACATCAAAGAGTATGGACATTGACTAAAATTGGTTAGTTATAACGTTAATAATACCCGTTGAAATGAAGTTACCCGCCCTCTTTGTATCCGCTATGATACAAAAACACTCCGCGACCTCTTTTAACGTCTTGCTGGAGATAATCTAGAGGTGAGACGTATTTAATAAAATAAGTATTTGCTTGGATGTCTACATATCTCTTCATAGTCTACTAACGCGTATCGGGACGCGGAAATTACAAAATATAACGGTATATAAACTCAATTCATGTGATAATTGAAATGATACCTACGTCCGCACAAAAGAATACTTATATTTACGCATATAGTAATCAGTAATCATACACGTACTCTCAAACTCAACACACGCAAAAACCTATAGTCACCATGCAAATCGCGTAGTTTTACGCTTTTAGAAAATTAACAAGTTGTACAAGCTCCGCAAGCTCGACGTAACCATTGATAGATTTGGTCCACTGTTTATGTAAACGTCCGTACATTTTGAGTCAATAGAAAACAGAAAACGTTAGCAGGGTTTATATCTTCATATTTATTCACATTTATTCATATTTATTCATTGCTTTACACGGGTATGTAGCATAGGGAGTTGTTAACCTAATAAAAAGTTCAGCCGCGTAACCCTGCAGGGCACCGCAGTATTGTTACTTAGTACTAAAATTTAATTACAAATGAAACAAGCTATAATCAATCCAAATAAAGTTAATTATACTAACCGCCTGTTTAGCAATCGACAAGTAAATAAGATTTGACAGATTTTAGCCCTTTCTCTTTCTTACACTTGGAAATAGACAACTTTAAATGGCTGATAAATTTACTCATCGTTTGTGAAACAGGCCCTTACCAAAATATTTATGAAATTTAGGGCCCTTTATCTCTCTCCTTGTCTATTTTCAAGTGTAAGAAAGAGAAAGGGCTAAATTTATCTGTCAAATATGTTTTACTTGTCGATTGTGAAACAGGCGGTTAATGTCATACTGCCGCACTCAGAGACGTCAATTAAATTTAATCCTGGTTTAGTGACGTGTTGTCTTATTCTATTGCTGTAGCAAAGAAAGTGACAGCAGCAACTTTAATCAAGTATTAAATTTATTTGACGTCTCTGAGTGCGGCAGTTAGAGGTACTAGATTAAGAATTAAATTAATTTGGAACATTTATAATATAACAGATAGGTCACATTAATATTTTAAATTGTTTCGTCTTTGTCATCGATTTTTTTTGCCAAGTTTTTGTTGAAAGTGTTATTACTTCGTTTTTACATCACTATAAACTTTATGCTCACAGCATAACGAACAGAAATAGGCATTTTAAATTTTGAATGGGGTAAAAGTATTTTATGCCTGTGCCGTAGATTGCTTGGTTCTGGCTTCTGATTAATTTGGAAAAAGATGTCGGTATTTCAAACCGGACGTCAACGTCCGCGTACCGAGACAAAACTCTTAACTCTTAGACTCGCAACTCGGAAATACCTAACAATCCGTGTACTTCTAAATACTCGTAGCCTGTGAATCTTGTGGACGCGTACTCGGAAGACTCAGTACGCGATTTGCGTATGTGTCACCTCTAAGATAATCCTGTTTCAGCTACTAACTCGACAATGTCTTAACGAACT
The DNA here is from genome assembly GCA_927399475.2 of Acleris emargana. Classification (NCBI taxonomy): domain Eukaryota; kingdom Metazoa; phylum Arthropoda; class Insecta; order Lepidoptera; family Tortricidae; genus Acleris; species Acleris emargana. Next base: position 18,968,925 of record OV656837.1, read on the forward strand.
CTGTCGCCTAAGCAACCATGTAGGCATGTTTACACATAGTTTGTCCAACTCCCTTTTTCCGGCATAGACGTGGTGCAAGTGAAAGAATTATAGCGGCCAGTTGGCAATCAGCTCTGCATATTTCTCTAGATTCTCTTCGTATTGTTTTATGACCTGGCTGCGGTCTCATGACTTATGCTATGTATGTATGTAAACTCTTTATTGCACAAAAATATAAATATTCAATTAATGTACAAAGACGAACTTATTCATAAATGGGATCTCTTCCAGCTATTCCTGAAGTAGATGAGTTAGGACAATGCATAGGGTTGGACACATACAAGTTTGCACAAAAAATATCAAAAACAGATGATAATGGTCCTGTTTATCGATTTGGATAATCGTGGATAAAACATCTGTTGCCTTCTGACCAGTATGTAAGTGCGAGAGTGATGGATGCCTAATCCACCGAGATAATGGCGATCATCATTACGGGCCCTGCAAGCTAGGGACCGGCCCGCTATCCCATTCAAGGGGTTTCAAATAGGTTTTATAAGGATTTATTTAGAAAAACCGTATCGCTTGAAACCCGTTCGATTTGCTTTTTAAGCGCTATTTATAAGGGTTACCTTTACCATGGGTTTGAAATGGGTATTTCGAAAGGATTAACTATCCAAATCCGTTTCGTATGAGTCTTGTTCGATTTTGCTTTTATAAGTGCTATATTTTGAGTGATCAATCAATTGAAGGAAATTTGTCAGGATCGTAGCAAGTGGAAAGAAGTGGTCTCTGCCTACCCCACTGGGAAACAGGCGTGATTTAATGTATGTATGTAATCAATATCCCTTTAACTTAAAAAAGCCGTTCGATTGGCTTTTTAAGCCCTATTTATAAGGGTTACCCTTACAAAAAGCCTTTCGATTGGCTTTTAAAGCATTATTTATAAATAAGGGTTACCCTTATATTTGGTTATGCAATAAGAGAGGTAGATCAATTTACTGCTGACGATCTGAGCTTTAGCTCTTTAGGTTACCCTTATGTGAATGGTTACCTACTTTAACAAAAAACCAAGTCATATTTTTTATTTTTTTATTTTATTTTTTTACTTTAAGCATTACATGGTTTCTTATTGTATAATCGTGCCAAACTACAGATCAGTTTGTCGGCACTTACTCCTGAAAATAATTTCATCAATAACGCTCACAAGTAACACTTAACAGAAAATTTGTAATCCACGCACTAGTTAATTTAACCTAATTTAGTTTGACATATAAAACTTATTATATATTTCCTGCAAAGCGGTTATTCTTTTAGTTCGTTGTTATACTTCGAGAGGTAAGTCTTTTAAAGGCTTTTATCGGGGAATAGGTGGTCGGGTCCCTCCTGCAAATGAAATTCAACCTTACGGAGGCAGGCCACCCATCTGGCCAACTGTACATTGTAACCAAATGCTCCCAGCCTCCCCTAATTGGGCTGTAGTCTGGAATAAACGGTCTTGTCGATTAGTTTGGAGGTATACAGCTATTGTCGGGTAACAACCGATATTTGAAGAATGGGCGTTGGTAATCTTCAGGGGTCGAACTTTTCATGCCGATGACGTCAATTTGTATACAGGCTGATTAAATATGAAATACTAGATTGAAAGGTTGCAATTTGGTTCGAGTATGGCGGAACAAGTTCTGCATAAACCTATTGGTCGTTTATGTAATATGTAGGAGACCAATACTGAATCTACTTGTAATGCCAATTAGATCACTTCATTTATTTTATTTAAGTACAACGAGCTAACTATGTACTTGAGTCCTACACGACTCATGTGCACATGCAGTGCGATATGAGTTGACGCAGCATTCTGTGTCCCTACGAACCCTTATTTAACTTTATAAGTTTAACGATACTGACATTGGGAAGGACAGTATATGATTAAATAGTCATAAATGCAATTATGGCTTTGACATTCATATAAGAAATTTGTCTACATTTATATTTTTTAGTTATGAGTGGTGAAAAAATATGATGCTGCCGTGACCCGTATTTTGATTGCGATTAAGCTTAACTTTTATTATTTTATCGCTTCTTTTTATTATTTTTATTTGTACCAATTAATACATTCCTAAACACCTGCCATTTTAAAGCAGAGCACCCTGTGTGTAAAATTTCGTAATTTTGACGTCATCGGCATGAAAAGTTCGACCCCTGGTAATCTTAAACCACTATTAATACTAACTAACTTATATTAGTATCAGACTTTATCAAGGCCAGGGGCATTGTAGAATATAGGCTCTTGGGCCCTTTTTTATGACATAGGAAGGCAAAAGAGCACACAGGCCACCTGATGGTAAGTGGAAACTGTGACCCATAGACATTCGCATTCACAAGACTGCAAATGCGTTGCCAACCCTGAGGACTAAGATGGAATGCTCTATGCTAGTTGTTTCACCGGCTGTCTTATCCCCAAACCGGAACACAACAATGCAAACACTGCTGCTTGGCGGTAGGTAAATGGATAAGATGGTGGTACCAACCCGGACGAACCCTGCACAAGGTCCTCCCACAAGTAAGGCCGTAGCCAAGATTCATTACGCTAACTAGGCTTTCTACCCGATTCGTTTTAAACCAATCGCGTCACTGGTAGATCACGTGACTCTTCGTATCACGTCATCTACCAGTGACGCGATTGGTTTAAAAACGATATAGCTAATCTGTGTAGCCAATTTTTATCGCATGAAAAACTAGGAATCCGGACACCAGATGGTAACTGGCATCTGAGACCCATAGTCATTTCAATCTCAAAACTACAATCTCAAAAGTGCAACCCTAAATGCGTTTCCAATATAAATAATTAGAAAATTAGTATTGCATAGCACTAAGATATAAAATACATAATTATACGAGTAAGAACACTGTGGCGTAGGATAACAACATCTTTAGCTAAAGATAGTAACACTGTGGCGTAGGATAACAACATCTTTAGCTAATTATAATCTTATAATGATTAAGATTATAACCAGTTGCATACTGTGGAAAGGTTTTTATCAATAAACTGTTTTGTTTTACCCTGACCATAATACAAATATTTTCCCATTACCGGGATAAGAACTACACTAAGATGGCTCAACAGTCAACATTCCGTTAAACATCTCGAAATCGGTATTTCTTAGAAATAACAATGTGGAATAAACCGCATACTCATTTATTATACCTTTTATTCTACCCTCATCCGCAACATAATTTGTAACAAAATTTTCATATTCTGCCGGGCCCATAACCTGTTTCTCAATAACTATAAAGTGTATGAACCTCGGCGATCAGAATAAACCTGTCCATCTGAGGAATCGTTCCATTCCCGAGCACCATATGGCCACCGCTTTACGATCGGCATTAAACTGAGAACTCTGTAAATTATAGATATAGTACGGTGGAAATAGTTTAGGATGCGTTTTATATACTTTTAGAAATTCAGGCCTACGTTGAAACTAAATATTTCATGGAGAGTTAGTGATTCAAGTAGCGCTTCGTTCAGTGTGGTACACAGGGATGTGATTCTTTTATGCGTGGGTAATTACTTTTCAACTCACTTCTGTGATATTTTTAGACTTTCTTCTCGAAAAACCTCACCTAAATGACATTAACTACTTATTTTTCTGAAGTGTACTTGATAAATTGACTTTTAAAGTCAAGTTTTAAATTATAAGTAATTAATCGGTCATAAAAATCACTTAATTATAACAAAGAATAATGGCCCGCCTGCCGAGTCCTCAATAAACTAATTAAAATTAAAATTATCGGAGAAGCTCAAAAAAGTCATTTCGTTTTGAGTCACTTTAGTAATCTAGGTGTCCATTTTAAGATCACGAAAATGTTAGGCAATAAATTATCACCCTTATAATTATGGTCACTCGATGGGTCTCTGGACTTTATCACAGTTTCCATTAGGTGGAATGTCTGCTCGTATGCGGAATTTTGATTTTTAATGTCATCATCATATTAGTGATAAAAAGTATGCTTGATAAGGGTAAAGCACCATATTTAAAGCGTATTTTAGATGTTGCGTTATTATCAAACGTGTTACGTCAAAAAATTATACGAAGTACTTAGAGGAAAGTTGTAGTACAAAGGTGAGCTTATTTCTTAGAGTGATCTCTTTTAGCTAACCTTTTGGCTAAAAATCAAAGATTTTCTATACATACAAGGGTAGTATTATAAATGCTGTATAATATTATCTTACATGATCTAATTATATTTAGTAACGAGAGAAAATGGCCGAGTGTACTAATTTTATTATCTAAAATCACTTTCTGCCTATGTGTTGGAAATTACATTTATCTTTCAACTATTTCGATAAAGTAATATTTATTTTCTAAACAGGATATATGAGATATTTATTTTGTATTGTATTTAACGTCGGCCTAAAGTGCAAACCTGCTAAATCCTAAAAATAAATAGATTAAGTAGGTTTGCACTGTAGGCCGACTTTAAGACATTATAAACAAGATCATATTTTTCTATCTACGGAATGTATTTGCCGCGTTTGGTAGGATTTCTGTACATCTCTAATTGGATTATTTTAGAAATGCCTAGTAATATCGTGAAATTGGCCACGTTTTCCTGTGGCAGTGTCACAGTCACGATATAAAACAGACTTTGCATTTTTGATAATTTTTACGAGTATATTTCTAACTGGAACATGACTTACGTTTGAAGCTCAAAATATTAGTCAAAAGAGAAATAATTATTAAAATGGGTTATTTTAAAGTTTTCACGGGCAACTGAATCACTACTAAAAACCACGGTCGTTAGATTTACTAAACACTTTCAGAGAAAAAATATCGTTACAGACACATGGCCAGACGAAAAGACGTTCTGGTTTTCAGTTTGGTACGGTCACTGTTTTATAAGCGGGAACAATTATTTATGTATGTATGTTATGTTTATTTATTATTTATGTATATTATTGTTTATATGTAAGGTAAATGCAGCTATCAACGACCCTCCTAAGGAAATTTTGAAATTGATCATACTTATTAGGAATATTGGTAGCCGTCACAGTATTTTTATTATTTTTATATGGTAATATTGAATATTGGGTTTATATTTACCACGTTAAATGCTTCAAAATAAAGCATTTTCTTGTGAAAAATTATTAATAAAGTGGGTAAGTCGATTGTTTCTATTACCGACCCATAGAAACGGCTGTGAAGCTATTAACGTTTTTTTTGCAGCTATTAACGACTGTCAGAAAATAAAGAAAATCGAAGGCTGATATTAAGCATACAGTGGTCTTAGATCGTGCCACTACTACACCTAAAAGTATAACTAAATCCCTCGTGGGGTCCAATCTTGTTAGCTTATTCTGCTAGACACTTTAAATTCTATTTAAACGTCGGTTAGATAGCAGTTTTTTTAAATAATCTCATACGATGAATACTATACTAGACTACTTTCAGAAAAAAAACACTGTTATAAACCCAACTGTTTTAATACTATCGTAGAATTAAGTAATCTGTTTCTTGTTGAAATTTCCCAAAAGTTTCAAAAAACGCAGAAACCAATGGAAATCGCTGGACATACACGGGGGTGTTTCAGATCGGCCTAGACATCTAGATTCTCAATTAAATATATCATCAATTCTTGGACCACAATTTACACCAATATAAATAATATTACTTAACATGAAATACTTAAGTTACATTACATTACATTAAATCACGCCTGTTTCCCAGAGGGGTAGGCAGAGACCACTTCTTTCCACTTGCTACGATCTTGACAAATTTCTTTCGCTTCTTCAACATTCATACATCGAGTCATGCACGCACGTCCGTTTCGGGTACTTAAGATTCGGCCCTTTTCCAGTATTTCTCCGATTTGATTCGAAAAAGTACGCCTAGGGCGGCCCCTTCCGACCCTTTCACTCACTTTCGATCTGTATATCTCTTTCGTCAATCTTCTTTCATCAATCCTTTCTAAATGACCGAACCATCGAAGCATGCCCTTGTCAATCTTAGTCACTACATCTTCTTTTATTCCACATTTCTCTCTGATTTTTTCATTTCTTACTCTATCAATCAGTTTCACACCACACATACTACGCAAAGACCGCATTTCAACTGCATTTACACGACTTACATGCTTGTTCTGCCACACCCAACATTCACTACCATACATCAGGGTAGGGGCCAGCACTCCATTGTGAACAGCCAGCCGGGCTTTTTGTGAAATGCCCTGTCTGCTCACAAAGGAGTACAGGGCCCCATTAATTTGATTCCCCGCATTTACCCTCCTCTCGATATCCTTCTCACACCTACCATCTCTTGTAAACACACTTCCCAGGTACACAAATTCGCTCACTTGTTCTACTAATTCACCATTTATATTTATCACGCACTCAGTCATCTCTTCATCCTTCTCTATCACCATGACCTTGGTCTTGGCAACATTTACTTTCATCCCCTTTTGCTTAAATCCCTCATTCATTACTGTCACCATCTCCTGCAACTCAAGTACCGATGGGGTAAGTATAACTTGATCATCGGCATATAAGAGGCATTTGATTAGCAACTCTTGCATACGCAAACCCTTATCATACTCTCTCAAATCCCGCATACAACTGTCCATGAATAGATTGAACAGCCATGGTGAGGCAACACAGCCCTGTCTAACACCTTTAGAGATATTAAACCAGGCCGAGTATGCCCCATTTATCCTGACACAGGCTCTGGAGCCCTCATAAAGGGACCTCAAAGCCTGCACCAGGTTGCTGCTCACTCCATACATAGACAGCACCGTCCACAACTCCTTTCTATTTACTCTATCATAGGCCTTTTCCAGGTCCACAAAAGCACAGAAAACCTTTTGGTTGACAGCCAAGAACTTTTCTGTGATGGACCGTAATGAAAAGACCTGATCCGTACATCCCATTCCCTTTCGAAATCCCGCTTGTACATCCCAGATTTTGTCATTCGTAACATTCAATACCCTTTCAATTAAAATATTCGCATATACTTTGCCGACAACACTAAGGAGGCTGATACCGCGGTAGTTTTTGCAGTCTTGCTGTGACCCCTTTCCTTTATACAGAGGGACGATAACGGCCTTGACCCAATCATCCAGGACTCGACCGCTACTCCAACATGCATTGAAAAGACGGTACAACAGACTACCCACCAGGCCATCTCCTCTCCTCAGCATTTCTATCGACACTCTATCACAACCTGCTGACTTTCCCGCTTTCATACTTTTTAAAGCTTTCATGATTTCACTCATACTAATCACACTTTCATCTTCGCTACTTGCATCTTTACTCATGCTTTCTGGCTCAAGACAAACATCTTCGCATTCAAACAAGCTTTCAAAATAAGTTTTCCATCTATCAAGCATTTTTTCTTCCTCACATATTAAGTCTCCAGACTCATCCCTCACCGCGCTTAATTTAGTTTTCTCTGATTTCCCCCGAGCCGATTTAATCAAGCTCCAAAAGAGTTTAATATTCGATCGGAAGTTGTCAGAGAAACTCCTATCATACTTTTCATTCAGTAAATCTTTCTTTCTAGCCACAACTTCTTTCACTCTTTTCTTTGATCTATTATACTCTTTTTTCTTTCTGTCGCTTAGATCTTGTCCTGGATCTACAGCTACAAAATCCAACCAACACTTTTTCTTCTCTTTCACTACATCATCTACCTCTCTATCCCACCATTCCGGACGTTCAGTCTTGCTTTTTCTTCTTTTGACTACACCGCATACTTCAGTGGCCGATTTGACCATACCATTCTTCATAATCTCCCATACATTATTTACATTATTCTCAACTTCACTGTCATTCATCTTATTAACACATTCAAAACAGTCTTTTAGCTTTCTTACGTACTCATCTTGTATAACTTCGTCATTCAGTTTCTCTACTTTTATTCTCTCTAACGCAGTGGTAGGTACGGGAACACGATGGCGCCAACGTGTGAACAGACCCCTTACTCGTGTTACCACTAAGTAGTGATCTGAACCTACGCTAACTCCTCGAAATGCTCTGGTATCTACAACTTTGCTACGCAACCGTTCATCCACAATCATCAAGTCTATCATAGACTTCTCATTCTGCCGTCTCCACGTATACTGATGAATCTCTTTGTGATCAAACAAAGTGTTTGTCACGCAGAGATTCTTGGCCAAACATACATTGAGAAGACATTTGCCATTCTCGTTCACTCGCTCATCACCATACTTACCCAGCACCGATTCATAACCATCCCTTTGCACACCTGTCCAACCATTAAAATCGCCTAGCAAAATAATCCTTTCATTCTCCTTGCATTTTGTTGAAACCTCATGCAAACTTTCCCAAAACTACTCCCTTTCTTTTTTTGATTTATTCGTATCTGGGGCATAAGCCCCAATTACGAATAAACGAGTGAGACCTACCTTGAGTCTCACCCAGAGAAGTCTTGGGCTCACACTTTCATGCTCTTGCATACATTCGGCCATCCGCTCTGTGAGTACAATACCAACTCCCTGACGACCGTGCTCGGATACCGGAACTCCGGACCACAAAGCCATCAAAGTTCCGTGTGTGGACGTACTCACCCCTTTTTTCTTCGTCTCAGTCACACAAAGAACATCCAGCTTTCTCTCTTTCATCATCATACATACTTCATCTAATTTATGTTCCATCCCTCCACAAACATTCATCGTAGCAAGGCGGCTTTCAGCGGCCCGCTTTTTGCCAACCCCCCTGCGAACACAGCGTGACGCGTGGCAAACGGCATCGCCGCCGTTCCGATCCCCGGAGGGATCCGAACATACGTGCACTATTTTGCCCCCCCCCCAGAGTACGAAGGGCTGCCCAGGCTAGGCTAAATACTTAAGTATACCTAATAATTTGTGTAGGGTCGCTAATAGTTACTCATTGTTGCTATTACCGACCCACATGGGTCGGTAATAGAATATGTAGGGTATAATAGTAAAATGTATTACCGACTTAAGAAAAGTACATAATATTTATAATCGGTGGTTTCCTGACTGTAAAAGAGACCGTGATTGATTAAAGTAAATACAACATTCAACTACAAAAACCAAGTTTTATCAAATTATGGTTAATTAATTATTGTCTCAAGTATAATGAGTTATGAAAAATGTAGTCATTTTCAATAAATTTACAACGCAAACACAAGAAAACTACACAAATTATTGTATAACGCTAATAGATTTTTACAAAGGCTGATTGTTTGTTATTAAAATGGTTTATACAAATGCTTGGATAATTGTCAAATTTCAACAGAAAAGATATTAAAACGAAACTCTACGTGGCGGCCATTACCGACTCACGGGTCGGTAATGGCTGCAACTAGTAAAATGGAAGAAGCTATCACCGCCCTATTTTTAATTAAAGTTTTATATAAAGTGACGATTTTTCAATTAAATGCATTACAAATTCGAGAATTTATAAGTAAATGTATACATAAAATACTACACGATAATTGTAGGTATCAATAATATGCATTAAATATCTTAAGCAGAAAAATTGGGTACTTACCTGCAGGAACAAGGGCCAGTACGACAAGACCTGCGTCCACGCCGGCCGCACAGAAACTGATGTATTTTATCTCCTTTTCGCACTGCCACGCACACTAACTTCAGAGTATCCGATGCTCAACGAACAAACGCGTGTATTTTATCTATTACCTGTGGCTCAAACAGTCGCAGAAACGTAAAAAAATCGAATTACACTTATGGGTCGGTAATACCTGCAGATTTTCGATGGGTCGTTGATAGCTGCGTTTACTTTTTATTTATGTATTATTTGATTGTGATTTTGAAAGCCAGTAAAGGCTCTTGCTGAAATGCTCGACCTCAACTATTCTCTGTTTGGCCTAGTGGTTGACTGGTAGAGAACGCCTTAAGGCATTAAGTTCGCCATTTGTACTTACTTTTTGTATTGTGCAATAAAGTTTAAATAAATAAATAAATAAATCACTTAAAAGGATTTGGGGGGCGGTACGTTGTGAATTGAAAGCCCTATAGAATTATTTATGTAAAAAGTGGCTAGTCTGTGTTGTCCTCCATACCCTGTGGGCGTATGTGCTGTTAGCAGGTGCTCCGTAATCGAGATCTAGTATACTGTTATACAGGGTGGAACCATTTTTATAATGAGCCCGCTTTTTTACGACAGCTCCGCCAATTTACTTGATGGGGCGAGTGATCTTGCGATAGGATGTTATGTAGCCATCGTTACTTGGACTTTTAGGATCGTAGAGTCAACTTAGTGAAATTAAGTACGTGTCTCGTGATATAGGATCTTTTGCGCTTGTAAGTTACTTTGCCTGATTACAAGACAGTTTAGAACTATTGTACTGAAGAGGGAGTCGATTGCGGAAATAAGTAAAATGCGATACTTTACTGCAAAACGTAATTTTATTGTATTTGTTAGAAAATTTTGGTCGAATGGTAAAATACAGGGTGTTCAATTTTAAAATGGGAAGGATTTTATAAGTATAAGTGTATAATGAGTCACAATATGTGTGTAATATTTATTTTCAATTAAACATCATCACAATATCAGCACAAATACCGCATTCCATCCATGTCCATTAATTTTATTAACCTCTCTTGTTTTTTCAATACACTTCAGTTCGTCCTTTCTACTAAACTTTATCTTCGTGAAAGATTGTAATACACTACACGCAACCAAGTACTATAATGGTGATATTATAACATCGTAATACATACTATTCGGTTTTGTGCACCAACAGTCGAAAATAAACCGTGTTGTTTTGGTCCCTAAAGTTTAGTCAACTGAATCGTAAATGGATAGTTTTGCAATGTTACGACTCCTTTCATCCCTGTTATTGCTTTTCCAGTTTTCCAGTAGCCGTTAATAACTAAGTAATTTTTTAAATTCGGGTATTTTGCGAGTTTATTTTTAGTGCAATATTAAAATTCAAATTAAATTAATTAATTATTATTGGATTTAAAATTCAACAATTTAGGTGTATATTTTGTTTTGTTTCTCACAGTTAACTTATTACAAAAAGTGTGAGAACTGCAAATACCAACAACTTTGTCGGTCGGATTATCTGATATTATCTTATAGTTTAAAGAGTTCTGCAAAATGTGGTAACAGAATTATCAAGAAGTTTTAAGACTTGTTGGTAATTCTTTAGCTCTGCCTACCCCACTCTGGGATTGAAGGCGTGAGTTTATGTATGTATGTATGTATGTTTAAAGAGTTTAGAGCTTAATATAAGACAAGAAGTTTTCAGGAAAACGTGTACCCCAATTGAGGACTAAAATTAAGGAACTTTAACTTTGATGACGTATGGATTAGAGACATGGTCGCTCACAATGCTGCCGTCCGATCACTAAAATGCCGTTAAGTAGCGTTTTGTCAATTTTGAGTTTTATATACTAGTCGATAGAGAAAAAAAATCTCTTTTGCGCTATATATAAAACTCAAAATTGACAAAATGCTACTTAACGGCCTTTTAGTGATCGGACGGCAGAATGGGTCTCATAAGAAGGCTCAAAGTCTTTTCAAAGTGCGATGGAAAGAGCTATGCTGGGTGTATCCTTGCGAGATCGAATCAGGAACGAGGAGTTCTGCAGGAGAACTAAAGTAACTGACATAGCTCACCGAATTGCAAACCTTAAGTGGCAGTGGGAAGGACACATTGCGCGTAGAACCAATGGCCTTTGGAGCGGGAAAGTCCTAGAGTGGTGACCGCGAACCGGAAGACGAAGTGTCGGCAGGAATACCACAAGGTGGACTGACGATCTGGTAAAGGTCGCGGCCAATCGCAAGATGACAGCAGCAGAGGACCGATCGTTGTGGAAAACCTTGGGGAAGGCCTTTGTCCAGCAGTGGACGTCTTGCGGCTGATGATGAAGATGATGAATTTTGCCAGTTTTGTGACAAAAATTAGGTATACATTGACGGTCGCAATGTATGGTTGATTTTCGTTACAAAACGGACAAAGTTAAGGTTTCATAAATCAAACGGTTTCTATAGGAAAACGTATCGAAACTTTTTACATGGTTGTCTTGTTCTTTCACAGGTGCCTAAGTTAAATTTTTGTATTATTAATATTTCCTTCTCAACTTATCATGATATTTTGTATTTGAAATTGATTGTTAATATAATGCTAGGTTAAGTATTATAATTTTATAATCATCAAATTTAAAAAATGACTGGCAGTTCAGTTTTTTGTGGCGTTTCTTCTCAGCGGTGGTCTCTCGCGAAGCGCTGCTAGATTTTTGCCGAGTAAAAGTGCCCGATCGGCCTATTTACTGAATAAACATATATTTTCTTTATCTTTGAACGTATTTATAACCCGTTCATCCCGTGACCTAGCCTAGAATCACGGTCTACTTATCCCCCGGTGTTTGCGCAACAATTGAACTGTAGAATTTCATTAGAAGAGGCGCGCGCCATATTTGTTTTGTCGAGAGAGTTTAAGTGGATGTGCGTTGCCGGCTGCCACAGAAATAATTTAAAACTGCGTCAAATATATGAAATTCAAAAAGCAGCATCAGAGTATGAAGAACATCATATTAGGTCTCCCTACATCCTTCGACACGGAATCGTCTTAAATCAGTCTTAAATTTTTCTTATTCATATTTTAATTAATGGCTTTTCTTTCATTAATGATTTTACCAATGTCGAGTTATTTATAGACATGGATATCACACGTGAAGAAAATTGTTCGATGAAAGAGTATTTTATATAATGGACTTAACAGAAGCACATGGGGTTAGCTCCAGACGCCTCTGTCAAGTCCGGTCTGAAACTTAACTGTTACATAGGATAAGAGCGAAAAAGACGTCGTTCGGCTCAGTGTCGCGTGATTCGGGTAACTGATATGACAGACATTTTGTTCAGTATGATCCAAAAATGGTTAACAAACGGAATGTTACACTAGAATAAAGTACTAGTACTTATGTAAAAGGAGAACTTGTAGTGACGTGGGAAGGGAATGTGCTTGATCAATCTTATCGGCCCCGTCAATATGCCGTAGTGTAGTTATAAGCATCTTAGGTACTACAGTTAAAAGTAGCAAAAAAGTAAAATTAAAATTGAACTAAGCTACTCAAATATTAAGGATGTAAATAATAATCACTACTGTAAAAATAACACCCCCTCCAGCAGGTCCGCTCGCGGTATGGTCCCTATGAAGTTGACGCATTACCTCTCTGGATCTAGCCCAATCCTTTGGGAGAGGTAAGCACCAGCTCTAGGATCTCCGGATATGTATATATATAATTATATAGGTAATAATAACTATTTTTCCAATTATAACTTTAGTATGTTAGACAGTCTATGGCATGCAAAGTAACGGTATTTCGCACCGATTCAAATTAAACGTACCAACGAGTATACTTAAAGTTAAATATCACAATTAAAGCTAAGCTTCAATTACTGACTTGAAAATATTCCGAATACACTGCTGCTAATCTACAATTCGTTCATTGAGTACAAAACGGGCACATTCCAAAATGAGTCAGTGTTGAATTTTGAAATTAGAAGCTGTTCGTATAAGCTTTCCAACGCAAGTTTTTTTTTTTGGAATGTGTCCGTTTTGTATTCAATGAGCGAATTATCAAATTACTTTAATATCGCATGAGTAGTCATCCTGTAACTATTTCCACGTACGATAGTTATCCAACGAATATCGTAACGAAAAAGGAATCTTATATTAAGTTGTGCGAGCAGTCGGCCATGGGGCCAGCCTGAAACCGAGTTGAATCAGTGCCAACGCGTGCACTCGAAGGCGAAAAGTGCAGTTTACTTTGGAACTGTTTTAGTTTCGACACGCGATGTTTAGGCGGCGCTTGATTCTTTAAATATATTCGGGAAAGTAATACGAGATATAAAAACTTACAATATAATACTCACGATATACTCGTATTATACGCTCACTTTGTATAAACATGTCGCTTAAATGCTAAACGGCCCCATCACAAAAAAAATAAAAAACTATTTTATGACAAAAACGAGTTTAAAAACGGTAAAATTTTAATATTACACGAAGACACCTATCAATTTTGATTTATATACAACGAAATCACGCAAATGCCCGTTTGGAATTTTAAACTTTCGCGCTTAACTTCAGAGCGAAGCAGCCATTTTGTTAGTTGCGCTCTGGCAGTAGAGGCCAATAGAGGAATAAAATACACATCCGTTGATTATATACACAATAGATATAAAACAAAAAAACTTACACAAAAATTAAAAAAACATGTCGAAAACTTTGATTATCTCTCCTGTAAAAAAGTTCACTTTTGACATAAGGCCGTTTAGCATTTAAGCGACGATTTATGTTTAGTATAACGTTCACAGGCTTTTTTTTATGGCGTAGGAAGCGAAACGAGCACACAGGCCACCTGATGGTAAGTGGAAACTGTGACCCATAGACATTTGCATTCACAAGCCTCTAAGCTAGTCATTTCACCGGCTGTCTTATCGCCAAACCGGAACACAACAATGCGAACACTGCTGCTTGGCGGTAATGGATAAGGTGCTGGTTGTACCAACCCAGCCGGACCCTGCACAAGGTCCTCCCACAAGTGAAAACGAAAGATATACGTTCAAAATATATATTTACATAAAGTATAGCGTTATTAATATAATTATAATACCAATCAATATAACTACTAAAACGTATAATGTTCATGACACCTAATATAAAAAAAATATATAAATCAGTGAATCTAACATCAAAAAACATAATGCTCATTGTCAAGGCCATTTTAACGTCTATTGAGCCGCAGTGAAAACCGCGACAGTGCTGCCCCTTTATGTTAGTTTTAAGTTTTTTTTCATAAAATTGTATCGTGTCATCCTCCCTTACTTCAAATACCTGCTCTGTGACGGACACATCAAATATCGTAGAAAATATATTTGTTAAATTCAAGAAGAAGAAGTCAATCATTTTCCATAAGTTGCACAGACCTTACTTTGGGCAGGACAAAGGGAATAGCGAAGCAAAGGATCGAGAGGCAGATAGCAGCGACCCACGGAAAACGACGAGCTATCGTACCTCCACTCGTATTATATAATGCACGTATATTATGGATTTCCTGGGAAGAAAATAAACAGAGCTCCCTGCCCTGGCCTTCTAACCAAACCTAACCGAGTCGGTTCTACCCTGATTCATCTTGCTCGTAGCATTTTCTGGTTAGTTAAAACAAATTACAAGCAAGAACTTTCTGGTACAGTCGAATTCATATAAAAAACAATCTTTCATTATTTTTATTTTTTATTTTTTTTATATCATAGGAAGGCAATCGAGCACACAGGCCACCTGATGGTAAGTGGAAACTGTGACCCATAGACATTCGCATTCACAAGACCGCAATCCTAAGACTGCAAATGCGTTGCCAACCCTGAGGACTAAGATGGAATGCCTCTATGCTAGTCATTTCACCGGCTGTCTTATCCCCTAACCGGAACACAACAATGCGAACACTGCTGCTTGGCGGTAGGTAAATGGATAAGATGGTGGTACCAACCCGGACGGACCCTGCACAAGGTCCTCCCACAAGTAAAAGGTAAGTACGATATACAGGGTGTCCCAGAACTCAACGTAAATATAACGGCATCCCCTCGAATCACCAATACTCATGCGATTGAATGTATCATTTCATCGAAAGTTAATTTCTGCTGAAACCTTATTATTTTTAGGTTATCTTAAGCATCAGGTACGTAAGTTAGGTTAGATTAGACCTGATACATGCCCACGGGTCCCCGATCCCACTTATCATCAAGGAAGTGGCTTGTGTGTTCGTTTGTCAGATGGTCTTTTTTATGGCATATAGAAAACAAACGAGCACACATACGCGTATCACCTGATGGTAAGTATATAATAATCTTAAGACTCTACTGAGACTCGAAATGTTAAGATTGCACTCTGAAGGCTATCTATGAGTATATTTTGTATTACATATCGTCGCTGGAAAGCAATAATGCTGTAACCCGCACCTCCTACCAAAATCGTTTTTTGCATATTTTTACTTCATAATTTTTTGAAAAATAAAAACTTTACAGCTTTAGTTATTTGTGATATTTAGATTATTGGAAAACCAATAAATGTTGTAACCCGCTTAAATTCCGGTATTTTTTGTCGAAATGAGACTTACAGCAATACAAGGTAAGAAACTTAATCTCTGGAACACTGTACAGCGTTTTTGCTTTCCTAACTAATTTGGTCTAAAATTTTTAAATCAGTAATTCATTTCGGACCAAAATTGTTGTAGTGGCTGTTATTTAACCCGCAAAAACCACCCTTAACCCATTTTATATAAAATTTGAGTATTGAGTTTAACAAAACTATTAATTTATTAAATGGGACCGAAAAGCCTCCTGCCGTTTAGAAGTTATGATTTTTTCATTTTTTTGCGTTTGTAATTTGGCTCTAGTATAAAGTTTGGTTTTTGAGGGTTACAGCATTATTGATTTCTAGCGACGATATGTATATATTTTACTAAAGCAGATTTTATGAATTTTTAATATTGTCCTTGTCTATTCAACTTTGCTCGTGGTAAACTAGAAGAGATCCCATATGGGATAAGTTCCCTTATGTACATTATCTATAGTGATGCAAAAATATTTTTGTAACCGTTTCTGTGCAATAAAGAGTTTACACATATATCTGAAAACTGCAATCCTAAAACTGCAAATGCGTTGCCAACCCTGAGCACTAAGATGGAATCCATCTATGCTAGTCACTTCACCATTAGAATAAGCAAATATATTTTCAAATTCACAATACAGCTTTTGTAATAAACCGAAACCGCTAAGATATCCCCGAAGCGGGGACACGTACTTAAATAAGAGATGTCCCGGGAAATAGAAGTCATGAACGGATTGTAGCGTGTACCAATTTTCGCGACGAACAAGCGTCAGCCTGAGCAACCAATCTGACACATTAAGAGGGTGCTGCTGCGGTGTTAGCGTTTCATTTTTATTTGCCGATAAATTGCATGATTTTGAATAAAAAATAAAAAATAAATATCAGGGGACAATGTCACACCAATTGACCTAGTCCCAATTTAAGCTCTAGGCTTGTGTTATGGGTACTAAACAACGATATAAATACTTATATAGAGAAATATATACTTAAATATATAGTAGGTAAACATCCATGACTCAGGAACAAATATTCGCGCTCATCACACAAATATCTGCCCTTACCGGGATTTGAACCCAGGACCGCTAGCTTCGTAGGCAGGGTCACTACCAACTAGGCCAGCGCATCGTCAATAACTTATTTGAGGGCGCGTCAATTAATATTATTATGATGATTTTTATAAGGGTGTGTGTAATGTTCGCACGCTCTGACGTAATGCAGAACACTGGTGCTCTGTGGGACCGAGCGCTGTCATGATATTTGCGAGCAACCGTCATGGCTGACACGATCCATTTGAATCTCATCAATGCATCACGTGTTTTGCAGAACGTCTTTTGCAATTAATGTTACAGTGCTAATTGAACGTAGTGACAATTGTATTTCGTAATCTAGTGGTATTAAATTGTGATTCTCATATTCTGTGAATTTTTAACTTACCCGAATACCCCGCCCGTGCCATAATAATCTAAGATGGAACACACCGAGGATGAGATCGACTGTACTACACCGGACACCCGAGCTGTCCCTTTATATTCAAAAAATTGTTAATGTGTCAACCAATGAATCATGTCCGAAAGCCACTGCTGGACATAGGCCTCCCCAAGGCTCTCCACTCAGACCGGTCTTGTGCTTTTCGCATCCACCGCGTTCCCGCGATCTTTACAAAGTCTTTACTCCATCCTGTTGGAGGCCTACCTACAGCTCGTCCCCCGGTTCTTGTCAAAGTGTGCAGGCCATAAATAGGTACCAACTAATTTAATTACAATTTTGATTACTGAAGGGTAACCATGTCATACTAAAGCGATTCAATTTAGCTTGAGAGAAAGGGACACTGTGTGCTGCTATAGCTCTGTCCTTTTCTCTCTCCTGCCCCCTATTTTACCATACCGACAACGGTGACAGTTCAGTGTGCATGGCGCAGTTTATATGAAACCCAGTGATGGATCAACGTGTTAACTTTGCAATGTATAGCGAATGGTCACCTGTCACGTGTCATTGTCACGATGGTGAAATAGAGGGCTGGTCTTTTTTATAAGTACGACCGAGAATTCGAGCAAATTTATTAAGACCAAAGTGTACAAAATGAAACACCTGATAAAGACACTTAACATAAACATTCCACTTTCAGGGTTCTGTCGTCAGTTATTAAACAGAGAAAACATAGCCTTAAGAAGGCAACGAAATGACTTGGTAATTTACTTGTCGTAGTTAGGAGAATGCGGTCCACATTTGTCATTGTAATAGCCTCGCGCGACAAGCCGTGTCTAGTAAATATGAAGGTATTCTTCGCTTGAGGAAAAAGGCCTTCTTATGATTTGTACAATACATAAGCCTTTTTGTTTACTACGAGCAATTTTGTAAATAATTTTCTAGAGGGAATGAGATATGACAAAGACAAAGCAACATGATCCTTGTGTAAACTTTCAAAACTAGTCAAAATCAACCTTCGACAATCGGAGTTTACAATAGTGAATAGTCTGTAAAGTCGCTTAATGAAATCTGACATAGCTGAGTAAATTGTTTCACAATTGTCATAAAGTCAACAACTAGCAGCCAGTTCAGATTAAATACTTAAATACAACTTTGTTTGATTTTGTTTTAATGTGATATTTGTATTCTATTTCTCTCTACTATGGAGGTGGGAGGACCTTGTGCAGGGTCCGTTCGGGTTGGTACCACCATCTTATCCATTAACCTACCGCCAAGCAGCAGTGTTCGCATTGTTGTGTTCCGGTTTGGGGATAAGACAGCCGGTGAAATGACTAGCATAGAGGCATTCCATCTTCGGCCTCAGGGTTGGCAACGCATTTGCACTCTTAGGATTGCGGTCTTGTGAATGCGAATGTCTATGGGTCACAGTTTCCACTTACCATCAGGTGGCCTGTGTGCTCGTTTGCCTTCCTATGATATAAAAAAATAATAATATATATATAAAGATGGTAACGACATTAATAAAAGGTTTTTAGTGAATGCCGCATTGCATGTAGTTACAATAAATGAACGATCGAACCGCGCTCATTTCTAAAGCCCTTTTTAATATTCATCGCACGATTTTTTCAGAATTCAGATGTACCGGTTACTGGGGAAACAGTTGAAGTTATTTAAACTGGAATGTTTCTGAAAATATAGCGCGGGCCAATAGTTACAGGAATTTCACGAGAACAGAAATAATTTATATGTCAAATGACATTAAATGAATTAATGATGAAGAAGACAATAAAAGAACTTTAAAAGTAAGCTTTAATAACGGATTTATTAAAGGGCTTATTCTTTACCCGACTGCGTCAGAAGGAGGGTTATTTTGTAAGTGTGTACATAAATATTATATTTAATAATTGTAGTTTTAAGTAGTAGTGGTTACATTTAGTTCTTAATTATTCAAATTATTACTGTACTAGTAGGGTATAGAGTTTAAATCTCAACATTTGTGCAAAGTAACCTT
Organism: Acleris emargana; assembly: GCA_927399475.2. Lineage (NCBI taxonomy): Eukaryota > Metazoa > Arthropoda > Insecta > Lepidoptera > Tortricidae > Acleris > Acleris emargana. The sequence continues at coordinate 18,988,461 of OV656837.1, forward strand.
ATTAATAAGCTTTAATAAAACTAAATATATGACAAACATTTCGGACGAGCGATTTTTTTAAACAAGTATTTATTGGTCGAACACAAAAAAAAACAAAGCAGAGAAAAAAACATCATAAAAAAAGATGGCAACAAGGAAAAAAAAAACAATAAAGAATGAAAGAAAATAAACGATGAATATAATGAAGGGGTCCTCATATAAGAAAGGTTTTTCCAACGTATTTTTATTTTTGTTGTCTCGTAAAAACGGTCAAACATACAAGTGACAAATTTGCTATGAATGTTGAACAAAACCCCGAACAAAAACCAACAAATACAAAAAATGGTCAAGTGTGAGTTGGATTCGCGCTAATTCGATTCGAAATCGTTATATAATTATACTTACGTGTGACGCTACAAAACCCTCAGTGCGAGAGTATGACTGGCACTTGACCGTTTTTTTAAACACTTGATGCAAATTTAGGCACATACCATACGTCATTATGTGAATAGAAACGTCACCCAAATTAAATCTTTTATTTCTAGCTGTTGCGGTTGCGGCATCTAAACTTTATTACAGTGTCATAATACTTTAATTTATTATTATTGTTCGCTATTAAGATTTTATCTATAGTCCATTTTGATAGTTACCGGACATCGTAAAGACGAAGGAACCTGACTAATGTCCAGTAAACAGCAATGTTTTTTTGGGGTTCCGTACAAGAAATGAAAAACGGAACCCTTATAGGATAACTCGTGCGTCTGTCTGTCTGCTCGTCCGTCTGTTACAGCCAATTTGCTCCGAATCTACTGGAAAAGCGGTGTCGGCGACTTCAAAGGGTTGTAATGGACACTATTTGAACACCTTAATGTTTCAAAAATAAAATCGCGCATTTTTCTCTTCTGTCCGTCTGTCGATATATACGCTAACGCCAGTAAATGTGGTGTAATAGAAAACTCACATATACCGAAGCGAAGCTTAGAAGAGTGTTTGTTTGTTTGTTTGTTTGTTTGTTTGTTTGTTTGTTTGTTTGTTTGTTTGATCCTTCTTTACACAAATTCATAAGTTATAGCGATATACCACTTATGCACGACAAAGTCGCGAACAAAAGCAAGTAATATAATTTGTACACTTTCACGCCTGATGAATCAATTTTAATATAATTGTTGATAATAATAAATTGAGCCCCAGTATTCCCAGGCTTACTTGAATACTTTTTGATTCAGATTCTGAGAAAAAAAACACATAAGTTCGACCTGTAGACCTGATCTTTCAACGGCTCAACTCCTGTCATTCACGTCTCGGAGATCTTGCTCGGGGCAGACAGGGCGTTAACAATCGCGTTTCTAAGAATAAGAATGGCCCAACTAACTTTCATGTTACGTAGCTCAGAACAATCATGATCAAACAAACTTTCTTTATAAAAAATGTGTTAAACGACAGTGAAACAGTCCATTTGTAAGGAATGTACGATGCGGCAGAAAGATACACAGACACACATTCACACAAATACACATATGGGTATGGCCGAGAAAAATTGTACATAACGATCGTGAACTGGTAACACACGGTAACATACGTGAATGAAGGTAACACACGTGAAATTTGTAAAGCTTAGAGTACACGATAGAGATTTTTCTACAATTTTTATTTGTATTATTTGGGATAGTCAAAATTAGGGCTTAACAACCGTTTTATTTTCCGTAGAAGTTACAGCCACATTGAGACCCATAATAATGGTTACGCTGACAGGGAACAAACTCCATTTACCGGTTTGAGAGTGCTGACGAGAGCGCTCTCTAACCAGTAAATGCATTTCGTTCCCGCAGGATTTGTAACTGGTTAAAAATAAACCGGTTAATTATTTAGGTTAATTTCGAACGAATTGGTTGCATAGGTTACGCTCACAGGGAATGAAATGCATTAACCGGCTAGAGAACGCTTTCGCCATATATCCTAGTCTCCGATCACATGCAGGAAGTAATCTCTAACCGGTAAATAGATTTCGTTCCTTGTTAGCGTTAATTTTATTATGGGTTAGGCTATCAAAGCTAATGTTCCCTTGTATCTTGCTGAAATGTAGCCGAGAGCTAGGTGCAGGCTAAAAAACAGCGCTGTGCAGCTGACCCAGATCGCAGCATATGCAAAAAAAAATGTATATCCCTACCGTAAAGTGTTCACATTTAAACTGTGTTATTTTTTTCTTTTTTGTGACAGTAAATCATATTTTTTTTTATATTTTTTATATTCACACAAATTGATAACCCTTTGCGTAGGGGAATAGAGATCTACCTAAAGTCCTTAGTGCTACTTTAAAATAAATCCAAACTTTAAGTTCAAAACAAAACCATATTTCCATATTTTACAATACAGCTCTCCTGACGATAAAAATAATCGTCTCCACCACAATGAGGATATTAAAAGTGTTAAAGTTGAACCCCCCGGCGCTAGCCCGCGCTAGTACGTGCGGGGCCCGTTAAAATGGTCACGTGCCACTATAAAACTCAAGAGGCCGCGGTGGATACGAAGTTTTTAAGGTTGGTACTTACTCGTTTGTAATAAAGGCGGATTTCTAATCTCTTTGTGTCATGCGAACGACGGATGTTTGCCGTGCAGAGGGAAATGGTGCAGTAAGGACGCTCAGAAATGGGTTTTTTATTTGAAAAATAGAGAACTAGAGTTTTTCACTAGTCGCTACTATTATGATTTTCAATTACATAGATAACGCTAACGCTTCTATGAGATGAATTGTATCTGTGTCCTTTCTTTTTGTAGAGCAAAGAAAACACAAGTAATGACTTTACTGTCGAATATTTTAATCTGGGAGTTGGAATATAAATGTCTTAGTTCATCTTGCTTCTGTATCGTATTCATTATGTTAACTTTTTGATATTTACTCTTTAAAAGTGAACTTTGAAAAATATAACTTCTTGATTTCTCGTGCAGTGGTTCCTGCTAACATATTGTCCGATTCACTGATTTTCCTTCCTGTTTTGAAACTTAATACTTAGTTTTATTCAATCTAGACACGGTAGTGTTTCCGCAAAGGACATTGCCGAGTGTTTATTCACACGAACCCATTAAAGCTCTATGTCTCACCCTCATAACTTTTCCCCCTGTGCAGCTAGTAACCTGATTTATTCACACAACACTTACGCCTGGACTTGAAAGGCCAGTAAAAAAATCATAGTTCTATAATCATAATCATTTAAAGTAATTATTATTTTATAGGTATTTTTCACTATAAGTTTTTTGAAAACCGGCACAGATCACATGATATTGTAACATAGTTAATCGAAAACTGCCAAGTTAGGACTCAAAGTTGCAATAAATTGGTCTGACTATACATATTCGTGACAGTTAATGTGAAACTTAGCACCTTTTTAGATGCCTAATTTTGGTAGCGCATGAGAACTTGGCCTTTTTTAACTTGTGGTTTTGATAGGATAATACCTACTCCACTGCTTTTTATATTGCCGACGGAAGTTGCGCCATATTGCGCGGGTGGCAAGGACAGCGTTATGAAAGAAAGTTTAAGGGAAATTTTACACAGCGGAGGGAAAGTGGCAGTTTAATCTAATCTTATTATTTTTATTTATAAAAAAGAGGCAGACGAGCTAGCGAGTCAACTTATAAGTAAGTAATAATAATTCGAGAAACGTTGCTTGATATGAAATTTCGATAAGAGTTTCTATTTACTTTATGCTTAGCTTTCTATCCTAATTAAAATTCTACAAAAAAAATATAAATGTGTAAGTGTGTTGGTTTGTTACTCTTTCGTGCTACGCTTGGACGGATTTAAATGAAATATAGCTTATATCCTGGATTGACTCGTAGGCTCCACGCATTCTGACTGTGCCTACATGTGCTCATATTATGGAGACAAATCTAATGAATTCAAACTTGCTCGATGGGACTTTGTCAAGTATGGTGGAAATCCTACGAATTTCCGACATCATCATCAGATCAGCTCTGAGACACCGTAATATTGCGTTGGTTGTGGGTTTACACATTGTGTTCTACATTCTAATAACGAACACTGGTTAAACATTTAGACATGGATGCAGTAGTAAACCATTTATAAATCTTACTGACATAAACAAAAACTTTTTATTTTATTTTATTGGAGCGAAGCTCCATTCTTCCCCGATTCGGATTTTTGTTTGACCGCATACTCCTCCCAAACTATTAAAGATATCAAGATCAAATTTAGCCCATAATACGACATTCACCCATAGATGGATTTTCAATGGAAAAAATAGGAAAAAAAGCCAGAACTTCGATTTGTAACACGAGGTGTTACCAGGTTTAATTTTTAACTGTATTTTTCAATTGTTCACATTCCTATTTTTCTGCTACATTACTACCGCAACGCTGTCATATTGCGGTATTGTAATTTGTTTTGTCAACACCAGTTAATGACAGGTGTTTTTATGTATTCGTCTTTTCACTTCGGGTCGGATGCGTGGCTTGCCGTAAAAGGCCACAAACTCTTAGCACTTTCTGCATATTTAAATATGATGGTATAGCACCTATTCCTAATCTATTTATTACACGAAGTTTTCTCGGTGTCTCTACTTTCTTCAAGTCCGCCAGTATAGCGTGACATTTTGTTCCCGTATTTGGCCCGCAGATAAGAACCCATCTATATGGTAAGCTTTTCTTCATCTACTGCTTCTTATTCGCCAAGTACTGGTTATTTTACTAAAACTACATTGTATTGTTTTAGTGTTTTTTTTTACGTCTGGTTTTCTTCAACTGAGTGAGGTAGTGACGTGGGTCTGCCGTAGACTATCGTAGTCTATCGTAGGATCGTGTGCACGTCAGCATCAACCTCAGGAGCCGAGATCGGAGCGTCCCGGGTTGTTTGTCTGTTTCCTGTAGCGGTTAATTGACCTTTCAAGAACTCAGGTACGAGTGTATTTATTCTGGACCGCGGTCGTTTAATATTCATAGACAAATCTATAACTTTCAGAGACAGGGTGTTCCTTCCATTCATAACTTTAAAGCAGCCATGCTGTTTTTTTTACATAGAATATTTCAATTATGAAACCCATGTATGAGGTACTTTTAGAGTTGTTGGTTATTCTGTAGCTCTGCCTACCCCATTCTGGGAATCAAGGCGTGAGTTTATGTATGTATGTATGTATGAGGTATGATGTGAAAGAGGCAGAGTTGTATTTAAACGTCGAGAATTACATGTTATAAACCCATTTAAATTGTTTTAATTTCACTTATTCATCCCGAAGCGCAATACCTTTCTTGATTTCATTTGCGTGAGTCTGTTGCCTTGGAGTTCTAAGTTATTTGAGCTCTAAGTTTTGGCAATTGATTTTCCTCCAAGTTCGACAACAAGGATTCACGACCTAAATTCTCACGTAAGCTAACTGAGCATAAGTATTTTTAGTTTATTAATTATTTGGGTGAATATGTGATAACATGATAACAGCTAAGGATTTTTTCATCCAAAATAGGACATTATTTTCCAAAGATAAACTTACAACAAATTCAACATGAATATAAAATCGTGTCTAAAAGATATTTTTTATTAACTCTTTGAATTTCGGACAGCTGCCACGTTTTCAATCTGCTGGTTTCGATTTAAGTTTTTGCTTTTAAAAAAAATCTATATTAATACTTTTACAAGGTCTTTATAAATGTATGAGTTTTTGTTTTTCGTTTAAAATGTAAATGGTAAAAAAATAAATTGGTTTCGATGGACAAGAATTCTTTTACTTAATTCTTAAATATTTAAAATTTTGAAAGTTTATATATTTTGAAAGGGGTAGGTTTTTATTTTAATAACGCTGTAAAAGCAATATTGTAATAAGGTATATTTTGTAAACCTTTACAGTATGCAATGACCATAAATTGATGGTGCCTGTTTTTTGTATGGTCCGGAAAAAATGTCTTTTTCGACAACCAGACGAGTCTTACATAAAATTTCCATTATTATGGATGTATGTGATTCAGTCGATTTTTAATATAACTACGAGTGAAGCCGCACTACATCTTAGTCCTCAGGGTTGGCAAAGCATTTGCGTTCTTAATATTGCGGTCTTAAGATTGCGGTCTTGAGATGGCGGTCTTGAGATTGCGGCCTTAAGATTGCAGTCTTAAGATTGCGGTCTTAAGATTGCGGTCTTGAGTTGCGGCCTTAAGATTGATCTGGTCTGGATTGGGTTTATAGTTAGTTGTAAAAAGTTGATAATACAAACTCATTCGCATATTTACGACTTTGATAAATGATATGTCATTAGTTTCGTCTCATGCTGGAGAGTTGCATAAAACTCTTCGTTTTTCATTTTGATTTGTAAACCTTTACAGTATGCAATGACCATAAATTGATGGTGCCTGTTTTTTGTATGGTCCGGAAAAAATGTATTTTTCGACAACCAGACGAGTCTTACATACAATTTCCATTATTATGGATGTATGTGATTCAGTCGATTTTTAATATAACTACGAGTGAAGCCGCACTACATCTTAGTCCTCAGGGTTGGCAAAGCATTTGCGTTCTTAATATTGCGGTCTTAAGATTGCGGTCTTGAGATGGCGGTCTTGAGATTGCGGCCTTAAGATTGCGGTCTTAAGATTGCGGTCTTAAGATTGCGGTCTTGAGATTGCGGCCTTAAGATTGATCTGGTCTGGATTGGTTTTATAGTTAGTTGTAAAAAGTTGATAATACAAGCTCATTCTCGCATATCTACGATTTTGATTAATGATATGTGTTAACGACAGCCACCGCCGAACCCTAGCTGACAGCAATGTATTTACACGTGACCCTAGTATATAAGGATACTGTAAATAGTTAAGTTAGTATATAAGTGTTTTATATAGTATTAGGTAGATTTTAGGTATTTAATAAAGATTTTTTAGTTAGTTTTAGGTTTAGAATGGGGATTTAGCTTAGGGAGCCACCTAATATTACGAGCTGTGGATAAACGATGTATAGATTTAAGTTTTTTATGTGTAAGTTAGGTAAAGTCCAGCCCGAACTACAAGCTGGACTGAACCCCGAACCGATCCTTGCTCCCTCAGCTAAATCCCATTAGAATAACTACCAAAAATTTAGGTAAAATAGACCGCCGAACGCGGCTATTGTCCTCCTGACCCGGTAACCTAGTTCCGATATTAGAAGGGAAAAGGTTATCGGGTCAGAGATCCTGAGCCGGACCTAAGCCAGGAAGAAACGAATCAGATCCGAACAGCGAGATAAGAAGTATGATTGATTATGTGTTAGTTTATAAGGAAATATTGAATCAAATTTGAGATAATTTGATAAAGCGTGCGGCCAATCAGACGCAGGCGGTATTTACGGGCGGCGACGGGGAAGAACCTCGGATGTTTCCACCCGAAGGTCGAGTGGAAAGCGCCCGGAAATGCAGGCGCTCTGATTGGTCGTCCCGATTAAGTTTATTGAGCTAAGGCTTGTGATTCAAGCAGAGGATTGGGACTCCTCGGAGGTAGAGGCACTGTTTAAGCCTAAGTGAAATGCTATAAATACGGAGCCAATATTTTGATTGTCGTACTCGGTTTCGCAGTGAATACTCGTTTCATAGTTACTCGTTTAGTTTCGTTTAGTACTCGGTTTCATAGTTAGTTACTACTCGGATTAGTACTCCGTTTCATAGATAGTTAGTACTCGGTTTCGCAGTTTGTTATTACTCGGATTAATACTCGTTTCGTGATAGTACTCTCACCCCGAACCAGGACTGGGGGAAGTACTCGTTTCATTGTTAATACTCGTTTCGTTTCGTTTCGTACTCGGTCTCGTTACAAGCTCTTAGTATTCGTAGTGTTTCGTACTGCACTCGTCGTATACGGTGCATGCGTGTTTGTTAGTCTCTCTGCCCTAAAGTAAAATCGTTTTTGTTTATATTGTTTTAAAGTTTATAGTGTTTAAGTAAATGTAATATCGCAGTGTTTGTTTGTTTTATTTGTAATTTAAATTCATTTAACGTTTTATCTAGTTTCATTTTATTTCCTCTCCTAATTGAGTCGCGTTGCGTTTTTGTTTAGTGTTTTGGAACTCTGAGCTATCGGGGTTAGTCAACTGTTAGCGCGTATCGTCAACAGTTTTATGGTCCTTCGAGCCGGATCTTAACCAGCGGTCGCCAACAGTTTTATGGTCCTTCGAGCCGGATCCGCGAACTAGGATTTGTGATTGTGTTGTGAACCCACGTAAAACCATTAAATATGGTTGTTACGAGGAGCCGGACGGGCGATAGCCTCGAGGACGAGGAAAATCGTCGTCTGATGGAGCAACGTTTAGAAGAGGAAAGGCAGAGATTACTTGAACAAACTCCGCTACGAGGAGGTAACGTCGAGGGAGCACCCGCGGAATGAGCGGGCCCCCTCAGAACCGGGACGGAAAACCCGACCCTCCGGCGGATGAACCCGATGGCCGACTCACCAGTCTCACCCCCGAACCAGGACAGGGGGGAGTTTAGTCGCAATGTCGGATGGGGTGCGCAGCCGCGGGACACCTACGGAGTGTCACCGCTCGCGCCACCCGCGATCCGAGTACCCGAGCAGCGTATGGAGGAGAGGCTCGCGCAAGGAGCGCAACGACCGGCGGATCGTGACCGCGTTGCGTTTGCGTCGAGGCCTGCATCCGTGGCTTCTACCACGGATCTTAAGGTAAGAAGGCGGAGAGCAGAACTGGAGGCGGCAGAGCAGCTCGCCGAGTTGCGTCGTCGTGAACTGGAAATTCAAGAGGAATTGATCCAGAAACGACTCGCCGCAACCATCGAACAGATCGAGGTAGAAGGGTCCCGGGCTGGGTCCCGGGCTGGAGGGTCGGTCGCAGATCCCGCGAACCGGGTGGGCGACTGGCTCGACAACGTGCAGCCCGAGAGAGCAGCGCCGATACCACGCAGGTCACGTGAAGACTCGCCATCGCCGAGGAGAACACGTGACGAGGTAAGAACCCCGCACAGTCAGCGGGACAGATCAGAAGGAAGGAGCCGCGCCATTGATCGACTGACGGATCATCTCGAGACGATGATGAGGCCGCCACCAAGGCAAGTATATGAGTTGCCTATATTTGCCGGAGATCCGAGCGAATGGCTCACATTTTTAAATAGTTACGAACAGTCGTCGCAGCGGTACAAGTTCTCGCCGTACGAGAACGTTGCGAGGCTACGACACGCGTTGAAGGGTGAGGCGCGACAGTGTGTACATCATATGCTCGCGTCATCGACATCACCAGAACTAATTGTCAGAGTGTTGAAAAAGAACTTCGGTAGAACCGATTTGCTGATTGATCGAGCGATCGAGGAACTGAAGAGGATGCCTATAATTGGTCCGAGCGCAACGGATCTAAATGCGTTCGCGACGAAAATCATGAACATAGCATCGACTTTAGTGAATTTAGATAAACGGAGTTACGGAGCTAACTCGTTACTAATAAGGGAGATAACAGAGAGGTTGAGTCCGCATTTGCGCTCGCGATGGTGTGCATATGCGAAAGAAAGATATACTCTAGAACAGAGTGAGTTAATGCTGATGGCTAACTTTTTACTCGATGAGAGCGACGCCGAGTTGGAGTTCTCGCACGCACGGGCGCCGTCAAAGAGGACGACACCCGCGCCACCGATCCAGCGAGACACTCGACGCGCACCGATCCCGGCCGGCGGAGGAGCTTTCCGTCGCCCACAACCACCTAGAGTCAACAGAACCTACACGACAGAAACAGTGAGTAGTTGTTTGTTTTGCGGAGGCGGTCACAATACGCCTGACTGTCGCCGACTTCTTAACATGCCAGTCGGAGCCCGCTGGGACTGGGCCCGACAGAACCGGGTATGCTTTAAATGTGTTAATCAAAAACATCGTCGGGAGCAATGCCCGGCGAGAGGGTGCGGTGTGAACGGATGCCCGCAACCCCACCATCCCGTGCTGCACAAACCCCTGAACTAGCAGCATACATACCAGGTGCCACCTGTGCAGGCGCCACCTGTGCAAGCGCCGCTAGCGCCGGCGCCACGCTTTGCTAGGCCGCTAGCGCCGCCCCGCGCATCGTCGGCACGCGCTGTGACGTCACGAGAAAGGACGCAGCGCGCCGCGGCGTGCGTAACGAACAACGAACCGACGGAGCTCTATGATCCAGAGCGGAGCTTCATGGCGAGCGACACGAACCCCCACATGGTCGCAAACATAGTGTTGTTAAAGGTAGTACCCATTATTATTTCGAGACCGCGATGCGAGGTCAAGACACACGCGTTGCTCGACGAGGGAAGCACCGTTAGCCTTGTGGATGAAAGGTTGGCGGAGGCGATCGGAGCAACCGGACCCGAGACACCGTTACACATTCACGGTGTGGGAAACATGACTTCGAGCCAACGGAGCCGAAGGGTGACAACGCAGGTACGAGGAATCCGAAATGGACCTGTACACGAAATGACGCTGCGGACCGTACCGAACCTAGGCCTACGAACGCAGCGCCTAAATAAAACAGAACTAGGTAAGTACAAGCACCTCGCCGGCCTGAACGAAGCGGCATTTGAGGACGGAGTGCCGTATGTGCTTATCGGTGCCGATCACTGGCACATAATGATCCCTCACGAACTGAGGACAGGGCGCATGAACGAGCCCGCAGCCCTACGAACCGACCTAGGATGGGTCGTGTACGGTACGGTACCGCGGCTCATCCGAACCAAACACACGGAGACGTCGCTACACCTAGCGGCGCGTGAACCAGAGCTGGACGAAGCTCTGAAAAGGTACTTTAGTATAGACTCGGTGGGGATCAAGTTGATCGATAAGAAACGACCCCTCGAGGAACGAGCTGAGAGGATTTTCGCACAAACCGTGAAGAAAATAGACGGACCCCGCTACGAGGTAGGACAACTGTGGCGGGTCGATGAACCCCGAATGCCACCGACGTACGCAATGGCGTTTCGGTGGCTACAGGGGATTGAAAGGAAGATGGACCGTGATCCGACCTTTGCGACGGAGTATGCCGCACAGGTCGATAACCTACTGGTCAAGGGTTACGCCGAACCAGTGGAAGACCACGAACTCACCCAGAACGGGAAAATAGAACCAAGAAAATTAAGGTTGGTATTTGATGCTGCGTCAACAGTCCAAGGACGCAGCCTGAACAATTATGTGTTGGGGGGACCAGAACGCCGTTAATTCGAACACTGGCTGAGAGCGCTCGACAGCGTGGCTGCGCTGCGGGTGCCGCAGTGTTACTTTGACACGGGGGGATCGCCGCGTGAGTTACATGTTTTTGTAGACGCGAGCGCCCAGGCTTACGCTGCGGTAGCCTTCTGGCGAACCGACACCGAGGTGAGTCTCGTCGCGGCGAGGACAAAGGTCGCGCCGACAAAGGCGCTGAGCATCTCGCGACTGGAGCTACAGGCGGCGCTTATCGGGGCACGGCTAGCCCGCGCTATAGCGTCGCATCACAGAACAAAGAACAAGCGCTCAGAACAACGAGAGGTTGGTAATAAGACCCACAGTATGAGCGGTAGCGTACGCGTGCCAGGTGTGCATCCTGCTCCGGGCGCGACCTCAGGTGCCCGCGCTGGGAGATCTGCCACTGGCACGGATCGAGCCATTCCACCGACCGTTCACGAACGCGGCGGTGGATTACTTCGGACCACTGATGGTGACCGTCGGGCGACGGCACGAAAAGCGCTGGGTGGCGCTATTCACGTGCCTCACAACCCGCGCAGTCCATTTGGAGCTGGCGCACTCGCTGTCCACCGGCTCGGCCATCATGGCGCTAAGGCGCATGGCCGCGCGACGGGGGTGGCCGCGGGTCATCTACAGTGACAACGGAACCAACTTCCGGGGTGCGGACGCGGCGCGCCGCCTACCTCGAGTGGCTGCCAGCAATGCGGCAGTACGGGCAGCGGAACGAGATGGAGTGGCGCTTTATACCGCCGGGAGCTCCGAACCAGGGAGGCGCCTGGGAGCGCATGGTGCGCTCCGTGAAGACGGCGCTGACGGCGACACTGACGTCCAGGGCGCCCAAGGAAGAGGTGCTATGGACGCTGCTCGCCGAGGCCGAGCACACTGTGAATGCTCGGCCCCTCACTCACGTATCGGTTGAGGCAGCCGACGAAGTAGCCTTAACACCGAACCATTTTCTACTGGGAGGCTCCACGGGGGTCCCTCTCACTGGCCCTTGTGTGGAAGCCGATCGCCGAACCTGGCGAGCCAGCCAGGCGCTCGCCGACCATTTCTGGGCCCGCTGGGTCCGGGAATACCTGCCGACGCTTGCCCCGCGACGCTCATCCGCGGCGGGCGAGCGACAACTGCAGGTTGGGGACTACGTGATCGTGGTCGACCCCACCCTGCCACGGAACGTGTGGCCACGAGGAGTCGTCGAGACGACCTACCCTGGACCAGATGGCGGCGTGCGGAGCGCGGACGTCCGAACGAGAGGCGGCGTGTTCCGGAGACCGACGACGAAGCTGGCTGTCGTACCGTTGCACCCGGGTCAACATGGCATGTTGACGGGGGGATAATGTTAACGACAGCCACCGCCGAACCCTAGCTGACAGCAATGTATTTACACGTGACCCTAGTATATAAGGATACTGTAAATAGTTAAGTTAGTATATAAGTGTTTTATATAGTATTAGGTAGATTTTAGGTATTTAATAAAGATTTTTTAGTTAGTTTTAGGTTTAGAATGGGGATTTAGCTTAGGGAGCCACCTAATATTACGAGCTGTGGATAAACGATGTATAGATTTAAGTTTTTTATGTGTAAGTTAGATAAAGTCCAGCCCGAACTACAAGCTGGACTGAACCCCGAACCGATCCTTGCTCCCTCAGCTAAATCCCATTAGAATAACTACCAAAAATTTAGGTAAAATAGACCGCCGAACGCGGCTATTGTCCTCCTGACCCGGTAACCTAGTTCCGATATTAGAAGGGAAAAGGTTATCGGGTCAGAAATCCTGAGCCGGACCTAAGCCAGGAAGAAACGAATCAGATCCGAACAGCGAGATAAGAAGTATGATTGATTATGTGTTAGTTTATAAGGAAATATTGAATCAAATTTGAGATAATTTGATAAAGCGTGCGGCCAATCAGACGCAGGCGGTATTTACGGGCGGCGACGGGGAAGAACCTCGGATGTTTCCACCCGAAGGTCGAGTGGAAAGCGCCCGGAAATGCAGGCGCTCTGATTGGTCGTCCCGATTAAGTTTATTGAGCTAAGGCTTGTGATTCAAGCAGAGGATTGGGACTCCTCGGAGGTAGAGGCACTGTTTAAGCCTAAGTGAAATGCTATAAATACGGAGCCAATATTTTGATTGTCGTACTCGGTTTCGCAGTGAATACTCGTTTCATAGTTACTCGTTTAGTTTCGTTTAGTACTCGGTTTCATAGTTAGTTACTACTCGGATTAGTACTCCGTTTCATAGATAGTTAGTACTCGGTTTCGCAGTTTGTTATTACTCGGATTAATACTCGTTTCGTGATAGTACTCTCACCCCGAACCAGGACTGGGGGAAGTACTCGTTTCATTGTTAATACTCGTTTCGTTTCGTTTCGTACTCGGTCTCGTTACAAGCTCTTAGTATTCGTAGTGTTTCGTACTGCACTCGTCGTATACGGTGCATGCGTGTTTGTTAGTCTCTCTGCCCTAAAGTAAAATCGTTTTTGTTTATATTGTTTTAAAGTTTATAGTGTTTAAGTAAATGTAATATCGCAGTGTTTGTTTGTTTTATTTGTAATTTAAATTCATTTAACGTTTTATCTAGTTTCATTTTATTTCCTCTCCTAATTGAGTCGCGTTGCGTTTTTGTTTAGTGTTTTGGAACTCTGAGCTATCGGGGTTAGTCAACTGTTAGCGCGTATCGTCAACAATATGTGATTAGTTTCGTCTCATGCTGGAGAGTTGCATAAAACTCTTCGTTTTTCATTTTGTTTTATGATAAAGTACTGGTAATTAATTTTACTAGCGTTCCTCCGCTATAGCTACATGGTGTCCCCTTAAACAGGGTAGGTATACCAATTTTAATATATAGAGCACTGGCTTATTATACCTCAAAGACGATCACGATATGGAGAATAGGGCGAGAGAATAGATATAATAGATATGGAGCGAATGGCGTTATCCACGTGAGGGCTATAGCCCGGCGGTTCATTCGTTTTTTTGGGTTCCGTACCCAAAGGGTTAAAACGGAACCCTATTACTAAGACTGCGCTGTCCGTCTGTCCATCTATTTGTCACCAGACTGTATCTCACTAACCGTGATAGCTAGACAGTTGCAATTTTCACAGTCGATGTATTTTTGTTGCCTCTATAACAAAAAATACAAAAAAACTATTTAAAAAAATAAGCGTCGCTCCGGTACAACAAACGTGATATTTTATAGATAATGGTACGAGTCCGACTCGCACTTGGCCGGTTTTATTTATTTTGTGTACAAATACATACTCGTCATGCCATGCCTGTTGTACATAAAATATTTGTTTATCACTATTAATTCGCATATAAATAAAGTTATACATAGACAGGCCCTACCAAAAAAAAATAGTAAAAATATTTGTTAAATTTTAATTTAACGAATTTATTTCAGGCACGGAAAGTAGAACCGTAAAGTGCCTGTACAATTGGTTGTACGATGTATCAGGATTTAGTTCCAATCTGCCTATTACTATAAATAATAACTAAATATCTACTTATAACTAAGTTAGGCGTTCACAAACCCACAATAGACTGCAAAAACAATCCGGACTGTATTCGGGTCTTACCCGAAGAACGGTTTCCAAGCATTATCTCCGTTCCTCGGTCGACTGGGTATTGACAACTCCACGGAAATTAAAAACAGAATCCATTAGTTATTTGGCCTCTTCTGTCTATTGGTGTCTGGTTATTTAGTGTATAAATAGCTGGCGTTCTATTTTCGAGTATTCTCTATAACTTGTCATAAAATAATGGGAATTTTAATTGTCAATGGTTTTATTTTACTCGGTCAAACCATATTAATGTTGTCATGTTATCGTATTACCTTTGTTAAGATTGCTCTTATTTCAGACAAAGTACGACCGAGTTAAAAAAAAAAGAAATATTCATGGATTTTTAAATCGCATTGCTCAACAAAATATGAAAATACGATAAGAGAGAGAGAGAGCGAGACCATATTATGTAATTGTACAATTCAAATTAAAATGGGCCAAGAAATACAGATGATACAAGGTATTTAGATTTAGATTTATTTATTTCATAATATAAGATACAGTTATATTGCACACATGTCAATTATACAGAATTCATATTATGATCGTCAAAGAAGTAAAAAACAAAAAAAGTAATGTAGCAAAAACCAATGTCAAAAATGAATGGATTATAAAACACAAATAATAATAAAACGAGTCACAAAGTTAAATATATAAATGGTAGTACAATAAACAATGTCAAAATTATATATATAGGTATTATAATGTCAAAATTCAGTGTCAATAAATGTTCCGGCTCGAGCGCCTGCCAGGAATCTCCGAGTAACGACACGCCAAAGCTATCGAAAACACTCAAAACGTTAGGCATTATTTGAATACGTGACGCGGCTATGTGCATGTCACCCACTTGCCTTCAAGCCGCTGTACGAGCAACACCGAATATTATACGCAATTTCTTTTGTATCTCCGGCATTTTTATTTTGGCACCAGATATCCGCTAAAGATAGAACAATAAATTCACTTACAGAGTAAAATGCATTATCTAACAAAAGGTTTTTCAATCGACGCTTGAATTTTTCGTCACTGGACTCATTTTTTAAGGACATGCTACATATCGATAAAAGTTATCTTTTCATTTTAAACAGCTAATCCGATCAGCATGGTGACCCCATGTGACAGGTCGGCCATACAAACGCCATTTGTGCTAGAGAGAGATAGGAACAAATCTATGTTGGCTTATACGAGTATGTTGGTTCTTTTAAAGCTATTTAAAAAAAAAACAATAGCCTGAAGCAGTTTACCAGGATCAAGAAATAACTCTTAAAACTGGTAATAAGTAATTTTTACTTAAGTTTACATACATACATACATAAACTCACGCCTTCATTCCCAGAGTGGGGTAGGCAGAGTTAAAGAATTACTAACAAGTCTTAAAACTTCTTGATAATTCTGTAACCACATTTTGCACAAGTAGGCTAAGAAGTAGTTAAGTTTAACAAGTAATAATAATAATAAAATAATAAATATCAGGGGACAATCTCACAGCAATTGACCTAGTCCCAAACTAAGCTCTAGGCTTGTATTATGGGTACTAGACAACGATATAAATACTTATATAGAGAAATACATAGAAAACATCCATGACTCAGGAACAAATATTCGCGCTCATCACACAAATATCTGCCCTTACCGGGATTTGAACCCAGGACCGCTCGCTTCGTAGGCAGGGTCACTACCAACTAGGCCAACGCGTCGTCGAGTACAGTTCAAAGTGATATGAAGATTTTAACTTACCAGTAATGAACAAGGATCAATAATGGACACTTGATTCTTTTGTTACAGAAGGGGTTATTCGTTTATTTTGAGTCAGTCAATTTGTAACCTCATGATATTTTTATTAAGCCTTCAGCTAAAAATGTGTAACATTGGTGCCATCATCGTATAGGCGTTCAATTTAATCAACAGCCAGGGTGTGTAAGGTGAGGAAGGTGGGGGAGGGGGTGAGGTACGAAAAATCTCGACTAGTTACCATTTCCCCCTCCCCGCACCTCATGCATACGCCGGCTATCAAGTAAGTTGTACACATTATAATAATTTGACATATTTGTATAGTTTTCGACGTTTTCATGTAAAAGTGTAACGTGACGTAATTTTGTTTAATTAAACAGCCAAAAACACAAATAAAATCAAACATTCGAATGAAAAGTATTTTCTTTAAAAATATTTATTTACTTTCTAATTATATAAAATGTTTTGTTCTCCAATTACTTGCTTCCCGAAGCAGTAAACAACATGAAAAAAATATCATAGAGAAACCGCATTAATTATGCCGCGGGCTTTTTCCAGCGCTTTCAAGAAAATCTTCGCTTCTAAAGGCATCAATGTCGACGGTTTTATCAGTGTTATTTTCCAAGAAAAAGCCAACTATAAGCAAAGAGCGTTGAGACATTTCTATAAAGTAGAACAGCGAATACGACTTTTATTCTATTGAATAGTTAAAAACCTTGGATGTTATGCTCTTAAGAGTATTCGGTCGTTCGTATATATAGCAGCGAGTTTAAGTAGTTCCGTCAGAGAGTACAAAACACATTTTAGCGCGTGCCTTCTCAAATCGGCAACAGGGCTTCTGTCGATAAGATCGAACGTATAAGGCTGCCAAATTGAGAATGCTCGCGCTAAAAGATGTTTTGTACGCTTTGACGGGACTATTTGCCGGTTTATATAATCTGCGCTTCGTTAACTCGTTCGACCAACCAACGCAGTTTGTAAGAGAATAACACTCCTTGAATGGCAACCCCTACTCTTAAAGCTGATCTGTATTTAAATGGCTCAACCAATTCTCATGAAATCTAGCTCAGAACCATTTTCCAAAGTAAGTTACAGTATCTTGCATGCTATGTCAAAGTACAAGAAATAGCATTGACATTTTCAAAATACACACCATATAATAAATAATAGCAATAACAATACAGAACTAAGGGATAATTATAGGTAAGGATCGTTTTAAAAAAAGCAAATTTAATTTTTTATTTTTCATTTTGCACTTGACATATCGTCGGTGAAACTGCAAAACCGCGTAAGTAACATTTTTAATAAGGAGCAAAATGCACCTTTTTAATAACAAGGTAAGGTTTATTTTGCTCTGTCATAAATTTGTTAGTGATATTGTAAGCAATCACTTGAATAAATAAATACGAGTAAGTAAATAAGCGGCCTGATTCGTTGTCAAAGATCATTCCATGGCAAATACATTGTAATTATCATATTCCTGAACATTGGATGTTCCCTTTGTATGTATTTCTCTATAGACGTATGATAATCGTCGTTACTGCTGATAGAAGAAACCTGAAACTTAGATCTAGACTAAGTAGGTGGTAGATAGGTGTCTTACAATTACATTCTAATTCGAAAGAATATATAATTTTAAGAGACTGATTTCATATTTTTTTTATTTGACCCATTAGTTTTGTTTTAATATCTTTATTTATTTAGCAGACATTTTATGGATGACTTGATAATTTTAAATTTAGCTTGGCATTTTCTAATAAATTACAATGAAATGATATCTAATGATAAAAAGTGGTTGTAATAGTGTATTTAAAACATACAATTTCGAGCGGTTTTCGCCTAACCCGTAAGATATACCTAGAGCTTCAAGTCGAAAACGAAAGTCAAACAAAGATTTAATATACTTTCGTCAAAATATGCGAAATTGATAAATATTTCAATTACTTAATAATGCAGAACGGCTTTAAACCCCTATTCCTCGAAATGGTTTTCGAATTTGAGTAATTGCTTGTGTGCATTCCTCTGCCATAAGATCAATTTATTTATTTATTTATTTATTGATAGGAAATCCCACACTTACAAGTACAACATACGGAACAAAAGTAGGAAGCACAAAACCAATTAAAGGATTTCACATGTAGAGACTGAGTAGCAAATTTAAAGTTTAGTAAAAACTTCAAAGGTACACGCACTTACACAAAAACACTAGCGCAGGTATAATTAAAACTACTGCTAAATACCAGCCAGAGGTAGATCACCAAAAGGTTCTCTTTCCTACATAGGTACATATATACATACCTTCACGCCTGTAATCCCAGAGTGGGTTAGGCAGAGCTACAGAATTACAACTTTAAAAAATTGTTCATAATTCAGTAACCACAATTTGCACAAATAGGCTAAGATGTTTACCAGCATATTAGTGACAGGTTGCAAGCCCATCGCCTAACAGTACTAACAAGCCTATATTCCCTTAGTCGCCTCTTACGACATCCACGGGAAGACATGGAGTGGCACTATTCTAACCTGGCAACCACACGGGGAACAATTATTATCAATAAATAATCATGTAAACAGAAGCGCAGTGAGGGTGGGTTTTCAGTCACTAAAGATTACATTACTAAAGAGAAAAATAACAAACGCGGTAATCGTCGGACGGAGGGGCCTTCCTGAATCATGATTGATGGTCTAACTTTACAGACTTTACTAGACATGGAGTGGCACTATTCTAGCCCTGCAACCACACGGGAATTCGCTTCGCCTCCCCTCCTTTCCTTCGCCTTTATTTTTTTATGATCATCCGCTGATGTTAAAGACAAGGCAAAATAATGAAGATCACTCCCATTTCTTTAGCTATTCTGTATTCAGAAAGGTCGAGGTCGAATTAACAATGGAGATATTATTGGAGGACTTCGGTATATTAGCATAGTAACAAGAATGGGTGGAGCGGAACTGTGCCCGGTCGTATTACGCAAATGGGTACAGATAAATCGCAATTGCCTATCGTTGCGAGAAGTGTGTGTGTGTGGATGTACAAAGAGATGATAGTTGCAATAGACACACAACACAACTACTTAACACGGTATTTATCGGTAAGACCTATTGTAACCTATAATTAAAATGTACCTACTGTTACGTGTTTTGTTTTTTGTTCAATAAAATAGTGTTTTATGTAACTGGTACATAATGAAGCTTCTTAAGGTACGAGTGCCGAGGTTAGAGTGCAAGCTTGCGAGCGCTCTAATTACAGGTACTTTTACTAAAAGCTTAAAATGATACTGTCAAAAATAAACAATAGCTAACTTTTCTTGTATACGTCTCCTCGATTTTTCTGCGAACAAAAATTTATTAATAAATGTTTACAAATTTCATGAAAATTTTAATGGATATTAATACAGTTCTAACAATTTATCATAAAAGTTGGAATGCCAAACGAAGCTCCATTTGGTTGATATCAATATTGAACGTTACAATGGTAACCAAATAAAAAATCGATGGATAATCATCTAGTTTTAGGAATTTAATAAAAATGTAATTTTATACAAATAATTAGCCTCAAAATTAATTTTGTTCAATGTAATTTTTGATTAGTATTTAAATTATTTTTAACGCCAAGAATGATATTCGGATTGACCGTAACCATGGTAATAACAATGCTATAATAATTATTATAGAACTGTTACCATGGCAACGCTCATTATAGAATTGTTTTCACGCTTCGGTCACGAGTAGTAAAAGTACTTATTTGTATCGTATTGTACCATGTGTGTGTGCACCGAAACAATTTTTAATCCTCGACGGAAAGATTGAGGTATTTAAAGGTATATTATTGCAAAATGTATCATACTGAGTCTAAGAGTTCACCTTACGTTAAGTTGTAATGAAAATGTAAAAAATGAAATTGAATAACTTTATATTGTTCTTTTTTTCAGAAGTTTTGAGGTCTTATTTTCATTATTTCAACAAATTGAACAATTGAATAATCAAAATACCACATACCCCAAATCGTAATCCACCTTTCTACCTACTTAGTCTAAATCTAAGTTTAAGGCTTGTTCTATCAGCACTATCAACTATAATCATTGATTGATTGATTGATTATTTTATTGATAAATATAAATTTACACGTCATTTTAAAGTACATAAGCAGTTAATAGGAATTCATATTCATACATCAACTATTTATCAATTACAACTACCCTTAACCTAGCTTGCCACTAACAATGGTTATATCAATAATGGTTATATTAATGGTTATATAATAAATACATACAAAGGAAACATAGGAATATGATCATCACAATTTATTTTTCATCACACTTGCATGTAAACAGTATCTAAACATACCTACAGGTTAACTTGGCCGCAATGCCCCATATAAAACCCTCGACCTTTCTTCTTACCATGAAACCCAAGGTCGGTAAGTATTTTTTTTAAAATTTATAGCACAGCACACAGGTCATGCAAGTTCAAGCAAAGAGTTTATACGCAATTGTAAAATTGTCTTAAAATGTTATTTAAACAGGAATTTTATTGCAATC
This sequence comes from Acleris emargana, assembly GCA_927399475.2. Lineage (NCBI taxonomy): Eukaryota > Metazoa > Arthropoda > Insecta > Lepidoptera > Tortricidae > Acleris > Acleris emargana. The sequence continues at coordinate 19,009,414 of OV656837.1, forward strand.
TCGCTACATGTTACTTAAATACTCAATTAATATTCTTAATAATCGATTTTAATAGTTTTCTGTAACAAAACGTCGTTTTTTTTTTACACTCCTTCAGGACTGTATGTATACCTACGTAAGTATATTTTGCCCTTAACGTTTCTGAACGAAACATTTGTATAATCTGTGGAGTCCACCCGCCATCCGCTTAAAAAAAGTTCAAGTAATTTAATTCGTAATAATAGTTGTGCTGACTTGTGTATTTATTTACTCGCAAATGTGATGAAAAACATCGTATGTTTCACGGGCGGTACGGGAATTACGTACCTCGCTCGACTCAGAAAGCCCTCAGTCTTCGACTTCGGGCTTCTACTAGAGCCTCGATCGTAATTCCTTACTTACCGACCTTAATACACAATGTACTATTTCATGGACTGACATTTGATATCGAATCAGGCCGCTTATTTACCTAAACATGCTCAAGTGAATAATAAAAATTAAATTAATTAATTGGGCAGACAATATTATCAAATTCAACATTTGAAATATTTATGAGGGTTCTTTTACAGCCGTACTGACCTCCTATCCTAAGCTAATAAGCAGTAAGTCAGATAAAACTCCTGTAGCAATATCAACCTTATTACTAAGAGAAGAGAACTAAAACTGCTTTGGTTATTGATTTTGGGATACTGCGTAGTTTAGGACGGCAGCGTAGTGGCCACGCTTGAAACAACCAAAAGGCACGATTGAAAATAAGACGCCTTAATTCACTGGTGTAACTTTTAAATGGTGATGAACATACCTGGGATAACTCGGGGCAAGTTCTAAGGATTTGATATCGATAAAAAAATGTCGATATAATTAAATTAATGCATGTGCACATTGATCATTCTCGATTACTGTAAAGAGGTTCGATGTCATATCTGATATCGAGCCTCTTAAGATAATAAAAGTATGCGGATGTCATTTCAATCAAAATGACAATTTACCGTCAGTACCATTCATATTCGTACGTTTAGCAGTTTAAAGTGACAAATATGGAAAACTTATGGAAAAAATATTGATTGTATATTATTTAAACCGTTGTAAAATAAACATATCGCTGCTTATAAACGAAAGGGCCACAAATCAAAATTTACCAAAATCAGTTTTAATTAAAAAATGTGGCCAAAATCGTCCTTATTTTCATATTTCACGAAGACACCCATCAAAATCGACTTCTTAATCGCAATTCTACGCATGCGCCCTTTTGGCATTTTTACGCATCGATGGCTAAGTTCAGAGCAAAGCGGCCATCTTTTTAGTTGCGACCCGACAGTCAGCGCGAGCGCACATCAGTTTGGGATAAAGGGCCACATTCCGAAAAATTACACATCTTTTGAGTGAATTTTATGGGTAACAGGGCCACATTTGGGAATGCAACCGTTTCGCATATAAAAAACAAGTAAGTACTCTATTATTTTTAAGACTAAAGTGCCACGTTTTGGAAAGTGTTCGTTTCGCTTTTAAAAACAAATAAGTACAGGATTATTTTTAAGACTAAGGTGCCACGTTTTGGAAAGTGTTCGTTTCGCTTTTAAGAACAAATAAGTACAGGATTATTTTTAAGACTAAGGTGCCACGTTTTTGAAAGTGTTCGTTTTGCTTATAAAAACAAATAAACACAGGATTATTTTTAAGTCCAAGGTGCCATGTTTTGGACAGTGGCGGTACTGCCATATAAGCCCAAAAGCCGGGCTTGCCTTGCCTTACAAAAATAACTATTCATTAAATCCACGTAATGTATTAGATAGGTATTTCACCTTCGCGCGCCGCGCGCTCTCACTAAATTCTTCAAATCAAATTACATGCAACAGTAGTACCTACTAAATTTTACCGCGCACCGCCGGCCGCCACCTACGCAGCACAGCGCTCAGCGCTGTGCGGCAACCAGTCGAACTATTCATGACGCGGCTAGCTCGTATCTAATGACAAGGTACCCAAACAACACAACTTCAACAAAAGCTACACCATCCAGCTTGCTGAGGAACCCACTGACCAGTCCAGTATACATGAACTACGCATCTATACGGATGGATCAAAGACGGAAAAGGGAACAGGTGCAGGAGTGTACTCACCCGAAATTAACATCAACATATCAACAGCCTTAGGCGAATACAGCTCTATCTACCAATGTGAATGTACTGCCATATTACAGGCTGCCAAGGCAGTGGCTAGGCGGGGTATCAAAGACCAAAAAATTCGAATTATTTCCGACAGCGCTGCGGTACTACGAGCCCTAGACAACAAAATAATACAATCCGGGCTCATACTAGAGTGCCACTCAGCATTGGAAGTGATAGGTTTAAATAACCAACTCACGCTACAATGGATAAAGGGGCACAGTGGATCTCTAGGTAACGATGCAGCTGACCAGCTGGCTAGGAGAGGATCGGACCGCCCAGCGGTCGGTCCCGCTCCAATGCTTCCATTAGCATTTAACCAGCTTAGATCATGGTTACGTCACAGAACACTCGAACAACATGCCAATCAATGGGCAAATACCAGTACATGTAGACAATCAAGGGAGATTGTGCCACACCCGGACGCGCGTCTAACAAAGCGTCTCCTATCACTAGATAGACATGCCCTACGAATAATTGTAGGAAACATTACTGGACATTGCTCGCTTAACAAACATTTGTATGTTCTAGGTATGACCGACAGCCCCCTATGCAGGGGATGCCTGTCGGCCGACGAAACAGCCCCCCACGTAATCCTGGAATGCGTAGGTGTAGCCGCTCAACGGACTGAAATCCTCAAGACACCGAGGTCACTCCGAGAAGCCTGTGGAGATACCAGGAGGATCCTGCGCTTCTGGTCGGAGTTAGGCTGGCTAGACTAATAGCTGGTGCCCCTACGCACAATGGCCCGACATACACGGGCTGAGTGCGGAAAAAGGAGTCCATCACCATAACCATAACCATAGCTCGTATCTCGCTCGCACGTATTGGCTTGCAATCGGGCTTTCATATTCTCTGTCTTACCCACCGAAACGGCATATGCCCAAATACGACTGTTCGTGTATTAATATGGCAAATAGTATGAGAGTTTATGCCATGCTTGCGTATGAAGTTGTACACGAGTCCATAGTAAATGCGAAATTCGCTTCGCGCAGGTGCGGAGCGCGCGTTGAGCCGCGTTAGCGGCCAACTTCACTTCATTGCTATTTGTTGACAAATGCTTTTATTCACTTGTTGAATAGTTTGTTTAAGGCGTTGAGCAGCGCGGTCAGTGCAATAATAAGTTTTTTTTTGTGGTGTTGTGAGTTGTGATTCAATTAGATTGACAATGGAGGATGTAGTCCCGTGTGACTGTGATAACTTAAAGTGTGCACAAACTTTGCTTGTCAACGGAAAGGTAAAATGTTTGAACTTTGTAGAGAAAAAGGTACTTATGTAATTTTTAGGTAGGTAATTGAAATAAAAGTAAGTACTTATTGCTTTCTCCCCAGACAAGCAAAGTTAAAAAAAGAAGTTGAACCTTTATTTTATTCTCTCAAACAAACCAAGCTGCTTTTTTCAAGGCCACCGAAAGTATGCAATTGCTGATATGTCTGTAAAATTATATCTAGTGGTAACATGCCTTCAGGGAGCTAGGCACGCCTAGGGTTTCAGAATAGGGCAAGCCGAGAGATATGTTTTGTAGTTTTTACGGTTGTTATGGATAAATTTATCTTGTTACCACATTACTGATCAATCTTCACTTCACTCTGCAGTTGTATAGGCATTTGCTTACGTGTACGAGCTCACCAAAGCTCCCTGAAGGCATGTTACCACTAGATATAATTTTACAGACATATCAGCAATTGCATACTTTCGGTGGCCTTGAAAAAAGCAGCTTGGTTTGTTTGAGAGAATAAAATAAAGGTTCAACTTCTTTTTTTAACTTTGCTTGTCTGGGGAGAAAGCAATAAGTACTTACTTTTATTTCAATTACCTACCTAAAAATTACATACCTATTTCGTACCGTACCTATTTCGAAAGTAGCGACACAAGCTCTAAAAAATGACCCCTATTCAATGAAGTTTTAGACTCATCGTGACCTGTAATTGTATAAGCTATGATTATTGTGATTCCTATAATTAGTGTGAATTTATGCCTGTTGAGGTTTTAAAGCATTTATTTTTGTTAACTACTTATTTTGTATGGTGCCAAAACACTATTTTTGTGATTAAAATTTAAGTTTTTGATTAGGTAGTATAAAAAATGACAATGTGCAAAGGAAATATTTTTTTTGTTATTTTTTTTATTATAATAATGTCTTCATTCAATATGGTTGTGATGAATTTTTTTAATAAAACACCTTTACTTTTTCTACTTGTGGCCTTTTATTTAAATTATTTATTTACTTGTTACAAAAAAATTATATGCTAAACGGACTTATGTGCTGCTAGTCGTCTTTGGGTTATAGTTACCTAAAATTAAAAATAAACCAGAGGTAGGGAATTAAAATACGCGTCGAAAGTATTATAACACAAAAGCATTGAAAGTAGGAGTTCCGAAAAACAAATAAAAAAAGTAAATAAAATTTTAATTGTGCTGTCCTCAAAAAAACTTGATTTTGATTTGTGGCCCTTTCGTTTAAAAGCAGCGATATAAATATACGTGTTAATTTATTTATTTTGAATCTAAAAATGAGGAGAAAATAAGTAATATTTATTTATGTCGAATAATATTTAGATGATGGCAGTAACATCGATATATTTTATGTCGATAAAATATTTTGCTACATCACTTTCGTACAGATGCCCCGAGTTAGCCCAGGTATGGTGATGAATGCTAGTGATGATCATGATAATACTCAATACTTACTTAAATGGTTATTGTATTCCGCAATGTTAACGTTTTGCCCTCAGACCACACATCCCGTCAGGTGCCCTATGTGGTTGTTTGCCTTTTTTAGGGTTCCATACTCAAACTAGGAACCCTTATAGTTTCGCCATGTCCGTCCGTCTGTCCGTCTACAGCCTAGCTCAGACTCTTTGTACAGTCAACAGCATAAATAAATGATCATTTATGTACCTTGTCACTTTAACGTTGTGTGTGAAATGTTATACAAAATTGTGAAACGATTGAAAGCGACAAGGTACATAAATGATCACTTATTTATGCTGTTGAGTGTACTAGAAAGCTGTAATTTGGCCTGAATATACATATTAATCACGCCAAAAAAAATGAAAAACAAAATCGTGAAAAAAAATTTTTTCTTGAGTACCTGCCCTACACGTAACATGTAAGTTAAGTTAAAGGTTTCATTGGTTTGTACATATTAACGGCTCCGGAACCCTACACTGAGCATGGTCCGACAAGCTCTTGCCCGGTTTTTCATGTTATAAAAAACAGTTTTTCTTTTAATACCACCGCAACTTTTCGAAAAGCAATACCTTCCTTAGGGACTAGGAAGTCAGGTCACGTGCGTGGCAGAACAATATTTGGAAATGACTTTGTACGAAATTGAGACAGTCATAGCAACACTCACCGGCAAGTTTAGCGGAAGATCAAGATTGTTGAAATTGTAACGTGTAAAATTAAACCCTATTAATACTGCCGGTGGGTATATATTAATGAACAAAGACATAAAATCTAGATGAGAACCATCCCGATCAAACTAGAATTATTAAAAAAAAAACTTCTTCCAAATCAGTCCATCAGTTCAGGAGCTATGATGCCACAGATAGACACACATATACTCAGATACACATACATACAGATAGACACAAAAAACGTATAACTAGTATTTTTTTGCGGAAATTTAAGATTCTATCTTTCATGTTTTCTTTATTAATTACTAGTTTCTGCTCGCAACTTCGTCCACAAAGAATTATCGTTATTGGGCCATCCCATGCTGCGGGGGATTTTGATTATCGTTCTTCCCTGAAATCCAGAGTATTCCTAATGTCATCCAATCTGTACATCCGTTGGAGCGTGAAAGGGTAACAAACTAACACATACACACACAAACTATCGCTTTTATAATATAAGTGAAATGAGATATCAATGATGTATGTATATAAATATTTTTTATAAGTGCGGATTAAGGTTTACTTGTGGGAGGACCTTGTGCAGGGTCCGTCCGAGTTGGTACCACCATCTTATCCATTAACCTACCGCCAAGCAGCAGTGTTTGCATTGTTGGGTTCCGGTATGGGGATAATACAGCCGGTGAAATGACTAGCATAGAGGCATTCCATCTTAGTCCTCAGGGTTGGCAACGCATTTCTTAGGATTGCAGTCTTGTGAATGCGAATGTTTATGGGTCAAAGTTTCCACTTACCATCACGTGGCATGTGTGTTCGTTTGCCTTCCTATGCCATAAAAAAAGTAATTAGGTAAACTCTTCATACTGGATTTGACATAATACTCGTACGTTGAAGGAAAATCCGATGACATCGTCAAAATAAATAAATAATCCATCAAAAGGTCGAATTAACAATAGGTACTCAATAGCCAAAAATAATGAGTAGCTACCCTATGGGAAAACCAGTAAAGTGGCTATTAAATGGTTAGTAAATTTGTAATACATTTCGATGTTCAACTAACCAATAAATATATTGGTTATCCTTCATTCAGTGAACTCGACTCGCGTAATTCAAAGGTCAGTCATAAATATAATTTAAATCTAAAACTTCTATTACATCCCTCTGTTTTAATTGGATTTTCGAAATCGCGGGACGTTACGGAAAATTTATATTTCGACGAGGGTATAATTTATGTTACGTCAATTTAAATTAACGTGATTATGTGATGAATTCAGTCAGCTGATCTAATATTTAATATTCAACGATAGACTAATTTTTGAGAAACTCGTAATGCCAATTAAAATCTAGAGAAAGACACCAGACTTCTTAATTACCTAATAGGATTTTTGTATGGAGCTTGGCTTTATCATGTGAAGAGGCTAGAACCTCCATTCATCACGGTAAAGGGTAGATTTTTGACGGCAAGTATTTTTCGTCATTTCGGTGGCCATTTTTTTAAAGGTTTTGTGTATAATTAAACAACCGTTTTACCGTGTAGAATCTAGTCCCTGCGCTGTCTTCTGTGCTTCTTTTATATCATTTTATGTAAAAGCTACTGTTTGACACAGGTCTCCTCAAAATTAAAAAAATAAACTTTTGACATTATTTTTATTTATTTAAATACGAATTTTGAAATTTAATTGAAGATTGTTACCTATTTACTTAGTTGGTTTCATGTTTATTATTATAGGATTATTAGCAGATTTTAGACGATAACTTTAAACTACTAAAACGCTTACGTAATGGCGACTACTTACGGAGCCGCTAATAAACGGCTGAACTGTTTTTTATAAAACCTAGCTAAAAACCACCCCGACTAAACTTTTTCTGTCAAAATCAGTCCTTCCGTTTGGGAGCTTCAATGCCACAGACACGCAAATACACATCACATCCCTTTTTTTTCGTTAGGGGGTGAAAACATAAACCAGAAAATAAAAGTAGGTATACATACATACATACATAAACTCACGCCTTTATTCCCAGAGTGGCGTAGGCAGAGTTACATAATTACCAAGCACTCTTAAATAAGTTGTTGATAATTCTGTAACCACGTTTTGCACAATCAGGCTAAGATGTTTACCAGTGTATTAGTGACAGGTTGCAAGCCCATCGCCTAAGAGTACTAGAAGCCTTTATTATTCCCTTAGTCGCCTCTTACGACATCCACGGGAAGACATGGAGTGGCACTATTCTAACCCGGTGACCACACAGTAGGTATTGAAATAAAAAATCAAGCCACAACAAACCCAGGCCAAGAAAAGCATGCAGCTTTCTAAAATTCAAGCAAACCCAACAAATATTTACACCATTGCGGCAAACGGTATCCTTCCAAAATTATTTAGGATTCTATTCACATTGTATAAAAATGCTGTACAGATGCTTAGCACGGACGCAGCGACGAGAGAAAAATGATAAATAGCACTGCAATCCGAAGTACTGGTATTCGTGACGACGGCACGTGCTAAGTCGACTTTAGACGTCGGGGATGTCGGGAGACGTCGGGAGTTGTCGGGGCCCGTCGGAAGTGGTCGTGAGACGGCTGTTGTGTTGTAATCCCCCGGCGGCGGTTTATTGTTGAAACTGGTGAGAAAATCTCGACCATTTTTGAACGTAAATCAAAGTATCTTGACCACATATTTCGAGTCTTGGGTACACTACTATATTTCTGATTTTGTAAAGCCTTAAAGTAAGTAAGGATTAAAGTACAGTATTATCATAATTCGTAAAGTTACTTAAAAATATATCAGAAACTTAAGTGTTTCATAATTGTTAAATACTTATATTTAACAATTTAAATATGGACATAGTTGTCCAGAGATAGTACCCATAGTAAAAACCTAGAGCTTAGTTTGGGGCTAGGTCAATTTGTGCGAGGTTTTCAGCCAATATTTATTTATTATTATTTTTTGCATTAAAAATATGATTTTATTTTATTATTATTTTTTAAAGCCTGATTTTGCAAAATGTGGTTACAGAATTATCAACAAGTTTTTAGAGTTGTTGGTAATTCTGTAGCTCTGCATACCCCACTCTGTGAATGAAGGCGTGAGTTTATGTATGTATGTATGTATATAATCACTCTAGGGCAACATTTTTAACGGTTTGTCAAGTGTTCACTAAACGCCAAGACTGATATCCGGAATGACCGTAACCTGGTAGGTAATAACAATGCTATATTCATAATAATTATAGAACTGTTATTACCATGGCAACGCTCATTATATAATGGTTTTCCCGCTTCGGTGACGCTAAAGGTGGTATAATGATACCGTTAACGTTATTAATATTAGCGGTTTATAGTACGGGATTAGAAAAATAAATAACTATTAAGGTTCCCGTTGATTTCAGGCAATGGTTTAATTTTCGTTTTTATGTAATTCAATTCAATTTCACTGATTTAGCTTTTTCTCGTCCATCGCCGTCGGCGCTTTATTGTCAAAAATCATATTAAAATTGTTACTTAAGTAAGTAATTACTTATCTTGTCTATAAAACCGGCTGTTAGTATGGTTAGAAACTGATAATAGAATATAGAGCGATCTCTTGTCAATCCGGTGGCCCTGAAAACCAGCGTAGATAGTAAGTAAGCCTTACATCATGCTGCAACCATTTTTGGTATCATATTTTAAAGTGTTTTTGTGTTTTTTTGAAGATTTTTTTTATTTTATTTTAACGCCATTACTTTTCTATATCTTCTTTTATAACACGTTCAATCTCTAGCTTGTCTCAATTCCATCGATATTTTGGTATTTTATAATGTCCAACCTTAGATTAAATAATATGCAAACATACATTATAAGCCATAAAAATATATTTCATTACATACATTTTCAATATACAGAGCCCGTAGCACGAGTCGCACAAGTGGATTTAAAATCAAAACCAGCTGGCACTGTATTTGAAATCTTAACAAGTTGGGACGTGCTTGAAATACATTGCCTGCACTTTGGATTGAGTAGTGAAGCGTTGCTTGTGTATGAGCCGAATTGACCACTAATAAAAAAAAAATACACTTGCTGGTTTCGTTTTCACAGCTCAACGTCTCTACCGATCGACGTGGGTAAAAACTAAGCCTTATTCATAATCGCACAATAAACCGAGTTTAGTTAAAAAAAATCGTCCCCTTTTGCCATATTCAAATGTCATAATTAATAGAATAGAATAACCTTATTTCAGGCTTTTATATTCACAAATACACAGACTAGCATACATAACAATATGTAACATAAAATTAAAACAACTATTACTACACTTTCACGCTACGAAATCGCTGAAATATGACACCCCTCGGTCCTTATTGGGAATTGATACCGGGACCGATTACTATGAAGGCAGAGTCACTACTACACTATCAACAAGATCTCCGCTGTACGTATTGCCCGACGGACGAAACAAACGACACCACACAGCCTAAACACAAAATGAGGAACATGAAGTGTCTTAATTTAACAATAGTTCAGCCATTTTGGTAATTTTAAATGGAAAGTTTGCCAAGACTTTTGAAAATTGGTTATTTTATAATTTACGAGGTTCTCTTTCCGAATTTTTACTTTGAGACTACGTATTTTTGCTGATCGCGTCCGTATATTGGAAAAATGGCGCCAAAAATAGATTTATTTATTTATTAAAATTTTATTGCGCAATACAAAAAGTAAGCACAAATAGCGAACCTAATGCCTTAAGGCATACTCTACCAGTCAACCACTAGGCCAAACAGAGAATAGTTGAGATGACTGCGAGCATTTCAGCAAGAGCCTCTACTGGTTTTCAAAATCACAATCAAATAACACATACATAAAATACATATAAAAAATAAAATATATACTTACCTACATTATAAATAAATATAACATAAATACACATACATACATAAAAAATCGTTCCTGCTTATAAATCATTATGCAGAACCTTAATCCTGGAGGAAATCGAGTTAGGGCTATTTATGACTATACATATTTCCTTTCCGAGAAGATTTAAACTTCAGGAAATGTCCTTTAATTTAAAGCATGACCTTTTGAGTCCTGGTAACGGTAAATATTTTTGTAATGAGCGCGAGTATTTTAAGATCTGAATGTATTTTATATACTTATTTATGTACGTATACAAGTATCTTTATTGCTGTCTAATCCCCATATTACAATAATGAAGCTTAATTTGTGATCAGGTCAATTTGCAAAATAATCACCATCATCATGTCAGCCGAAAGACGTCCACTGCTGACCGGTCTTGTGCTTTTCGCATCCACCGCGTTCCCGCGATCCTTACAAGGTCGTCACTCCATCTTGTTGGAGGCTTAGGAATTTGCAAAATGCTTGGCCTAAACCCGTAACTAAATCAATAATACCTATATTTTTTTTCAAATTTAAAAGCTTTATCGATGTAGGAAATTATAGATGTAGGAAAACATATAAATGTTATGTGGTCGTCTTGCACCGTCTTATATGTATACACATAAGAAGGTATTCTTTTTTCCTTTTCTCTCTATCTCTCTCTTAAGATTTTGGTGTGTTTTTCTGCAGAAACTACGCAGGTTATTTGATATATTTTTTATTTTACTATTTATAGATTTATATAATGCTAGAGTAAGTAGTACCATTGTAATAATAAATATATTTAAAAAAAATACTGACTGCTGAGTTTCTAGCGGCGTTTTATCTCAGCAGTGGCCTCCTCTTGTGAAACGCTGGTAGATTCTTGACGTTTAAAAGTTCCCGTGCGGCCTACTTACTGAATAAATGTCTCTATCTTTATCTTTATCTTGTTTGACTTATATTATGCCCTGATAATTATCATTTACTGACCAGTTTAAGAATAACCGCCCATCTCTCGACTGAGTGTGATCATGTCACCATCAAGTGAGGATTTAGGCGCCACACGGCTCTTAGAGTGAGATCTATTCTATAGGTGTAGTAGAGCTAAGCTTCTTGTTGAACAATACTTAGGAACGTTGGAACCATGTCATCCTAATTGATTGTCATTGAACATCATATAGATAGGACTTTGTAAGTAAATAAATAACTAATAGTTTAGTTTAGTTTATTTATTCATCAATGTAATGTTACAGTATAAATTGCATTTCATGTCAAGAAATATAAAAATTACATTAAAAAAGCAAATACGAAGCAAGCTTAAAAAAACGGACTGCATTTTTTAAATTTTCGTCAACATAATGTTATTCTTTTTTTCCAAACATGCAATGAAATATTGATGTTATGTTCCTTATAATAGGCTGCGAAGTATGACCTTTCAGGTGCGGCTAGGACAAGGGGTCGTTAATGAAATTTCATATTTTCTAAGAAAGATTCATCTTGTAAATAGCAATGTCATCAACGTACAACTTAAATTAATTTCGTCGCATGCACCCACAGTGGTGGGCCAATACGGCAACCCCAAGGATCCCGAGGACGGCTACAGACGGCGTGGCAGACCCCAGCGGAGAAGGCGGGATGACGTGGACGCTTTTCTGAAGGATTGGCCGAAGATGGCCATAGAGAGAGGTGTGGAAATCAAGAGAGGAGGTCTTTGCCGAGCAGTGGGAGTGTCCCACTGGGCTAAATGATACTAATAATAATACTTAAAAATTATTGTCGTTAAAAAAATCGTGTCATGTGTCGTGTCGTGTGGTTGCCGGGTTAGAATAGTGCCACTCCATGTTTTCCCGTGGATGTCGTAAGAGGCGACCAAGGTAATAAAGGCTTGTAGTACTGTTAGGCGATGGGCTTGCAACCTGTCACTAATACACTGGTACACATCTTAGCCTAATTGTGCAAAATGTGGTTAAAGAAATATCAACAAAAAAAAAGTTGTTGGTAATTTTGTAGCTCTGCCTAACCCACTCTGGGAATGAAGGCGTGAGTTTATGTATGTGTATGTAATTAAAAATTGGCCTAGTGCCAAACTAAGGTCTAACCAGGCTTGTACTAGTATCATATTGGTTTTTACTTCGGTATTTCGCTAAATTAATAACCAAACCAGCTATTTAGTAACCACCCGACTATAATATCGCATAGGCCTTCTTGTTTATCGCGTAGGTTGGCCATAAATCCGAGAAGAATAACCCGATAACAGTTATTACGTGTTATGATTCCAATGCGACGGCTTTAACGACTCGTTCCAACCGATTTTGTGGGCTTTCCACACGTAATGGCAATCGTAAATGTTTTCAGCGAGGTGAGGATTTATTACACTGCCTACGTACATTTTTCCAATTCTGACCGGGGAAAATTGTACATTTAAAAATAGTGGATTTTTTAATGGCTTTCACGATGACATAATATGGCGGGATGTATTTTGCCAGTAACAACTTATTATACACGCTGGTTTTTTTGATGATAATACCTTTAGTATGAATTTAGACTTGAAGTTTCGTCCGAAGGAATATGAATGCAATCATGTTTATTTCTTTGACTCGCTCTGCAGCCTTAACGGCTCGATGAAAATTTACATATGAGCCGTCGTTACAATCTTTTTGGTTTCGGTAGTGACTAGGCTAATATTTTATTAAACCAAAGTTATGAGGGGGCAAAATTCAGTCGGATTTTCAAATCTAACTTTTTATTAGACTTGTTGCAAATACTGAATTGTGGAACGTATTTCGTTTTTTTACACTAGGTGTAACTTGGCAAAAAAGAGTTTAACGTATTGGCAAGTTGGTGTAACTATTATATTCCTAAGTAATAAGCACCACAAAAAGTTGCACTGCAAACTAGGAACCCTATTAGTTTCGCCATGTCCGTCCGTCCGTCCGTCCGCGGCCAGCTCAGAGACTCTTCGTACTAGTAAGCTGTAATTTGGTAAATTAAAATCTCGAAGTTATTTTAGTGTACTTCCCCTACACATAACGTGGGGATGTTTTTTATTCTCGTGTACCTCATAGTGTGTGGTGTCATTGGATAGGTATTTTAAAAGTATTGCGGGATTGGGAAAATCTTTTTTTAATTTAGGGATCCGTTTATGAAATATTAATCTTTAAAGCCCTATTTTTTGTAACAGTCAAGAGTGTGTCCCCCCCCACCCCCCCACAGCCAAAACTACAAATACTAAAAACATGAAAATATCTTAAATGAATAGCCGTGTGGTTGCCGGCTTAGAATAGCACCACTCCATGTCTTCCTGTGGAAGTCGTAAGAGGCGACTAAGGGAATAAAGGCTTGTAGTTTGATTAGGCGATGGGCTTGCCACCTGTCACTAATATACACATCGTCAACATCAGCCTGTTTGTGCAAAATGTGGTTATAGAATTAACAACAAGTTGTTAGAGTTGTTGGTAATTCTGTAGCTCTGCCTACCCCACTCTGGGATGAAGGCGTGAAGGTATGTATGTATGTATCTTAAATGAAAGCGCATATAATGAACTTAGAAGAAAAACTATCACGACTTGATTAATTCTTGATATACAGGTGACTAAAGTGTGTATACCTAATAAAATCACCTAAGACAGCACCAAATTAGGTAATACTTGTTTTTTTTATTTATTGTTTTTGTCAAATAAAGGCTTCGCAGCCCTACACTGATCATGGCCAGACATGCTTCTTGCCCGGTTTTTTTAAATAAAGTCCAAGTTATACATTCGCTTTTAAAATTAATTACGAATTTTAAGGTGTTCCTCTTTTATAATTCTGAGTTATCATTTTAAACAATTTACACCTAGAAATTATTCAAAATTCAATAATATTTGACAAAAAATGCTCAGGTACCTATAACAGTTACTAGAGGATTAATTTGCCAATATGGCTTTTTAAAATAAAACGGTCCTTAAGCTGCCGCTAAAACAAATTACAATGCCAATGATAACCAAAATAGCGTAAACGCTAGTATCAATAATATATGTTACAGGAGAAACGATTGAGCAAGTAACGGAAGCACGAAATTTAGGACTCTCATTTGACAAAATCGTTAAGCTGCGCATTTTAGTCGACATTGACACTTTTGTTCCTTCAAAATTAAACGATGCAGATGTGGCGTATGGTCTTACTGTCTCATACAACGTGTACAAAATGCGAGCGCAAGATATTTTTTTAGTATTCCTAGTAGAAGCCATGTTTCGCCCTATCTAGCCAAAGCTAAAGTACTAAACATGGCTAGTAGGCGTCATTATCATCTTGCAAAGCTTTTATTTGGAGTAGTACAAAGCCAAATAATACCATCATATCTCTACGACTAATTGACATGGCTAGTTGCGTCTAATCTAGCCGTAATTATAAGTCTGCCGCTTTTAGGGGAAGTTTTAAGTATGCCGACAACAAAATTTGAAATAACATTGCGCCACCTTTGCGTGAATTTAAATCAGTTCATAGTTTTACGTTAAAAATAAAATATATTTTCGCTTCAGGGTGGCGACCCTGCTCTGTACTTAAACCCGCTCTGCTACATATAATATTTGTTTCTGTCACCGCCTTGCCTTTTGTTTATATTCTTATATTGCGTTAAACTATACCTACACAAAGTTTCTCATTATTTTATATGAAATTTCTGGACTGCTCTCCGAGTAAAATCATTGGTCCAGCTAAAGCTATCAGCGCTGTGACTATAAGACGCAGCGCTGAGCTGGTCGCCTTTTAACTGCTTGCATGTTCTTTTTGTTGATTCTATCTTTAATTATTTTATAATAGATTTTATTACATACATACTTACATACCTTCACGCCTGTAATCCCAGAGTGGGGTAGGCAGAGCTACAGAATTACCTACAACTATAAAAACTTGTTGATAATTCAGTAACCACAATTTGCACAAATAGGCTCAGATGTTTACCAGTGTATTAGTGACAAGTTGCAAGCCCATCGCCTCTCAATACTACAAGCCTATATTCCCTTAGTCGCCTCTTACGACATCCACGGGAAGACATGGAGTGGCACTATTCTAACCCGGCAACGACACGAAACGTTTTTTTATTTCTTTCCAATAAAGTCGGTTTTTGTGTGAACGGTGGAGTATAAATCACCGCTTGCAACTCAATATCAGCTCGCCACGGGTCGCATTAAAGCAATTTATTCCAATCCAATTCGGTGACGCTCTGAATCCAACTGCATCGGACCGATACGAAGTATTATTAAAAAATATTACGAATATTTCCCGAAATGCAATGTGAAATTCATTTATCAGATTAAAAATGGTGTTAAAGGAAATCCAATTAATAAAATCTGTAAATGACATGAAAGTGAAATATTACATGGAATATATAATTAGCGCTCATTCCCAAAATACCATAATTTGAAAACACCAAATTATAATTTATACCCGATTCCCAAAACATTTTTTTTTTTTTAAGTGGAATAAATTAATCCTTATTTTGAATCTGGTGTTTTGGGAATCTGGTATTTAGTGTATTCTGGTATTTTCAAATTATGGTATTTTGGGAATGAGCGATAATTAGCAGGGGACTAGTCCTAAACTAAGCTATAGATTTGTACTTACTATAGGTACAATACTTAAATACATAGTAAACATCCAAGACCCAGGAACAAAATACTCGCGCTCATCATACAAATATATTCGCTTATCGGGATTTGAACCCAGGACCGCTAGCTTCGTAGGCTGGGTAACTTACTACCAAAAACTAAGCTAAAGTGTCGTTAAGGGTCCGTTGTTTGATCAGTAGTTAACTCAACTAATTGATAAAATTCGGAAAAGGAATCAAAACTTTGACAGATTTCCTTGAGATTTAACCATGATCATTTCATTAGTTATGATTATTAACGATAAGTTAGTTTAACTACTGACCAAACAACAGGCCCTAAGTGTTTCTTAATTAACAGAGTTATTATTTCATTGCCATTAAAGACGTTATTTGTGGTTCAGGGTTAGAAATAAAAAACAATGTACTGTACACATTCATACACATTTATTCATATACTAGCTTTTGCCCGCGACTCCGTCCGCGTAGAAGTGGTTTATTGCTACTCCCTCGGGAACTGTTAAAATTTTCGGGATAAAAACTATCCTATGACCTATTCCAGGACAGGATATGTGTATATCCATTAACCTACCGCCAAGCAGCAGTGTTTGCATTGTTGTGTTCCGGTTTGGGGATAAGACAGCCGGTGAAATGACTAGCATAGAGGCTTTCCATCTTAGTTCTCAGGGTTGGCAATGCATTTGCAGTCTTGTGAATGCGAATGTCTATGGGTCACAGTTTCCACTCACCATCAGGTGGCCTGTGTGCTAGTTTGCCTTCCTATGCCAAAAAAAAGGGTGCTAAGTTTTATCTTGATCCGTTCAGTGGTTGAAGCGTGAAAAACGAAACAAACATAGACACTTCCACATTTATAATAATATTAGTATGGATTACATTTGGCTTTTGTATGATACCGATATACAATTGATAAATGTATAGTAAATGATTTTGGCGCAAATATCTACTGAGCAATAATAACGAACTCCACAGTACTTCACAATCTTGTTAATAAGTTCCTGCGGCTACGTATAATCGTTTTAAGACCGAGGATTCCAGAGCGCCGGTAAAGGAAAAGTTTGCGTCGAAAAAGTTCCTCACCTAATATTTTAACCTTATTACTGGCTGAATAATCAACGTTTACTTGAAATTAACGAATAAAACTCTATTAGCACAATGCGGCCTTAATAGTCCACAAATTCACCTTAGCCAATTTTATAAACGGGGATGTTTTGTTCGTTTGTTAGTTAGATTGTACCTTATTTATTTTCACTTTAGCTGGTCAGGAATAGTCAGTTCTTGACTCTCAATGTTATTTTAATTAGGAATAGCGATAACAGAAGCTTGTCTATTAGTCTAACGCAATCAATAGAAAAAGCTAGAAAATTATATAATGTCCAAAAGATTTTTATAGCAACGGTTCTCAATTTTTTATAGCTGACGGAACCATTTATACACACTTGTATGTTATGAAGAAATATGAAAATAGACAAAACCTGGATATTATCCTTACGGGCTCCGCAGAGCACGCTCTGAGAATAGCTGTGTTAAAGATTTTTTTTAAATTGTGTAATGTTTAGATTTGTCTTAATTATCGGTACTTTAAATGTCACTGTGGCACTTAAAACACTTAAAGCAAAAAATGCTTTACGAAAACAATTTAAATACCTAAAATTCCACATTAAAATAAATTAAGAAACTTATTTTCTTAGTTGTAGCATTATAAAAAAAAGAAGTTATGCAAATATTCTCAACAAGGTACAATAAATTGTTAAGAAAACCATATTTACTTTATTCCAGGAGACGAGGATCTTACACAAATTTACTTAGTGAAAATAATTGAATATTCATAAATAATACATGTTCTAAACTTCAAATACTGCAGTGAGTTTCAACCCCTCGGACGTCTGTGGCTGGTCTGATACGGCAAAACCGCGTAACTAACAAATTTATGATAGAGCAAAATAAACCTTACCGTTTTATTAAAAAGGTGCATTTTGCTCCTTATTTAAAATGTTACTTACGCGGTATGCAGTCTCATCGACGACTTATGGCGCTGAATTTCAGCCAACTCGGTGATATCTGAGGCATGCAGACTCGCTTGTTCGTCTACAAGCTAAGGTTTTTGTGACGTACTAATTCTATTGGCTATTGGAACTATTCAAAATTGTGGCTCTCTAGCGAAAATTACATTTTTCTAGTTCAATATTTTCTAAACAGTCCCCCAAAGAAATTATATTAACATGTACATAATAATATTTAAGAGCTATCCTTTTTTTTAGTTTGTCTGGGAGTATTTGTTGTCATGAATTTATTTTGTCTTTTTCGGCGTAATTAAATGCATTATGACGAGTCTCTGAGTTAGACAGACGGACATAGCGAACTATTTCTTATTGAAACCCAAAAACGACGTAAAATAGCTAATAAAATAAAATAACTTTAAAAAAGTTTATTATATTAAAAAAGCCCCATGGCATCATTGTACCAAAGATTCACTAATGTTTTACCAAATCATTATTTGGCAAAATATATCTTTTTACAAACATTAATTTCGCAAACAGAATTCTGATGCTTTCCGCCGCATTATTTTACAATTTAACCTAACTTATTTAAGAAGCCCAAGTAGCCTATGTAATATGTAATGTTGTAAGCAGAAATACGTTTTTGGGAAATGACACGTTTGTCAAACGTTCTTTTGGTCAAATGAACGGACCCCACCGAAGTTACAGGTAGCATTCCCTGTTTGTAGGTATTATTACGTTGACGATTTTTGTAATGGAACCGAGTCTATAGATATGCTTTTTTATACTACAATGGCGGCAAAAAAGCGTACAGCCCGCCTGATGGTAAGTGGTTACTGTAGCCTATGAACGCCTGCAATATTGCCAGAAGTATTGCATGCGCGTTGCCGACCCTTTGTAGCCTCCAGAGAATGAACATATTTTAGATCAAGTATGCTTTGTTTCCGTCTGTCAATTCAAATTTCACAATGAAAGATAAGGACAAACCAAATTTAAAGCATACTTTATTATGCGTTTATGAAATAAACGGGCATATAAGCAACATCAACTGGACTACTGAAACATGTAAACATTTAGTCAAAACGATCTAAACTGTTAATAAAACAACGCTATATCTCAAAATGAGACGCTTTTCAATACACAATCATATCCTCTCCCGGCAACGTCTACAATGCAAGAGCGTTTTATTATCAGTTACTACGTCATTGTTATTGGTGGTAGTCATGTCGGGGAGCTATTATCGCAAACATTTGCAGCGATATATCAAATGGATGGTATTTGCTGGCTGATGAGTTGTTTATTGGCAGATGATTGCCCGGGTTAAAGCTCGAGCTTTATGGTATAACAGCTGATGATGCCGTGTTGGGGGAAGTAATTTAGGCAATTTTAAACAGGTACTAATACTTACATTAAAATTACCAGATGAACAGATAACCTAATAAACGAGGTAGGAACTCGGTGGATGCAGGCCGCATGTTCTCGCGTGAAATCAAAGAGGGAGGCTTATGTTTAGTAGTGGACGACTAAGGGCTGAAATTGATATGATGGTGGTGATGAGTATTAGTTCTGAAATTTAAATAATAATTTGTACAATGCTTAGGAGACATACCGAACTGTACAGTGCGTTTGTGACAGTCTTGACATACATTAAAATCGTCTACAGTCAATTGATGTCCGATTTTATTTCCACTTATCATTTATTTTTAGACAAATGTTAAACTGATAGGTACAATAGTGACTTTCAGAAATCTTAGACCACCCTTTTTTATCCGACTTCAAATAAAGGAGGAGGTTTTCCAAATTTGCAAGGCCCTGTTAATGGAATGGGCTGAAATTTGGAACCCGAATGCACTATTTTGGAATTAAAGAGCTGATCTGAAAAACTAACACAAAAATACGAGAAATCATTACAAACAAAAAAAATACATATTCTATATTCTCTACATTCTTCCCAAGCTCTCCAGCTATTTGAGCTGCTTCGTGTTTTGGGAATATTAATTAAATGTATACTGTTAATTACCCGAGAACGCAAACTTTGGCTGATTCGGGTTCGTTGGGTAAGTTAAGAATGGTTAGCTGACGGACAATTTTAGTACAAGTGTTAAACTTATTTGGTCTGTTGTAGAAATTAATTTTGATTAATTTAGGAATGGAGTTTTCTGGGGTTTCGCTCGAGAATCATATTTATATTTTTTTATGTTCAAGTGCAGTGAAACCGCGCAGCTATTATAATGAAATGGCAAATAAGCCCACAAGCCATCTGTGTGTAAAACATTCACTTAAATTTCTGCAACATTCCGAAAGCAACCAAAGTGAAATCGTTTAATTTGTAAAAAAATCTTAGTTTTTGACATGTAACGGAAACTATTCAAGAAATTTAAATGAAATTTTCTTGTGTCTGAATAATTTCTATATAATTATGTGAGTAACTTTCAAAAGCTGTAATTTTCGCAGTTAAGGAAAGTTTTGCAATGTTTCAGAAATTGCCCATAGCTAGTTGAGACCAGTACTTTGATCTCAACACAGTGATCCTTTTATGTGGTGCTAAATCTGGAGACTTAATACCTCAATGTTACTCATTTTACCGGTTGTCTTATCCTCACACTGAAACACAATATTGTAAACACTGCTGCTTGACAGTACTAAAATGGACGGACCCTAAACAAGGTCCTACCATTACTTGACTATATTTCGAGCCTATTTTTATGAACCTTTTTTCTACTGGGTAAAACCATATTGCCTTTGACACGACACGTTATAGCACAGTCTACGTTACGATAGCTCCTATTTACTTGACAGTAATAGCGTCCGAGATAAAAAAATACGATAACATATCGTCGGTGATACTGCAAAACCGCGTAAGTAACAAATTTATGATAGAACAAAATAAACCTTGCTGTCTTATTAAAAAGGTGCATTTTGCTCCTCATTTAAAATGTTACTTACGCGGTTTTGCAGTTTCACAGACGATATCGAAGGCAACATGGTTTCACCCAGGTAACTAAGCCTAGGACTAATTGCACCATATTTCGAAAGGCTATTAGTGTCACTATATTAAGGGTTATTCTGGCTTTTTAGCAAGTAACAAGAAATAAAGTGAAAATAACATTTACTTTTAGTGCAATAGATTTTGTTATTAGTCTAATAGTTCTAGCGCCTTAAAAATATAGTTTTCACGTACGTACATTACGGAATAATAAACTCTTGTTAAAGTGGCGTGCCAAAACAAACCCAGAAGCAAAACCGGAACTCACTCATGAGCTTCACATAAAAAAAAACGGTAAAATTTACAATTTTAAAAGGCTGCATGAATTCAGCTAGCACATAATCCAATTGTCTATTGCTGTCGGTTTTGGCAACTTGTCTTGGTAAGCGTCCCTGGCGCTGCCAATAGACCTCAATTATCTAAGATACTTCGTGATACCACTGGACACTACCACTTGCTCTCCTATTAATAAGTATTTTTCATGATATAACTGCACCTGATTAATTGATATCTAGATATTATTATATTGTATTGTATAGCTGCTCTCTATCCTATGTTGCTGTGCCCTTGCAGGGCGTCACATGCAGACCTCCCATTATGTACACACCTATATGTTAATGTGACATGCAATAAAAAAATTGAATTTGAATTTGAACCTTTGCTTAAGATGCTTAAGAGAATTGTGAATTGCTGAAAATTTAATTCAATTTTTTGGTAAAGTTTCTCTCCTCTTAAATCTAGTCCAATCGTTACGATTTTTTTATTATTGCAGATTACGAAAGAGTTAGTCTGTTAATTTTCCTTTTCAAGAATTTTTTTCTTAGAAAGAAACTAATTAAAAATAATCGGAAACGTATAAATATTTTTTTTCATTGTCCACAGAGTTTTTCAGTTTTTGACAATCGTTTACGTTTACTGTTAGGCGACGCTTAAATCGAGTAGCTGTATTTTTTTTTATAAAAAAAATTCTCGGAACTGTAAACGTTTCTCAACTCTTAAATGGAGTACGATTTCCACGATTTTTTAATTTGTTGTAGATATTGAGCTAGTTTAGACACCGGGTAAAGGTAAAGGATTAAGATTTTCTTCAGAATGCCTTTAATCCTTAAAATCAGAAACATTTTCTATTTAATGAACACTTCACACAATAACAGCAAGGAAAGGAATAAACAAAAGAAATACAATATATTGAGTCCAGGCGGTCATACTTAAATAAATCCCTTAACTCAACCCAATGTATCATAGTCAGCAAATAACTTATACTGGACGAACTTCCATCCAACCTTAAAAACCCTTATAGCATAAAGTTACCGTTGAATTTCATCTACTTCCCAAGTCCAATTCATGTGAAAACCGATCGAGATGACACAATTTGCGGTAGATACCTGGCAGCGTGCCAAAGCTAGTTTTCATTGGCCAAGTCGATTCCGAAACACTCGAGTCGAAGGCTGCAGCCTCAGAATAGAGGACCCTTGCCGAGACTTCCTAATTAGAAACACCTATACAGAACGCGGGAAAGTTTTTGGCCAAATGAGATTTTCCTTTCAATTTAGCCTGGTTGAAATACAGCAAGGTATTTCCAAATGTTTGCGTTACTCGATTGGTATGGTGCTTCTACACAGTTGTAAGTACATTCATTGTAACTGTAAAACGTATACCTAAACATATTACGATACGCAAACAATACTAACGGTTTCCTTTTCTATCGCTTAAATATATGGGATAGTTTATCGCTAAGCTCAAGAATGTTATGACATACAATTTGAGCCATAGAAAAAAAGTTTGTAGAGTTTGCATCTTGGCTAGGGACCTAGGACTGTTGTTGTTTATCTCATGTAAGCAACGCAAGTCGAATTTAGCTGAAATTTGTCTAACGTTGCTTGCAGATGAATACTATAACGAGAAAATAATGTGCATTTGTATCAATTACAAAGTATTGAGAATATAATGAATTATTTCTGGTAAATATAAAAGAAAGTTGAAGAAGCGAAATAAATTTGTCAAGATCGTAGCAAGTGGAAAGAAGTGGTCTCTGCCTACCCCTCTGGGAAACAGGCGTGATTTAATGTATGTATGTAAATATAATACGAAAAAACGCATATAAATATAAATAAAAAAACCTATTTAGAGCAAAGCGAGACGTCGCGTTTAGGTGGAAAGGTACAGACGACATCATTGGTACCTTGCGCAGTAACGTATTGAAGTGAGAGTGATTAGGTATAACAGGTATATCTAATATGCACAACTACATTTGAAATCTTACTAGTAGCGCCATCTATCAATTACTGACAAACACGAAGCTTTGGATACAATTAAACAATGAAACTTTTAAAACTATCTCCAACGAAAACCAAATAAACAAGTTGACTAAACCCAAATGCGCGGTAGATTTAGAAGTCTTAATCACGAATAGGGTCTATAATGGGTTCCGTGGGAGGAATTCAATTAGGGGACACATCGGGCCGGGACTTGTTAATGGCATTGGGTCCAGTCAACATCCAGCCAGAATTAACGACGTTACGTCAGTACTTGAGCAATTCAGAAACATTTCGTTTGATGTAAGTTGCGGTATAAATAGTAAATGTGAAGTATACTTGTGCCTTTAACTATTTAGCGATGTGTAACATATGATACGTATAGTCTGTGCCAATTGAAATTGGCAAAGATGTAAACACACCAAAACGAACTAATTTACCATTATTACTCAATAATCACGTGGTTTTAAAGATCAAATCGACCGTCGATACGAGTATAATCGTAACTACAAAACAGAGGTTTTCAGGAGAGCGAAAAAACGAATTATGCACCTTCAAACCGCGATATTTTTTTGCTTATTAGTTCATATTTTCGCACAAATGTGTATATATTACTGTCTCAGAATTTGATGCTCTTTAGTACTGTTTTTTTTTCTATAATGTTTATGTTCAATTTTAGATCGAGTTACGAACGCGTATTTTTCGAGTGATACCTACCGTATATCATAATACCATTCAACAACTCTAAGTTGTGCCATTATTTGTTAGGCCAATATCATCGTATCTAAAGTAACCATATTACTACCAACAGATTTACGGCTAATTAATTTAAATTTTAGACTTAAAAAATTGTAAATCGAGATAGAAAGTATAAAAAAGTATAACAAGACCAGAATATCTTTTATTCACAAATAAATCCTCGGTTAGTATTAGTAGGCGATTTACTCTGAGAAGTAGGTATTTCTTCTTTGTTCGAATTAACCTTCATTTATAATGTATTAATAATGAAAGGTTTAATTAAAGAATCCGAATAGGTAAATAATTACGTAGGTACTTACGGGTACTTCTTCCATTACTCTGGTTCATAACTATGTAGTGCATCGGTCCCACCTACTACGAGCGTCTACCCGCCGAACTCAAACGCGAACCATCTGACGACATGTTTAGGCGCCGGCAGTCTATTCGGTGAATGAGTATATGGAACTTGACTTATAAATAAGATTGACTTTTATTTTTTTAATGTACTCTGTAATTGTGTTGACTTCTACTACAATCATTTAATTCTATTTCTGACGACCTCAATGTATGATTATATGTTAGCTTAATGTTCACCTTCATAATCTCTTTCCAGCTCGTTCGTTTTACTAAAAAAAACTCAGCGTTGATTAGATTTCCAAATAGTTTTGTTTTGTCTTTTCCTTAGGTTGGTTCAGGATATCTTAATTGGTTTATTTAGTTTTTGTAGAACTGTTAATTTCAGTAGCCACTTCTCAAAAGTATTTGGGTCACATTACGGGTCCTAACGTAGGTTTCTAGTGCTTTTATCCCTAGACAGATCACTTGGCCATTACAATTCCGTGTTTGCTACAAACTAGTTAAATTCAAATCGTTATTTTTAGGGTAAAATGCAGCAGGGTATGACGTCAGTATTAAGTGTTTTGTTTAGTTTGTTTTTTGGTAGGGTATAAGGTTTAAGATTACATAACTATTAATTAAGCATACATTATTTAAAAAAAAACGCGCTTGATGTATATTTGAGGTTATAATATGTCAAACAGTACTATTTTGTCTACATCTTTCGCAATTTAAATTGACACGGACTATACCATTACATTCACTTCTTAGTTATAATTTTTGATTTACGTTTATCACCGAGTAGGATGTAACCCAAGTTTTGTCTGAGATACCACCATTGGTCTTAATGCAGTAGGCATAGTTAATTTTCGTAACGTAATGGTTAATTTTAACCCTTAGACATTATAGTTCCCAACTCATTATTTACGAATAATTACAAGCTAAGAATAATTAATTATGTAGGTATTCTTAGTTAGGTATGTATGTATGTATGTATGTAAACTCTTTATTGCACATAAACAATTACAAGACATGTTTGCATAATATAAATAATGTACATAGGCGAACTTATCCCATATGGGATCTCTTCCAGTTAACCTTGGAGTAGAAAGAACAAGCACAATTACTAATTAAGGATAATTATTATATTTTTTTAATTAGGTATTACTAGTAACTTAACTAAAGCAGCATATCATCGGTGATACTGCAAAACCGCGTAAGTAACAAATTTATGATAGAGCAAAATAAACCTTACGGTCTTATTAAAAAGGTGCATTTTGCTCCTTATTTAAAATGTCACTTACGCGGTTTTGCAGTTTCACCGACGATAATGTAACACTTTTACGTGGCACTGTGTTTTAAACCGTGTCTTAAAAGGGGTGTTATTAAGTAAGTGGCATCGCAGCTCCTTATGGAGTAGACTGATTTGGACGCGGTGTTTTTTTCTTAAGAAAGTCTCTTAATGGTTTTTGCTGTTTTATGAAACTTAAGGAAATATCAGGTCTGAAATTAGGTGCTATTATATCAACATACATCGTTATCGCGGGAGCAAAAACAAATCTATTGAAGAACACATATAACAGAATGTATATTTAGTATAAATGGAATATTCTGCCTAAACACTCTAAGTTCTTCATATCTAGCACGAAGTTTTCGCTGGAAACGGTCAATGAAACTTGTCTTGCACTGAGTAAACGCGTCAACTAGTCAAACTTTTTTTTTTTAATTTCTGTCTAATCCAGTTTTTTTTCCAAAAATTGTTTTATCTTTTTGAATATATATGTTTTCTATTTGTAAGTACTCATATTTAATTTAGATATATTGTTGTATGTTCCTGTACATGTCAAATCAATCAAGAATAACAAATGTCTAAAGTAGCAGGAAAAGTGACTGAGAGGTTGACGTTAGGATCTCTTTAAATATGTACTACTGATCAAGTCTAGTGCCGAGGGAAGATATTTGAAAGAAAATGTATACATTTTGAACTCGTAGGTATAAACGTTTCTCGATACGAGTGTCACTTCTGTTCTTGCCTATTTTTCATAATCTTTCACTACTGTCAAATCGTTTTTGCTCCCGCGATAACGATGTATGTATATCAACCCTCCTTTTATCTTAAACGGAAATTTACTTTCGATACTCCCCGTCCAGGAGGTGAACTGCGGCCCTCCCGCTCTCTTAAACTCACTATTCCTTTTCACCGTACGGTTTCATATGAAATGCTTTCGCTCTTCAGGCTATCCCCAGGCTTCAGGCCCCACTCGAAACCCTAACAAGCTTTCTTTCAAGCGAGTGCTCCGGAAGCATTTGCTTGAACTCTTAAGACGTTGTAGCGTAGAATGCACATAAATAGGCTTATTTATCTCATCAAGTTTCAGTCTCTGCGTTTGTTTTTATAGGTTTATAATATCTTTATAGTCATTTATAGATAATTATGTCTTGTATAACCATTATAACTATGTACTAGTGGTTGTGACGTATCTATTTACTGTAGAATGTATTAGCAATAAAGATTAAATAAATAAACAAATATATATGGGGGAGTTTTATTATACACCCGTCGGTCCAAAAGCCGGGTATATTATATACATTATTCATGCACTGCACCAATGTATATACCTAGTTAAATTGAGAAAATATGATCCAAGATGGTTACACCAGTAGTGGCACAATAATTTCTGACTGAATGTTGAAGAAAACGATGATTAACATGAGACAACTTTATTATCTGTCCATGTTGAATTTGTTAAAGCAATAAAACGCAAAAAAAAACATTTAAATTCATTTAATTATCAAGCAACGATAAAAATAACGAACGATAACGAAATTAAGGGTACCTATTTAGAAACAATTTTTTTTTAAAATAAAACCTAAAAAATACAGAGAAAATTCGGAAAAAAACTCCTAAATCCCAGAATAGGCCGACAAAATTCCTTAAAATATCCGCACAGATATTGATGGAAGGTAACTATAAAAGGCAGAAAATAAAACTTGAACAAAAACGTTTATTGTTTTTTTCCAAAGACAACCAGAATATACCAGAATATAATAATATATTTGCATACCGAATACGGTTAAACATGTAAACCTACCAATTGAAAACGTTAACACCTCACTGGTAATATTTATTGCAAATAAAGTATTCTTTATTCTTATTCTTAAGAAATTGTATTTCATATTTTTATACAGAGTGGATGTATCTCACGAAAGCGAATGGGCCACATTTGTGTGTGTAGATGCTGTCGTTGCTAAGCGTCACCGTAGTGTGCGTGTATCGTGTCAAAACTAGGTATACTTAATACGAAGAGAGGTCATTCAGTGAAGTGCGGTGAACATAACGAAAGAACTAGTCTGTCTGTCTGTCTAATGCGAATCCGTCTCTGTTAGGCTAGATGTTTCTGCCCACAGTTATAACTAAAAAAACAATGCTTTATGTACTTATACTAAATAAGATTGAGTAACTTAGGCAATATATCTTTGGCATAATGATAGGATTTATCGAACTTACGTGACGTGAAGTTCTATCCTGATTTAATGTAATATTTGTTTCGCGTATAATCTCCCTCCCACCCAGGCAAGTTGTCACTTACATTCCAGATTGGGGAAGTACTATTTTCTCAAACATGCAATGAAATGTTGGCGTTTTGTAAGTTATTTTAGGTTACAAAGTTTCACGTTTCGGACGGAAAAACTCGATTGAACTGTAAAGGAATTTCATAAAAAAATGAAGGCCTAGGCTGGGAAGTTTATTTTTTTAATTTTAATGTATACCTACATGGCCTATATAGGAATGAATAGGCTAAATAGCTAAAATGTTTTTTTGTGGCTGTATGATTATCGGACCAAAAATGTTCGCGTTAATGCCTATTACACACATGTTTTTTGAGTGATATATTTTTTTATTGCTTGCGTTTGAGAAAAGCACTATACATACCTCGCCGAGAAAGGGGTTACCAGCCTCGTAACTATCTCACTCGGCCGGCAACCCCCTACTTCCCGGCCTCTGTAGTAATAATAAGTTAAATACTACTTCCCCAGTTATGTAATAAAGGTTATGTATTAACTTAATGAGTTTTACGGGTATGTTGACAGGGGAAGGTTTCTATTTTTTTAGGCTTTAGCCATCGTGTTATTCGACATCGCGTTATTGTGCCAGCCGAACGACGTCTGCTGCAAGTAATACTCGAAACAAATATTACATACAATTACTTATAATTAAATAGTAATCAGTATTTTTGGGGCTTATAATGTATAAAAACCCTTATTGTGACTAACAGTTCTTAAACGCCTAGTTACTGCCAGAATCTTATAACCTAACAAACCTCCACGCTACGCTCGTCGTCGTACTTAACTTTTAGAATTCAACTACTGAAATTATGTCAAAATTTTGTAAGAAACATTTTTGATATTTCAATAAGTATTTAAAATAACGTGTGACTTTAATATATACAATGACATTCGATATTGTGGACTTCGATATTATTTAGATATAATTTTCTTTCGATATACGTACCCCTTGCAACTACTACTCGTATGTGGCTTTCGTGAAATATAACATTCTATACCTACTACAACTACTAAGTACTACTTATATAACTAGTTTTCGTTTTGGGAAATTGTACATATTTATTATCCCTTACCTTTCCTTCATGCCCGTTTATGACTTGTGCGAAAAGATCTGCAAAAAATTAAAAAATTACGTTTTTATAAACTTTATCTATATTTATGATTGTTATTGTTATCTATCTAAAATGTTGAAACATAAAAACCTATGTTTTGGGCCGTTTTTGTGGATCAAATTGGACCCTATTTCTAAACCTACATCTGAGGGGTTATTATGACGTAGCTATGCAATTCAGTTTACGCTGAGAGAAAAGGACAGAGCTATATAACTGCAATAGCTCTGTCCTTTACACTCGCCGTAAAATGAACTGCTTTACTTTTACTTTTATATGGCTGACTATGTAGTTGGTATGTCTTTACCGTAACTACTTCACCCGGGCACGGGTAGCGATGCCCCTACGGGGGGCATGCTGAACCCTAAGTTAGAGGTGCGGTGGTGGTCGCACCTCTGGAGGGGTGCCTCCGTCGGGTTTCAGGCCGGTCGAGCGCAGCTCGGCCGCCTGAGTATCTTGAAGGACTTCATTTTCTTCGGTTGCTTCAAAGTGTTCGGATTCTTCGGTTTCTTGAATGTGTTCGGTTTCTTCGGTTTCTTCAATCTTCTCGATCCCTGCAGTGAGTCTATGAGGCTCACGGTCTTCAGTGCCCTCATCCACTGCGAGTTGGATGGGATCGGTGGGATCGAGCAGGATGTGCTTGGGGCGCCTGACGGGTGCCCCGAGCGCAGCGAGCACGTCGGGATCGGATGGGAAAAATGAACTGCATAGTTATGTCATAACCCCTCTGTCCTTCTATTTGTCCGTCGGTCTTAACTTAAAAAGCGGTGTATTTCCAACAAATTAAAACAAAAGTAAAAAGTAAAGATGGTCCCCCATTCGATAAGAACCGGCCATTTCAATGTAGTATATTTATTTCTGTACAAAAAAACAGTCAAACGTACAAGCGTCAAATTTGGTACCCTAAACAAAACTGACAAAATATACTAAAAATCGGTCATCGGTATACTGTGCGGCGGTACGGAACACCCAGTGCGCGAGTCCGCTCACACTTGACCGCTTTTTTTATTCAACTGTATTTTCATTTTTTTTTAATATAATCCAGTGAGCTTTGATTTTCTAGAAATAACACCGGTTGTCTTATCCCCTTATCCTCCTAAGGTTCCTTTTCCTAAAAATAGTACAGTCAGCTGCAGAGAACAGGATACCCCTCCTCATGGTAAGGATCGTTTTTTTCCAAAAACCTGTAAATATGATTTTTCAGTGAATTGAAGATTTTACTATTGTCTACACATAAACTCAAAATCATTTAAATCTAACCACAGGTTATAATTATATAAGTACTTAGTACCAGGACGGGGGGTATCCTTTTCTCTGCAGCTGACTGTACATAATAGGGAATGCAATTTAACCGGTTATTAACCGTTTTTGTATGAAAATAACCGGTTAAAACCGGTTATAATCGGTTATTTGCATTCCCTAGTACATAATACAGTCATTGAAATAAAGATCTAGTGCAAACGAATTAAATTGGAATTTCTTTTGTTTTTACGACACTTGATCAAATTAGGAAATGGACTTTACTTCATTCACAATAGATTCGTAATTCCATTGACGAATTTCATTGTATGGTGGCCCTTAAGAGGAACGGGAACACAACAGTGCTAATACTGCTGCGTGGCTGGAGGTTAAAGGATAAGATGGTGGTAGCGATCCGGACGGTCTCTGCAGTCCCTCGAGTGCCTCAGTTAATGATTTATTAACGAATTGAGACACAAGTTGTTTAAAAAAAACTACATACCTTCACGCCTGTAGTCCCAGAGTGGGGTAGGCAGAGCTACAGAATTAATTACCTACAACTTTAAAAATTTGTTGATAATTCAGTAACCACATTTTGCACAAATAGGCTAAGATGTTTACCAGCGTATTAGTGACAGGTTGCAAGCCCATCGCCTAATAGTACTACAAGCCTTTATTCCCTTAGCCTAGTGGCACTATTCTAACCCGGCAACCACACGGGTAAAAAAAAACAATTTAAGTTTATCCAAAGTATAATAAAGCAGGCTCATTAATGGTACGACTTTTAGTAAGTAATTTTTGTGGGGTAGTAAATTTATGATTATATCTAAAAAATGGTTATACCAACTGTACTATAGATGAAATTAACTTTATATCATAAGTTAGTTAAAGTAAATATGCATTGTACTTAAAATATGTAACATGGAATATTATTAGATCAAATTGATCTTAAAATGACTGAATTTCTGCTGAAATGATGATAATGATTTTGGTGATGATGATGATTTTGATTATGATGACCCTACTATAGTTAAATCTAAATTTATGTTTTGCAAGGGGCCCTTAATATACTAGAGTAATAAAGAGCACGTGGTTTGTAACGAAGGCCTTTTGAAATTACAAAATAAGATAAATTAGGTATTTTGACTTACTTGCGGTCTTGATTCCGAGTGCTGAAAAAATAAGAAATCATATATTTAAAAGCAAATAGATGCCATCTAAAACTATTAGAGATAATTGTTTTGAAAGGCACTAAAAGAAACTAATAGCTCGTCGTTACTGAAAATAGCTAATTGTTCAACAAGGAACTAAAATAAGCCATAATGACACGAGATGTTTAGCTATAGATCGAGTCCCATAAAGGTTGTTTAGTCTCGCGTTAAACACTATACTTTACACTTTAAATGCGAGTAAAAAAAAGCGACGTTCTATACAAAATTATAGTACACTTGACATTAATTTCACTCTAGTTCTAAGAGTCTCTAAGCTAGGCTGCTAATGGACGGACGGACATGGCGAAACTATAAAGGGTTCCTAGTTTGACTACGGAACCCTAATAAACGGATCCAAAAGCCACTATTGGCGTACCTAGCTAGTATCTAGTAAGAGTAACCTGTTTTTATAAAATGCTACACTTTAGTCCAAAAATCCAATATAATGTATGTATTTGTATGTGTAATGCCTACCTCCCAAAACAAAAGTGAAATTACTATCCTTTTCAAAAACGAGTAATGAATTATATTTAGTTTCTTTAAACCAAACAGTAAGGCTTCACGCTATCAGGGTTCTTGAATAATAAAGACTATTAGTAAGGAAAACTTATTTTCACCAAACAAAAAAGTAACAGGAAAAGTACCTACCAACAAACTCAGCGGCATGGATTATTATTGAAATTTAACAATACATTATTGACTTACAGATAATATTAAGAAGGCAAAGACGACGACGCACATAAGATACAGGGGCCCCAGACAAGATGCATTACGCCAACTCGCTTTTCTATTCGTTTCGTTTCTAAACCAATCGCTTCACTTGTAGATGACGTGATACGAAAAGTCACGTGATCTAGCAGTGACGCGATTGGTTTAAAAACGAAACGAACAGAAAAGCGAGTTGGCGTAATGCATCTTGTCTGGGGCCCCAGAAGTTTCATTTTGACCAATTTAATAAAAGCGTAACTGAAGAAAGAACGAGAGAACCTTATATTTATACCATTTAAATCTATCAATAAATTTCACGGTAGGAATATGCATTACTAACCGTGTGCAGAAAACATCTAATATTTAAAAGATTGAGACTGCTTTAGGGCGTTTTCACTAAAAAGTGTACCCAGTTAAGGACTGAAATTAAGGAACTTTAACTTTGTCAGTTTTGTGACGAAAATTAGCTATATACTGACGGCCGCAATGTATGGCTAATTTTCGTCACAAAACTGACAAAGTTAAAGTTACTTAATTTCAGTCCATAATTGGGTACACTTTTTAGTGAAAACGCCCTTTAGTTCGCTTATCCACTGGAGCAGAGCGGCAAGCGGGAAAAAGATCCACCAATAGGTATACCTTTATTAAAATTTCTATGAAACTTTCCCGTTGTGGCACGAAAATTAGCCATACAATTGTAGGGATAATTTTCGTCGCACAACGGAACTTTTTTTGACTTCGTTGTTCGTATGGTTAACTGCGCTTAAGTAAGTAGAGGTATGGTCCAACTTTTTGGTTCTTACCCATAAGGAACCTAAGTGTTAAATCTCTAAACTAAGTGTTTTGGAGTACACCGATAGAAATATAATGTTTATTGCTTAAGGATTTTCACACAGAATAAAGTTCCCCTACGTAAATTCTTTCTATAAAATTCGGTGGAACCCAAAATAATTATTTTCAAATCGTATCGTAACACCGTTACAGCCGTACTTACATGTAAAATACAGCCAAGGGCGCATTGCTATCAGCCACGATAATCTCTCGAATAATAATTCATTTCGGGCCATTTTCCCATAAATTTGCATATCGATAACGCTGACGGAATAAATTTGTTGGATTTAAACTAATTTTGTTTAATCAGACGTAATTTGTATTACTGTAGTAAAACATTACTTGTTTTATGACACGGAGCCGAACGAGCACAAATAATAAATAAATAAATAAATAATAATAGTAATTCGTCATTAGCCTAGTTCACCAATCCATATCTGTCCATTCATAGAGCCTACTTTTAATATTTCCATCCTCCTTAAATAGTCCTACACTAACCATTGGTTGTCAGTGGGAGCATACTTCCATAGTTTGAACTCAAGGACTATCGCCGGTTGGTGTCCCATCACTTAACTAAATTAAACTTGTCTAAAGGGCCTCTGCGTGTTGGCTTCGGCTCCATGTACGCCTTCCGGAGGTCCGGGACTCCCATAGTCCCGTGATTGGTAAATACATACAAATAAATAATAAAATTTATATCAAAGTTTAGAGTAGACAAAAAAAAAATACCTTAAATTTAATTTAGACTGAAATGTGTTTGTTTATTTTTTGTTTGTAAAATTACTGCCAAAAGAAATCTTTGAATTAATAAATGCAATTATTTATTTAATCCATTTATTGATTTATCCAAATGTTTTATATTCCCCTAATCCTAAGGTAATTTACCGTAACATGGCAACACCAACCTACAAAAGTATGGTGTTGACGTTTGACAATCAAACATAATGAACAGTAATGCCATTAACACCTTAAATATTTCCCTTGTCTTTAGGTCCGTTTCACGCAAGAAATGCTACGTGACACCATCTACATAACAAGTAAATGACTACAATAGAGGCCTTAAATCTTTACCTCAGGGTTAAGAACATATTTAGTGATGATTATTAGAAAAACAATATAATCGTAATTATGATACTGCATTCTGTTGTATTATAACTGAAACCAATTACCCATTGAATCTTATTAGAACATATTACTTTAAACCATATCGAATCTATATCGAATCAGATATTACCCATACCAAAGCCGTGAACAAAACAAACACCCATATTTTTATACTTCATCACCATTTCACTTATTGACGAACATTTGTCGCACGTTGGCCGATTCATCGTCCTAACACCGACCAGTGAAACACGAACTCCTTACTCACGTGTCTTTTTACAGATTCCTTGTTATTTCCTATCGAGGTAACGTATAAGGAAGCCCAAGTAACGTTGGTGTCGTGATATTAGGGGGCTTAAAGTGGCATACGAGCCGGAGCTTCGTATGAAATTATATCGTGCCCTTTTGTACCGTAATTGTTGTCATTTCTCATGCGAGATAGGACGTAACGTATAAAGTGACCAGTCCGGGTATCGTTTATCTCCCACTTACCGTCCGCCCCTGTAATGGCGCAGGAATCTAGTGACGTGTACCCACGATCATTCTTTTTTACAATTTGTGAAGAATAAAAAATACTTTTGACCGTATAATTTTATGAAAATCAGAACAAAGCCACTTAATTTTTTTTTATACTCTATAAAAATACCATAACTTGCCCTTTCGGATCTAACACCACTGGTAGGTGGTAGCTATGGAGCACGAAATTACTTTAAAGTGGTTTTCATTACAAAATAATTTTATTAACAAAATAGGAAGCTTCCCGTGTGTATACTAATATTTTGGTACACATTGGGAAATTATCTGGTTACTAGGCGTTGCGTGCGGCTTCGTCAGCGTAGAATCGACTCTTATTTGTTCAGCGGTTTACAGAGAGACCCAGACACATAGTTTTGCATTCATGATATTAGTATGGGTAATGGATATGGACTGCACAGTTTATTTTAATCTCCCTGCCTGTTTTCTTTTTTAAAAGAGCAGAACGAGGGACAAGAATTCTGTTGACGTGACAAAGTGCTAGCAAAGATGAAAACTGGGAAAAGTTAGTATGTCACGCTTGTGGCGTTCGACCATACAATAAATAATAATATTTTTAAATCGACTGTCAATATGAGCACTTGTCCTTATCTACTTTTTTTGTTTTTTTTTTTTTACAATTCCCTACCAAAAGGACCAAAACTTACATTTCGTGTTGTTATAGCAATAAGCTGTTTCATTGATTAAATTAGGGTTCCCGGTACGCGAGTTACACGTCAACATATATATACGTGTTCTTACTACCATCGGGATTACGCGTCCGAACTACTATTCGTGTAATAGTCTGGCACGGCTACCGCCTTAATAATTCTTAATTACCCGTCCGCGATGGTTTGAGGCAGGTACTGGCTGTTGTTAATAAAGACCACTTTGTAAATCCAAAATATAT
Organism: Acleris emargana; assembly: GCA_927399475.2. NCBI lineage: Eukaryota > Metazoa > Arthropoda > Insecta > Lepidoptera > Tortricidae > Acleris > Acleris emargana. The sequence goes on from OV656837.1 coordinate 19,044,872, forward strand.
TCGTGACCTACATCATTCATTCATAGCTCTTATAAGCAACGGCCCAGCTGACAGCTACCCGTCAAGGACAGGATATACACGTGGGTAAGTAAGATTCGTTGATCCGTACCCGGGCGCAAACACGTGTACCCGGGTTCTAATAACACGGGTACGCGTACCACGGAAATACACGAAGCGCGGACACTACCGCCAGCCCTAAATATAATGGCGTTAAAAAGTGATAGACTCGTTTAGTTAAAGTACCTACGTTAAGTTAAATAGCCACTCTATTTGCTTGTAAATGACATCTAATTTATTGATGCGTGAAATTCATGTAAAGTAGTGTTACTCGTGGTCGTGGTACGTAATAATCTTAGGGCATGTTTACACATAAAATATGCCTTAAAAGCAATTTTTTTTTTATATACAATCCGTTCAATGACAATGGAAAAAAGAAAACCGGCCAAGTGCGAGTCGGATTAGCGCATGATGGAACGGTACGAAACCCGTTATCTATAAGAATCACGTTTGTTGTATTTCCCCTCTTAAATATTTATTTTAGTAATTTTTTCGTATTTATTGTTATAGCAGCAACAGAAATACATAATCTGTGAAAATTGCAAGTGTCTGCTACCACGGTTCGTGAGATACACTGGTGACAGACCGACGGACAGACGGACAGACGGACAGCGGAGTCTTAGTGTTAGGATCCCGTTTTTACCCTTTGGGTACGAAACCCTACAAATTAGACGAAATTATTAACTTTCGGCATTACACCAATTGCAGCGCAATACTCGTACAAGTACTACAGCAGCCTAACAAGTTCGTCACCTGATGGTCCTACTATGGGTTATTTTATTACCCTCCTAGGGGCCAATAGGATACGTAACGCTAGCGATTTTCGATAACTGTATGGAGGTGACACAAGCGGCAGATTGATTGTGTTCAAACTAGAATGTTCCAATACGAGGAAATGACGTAAAAGGAATCAATCGATACATCGCCAGCTTAAGTAAATCATTCAAGCGATTTGACAGTTTACTTAGTGGGTCTTGTCTATGGCCTCTGGAAAGCTACCATTTGCTCTATGGAAAGAACACTATTTCTACATCATATATATTCCTCTCATCATCATCATCATCATGTCAGCCGAAAGACGTCCACTGCTGGACATAGACCTCCCCCAAGGCTCTTCACTGAGACCATTCTTGTGCTTTTCGCATCCACCGCATTCCCGCGATCTTTACAAGGTCGTCACTCCATCTTCACTCATCTACAACAGGACGTAATTATGAAAAAAATAGATACATTACATAAGCACCACACACACACACAAGAATTTGAATTGAAATGGATTCATTTCACGTGTAAGCTTTGGTTTTGTAGAACTTTTAATACGTATGATTGTTTTTGTTATTGGGTCAATCAACTTTTCTTTGTAGCTCGTTGCCATGGTGACGTCTCCTGGGTCACTCTTTAAAACTATGATTTCAAAGGATATAAGTCCACTAAAAAACTGTTTTATTGGCAATTACGCACCCATTCTTTTATGGCCTTTCTCCTGAGTGTGCTGGAAGTATATATTATAACAGTTTTTCTAAGAAACTCTATCACTGTTGTCTCCTTGCTTACGGGACAGAATAACAACAACAAAAAGTTGATCCACCCTTTTAAATTCATATTCACTTATTATAGAAGAGCGAGGCTTTCTGTCACAGGTATTACTATACTTACTAGGAGGTCTCAACCCTTTCAAGTTTTGTAACCTAATTTCTAACAAAAATAAAAAAAAAAACATTTTTTTTCATATCTTGTTGGAGGCCTACCTACAGCTCGTCTCCCGGTCCGCGTACGCCACTCAAGAACCTTCTGACCTAGTCATCAGTCCTGCGAGCGCCGCCCACTGCCACATTCCTCTCAGTAAAACATAATACAGCCTTTTACATGTCATCGTATTGGCAATGTTTTGATAGCCATCTTTTACTTCACAGTAATAGCGGCTAAAGCAAGAAAACCAGAACGATAACATCTCAAAAGCAATATGGTTTCACCGAGTAGAATAGAGCTCCAGTACGCTTTATAAGCATGGATCGGAAATTCGGATCGATATTTACCTAAAGTTGGCAAAATCCCGGAAAAAGATAGGTAAACATGGCGTCGACTTCTTAAAAATATTATTTTAATAATTTAAGTTCTGGGATTTTGGGATTCTACAAAACGTTAATATAATAATTACTTTACATATAGGATAAAACGTTCTGTTTTGCTCCTATAAATTCGTTAGGTTAATAAGTTACAGGTAAATTAAATAACATTTGGTTAAACATATACATGGAAAATAACTTCAAACAGTTAATATAAATAAATAATTATGAATTAATGCCGGTGTAATTTATTTATTTTGAAATCCCGGCAAATTTTATATGAATTATATGATTGAGTCCACCTCCATACAACTGAACAACAAAGCCGGCGCTAAAGTATAGGTAAATATCGATCCGAATATCCGATCCCTGTATAAGTCAAAAATTAGATTGGCGTGTTCATAAACATTGTCATTAAGTAATCCGCTTTGTAGGTATATCTCCTAATGCAATTTGTCTCCCATATACCTTTAAAATACTTGCATTAATATCTACCATTCTACATTTATTCTGAGACGGTGAATTATCAGCCTTAGTACGTCTAACCAGTTATGTTATCTTAACTTAACGTCACTGCGCATAAAATCGCTATGTGTTATTTTCTACAACGCGCATTTTAGATCATAGACAGTTTAAATAAAGTCTGAAATCCTTTTTGTGACAGATAACACATAGCATTTTTTGCACGTGCAGTAAAATTAAATAGAAAATATATCCACTTACTAAATAAGCCCAAATTTAATGGGACCTTTAGCTTTATCCAAAACATACTAACATCGGCATTCGACAAACACAACATGTCTCAGACCCGATCGGTTCTTTTATTATTTGTGTTTATTGTGTGCGTTGCCCTGGAGGTATGTTTGCTTTTTATTATTTTCACCCACGTTTATATAAGAAAAAAAGATAATGGTAAAGTTTCGTGTGTCATCATAAAATATTGATAAAGCTGTCTCAATTGCATTAAAAAATACACGCTGTATATTTTTGTTCATATATTTTCGTAATATGTCGTTAGATTCGTTTTGGTTTTGGAGATGATAAAGGCTATTATGCCCATAAAATTATACTAAAACTAAGGGGGAGGAGGTTTACTATATCAACGACAGTATCGAAAAAATACAGTCATTATGGTTTTCAAATTGAAGTTATCAATGGACATAACTCACTTGTGCATTGCTCAGACGGGTTGAATAATAATTTAACCGTGTTTTTTTTGATTTACGATAACTTCGGCATATTATTAGGTACATCCATAGAAACTAAGTGGTTGATTAGATTTTTAAATAATTGCAAAAAAAAAAAAAACCTGTTTAGAACAAAGTAATTAAATGTTGTATCTTTGGTCATTTTAAATGGGCCTTTAGAGTTAACTCATAGTCAGTGTCAGTGTGACATACACAGACAGTTAAGAGCCTTTTAGACCAGTTCAACGTGATTAACCGATTAAATTTAAAAATTAAATATCTTTAAAACCGTTACAGTAATAATTTGTCTGTCTTCGGGAAATTAACTTTATTTGACCTAAAGAACGTTCCCTTAAACATATCGTAAAACAAAAAAAACACGGTGTAATTTAATAACCCCAAACAAAAAATTGGGGTGTTATAAGTTTTACTGTGGATATGTGGATATGTGGGTTTGTCTGTGGCGTCGTACACAGACAAACCCACACGGTGGTTGCTAGACCGATTTGTACACAGTTGTAAAGAAAGCTAATTTAATAACGAAGCGGTTTTAACTGGATTTCTGGGAAAAAAGGTCGTCATTATTATTTTTCGAGTTGTTGGTAATTCTGTAGTTTCTGCCTACTACAATTCTGGGAATGAAGGCGTGAGTTTATGTATGTATGTGTATGAGGGTCGTCACCATATTTGGTGATTTACCTTTTCAATATTTATTCGTAGACGTTTATTTGTTCGGTCAATGATCCATGCCATAACGTAAGCATCAAGTTACATAAGAGTACAGTCGGCTTTGCACACTGTTGTACCTTGTCGCTTTCAAGCCTTTGACAGATAGTGCAGCAGTTCAAACATGACGTTAAAGTGACAAAGCACTAAATTAATCTTCCGACAGGGTTCTATTGTGTCTCGACAATTGTACTAAAGTTGTTGACTGTTTCTACCAATGAAATTTACCAAGAGTTACATGAAATGAATAAATAAGTTGTTCCAAATTGTATTTCAGATGGTCTACGCCTTTCCTGCGCCTCAAATATTTGTAGCTGATGGTTGTAAGTAGAATTAAGTTCGCCTTTTGTATATTAAGTGTAATAGGTAGTTTGTGACTTTTATTGCTAAATGTTTACAAATTTTATACAAATTTTAATAATTACTTAAACAGCTTTGATAAATTTGTCATAAATGTTGGAATGCCAAAGGAAATGCCATTTGGTTGATATTCATATTGAACATAACCATGGTAACCGAATTACAAATCGATGGATATTAGTCATCTATTTTTAGTTACTTAATCTAAATGTAATTTTAACACAATTAGTCTCAAAATTTATTTTGTTTTTAATATAGGTAAGTACGTAATTTTAATTGGTCTCAAAATTAATTTTGTTTTTAATATAGGTACGTAATTTTAATTGGTGTTAAAATATTTTTAACGGTTTATTATACAAATTAAGATGTCAAGTGTTTACTAAACGCCAAGACTGATATCGGGAATGATCGAAACCATGGTAATAACAATGCTATAATCATAATTTTAAAACTGTTATTACTATGTCAACGCTCATTATACAGGGTGTCCCAAAAATAGCACGTCACAGTGACACCGGAGATTCCACAGCCTTAGACGAACCAAACCAGCCTAACATGACCTCAGTAAAAGTTGCACCGTTTTCGAATTATACCAATTTAAAGATTTTTCGAATTTCTCACCTCTTTTGACATTGTAAGTGCCCGCATTTACTGGGATAGCTTTAGAATTTAGTTTTTTTTATTTGTGCGCTTTTATGAATAGTTGATTAAGATGATAGAAGCATTATTATGTCAATAACTTATGTAAAAATTGGAAAAATACTGTAATGAACTTAACTTAAATTTATCATCAACATAGTAATTTCAACTTAGAACACCTGTCATAACTTTTTTTTACTAGAAACGAAATGAGCAAATAGCTTTAAAAACATGCGTATTTTATGCCAATTCGAAAATGGTATGACACATGATATCTTAATGCAAAAAAGTAGGAATTCGTATCACATTTGCCAATATGGATCCTCGGAAACCAATGCTAATCATCTAAAAAATTATCTTGTACTCTACGATATCTCATTTGCTTGTGCTCTTTTGAAGATTATGATTGATTTTTGGTTGACCAAGGTTCAAAAATAATAAAAAAAAGGTTTAACTTTCATTCGTTTTTACAATAAATGTTCGAATTGTTTCCCTCCGACTCTAAGGCACAAATGGCATCTTCGGATAAAATTTCGGTTTAATTTTCGTAAACTGGTTTCCGATATGTCTCGGGCTGCATCGAAGACACGTCGCCGTAGCTCCTCTTCGTTACTTATTGGTTTTGAATAAATATTGTCTTTCAAACTTCCCTAATACAAAAATCATTTTACAAAGCGAAATCAACTTCCGTTAAGAGTGCCGAGTAGTCGTTTCAGTTCCACTATCAAAATCAGAGGAATGCCAAGTCGATTTAGTTCAGGTCACCACAGGAAAACGGACGCAGTGAACATGGTATAGCAATACCCGTTGATTGATATTAAACCTCGTTTTAATAGCAGATTTTTTCGTTACTTTTTATTTTATTGATTTGACTTTTGTCATTACTTATCTTATCACCCATGTTCACTGCGTCCGTTTTCCTGTGGTGACCTGAACTAAATCGACTTGGCATTCCTCTGATTTCGTTTGTGGAACTGAAACGACTACTCGGCACTCTTAACGGAAGTTGATTTCGCTTTGTAAAATGATTTTTGTATTAGGGATGTGGTGATGGTCAGCCAAAAATCAATCATATTCTTCAAAAGAACACAAGCAAATGAGATATCGTAGAGAACAAGATATTTTTTTAGTTGATTAGCATTGGTTTCCGAGGATCCATATTGGCAAATGTGATACGAATTCCTACTTTTTTGCATTAAGATATCATGTGTCATACCATTTTCGAATTGGCATAAAATACGCATGTTTTTAAAGTTATTTGCTCATTTCGTTTATAGTAAAAAAAAGTTATGGCAGGTGTTCAAAGTTGAAATTACTATGTTGATGATAAATTTCAGTCAAGTTCATTACAGTATTTTTCCAACTTTTACATAAGTTATTGACATAATAATGCTGCTATCATCTTAATCAACTATTCATAAAAGCGCACAAATAAAAAAAACTAAATTCTAAAGCTATCCCAGTAAATGCAGGCACTTACAATGTCAAAAGAGGTGAGAAATTGGAAAAATCTTTAAATTGGTATAACTCGAAAACGGTGCAACTTTTACTGGGGTCATGTTAGGCTGGTTTGGTTCGTCTGAGGCTGGGGAATCTCCAGTGTCACTGTGACGTGCTATTTTTGGGACACCCTGTAGAATTGGTTTCACGCGTTGGTTACGCTATAGGTGGTATTCTAATACCATTAACGATATCAATATTAGCTGTTTATAGTACGCGAGTAGAAAAAAATATTATAGTAGTATTACTCTAGTTAAAAACTCAGTTAAACAAAGGATAATGCTTTCATTACAGATGACAAGGATGACATCGATACAGGAGCAAAGTAAACACTATTCATAGTTAAAAAAATGCACGTTGCAACCTCTTCAAGTATCCATTTGTATAATAACTTTTAAATGTTATTAAATGATATGAAAACGTAAGCAAATTATTTCCTTAGAAAAATAAGTAAAGCCAGTTCCTTCCTTTTTGTCCGCGAGATTTCCGGCATGATGGATAGCAGCTTTGTTTTTACAAATTGAGATGTCCCGCCGCCCTGTTTTCTCTTGTGATAATTTATTTTATCTCTCTCATAACATTAACAGCAATATTTCATTCCAGAAAATTGATATTTTTACTTAACACTGGAACAAAAGTGATGGAACACGATAGTAAACTTTATGAATTATCTATTTTATATCTCTTTTGAATCTTCCCATTTACGTTGAAAAAACAGATCTGTGGAATTTGATTATGCAACAATAAATTCAATCAAATTACAATTTTGATACATTCTCTGCTTTGTCCAAAATGTTAACTGTATTGTATAAAAACTGAGCCTCTATTCTACTAGAATTTACTAGATAAAGCCAGTACCCTTCCTTACCATGAGTTAAAACCGTAGTCGCTAGCGCGTCGAATAATCTGTCCCTTGCAGACCTCGCAGTATTCTTGTAGAGTGCGAGGGACAGAGCATTCGTCTCGCTAGCGAGTCCGGTAATTGTAACTCATGGTGAGGGTACAGATCTATATGGTGGCCGAGTTAGAAAGAATACGATCACAGGTCAAAGGCATTATTATTTTACGGTATTAAAGGCAATATTGTAGTAATCTCTTAGTTCTTCAGGTTTTTTGCGGTCTAATGATTGTAGCTTTGAAAACGCGAATGTCTATGGATGACAGATTTCATTTAACCCTAAACCTCTATTCTAGGCGGGAAAAACCATATCGTCTTTGACCCTGTTATCGCTATATCAAAGGTTTGATAGCTATTAAATATTTACTTGACTGAGTTAAAAACAATACCATACCACGTAAAAGACAAAATGGTTGCGTTCACCTTCACAATTTCAAAACACATTTTTTTATCTGTAGTGTACATTTAAAGATTAAATTCTTATTTAAAAAAATGACTAAGGGCGGATTCGTTTTCGACCAGACGAGAATAAGGTCTTGTACCTAGATTAAATGCCGAATTTGTATAGACTAATCTCGGAGTAACTCTTATTCCAGTTTGGTAATCGATGGTAACTACAAATGTTCTGTCGGTGTTCATAGTACATACCCTTAAGACTGAATCGAGCAAACGTCGAGCGTCCAGTGGCGTCCTCGATACCTACTATTACATATTGTGTTTTCTGATTAACTTGCGGGTTTTGCGGGTGGTAGGACCTTGTGCAGGGTCCGTCAGGATCGCTACCACCATCTTATCCATTAACCTACCGCCAAACAGCAATGTTCGCATTGTTGTGTTCCGGTTTGGGGATAAGACAGCCGGTGAAATGACTAGCATAGAGGCATTCCATCTTAGTCCTCAGGGTTGGCAACGCATTTGCAGTCTTATGATTGCATTGCAGTCTTGTGAATGCGAATGTCTATGAGTCACAGTTTCCTCTTACCATCAGGTGGCCTGTGTGCTCGTTTGTCTTCTCTATGCCATAAAAAAAAAACTAAAGAATTTCCTTGGAATTGGACGATGCTTTTTTGTAGCGCAAGTAAATACACAATTTATGGGATACGTAACACACTTTGATAACAGTTACCCTTTGAGAAGTCAGCTTAACGGGAAAAGGTGGCCACTCTTTTCCGTTAAGTTGATAACTCGAAGGTCAATTGTTAGTAAACTATGTGATATATCCTATAAGTTGTGATTTCATTTGTAGTACAAAAATGTATCGTCCGATTTCAAGAAAATTCTTTAGTTTATTAGAAAACTCTATAATAGTAATGAGGGCGCCACTGTACATCTGGCGTGCGCTCGCGCAGTCTTAAAATGTTTTATACTCTTACGAAATCTACAAAACTCAAGATAAATAATACAATGAAAGGGACATGCATTACCATCAAATAACTACCGTCATTATTAACACAATAGGGAATATGCATGTTTTTTTGTACAGCTTCAATTGAAGCTGATTCATGTAACAAACAGATCACAAAAATCATTTTTTGAATAACTATAAAAATAACCAAGATATAAGCCAACAAAGATTTGTTCCTATCTCTTTCTAGAAAAACGGAATTTTACATGGAGTTTATATGGCCGCAGTGCACAATGACGTCACGGTGCACATCGGATCTCTCTGTCTAATTAGAAGTTTGAAATGCTTATAACTTCCGTATTTCTTGACCGATTTTAATTTTAATTTCCGTTTTGGTGATATCTTTTACGGTATTTTCATATTTTGATGAGAAATGCGATTTTTAAAATCCATGCATATTCCCTATTATCTTAGCTTAATTGTGCAAAATGTGGTTACAGAATTATCAAGAAGTTTTAACCCTACATTGCATACTGTTCCACATATGGCACCACCAAAATATTTGCGAATTGTGACAAAAGTCAAGTTGCTAACGACATATCACATTATAGTTTTATTTCTCAAAAAAAAAAGTCATGCATTGTAGGGTTAAGACTTGTTGGTAATTCTTTAGCTCTGCCTACCCCACTCTGGGAATGTAGGCGTGAATTTATGTATGTGTATGTATGTATTAACACAGTTGTTATTCCTGCATATAGTTATTCTTGCAACTCAAATTTCATCGTACAAAAGCATCCGCCATTAGTTTTACTTGCAAATTCCAACGCGCACAAAAGGCAAAAAGCGGAAAAGGGGAAAAAATGATATTCCGATTGCCGGTCTCATATTCCTTGCTTAACGACACATCTCTGCATAACAAAAGACAAATAAAAACAGAAACGTTTTTATCGTGTCAGGTGTCATGAAAAACCCGATGCTTTTTAGGTCGCTCGGTGGATTTTGTGCGGCGTTGGACGCGTAAATGTGGCTTGGTATTTATTTTGAAGCTTACTGGTATTATTGCTTAGGCACGGAAAGTAGGCAATTGCTGGCCGAGCCCTGGCGAGGCCTGCTAAAATCCAAGTGACGCAGTTCCAGTTTCCACCGAGTCTTCTTTGGACGTGTTGAAACAAGATCGAAATTAATGAACACTTTATACTCAGGAGATGCTTGCGGAGATTATTTGTGGTGTTTATTAATTGACATCTTATTTCAACACATCCTACGACGATAATGTATTCGATGATCGTCAGTATGTCGACTTGCGGGTAGCGTAATAAAGCTACGAGTAGGTAAGATAAACAGGCTTCTAGTCTACTTACCATACCATGCTGTCCATACCATTTTGTCTTCTAGTAAATAAGAGCTATAAGGTTGACAATACGATAACACGTAAAAGGCAATTATGGTTTTACCGAGTAAAGTACAGTTCCTGTAAGTACAGAATCTTATAGTTATTTATTACAACATATAAAACTTAGAATAAATAAAAAAACATAGTACCTTCTCGTTATGTACATAATGTTTAGTTAAATTATAATTAATAAAGTTTTATTTCTTTTAATATTTATTTTTAAGGTGTATCTATATTAATATTTACACTTGACATGAATGGTAAAAATGGCTCACCCTGGCCGAGCTCTGTTTATCACTCCTGTCATAAGCAGCTCGTTTAGCGAGGTTCATCTCTTAAATGTAATTCATATCAGTTTCTTCCCTTGGCTTCCTAGTCTTTTAAGATAAAACTGAGTACACAGAGCTATCTAATTAAAGTCCATTGTCTATTTAATTTCCTTTTTCAATCTCGACGTCGCCGTGAACACTCAGAGAGATAGTTAAAAAGTTAAGACTGCTTTGTACTCATCAAGGCTTTTTTATTAAACCTCTTTCAAACAGGTCACGTACACCTTATGTTATGTCGGTGGTTTACCATTGAATTGCCGACAGACTTTTAATCGAATATTATTTCAAAGACAACGTTTCAAGTATTTTCATTTCATCGACAAGTCATTGCGTCGAGGACTCGATACTAGGTAATTTGAACCGAGGTCTTTTAATTAGTAGTTGACTTATTTTAATAAAATTCATGTCATGACTAATCATTTCGGGTTTTTTTTATTTTTTTTATTACGTGTAATAATATTTTTTCCGCATAAAATGATTTCAATTGGTAATTATAAATAGGTTGGTAAAAAACATTTCACTTACTTATCCTAATTTATTATAATATTATACTTAATTTAATAATAGTAATGTGTCATGCTTTTCTGTCAACAGTTCATTTTCTTGGGGGTCGCAGTTCTAACCTAACCTAACCCACTTCTGTCAACAGTTCGGTTTCTTGGGGGTCGCAGTTCTAACCTAACCTAACCAACTTCGGTCAGCAGTTCGTTTTCTTGGGGGTCGCAGTTCTAACCTAACCTAACCCACTTCTGTCAACAGTTCGTTTTCTTGGGGGTCGCAGTCCTAACCTAACCTAACCTACTTTGAAAGCCTCGTAGTTCTATTTCTTTATATAACTAGTTATGCATTTTTTTTTTTTTTTTAGTTGAGTTCAAAAGTTAAAATTGTTTTAAAGTAGTTGTACCAATTAAGATAATTTGAAACAAATCAGCGATTAAGTAGTATTCGTTGATTAGTATTTCCACGTAGTAAGATAAATTTAAATAAATAGTAGTTGAAATAAGATAACGCCAAACAATATTACTAGTACTAAAGTTTCGATGAATAGTTGTTGATGAAATAATATTCGATGAAAAAGTTGTCGACAAAACAAGGGTACACCTATGTCGGTATATCTACAATAAGGAACGTTGCAACTGTAGCAACGCTTGATAGTTAAACGCAAAATTTTGGAAAACTAAAACGTTGACAATAATAATATGATAACACGTCAAAGACGACATTGGTTATTGATTTGATTAATGACACTCTGGTCTGGACATTCCGGTAATCTTCGGGGAGGGAAGATGGTTGATTGAAAAATGTCCGGCTTTTACTTTTGTTAATTTTGATTTACTGGTCTACTTTTTTTTTTTTTTTTTTTTTTTTTTTTTTATTAGGTTCGCAAACTGGACATTACAGCATTGTGACTTATAAATAGAGGTAAACAAACAAGTTTGGGTATTGGTTATACTTTCTCACTGACACTGGTGAAATCACTTGGTAGACCGCCATTAATGTAAAGAAGAAGAAGAAGACGACGAAGATAATTTAATAATTTAAATTAGTCTTAAAAATATGTAAATATTGTATTATTGTCTAGGGGACACGGTTTCTGTAGGAGAATGTATCGAAACTTTTATGCATGTGGTCTTGCACCGTCACAGGTAAGTATAACTTGTATACTTTCTATATATATATATTTTTTTATATTACTGTTGCTTATTAGTTTTGTGACAATTCTGAGTTTTGACACGTTTTCCTGCTCAACTACGCATGAATACATTTTTGGTGTTATGTGAGATTCATTGTTTTATATAATGCTAGGTTAAGTTTATTATTGTATAATATCATTAGCAATATTTAAAAAACGACTTACTGTTGAGTTTCTTGCGGCGTTTCTTCTCAGCAGTGGTCTCTTCCGAAGCGCTGGTAGATTTTTGACGTGTAAAAGTGCCCGTGCGGCCTGCTTACTGAATAAACATCTTTTATCTTTTTTTATCTTTGACGTTGTTTTTTTTACCTAATCGACTAATCAACGAGTCGATTGAATTATTTTTCGACATATTCCTGCGCTCGCATCTCAAAGTTTATTAAACAATACGTACTACTGTGCTAGAATAAAATAAATGATTTATTTATCAGTTACTTAAAGATTATAACGCATTTCAAACCATTTTTTCGAAACAAGAATATGACGAGACAAGATGTGTCAAATGAAGAATACCTATAACGAATCAAGAATAAGATCTGTTTTTTAAAAACTGCAATAGGTCTGTCCTTTACGCTCGCCGTAAGATGAACTGCATAGTTAGGTCATAATAACCCATCTGACATGGATAATTGCTGCACTGTCCCTTTCTCTCAACTAAAACTGAACTGCTTTCGTTTATCACGGTAACCCGCCAAAGGCCCTAGACGAGATCTATTCGGCGTGCTTTATCGTAATCAAAAATGTATAGGACTAACATAAGCTGCCAGACGGTCGCGTCGAGCGCCTACGTCCATACATTTTGTCAGTTTTCGAAAATCCTTTACCTTAGCGTTAAGCAACTTGCTTAGCCTCGCTAGTCTCTGAAAAAAGTCGGATCCCACTTAGTTTTTCGTCGTATCCGGATATTGTACGGAAAGTAATAAGCGCAGGTGCCTAGGCGAAGGAAACACAATTTAGATAAGAACTCGTGGAACTATTTCCTCGGGAACAGATTCAGTCAGGCAGATAGGTGTTTTTAAACAGCGCCTTTATGCTTACCTGAATGGATCCACTCAGTTTGCACTCGAGAAAAAAGTTTTTTGGGTTCCGTGCATTTAGTGAATAAACGGAATCGTGAGGATTTATCTCGTTATCAGTAGACCCCGGATTGTTGTGGCACTGACGTCACAATAGGGTGATTTGGGGAGTAAATGGAATGGTAGAAAAAAATGATACATAAATTATAAGATAAGATAAAAAATTAAAAATGTATATTCATTTCACCACAGAAAAACATAATTTCATTTACGATACGTAACCGAATAAATTTTAATAAAGTCACAATAAAAAATTCCCAGTGAAACGATCGATATTAAATTTTTGGTATAATATAACTGCAACACTTAAATTTCTACGTTTACTAATTTTCGACGAAAAACTGAGCGGTCGAATAATTATTTCGTTCCACTGTTCCATTCGGGAAATGGAACATACATATATAATAAGAATTAACTTTATCAATGTATGCAACCTATGCAAATCTATATAAAGTTTGACCTTAGATATAAACTGTTTGCTTTATTGGCAACTGCACGTCACTTTGATGTATTAATGTGTCAAGACACTGTCTCATATCTCATAAGGCGTATATTTTATTTGTTGAATTGAAATAAAATAATGTCTTTAAATAAATATCTTGCTAAATTTGACTTTTTAGAAGTAATCGATAACAAATTATTTTGTAAATGGTGTATCACAAAGGTAGCTTCAAAAACTTACAACATTCGAAAACATCTACGTTCAAAAATACACGGAGAAAAAGCGAGCGGAAAAAAAAACCAAAGTGAGTTTTTCTTAGATCTTACAAAATTTATGATTTGTAGCAATATACCATGGGCTCAATTAAATAATTCGTATTCATTAACACTATATGATAATTTTTATATTATCTTATCTTAATAAATCCGTATTAATTAATACTGTTCCATTTACTCCCCAAATCACCCTATTGTGACGTCAGTGCCACAACCATCCGGGGTCTAGTTATCAGACATGCCTGACTCTCTCAAAAGAAGGGGGTTTTGTTTACGAAACTACAGCGCCTACAATAATAAAACCGAGAAGGGCATACCGGACGTCGCAGTATACGGTTCCAACCAGTGCCGATGCCGTTACTAACAAAATAGTATCTCAAGGAACAACAAGGATTTTTTAATTTAAGTTGTTTAGTGATAGATTTTACTTTACTACTTTGTCGGCATAATTGAAATTTACAACTATGCCAAATCACAGCTTTGTATCTACAAGGTTTACTTATTGACTACGGAACCCTAAAAACGGAATGGACAGAACCGCATGGAGATCTTCAACGGAAACCTCTAGGGCTAGATTTCTAGAAATTCTTTGTAGTTTTTAATATAGAACGCAAAGAAAGCAAATCTGACTTGTACTTAACTGTGTTTCTAAACATTCTTGTCGGTCGTTTTAAATGCGTTGTCTTGTCAGACATCTACAAAGTTCTCAGTACTGTGAACTAATACAAAAGATACTTTAGAGCCACTCGCAAATAAAGATCAATCTAGTTTAAGATGTAATTACTGTTAAAGGTGTTAAAATGCGTGGGACCGTTACTCATAATATTAAAACTAAATATCTCTACGTTTTTATACATTACTACACTCTTGTTTATGTTTTGACCTTATCTCTCGCTGTGATATTTGAATTTGACAGAAAGTGAGATAGCATACTTTAGCTAAAATAGGTTTATTGTACGGCGATGAATAAGGGGGATTCACAAAAAAAGAGCTCTTAACTAGCTAGACTTAATTATATAGTATGAAATGAAGCTTTAATACATAACAAAATAAATGTGCGCTTTTACTGATACTGACTGCGCTCCGGCAGGCTCGCATTCTAACAACGGTAGTTTTCAGTCCGTCCCTCAAACTCGTACTATACAAACTCAGTATCTATATAGCGGGTACTTAATAATGCTAAGATGTTGCAGTCTAGCTATAAAACACATAATAATCTAATGTTTTTTTTTTAACGAATCGATTAATATACAAAATGTCAACTGCAACGTTCTTGCTACGAAATTTAAGAAATAAATGCGGAAACCGACGAGAGTGCCTGTTTCAAGCACTTCTGTCCGTGCTTTTAAAAAGAGTATAGCGTTAGTACCTCTCTCATTTGATCTTATGCAAGTATACCCGACTCTATCTAAACCCGAAATAGTTTTTAAAACCCCTTGCATTGTACTATAATAATTAACTACATCAGTGGATCTGAAACGTTTTTAAGAACTGTATTCTTTACGCAGCCCTAAAATAGGCTAATTCTGTTTTCATTATGAATAAAGTCCTTTGAATTACATTACGACTCTTTTTCGGCGGAGCCCTTGCGGAGTCCCAGAGCTCCGCGCAGCAAACTGAGAATAGCTGAACTAGATAAAGTCATACCACCATTTTTGACGTAAGTATACCTACAAGTGCCTGTGCCGCCAACTTAAAAAAATAAATAAATAAATATCAGGGGACCATGTCACACCGATTGACCTAGTCCCAAACTATGCTCTAGGCTTGTACTACGTGGGTACTAGAAAACAATATCAATACTTATATAGAGAAATATATACTTATATTCATAGAATACATCTATGACTTAGAAACAAATATTCGCGCTCATCACACATATATCTGCCCTTACCGGGATTTGAACTCAGGACCGCTAGTTCGTAGGCAGGGTACTACCAACTAGGCCAGCGCGTCTTCTCAACTTACTAAATAAACAACTTGTTTTTTTTATAAAGACGTGAATCAGCTGTCATTGCTGATATGTGAAATTGCTAGACAAATACTTGCGAGGTATCATGAGAACTAAAGATAAGATCAAGCGGGTTGCATTAGGCGATAAGACCGCCGCTCGTTAGGTTAAACGCGTCTTTCGCCGCATCTGCGTGCGAACGCCGATATGAATATTACAAGACGACATATCGCCGTACCCAGCTTTTTGACGCAGTCTTATTGGAACAGTGGGAAGAGCATGTGGTTACTAAATGTAATTATTATTTAATTATAAGTGTCCGGGGGACCGAGCAACACTCTGGTTGAACTTGATTTTTTGCAAAGTTAACACTGACACATTCATCATCATCATGTCAGCCGAAAGACGTTCACTGCTGGACACACGCCTTGACACATTGGTTTACCCACAATCATACATAAACTCACGCCCTACAGAATTACCAACAACTCTAAAAAAACTTGTTGATAAATTGGGATAGACCAAAAAAAATAACTCACGGTTTTTAAATTCTAATTCGAAACAATAGGTAATTTTAAGAGACCGATTTAATCAATTTTGAATTTGAACCAATCGTTTTATTTTAATATCTTTATTTATTTAGCAGACATTTTATAGATGACATCATTATTTTAAATTTGGGTTAGCATTTTCTAATAAATTATAACAATTAAATGATATCTTATGATAAAAAGTTATTGTAAAAGTATAATAAAACATGCTATTTCAAGCAGTTTTCGCCTAACCCATAGGATACACCTAGGAGGGCTTCAAGCCAAACCTTTATTCCTCGAAATGGTTTTCAAATTGGAGTAATAAAAAAAAATGAACAATCCCAATTATGTAACCACATTTTGCACAACCAGGCCAAGATGTTTACCAGCATATTAGTGACAGGTAACAAGCCCATCGCCTAACAGTACTACTTGCAGGCCTTGATTCCCTTAGTCGCCTTTTACGCCATCCAGGGGAAGACATGGAATGGTACTATTATAACCCGGAAACCACACGGCGCCACATTGGTTTCTTGACCCAAAAGCCCTTGATCCTCAATTTTCATCAACAACGTTCTTGCTAGGAAATTAAGAAATAAATGCGGAAACGGATGAGAGTGCCTCTTCCAATCGCTCCCGTCCGTGCTTTTAACACGTTGACTGCGGCAATGAAATTGGCGGACTTACCGCGAGTGCGTTACGGGAAATATTTGGTCGTATCGAAGTTTACCGTGGTGCGTTACGGCCAGTATTTTCCCGTTCATAGTGTGTACTTTGAATGGCTGTAACTTTATCAAAAATAACACTACAAAGCAAATTTTTAGATATGTGTTACATTATATAGTCTTTTTTAACAAGCTGGAATAGTACCCGGCTAAAGGTTTTATTTTAGAAGATATAACCTTTTTACGAAAACTTCAATTTAAGGGAAATTATTTCCCGTACCGCACCGAAAAGGAATTAAGTTAAGGATGTGACAGTGTTGTATTAAAATAAACGTCGATAATCAACATAATATTTATCATAACCGTCCAAGATTTTAATTTTTTTTCCTGCTTTTAAATATTCTGTCGTCGTGTTTTTGACACTGCACATTTTTATTCACATTACACTTTGATTTTTTATTCGTTATTATAAAATTTTGGTCATTTTTAATTCGAGAAGGACCTGGATTATTGTCATTCGGTCTCATTTGATTTACACTTTCCACTTTCACCACATTTTTATCGTTTTTGTTGGTAGGGCTCGTTTTTATTTTTCTTCTTGTTTGCTTCATATTAATATTTGTCGATATCGCACAGGTGTTTCTCCTTCCTATCGCCAAATGAGACTGTTTGTACCTTCACCTGGGTGCGGTACGGGGTCACAACTACGGGAAAATACTTCCCGTATCGCACTAGAGAGCAAAACTGACACGGTGCGGTGGTGCGTTACGGGAACTATTTTCCCGTACGATGTTTTATTACCATTAATTCAAAATAGATCTGGTATTCACAAATCTATAGTTGACTCTTTCATACCTTCATGGGAACCTTGTTAACTCCTTCCCGCACCGAGGGGGAGAACACTATTTTTGACCGCCGCACCCAGCGAAAGTCGAATACGGGAAAATAGTAGCCGTACCGCACACAACGTGTTAAAAATATTTTATGGTTTGTACGTCACTCTCAGTTAATATTATGCGAGTATATTCGGCTCTATCTTTTTACGCCGTCACAAACAAGTAAGTAAATAAATATTACTAGTAATTTTTATACTAGTATATATTAAGAATTAACCCGGAATTTCCTACTATTGGGCAAATGCCTCCTTCCCATCTTTCCACGTATCTCAATTATGGGCAATCTCCCACCAATCTTACCAAAAGGAGTCACGCTCTCGCCATCTATGCCGTGGTCTGCTGCGAACTCGTATCACCTGTTCGACTCATGGAAAAGGGCAAAGATCGGATTAATTATTGCAAACGCAATCTTATCATACTGTTATTATTCTACCGTGGCTAAGCCCTACAAGGGGTATTTGTCGTAATAAACGGTATTGTCGTTATCCCAGAAACTGCTCCAAGTCACACAAGTCACCTAATAACAGTAATTTAGCTTAGAATGATCCTTGACGTCGTTTAGACTTAGCTTATACTATGCGCATTAAAAAGGGTAACAGTAACCAGCTATGACGTGTTGTCACTCTCTGTTAGTATTGGTTAGAGAGTGATGGCATGATATTTAAGGGACAGTTATTTGTTGCCATACGAGAATTTATTTTATATGTGCGTTCTGCAAGGTTCTAATATGGCTTCAAACGTTTACTCGAATTATCATTAAAAAACTATTTATCTTTACATATAATTACGAGTATGTAGGAAATGGCCAGCATTATTACAAGCAATTTTACTATGACATCTTTCTTGCCTGTGGTAGTAAGAAAAATCTGTATTCTAATATTATTACAATATCGATTTTAGTAAAGTTGTGAGTTTAATTATGGACATTTGATCTCGAGTGATTGTCTATGATTAAAAAAAACATTCGTTTTCGAATGAGGATCGAATCGCCGCCATTATTGTTGTAATTTGTTTGTTGTTTTTTTGCAGTTACGTAAGTAGGATTGTGAAACGTTTTTTGTTTGTTGTTTGTGTTTTTTTGTTGAAAATATGTGTACCTAGTAGTGACTACGAGAACGATGTGCATAATGCCGGATATAATAAATGCAGCCACGATTGTAAAATTCTAACAGGTAAAACAGGTTGTCATATTTGTGTAAAAAAGTATTGTATGCAACTGTACATAATTAGGCCTTAAAACATTCGTGTGACCCTATTATGAAACTCGCTTCATAATCATCACCACACTCGTGTTTTAAGGCCTATCATTATGCAACAGTTGCATAAACTACTGCTATTACCGCAGGACCGCGTGCCATTACCATCTAACCCTTAAATGTTCTCATTATTGTGTTCCAGTGCATTTACCGACAAAGACAACCGGTGAAATAAGTAATCGAATCAATCCATCTCAGTCCTAAGGGTTGGCAGCATATATACAGTCTTGACACGGTAACCGTAAGATTGCAATCTTGAGATCGCAAATATTTATGGGTTTTAAAATCCACTTACTTACTTGGTAGCCTGTGTGTTCGTTTGAAGATTCATTAGGTGAACGGTACCAAATTAAGGACGTAGGCATGTAAGTAAGGCAGCCTTTTTTTATGAGTAGGTACCTACCGCGTTGGCCAACCTGCGTCATCGTCGAAACCTTCTACCAATACCATAGTATAAGTAAATAGAAACGTAGTTCATCTCCGGCCCTTAAAGAGTTTCTAATTTTCTATTAACTATTGCCGCTCGGGCGCTACGGTTACGTTAATGCGCTTTGCTCGATACTCACTTAATACGCTCACAAGCAAACGTGGCGATGGCACGGCTCCTAATAAACCGGCTTAGTCCGTCCTGTTGAGTTTGCTTGAGGTGTCTCGCGGCGTGAACGGTCGAGGCACGCACACATACAAGCCGCGCGATATACCTTTGTGTGAAGACCAACAACTGTTTATACTGTGCAAATGACTCACACTGACTTGTTAAAAATGCTTTGGCGGGACAACTTAGGTTAGCTGATAAAAAAATCATCCAATAAAAGTGAGTTATTCAAAAGAATAATAATGCTGCAGACCGTGTAAACTTTTGATGTTATGTTTTTCAATTATCCAATGTGGTTGTGTAACAAACACACTTGTAGATAATTTAAATAATCGGCTCCATTCTACTCGGCAAAACCATATTGAATTTGGGATGTTATCGTATTGATCTTAACTCGGCCCGCAAAACTATCAAGTATATAAGAGCTATTGTAACGTGGACATTACGATAACATGTCAAAAGCTTAATAGTTTAACCGAATAGAATAGGGATACTGATTGGTTCTTTCTTATCCTCTCAGTTTGGGTGGAAATGCATTCTTATATCTTTGACCACCTTTTTGAACTTCTAAGAAAAGGCAAGATAAGATAAGGTACACGAGGGAAGATTGATAAAATTAGGATTTACGATGGTTATAATTAAAACTCGAGAATGACGATTAATTCATTCCTTAGTGATGATTTATCATACTCAAGTTCGAAAAAGGAACGAGATAATGGTCTCTAGAATGTTTCTGGAGTAGGGTCTTCAATAAATTACCAGTCGCTGTTATTAACTAGTCTTGTCTGGTTTATGGAATAGACTTGTATCTAGCCTTACCCTTATTAGGACCGCATACACCAACATACTCTCAAGCAAGTGAATTTTAAATCAATATCAGCAAGATTATCCAAGAAACCTGCCTCTTTCTCCAAAACTATGTCCATATATTTTTGCCATTAACCTATTTCACCTGAAAAAAAATCAGGGGCCAGAAATAATAAAAGCTCCCAATACACGTGTTACATGCCCTTACGGGAATCCGTGGTGCATTACTTAATGTCTCTAAAATTAAAGTTAATCTCTAGTACTACAAATTTCTCGTTGGTGCTTCAGAACTGTTTTTACAAATTATTTGGACCAAATGTAAAATGTAAAAGCTATAGGGAGGTTTAATCACGTTAGTCTACACATCAATTCACTAATGGACCGCCATTACTCCATTACTTTACAAGATTATTATTAGCCTGAGTGCCCAATAATTATCAAGATAAACAACCGTATTATAAAATAAATATCACACACAGCCTCGTGGTAAAAAGACGTGGATAAAAATGTTACAACTAAAGTCAAATATTAAAATAATAAACATTTTGTTAGTCATGGAGAACTTCATGGGTGTTTACCGGAATTTCTTTTGCTTTACCAAATTGACGCAAGTGCTTATTGCAATAAAGATCGGTATATTATCAACTTTTTATGTAGTTGGCACTGCACTTTACATTTGGAACGTCGATTGGTCAACACTAAGATGCAGTGAAAACATCATGATGCTCATTTACGAAGCGATCTATCATATGTTAACGACAGCACTGATAATACTTAGTTTCATTAATGGTATTCGAAATTCAAATGCATTTCGATTGGTAATATTAAGCATTGATTGTGTGCATGGAATTTGCAAAAATGGAAATATTTATAAGCAGGAATTTAACAAAATGATTTTTCAGTGTGTGATTAACTCAATAATACTTACTATATCCTTCGTAATATTATTAGTAGTTAGTTCATTGATTTCGTTTCAAATAATGCCTGCCCACGAGCTATATACTTGTATTTTTGCGATAAGAGTAATTTTAATAATATGTAAAGAAGCTCAAATATACGTAGAACTATTTTACTTTAACGTTTTAATTAGGTTAATAACAATGACATTGCAACAAATAAACCTGACATTAGTAACATCATTGAGAACTATTAGTGAAAGTATTGATGACTGTGAAAGTTTTGAAGGCAGTAAAATTATAGATGACAGTGAAAGTATTGAAGGCAGTCAAATTATAGATGACAGTGAAAGTATTGATGACGGTGAAAATATTGATAGCAATCAAAATATTGACGACAGTAAAAGTATTGATAACGGTGAAAATGTTGCGACTCATTGCGGTCAGCTACAAGAACATGTGAATCAGTCTGTAACAGTATTTAATTGCTTAACCTTGTGTAGTGAAAAACTGAAGCAGTGTTTTGGGGCTCAGGTATGTTTATATTTTTATGTAAGTCATCTTCTAGCTCTTCTACTTCTACTAAGACTTTAAGTATCATTCATTAACATTAATGTTTATTGAGAGGATCTTGTATATGTATTATTATTATTTTTTAGTTTAAAGAGTTATACTTCACTATTTTTAATTCAAACAATTATGAAACGATTTATGTATTTGCACCAGCCCATTAAATATACGTAGGTGAACTGATCCTACATGGGATCTCTTTCATCGTTTATGCTGTTTATGTGATATCAGAGTTCCTAGCAAATTTATCTGAGTGTTCCTTAGATTAGACAGCAGAATGCCGCAATTTCAGGAGATTTTTGGCCAATGCTCCCAGTGTTTAATGTTGGAATGGCAGGAGTTCACTGCCTTATTTACTGCAGCTTTAAGTGGATAATGCAAGACAAATGTCCATATATATCACTTGGATAGGTAGATAAACCCGGAGAACCTTGATAAATGCTCTCATAAGCAAGTGGTCCCAGCGAAGACCTTCTCTGGCTTAATAGCCAGCTCATGCTGAGATGAGACCGTTTTGGACCAAATGTTATCTGTATCTGCTGCAAAACGGCCGGGTCGTCTGTTTCATCATCATCATCAGCCCGTTACAGTCCACAGCTGGACATAGGCCTCTCCCAAGTTTAAGTCGTCTGTTTACTTTTTAATATTATTTAATAAATTATCTCAGTGTGTCAGTTTTGTTTCTTCCTTCCTTTTTTTCATTAAATACATGTACGTATTGAATTATTTATTACCAATGTTTCCAGGTGGTGTTCACGCTGTTTAATTTATCATTGTTTTACATCTTTCTGAGCTATCATGGCGTAATTTCTATTGTTAAAGTAAGTAATTTTTGCATTGCAGTGAATTATTAACTATTAGTAATGTCATCTTCTTCTTCTTGTATATTACAAGGTACACTTATTAGTAAACTTGGAGTTACCATTGATTAGCTAAGCCATGTTTTGTCCTTATATCTCATTGTGACGTTCGAATTCGACAGATAATGACAAAACACGGCTTAGCAACTCCATGGTTAGTCCACGTTTATTATCTCATAAAGGCAAACAATCTAAACATGGTTTTGCACTTAAATGAGAACCTATATATTAGGATGGTAAAATTGGAGGTAAAATTATTTCAGTTCAGGAAAGAAATAACCAGTTAGCATAGAAATATTTATGGGCGTTCATTTCAAACGGATGTTATTGGGTCAGGGATCAAATATACTAGTCCAGCTACTTGTGCTCTTCGCTGTGCTACTAAGGCTGTACAAAAGCTGTCAAACTAAAGTAATACGAAAGATATACGTCCTTTACTGCCCTCATAATCCAAAATGGGTTATCTAAAATTTAATAGCCAAAGTACATTCAATCCTTTTCCGATAGTAATGACGTTGCACTTGCTACAGTAGTATACCTCCATTTGTCTTAGGAAGATAGTATAACGGTATATTTTTCACTGACTGCCTCTGCTCTTATGCTTTGCTCATTTTTGTTTAATCACATTTGTCTTTTTTCAGGATTATGGAAGCAACCCTAGCCATATAATGATTGTTCTTCAGCTAATCAATTTCATGGGTAGCATAATATCGGTGCTGTACTATGGACAGTTAGTACACAATGAAATGGACAATCTAACAAGATCCTTGGCAAGATTGTACAATAGACTATTGCCAAGTAAGTTCTATAATACAAGTTTAGACATTACTGATTATCAGCTAATCGTAGAAACATACACTAAAAACTATTTCTAAACAAAACAAGATGAACGAATGTAGGTACTATTATTACTCGATAATTACATAATTTTAAAGTTCAAATGAGACCTTTGCTTTAATTTATTCATTTGATTATTACTTTCATATGAAGTTCAAGGTTAAATAACTATTTATTGTTATGGTCCAAAAAATAACTCCCGGTTTTTACATTCTAACTCGAAAGAATAGGTAATTTTATGATTCCAATTTCATTAATTTTGTATTTGTCCCAATAGTTTTGTTTTGATATCTTTAATTATTTATTAGGCATTTTATGGATGACCTTTTCTTTCAACTTAAACATAACTTAATGTGCTCATTTTCCATCTCCATAAAATATGAAATTTAAGTAGTGATTTAGTTTCAGGTACTAATGCCTTAAAATTGAGACTATCAATTAAGGACTTCCATCGGCAAACAGCCATCGAACCAATTAGGATCAAAATCTTGACGATGTTGCCAGTTGAGATGACGCTTCTGCTGCAAATATTATCAACCATTGTTTCATATACTATCATTTTACTACAATTCAATCATGTAGTTTAATATAAAAGATGTAAATAATAATCACCACTATAAAAAGAACACCCCCTCTAGCAGGTCCGCTCGCGGCATGGTCCCTATGACACTGGCTGCATTACCTCTCTGGATAGCTAGCCCAATCCTTTGGGACAGGTAAGCACCAGCTCTATGATCTCCGGAGGTGTCTATGAGCCGGGATGACAGAGCCTTCATAAAGCTTTTCATATAAGCTGACCCATACCCATGGTCTCCGCTGCAAGTGCCACAAATTCGTAATTATTTAATAATGAGCGGACCTGCTAGAGGGGGTGTTCTTTTGATAGTGGTGATTATTATTTACATCTTTACGTTGTTTAGTTTTATTTTAATTTGAGTAGCTTAGTTTAATTTTAATTTTAATAAGTTTAGTTTTAACTTTTAAGTGTAGTACATATATTGTAGTTTAATTAAATAACCTTTTAATATTTTAGTTTCACTGTTTTCTGAACCTACGAGTATAACATTATTATTATAAATTATAAGTAACTATTTAGCCCCAGCCATTCTAGGATATCTTAAATGACTTTATGTTATCGGGCATCATTAGAGGTTTATCCAATACCAATAACTAAATAAATAAAAAACCCTGACTCAAAACTCGTGTCTCTATGCCTACTTATGTATCTGAGAGTCTGTTTGTGGCATACTAGCTACCAAACGGATGATCGAATTTGGACGCAGTTTTTTTTAATAAAGCTTCATTAATCGGGATGGTTCTTAACAAGATTTCATGAAAAATGTTTGGGCCGTTTAAAAGATATCTGCTCTGTAAGTAGGTGTCGCCGTTATTTTGGGGGCTTTTAACCCCCTAAAAGCTTAATATCTCAAAATCGGCAAAACCGATTTTGATAAAACATGTCTAAAACCCACCACCAGAAAACATGGTTTCAAATAAAAAAAACCGCGTCCACACACACGCACACACACACACGCCCACAGACACACACGCACACAGCCACACACAGACACACACACACAGACACACACACACAGACACACACACACACACACACACACAGGCGTGAGCGGAGTGGAGCGGAGCTGTGCCAATATTAACCAATATAATCTAAACTAAAGTGCGCAAAGCACGGCCGACAAGTGACCGCATGCGCCCTCTATTGGTTAATATTGGCACCACTCCGGACCGCTCGTCTCCGCCTCAGTGGAGCCGCAGTCTTAAAAACCCGACTGTTTGTTTGATACTGTCGTCGATATAATAACATAAAACACAAAAAATCCTATGGAAAAATGATATCTTTAGAATTGTGTGTTATGTGACCCAGTGACACTCGCGCCATCGAGACAAATCTAATAACGTATCATTTATCAAAATCGGGTGAGCCGTTGAGCATTTACGAGGACATAGGAACGGACATCCTGCATAGGTACATACAAACACTCACATCCATAGTCCTCCTTTTGGGCTCGCCGCAGTCGGGTGAAAATAATGCTAAAAATACTTACATACATACATACATACATAAACTCACGCCTTCATTCCCAAAGTGGGGTAGGCAGAGCTAAAGAATTACCAACAACTTTTTAAACTTGTTGATAATTCTGTTACCACATTTTGCACAAGTAGGCTAAGATGTTTCCCAGTGTATTAGTGACAGGTGGCAAGCCCATCGCCTAACAATACTACAAGCCTTTATTCCCTTAGTCGCCTCTTACGACATCCACGGGAAGACATGGAGTGGCACTATTCTAACCCGGCAACCACACGGGGAAAAATACTTAAATTTAAAAAAATTAAATAAAACATTACTAATTCTCGAATCGATTTTGTTTTAAGCCTGAGTTAGTATCTTACTGCAGGGCAAAGGCCCTTCTCTCTTTTTTGCCACTTTTCCCTACTTACATGCTCCTGCCGCCGCCGGTCGGTTTGAAAAACGTCCAAATCATCCCGTAACCTCCTTATTCCGATTTTAATTTTAATTTCACTATAACGTGACAACAATTTTTATATACGTTTTAATAATTTTTATTTACTTTTCTAGTTTTAGGTATTGAGGACCTAAAGCAATAGCCAACAAGAGGCTTCAGCCGGCTAATGATTACACAGCCAGTACAAATATATTTTTGTACTAACACGACGGCTCAGATGTCAGCGATAGGTACCAGAAGTTTTAAACATTATTACTAGTATTTCCTACACGATTATAATACTACAATTCAGTAATGTTATTTAGCACACTACAAGACAAAGTATAAAGAACAAATAAATAATTAAAATGAATGAATTTAAGTTAAAGATCATTCTATTATAATCGTATGATAAATCTTTTGGTATTCAAATTTAACCCCCGTGTGGTTGCCGGGTTAGAATTGTACCACTCCATGTCTTCCCGCGGAAGTCGTAAGAGGCGACTACGGGAATAAAGGCATGTAGTATTGTTAGGCGATGGGCTTGCTACCTGTCACTAATATACACTGTTAAACATCTTAGCCTAATTTGTGCAAATTGGGGTTACAGAGTTATCAACAAGTTTTTGGAGTTGTTGGTAATTCTGTAGCTCTGCCTACCCCACTCTGGGAATGAAGGCGTGAAGGTATGTATGTGTATAAAATAATATTTTTCCTACCAATGTTACGTAAGGATTTTAAATGATAAAAAACATCTGCTATTAACTTAATGAAATGGTTATTCATTAAAATTTGTAGTGAATTTTATGATCGCTTTTATTATTTAAGCACCAATAATTTATAAAAGGTTGGCAGGTACTTAGTATTAATTAAATAAAGCAGGAATCGAAAATGTTAATGCTTATTTGTTTTCCTTTCCTGACATTTCCAATTATTTATTAATTTTGAGTGTTTACGTTGATGCTAGGACAGTAACGGCAATATTCAATCAAGAAAATTGCGGTTAAAATTCTAGAAAAAACATAGTAATGTAGGTACAGACAAAATTTAATCGACGATCAATTCCAATTACTTTTGGATCATTATTATAATGATAAGAGTTGACGCGCCGATCTAAAATGGTTAAAAATAAAAAAATACATTTGTTAATCGCATTTTAAAACATATTCTGCATTTACCGAAACTATTATTATGTTGAAGACTATGAGGCGTGTTCAGGGCAGGTATGTTCATTTTGAATATTGGTGCCTGTGTTTGTTTGATTATAATCACCTACAATAACGAAGTAAATTTGCAAGCGCTCGTATTTATCTATTGCTATTATTTATTTACAACTGTCAATTCTTTGATACCAGTATTTTTTGCAATAACGCATGTGCACGATTTCAAAATCTTAATGACTTATTGTACGACGTTGGGTACGAAAAAGGAGTAGATAATTTTAAATAAAAGAAATACCCTGATTATTACAGCATTTTTTATATTTCGTCGTTTCATTCTTCAGATATGTTATATAACCATGTAGTTCTTTCAACCTTCAAGCGACATTGCACGATTTTAAGAAATTCATAACTCAAAATATTTATTCAGTAATTTGGCCACGTGAGGGCTCTTTTACACGTCGGTAATATGGAATGAATCTACAAGCGCTTCGGACAGGACCATCATTGCGGAGAAGAAGCGTGGCAACAAACTCCAGCAGACGGCATTTTTTTAATAAGATAAGATAAGATAAGAGATCAATTGATTATTATTAACGAACTTTAGTTAATTCGTTCATTCAATCCACCATTCCATTTATCCCACCATCCTAGTCCCTCATTCTTCTTTCGTGCATGGCGACAAGCGCACGCGCCTTCTCTCTTTTCTCACGATAGACCAATATGAGGAACGAAGAGTAGACAAATTACTCATCATCACGATAAGATTAAAATTTTAAAACAACCTATTTATTCATCGTCATCTCAGGTGAGGGTTAGTCAATTATTTTAAATTTTAGTGTTCAGAAGTGATTGTAATTGTAATGAGTCAATTTCCTATACATCGGGGTTGACGGCGAGTCTTTAACGATGTTATACCTAAAGCAAAGATTTATATTTTAGTGCTCAGAAGTAATTGTAATGGTAATAAGCCTAAGTACATAGGAAATGACTGCCGATGAATGATGATGATGGACTGACATGATGATGGGTGCTGTTAAACGCCAGTGTCGCGTCGAGACGAACGGTTTCCTTTGCATTTTATATTATTTTATATTACCTGGACAGAATGGAAAAAAGTAGTGCCCATCTTGAACTTTTTGGCGATTCGAATGATTGGTTTCAAAATCAATATCTCGGCATTTGAGTGGTCTTCGACCGCAAATCCGTTAACAGGTGAGTCAATTTCGGGAGTTAGATGAGACCACACATATCCCAAATATCGACTTAGAGAGAATTCGTCCCAAAAACTGGAGAGTTCAAGAGGGCGGCTACTTTTTCTCATTCTGTCAATGGATTCCTTATTGGAGACCACAAAAATACCCAGATTTGAATTAGGGTAAACTGACCTATTATTAGCCACCTACCAATTACTGGCCCCATGAACTTTAAAATAATGTAATAGAGACGATAATACCTCCGGTGGTCACCGGGTTAGAATAGAATAGTGCCACTCCATGTCTTCTCGTGGATGTCGTAAGAGGCGACTAAGGGAATAATAAAGGCTTCCAGTACTCTTAGGCGATGGGTTTGCAACCTGTCACTGGTAATATCTGCGCCTGATTCGTGCAAAACGTGGTTACAGAATTATCAACAACTTATTTAAGAGTGCTTGGTAATTCTGTAGCTCTGCTTACCCCACTCAGGGAATTAAGGCGTGAGTTTATGTATGTGTATGTGTATGTAGAGACGATAATTCAACAATCACTAGGTGCCAGTAACTGGTATTTTAGAGGCCAGTTATTAGGTGTTTTACCCTATTTATTTCCGACTTTTTTACTACCGACGCAAAAATAGGGGTGTTCTGTAGCACCGTAGCTTTTTTGGTTTGAAAGCAGATTTTCTTGCGGTAGTTATTAGCTAAATGTAGTTAGGTCGTTTAAGTGGTATCAGCTCTGAAAGAAGGGGTCACCATTATATCGGGGGTCTTATCGATCTCATAGAATTATATTATAACTGGAACGCCGCGCTCCGTACAATAAAACTTCTAAGTGCATAAGGTTAATGAAAGATTTTTTTCGCGCAACTGTGGAGTTATTATGACTTAGCTATGTACAGTCAGCGTCAAAAGTAACTGGTCACTTCAAGCTACTTTTGTACTTTATCGCATTAACACAATAGACAATCTTGTTTGACATTGCTTACGTGACAGTAAAGCGACAAGGTATTTAAATACCTTCACTTAAGTGATCAGTTTCTTTTGACGCTGACTGTACTTCATTTTACGGCCAGTGTAAAGGACAGAGCTATAGCAGTTATATAGCTCTGTCCTTTTCTCGCAGCGTAAACTGACCTGCATAGTTATGTCATAATAACCCCTCTTTTAGTAGGTATAAAATAACCTCACGTCAACCGTACGTTATGCTTGGTTATGCGGGAATGCGATTACGGCTTGAGCATTGAAACATTATGCCCACGGGCTTTTACTGGAGTTACGCAAACGAAAACAGTGTTTATGGATCTGTACTCATTTATTTGGCTGCGGGTTTTACGTGTGCAGTATTTTTCCGAGATATGTTTCTTTTCGAATAAATTTAACATGTTTTTATTTTCGTAAATATACAATAACATTGTTGTTTTTTCTTTTGTACAATAAAGTGTGTATACATACATATATACATAACAAACGTGTCACTTCAAAAACCGAGTTTGTGATACAAATAGCCTTTATTGAACACCACAAAACAAAGCACGAAACAGTACATTTAAACTATGGGTGGGTATACAAAAGGCGGTGATGGTTACACACTTTAAAAAAGTAAGTTTTATAAACCCGAGTGTTGCTAACCAACTTTAATTCAAAGTGAAAAATGATGAAAGAAACTTGTCATAATTCGTCAACTTTTTTTACAATATGGCGTCTGGTTGCCACCATTTTGAATTTTTAGTACTGCCATATCTTCAGTGACACTCACAAGATTAAGACAAATCATTAAAATCGGTCCAATCGATTATTTTCTAAAGCGCCACAAAGGAACAAACATACATAACTATATAGGCTGATAAACACATTACCCTCCTTCTTCGCCAGTCAGGTAAAAACACATCTCAAATGTACGCAACTGACATCGGTACAAGCTCTGTGGCTGGCATTAAAGAGATGCAGAAGACATCTGAAATGTAATAGATTAAATCCAAGAGTTTCACCCACTCAATCAGTATATACTAAAAACATGCCACGGTGCCGGTATACTTGTACTATCGCAAGTCCAAAGTTTATAATTCCAACTAAAACTATTTTTTTCTGAATCCATTTTTTTTTTAATGTTTACAAAGCTGTACCTACAGAACTTGTAGGTTAGGTAAGATTTGTTTCAGAACAATTCAGGAAACTGAAATTCGACTGTCAGTTACGTTTATCGCGTGACAAAATGTGGATGGAGCATCCGTCGCTCTCATACTTATTTCTTATTTATGAGTGTCAGACGACGGATGTTTTATCCACATTTTGTCACGAGACAAACGCAGCCATACTTGGCCCCCTGTGAAACATGGAACCTGAGTTTAAAAGGAGTCCTCAGCTATGGATATGAAATTTCTTAAACAGGAACATATTTTTCAAAATTTTATTTATGTATCCATTCAAACCGTTAATAGATCGTTAACATTTCACATTTACTCACAATAAATAGCATCGTGTTAAAATAACATTAGACGTACTACACGTCTTATCGTGTAAGAATTCCAGTAAAGAACGGTGCATTATGAGCTTTATCGTCGTCAGTCGACCATAAAACACAGGCTCGGACTCTGGCATGTTGGACAATGGGGCAGGCTTAAGTCTTAGGAGAGTTTCTGAAAAAAAAGGGAATGATAAAGACAGTGCCACTTTTAAAATTGCCTGCGGTTTTGTTATGTAATCTCACTCGCTCTTATAACCTTTAGGCTGAAGCCAGACGAGCGTATTTTTTGAGTTGTGAGTCGCATAATTTCTGCTGCTCCATTCAGTTTCATAGTAGTAGTAGTAGTATGATGAATGGAGGAGCAGAAATTACGCGACTCACAACTCAAAAGATACGCTCGTCTGGCTTCAGCCTTAGTGTTTCTGTACATTCATTGTTTTTAGGGTTGCTTACGTCAAAAGGTTGCTGTCTGTCAAGTGTTATCTCGGGAACGCGTCCGTATTGAGTTCAAATTAAAACCATATACCTACTCCGTTTTAGAGTCCCTTGAAGTTGTGAAAAAATCAAACTTCGACATTAACGTAAAAAAAAGATACGGCCGTTTATACCGCAAAATACCTATCGTCACTCTCGGAATCAAAATGTTTACGGTATTTCCCGATGACCTAGAACTATGAAATTTGACAAGTAACACAATCTTTTACTACAAGTAAGGTAAAGTAACGGTAGATATTTGTGTGATGAGCGCGAATATTTGTTCCTGAGTTATGGATGTTTCCTATGTATTTAAGTATAGGTATATTTCTCTATATAAGTATTTATATCGTTGTCTAGTACCCATAATACAAGCGTAGAGCTTAAATTGGGACTAGGTCAATTGGCGTGAAATTTTATGGAAAAATCTTAAATGCGTACATTTTTGTTAAAAGTAAAGTTTAATGTTTATTTGGCCACAAACGGTACAAGTAAAGAAACAAATATTACAGAAAAACTTACATAACACATTGACCAGTGAAGTTGCGACAATTAACAATGTTTAATTAAATCACAAAAAAACTGGGTCTTTATGCACTTGTCCGGTTTTATTTTCGTATATGCTTTAAAAATATCACAACTCGACTAGTAATGGGCGGCTTGCAAGTTTCAAAAGTGAAACTTTCACTTAAATTTCTGCAATATTCTGAAAGTTTCATGAGTGAAACTTTCACCTAAAATTTCATGTATTATTCTGAATGTTACCAAAGTGAAATCGTTTAATTTCTGAAAATTACTAAAGTTTTGTAATGCAACGTAAGTAACGGAAACTTTTCATGAAATTTAAACGAAATTTACTTGTGTCAGAATCATTTCCATCTAATTATGTAACTTTCAGAAGTTGTAATTTTCGCAGTTAACGAAAGTTTTGTAATGTTTCAGAAATCGCCCATCAGTAAACTCGACACACAAATCGCTGCTCGCCTGCTCCGTGCACAAAACGACGGCTGAATTTTACGATTCACGAATCTCCTTCCTTTACTCGTTGAAGGGATGAAATATTTACATACGGGTGCGTGTCTCGAGTAGCTATATTGAAAGGGCCGACGGCGTATAAAATGCACGGATTCCTTTAAATACGGTTCCTTTTAAAGTCATTTGCTTCGGAGATCAAAGGCATCTGTGTCGTAAGTACGTGCGATACGTTGTGTATATTTTTTGTACTTTCTTGTAGACTAAGGTAACATGACAAGCTCATCGTTTATTGATCAACTGTGTAGACAAGGTACTCGGTATTTTTTTTAACTTACATTTAGGTGTTCTTGTACGCAAGTACCTACTCTTACGTAAGCTTTGCCTAGTTTTGCTTGCTCAAATGT
Source organism: Acleris emargana (assembly GCA_927399475.2). NCBI lineage: Eukaryota > Metazoa > Arthropoda > Insecta > Lepidoptera > Tortricidae > Acleris > Acleris emargana. The sequence continues at coordinate 19,077,867 of OV656837.1, forward strand.
GTTTTTTAACGTATTTATGTTTTGAGCGGTCGAAACTGTTTGTTTTCGTCTAGTCATCTATGTAAAATACCGTTGTAATGGACCTTCCTGGAAACTTCCTAATTTTATTTAGGTGTCGCTAAAACACTGATATTCTATAAGCAGCTGTCATAATCTGACAGCGCCATGACAGCGCTAATTTGAATCTGACGCTTCTTATTTTAGGCGGTCTTATACATTGTCAGCTTGACATTTTGGAATAGCACTGGTTAAATCTGCCATCTAAACTATGTCTTAAAATTAAAGATAAAGATAAAGATAAAGAGACATTTATTCGCATTATACAAAACCACATTAGGTACACAGATACAAAAATAATTAGACAATTTAGTTTTAGGCTATTTAAGCGAGGTGCACGTAGAATCGGGTCCTCTGTTTCATTAAATCGTTTAATAATTCTATCAATATACTTGTCCTTCCAGCTTCCTCTTCAATACATTTCAAACAATTCTTTTAGCAATTAGTTTTGTTCCGCTCGCTTTTTTGTTGAATATTAACGAAACTCGACTCCCGACGTATTTGAAATATTTGACATTGACTATCGACGTAACAGTTAGTTTATACTTTTCAGGATGTTTTTTTCGTTGACTAATTAGGTCTATGAAAGTCTATCAAGTCTTTACTTCTGGGACATCGTTTCTCTATATTTGTAAAAAAAAATAGTTTTGCGCGTTTGACACTTTTTGAGTAAATACATTCAAACATTTGCCGGCTTAGAATTGTGCCACTCCATGTCTTCCCGTGGAAGTCGTAAGAGGCGACTAAGGGAATAAAGGCTTGTAGTACTGTTAGGCGATGGGCTTGCTACCTATCACTAATATACACTGTTAAACATCTTAGCATAATTGTGCAAATTGTGGTTACAGAGTTATCAACAAGTTTTTGGAGTTGTTGGTAATTCTGTAGCTCTGCCTACCCCACTCTGGGAATGAAGGCGTGAAGGCATGTATGTATGTACATTCAAACATACATGCAGCCAGATAGACGGACTATATAACTATAAGATAGTTTTGCCATGTCCGTCCCCTTACGGGGTCCCAGTTTGACTACGGAATCCTATAAAGGCGCTTTTAAAGACCCTCTAGCAGCTAGCACGTGGCAGTAACATTATACTACCCGGCCCTATCGATTCTAAGGACGAGAGGTCAAACCAGTCCAGGAAAAAAGGGAAAGACGCTATTGTCAAGGAAACAATTCCTTATTGTCCGTGTCAATGTCCTTGGGTACTTCTGATGCTGAAACAATGGCTGGATTTTTGATGAAAGATGAGCTGAGGACATTGATCCGCCTGTACCCGTGTAGACAAGATAAATAAAATACCTATTCATATTTCGACGTCTTAGCGGTACCGTAGAAGCTTACAACTTTGCCTACTTTTTGCTATTGGGATTGTTTATATTTTCTATAGGGTTTTAAAGCCGTTCTGCATTATTAAGTTTTTGAAATATTTATCGATTTCGGACAATTCGACGAAAGTATATTTGACCTTTGTTTGACTTTCATTTATGGCATGAAGCCTCCTAGGTGTATCTTACGAGTTATATAGGCGAAAACCGTTTGAAATAGTATGTTTTATTACACTATTATAATATAATCACTTTGTATCATTAGATATCATTTAATTGTTGTAATTTATTAGAAAATGCCAAACCAAATTTAAAATATCAATGTCATCCATAAAATGTCTGCTAAATAAATAAAGATATTAAAACAAAACTATTGAGTCAAATACAAAATGAATGAAATTGGTCTCTTAAAATTATCTTTACTTTCCAAATTAGAATGTAAAAACCGTGAGTTATTTTTTTTGGTCTATCCCAATTATTGATTTTTATTTCACGTACTCTGTTAAGAATCTACTACAAAAATACGTTTATTTATTGGTGACAAAGCCTGAGAGGCAGAGGAATGATTGGCCAAAATAAATGTATAAACGCTAATAACTTTGGCATTTTCAACTTTATCATTAATAATTTTAATATCTACATATAAAAAGCAATAGCTATGATCTCATAGTATATAGTTATACTCCTAAGTCCTTTTTGACGTACAGTCAACCAATTTGATTCCTATGCCACTTTGGACTTTGTCAACATGACGTTGTAAAATAAATAAAAGGAAGTCTTAAGTTTTGATTGTCAACGTCACTTTAACATACGAGGGGAGGTCCAAAAGTTCGCGGAATGGAGGGCTAAATAATTAAATAAAAAGACGTTACTATTTTTCCTTTTCAATATAATCTCCCTTAAGGTTAATACATTTGTTAGATCGTGATATTAATTTTTCTAAACCCACATAAAAATAATTTTCTTCTTTGCTGTCAAAATGAGCCAAAATTGCGTCCTTTACTTCATCATCGGTGTGAAATTTTCTTCCCCGCAACTCTTTCTTCAAATTTGGGAATAAATAATAATCACTGGGGGCCAGGTTCGGGCTGTAGGGGGGATGAACCAATTCTTCGAAGCCACATTTGTTCAGGGCAGCCATCGCAATACGACTCTTGTGAACTGGAGCATTATCCTGAAGTAACAGCACACCCTTAGCCAGCTTTCCTCGCCTTTTTTCTTTGATAGCTTCCCGCAACTGCTCCAGTAGCCTAGAGTAGTACTCTCCAGTAATTGTGACATCTTTGCTTTTGTAATCGATCATCAAAATTCCTTGGCAGTCCCAGAAAATCGTAGCCATCAACTTTCCGGCCGATTCTGACACCTTAAATTTCTTAGGTGGGGGGTACCCTTCTTGTGCCATTGCATCGACTCCTGTTTAGAGTCAGGTTCAAAATGATGAACCCAACTTTCATCTCCAGTAACAATCCGCTTCAAAATCGACGTACTTTCTTCTCCACACCGTTCTAAAAAACTGCTACACGCGTCGATTCGCTGCTGTCGCTGATGCGGCGTAAGCATTCTCGGCACCCATCTTGCACTCACTTTAATCATGCCGAGGTGTTCATGTAGAATCCGCAAAATAGTGGTTTCAGATACTCCAACTAATGCAGAAATCTGTTTCTTCTTCAGGCGAGCATCTTCTAATACTAATTTTTCAACTTTTCCGTCGGTATCTGATGTGGTGACCTCGACAGGCCGTCCTGGGCGAGGGTCGTCTTCAATGGACTCTCTGCCAATTTTAAAAAGACCGTGCCATTTGTAAATCATTGTTTTTCCAGGGCAATGATCACAGTAAACTACTGACATCTCACTCATGATGGTCTGAGGAGTTTTTCCTTGCTTAGTCAGGAACTTGATGATGGCTCGATACTCAATTTGCTCCATACTTCCAGGATTTTTCCAGATTGACTTGCTTGCTCGACGATATTTTGTAAAGTAATGAGCTCTTCAGGCTGAAAGTTGGTATATATACTCTTAATGAGTTGGCCATTAGTACTATACTAAAAAATATAGTCATCCCCACCCCCATCCCCTCCATTCCGCGAACTTTTGGACCTCCCCTCGTAGTCCAAAGTTGCCTAGAAATTAAATTGGTTGATCTCCACCTAACTTTAGTGGTAAAAGTCGTGAATACATTTTATAAGTCCTTCAATTATTATTAGGGTTGTCAAATTTTTGGTTGTCTGCTCTTGGCTGTATCTATCAAAATGTAAATAACAGGTACTTTAGCAATTCTTTATTCAAACATTGACGTGTGAATATCAAAGCCACAAACATTTCACATCGCTAAATGAGGTAGAGATAAAAGTTATATTAACCTTATCTTATTTATCGTAATTCAAAGTATGGGTGTCAAGTACTGGTACAGCGACGAGCACTCGGACGTGTACCTTATGTGGTGGTGTATGTAAGTGTTCATAAAATGAGCGTGAGTAATGGAGCACCCGTATAAAATGCGATGCGGCATGTCGTGTCCATTACTGCGGCTATATAGCGTCGCTGTTTTCATTTTGTTACAAAAAAACTCATGCGAGGTTGTCCGCAGAATAAGGAGCTTGCACGCTGTATTTTACTGTTATATGTTTTTTGTTATATTTTTTTGGAGACGAGCTGTAGGTAGGCCTCCAACAAGATGGAGTATCGATCTTGTAAGGATCGCAGGAATGAAGTGGATGCAAAAAGCACAAGACCGGTCTGAGTGGAGAGCCTTGAGGGAGGTCTATGTCCAGCAGTGGACGTCTTTCGGCTGACATGATGATATTTTTTTAAGATTATAGTTTTTTAACATACTCGTAACATTATTGAATAAATTGTTAGACCAAAACTAGTCTTTGCGGCCGAAACCGAAATTTCCATGTACTCAAGATCAAGTTAGTTATTAAATGTATTTATAGCGTATCTGAATTCTTATCGGTATAATATAAGTTATAATATTGTTGAAACCTGTTATGTAAATAACTCCTTTTTTTCTGATACGGTGACATCTAATCTGATACAATGCATGTAATAAATTAATGAATTAATATTTAGATTTAAGCTTAAATATTGTGCGCCTCTCTGAGGCAGGACATGACGAACTGTAACACAAACGCTAAAAGAGCTGTATAACTCATGACCATGCAATAAATATATTTGATTTGATTTGAATGTGTTTTCGCGGGAAAAATCAACATTATCATAAAACTGTATTTTTATTTTTGTCTCTGTTTCTTTAGGCAATTTATTATCAACATATCTTTTTTTTTAAACATATTATAGTTATTTAATCTATATTGCAAAATGCCACCTCGTTGCTGTTTATTTCGCCGAAACTAGGCCGAAACCAAAAGTTTGGTCGGACACTAATTGTGATGTATGAGTATCTTCAACAAAGAGGTATATAGTATTTCGTCGAAAAAGGTTTTGTCTTAGCACGGCTGATCTAATACAATCATAACGTCCTTAAACAATGGAAGGCGCCATTTCTCCATCAGGTTCTCAATTCGTCTGGATTTGTGTATGTATGCTAATCAATTCCTCCGTAATTTTTCAACCAATTTTAATAATGTTTTTTTCATGAAAAGCGGATAATTAAAGGATTTTTGCATAGTTCACATAGGTACATACATACCTTCATGCCCGCAATCCCAGAGCGGGGTAGGCAGAGCTACAGAAATACCTACAACTTTAAAAACTTGTTGATAACTCTGTAACCACAATTTGCACAATTAGGCTAAGATGTTTACCAGCGTACTAATGACAGTACTACCAGCCTTTATTCCCTTAGCCACCTCTTACGGCATCCACGGGAAGAAATGGAGTGGCACTATTCTAACCCGGCAACCACACGGGGAAGTATTTTGTTAATGTGGTATCTTTTTTACTGTTTCACCAACAATATTAAATTTATACATACACATTTTTGCTATACGAAAAAACTAAAAGTATTTTATCTTCATTGTACTTGGACCTTTAAATGAGAATAGTCACAGCGGCTTTTTGCTTAATGGAACACTTGAAGTCATGTTTCACCGGTTACTGCGGCAGGGATAAGGCGGATTTTACCGTCTCACAGGTTCGTTGCCAGGAACTCCCGTTTGGGTCTATTGTGTACACAATACGGGGCACTGGGCGTTGAATACGGTATAATGTATAGCGAAAGGACAGTCCTCGTTTGTTACTACGGTAATTACTTAGATATATTTCCTAGGTTTATCCCGAGTAATCATGATGGTAAATAAAACAAATCATTAGCCTTTATCTTCTTTGACCTGTTAATAAGATTTTTCGACATTTGCATGGCAAGTATCGTAATTTTCATGACACTGGAGCTGTCAACATTTAAATGGCACCTTATTTTAGCGTCAATATCTAGCTAACTATTAAAAACAGAGTGGTGTCTCATACACCATATTTTTTCTTGTTTAGAACCCCAAAATTTTTAATAACAAAAAAAAATGCCATGCAAATGTCGAAAAAACATGGTCTTCAAAAATTTACTTTCATGATAGCTCTTATTTACTTGACAGTAATGGCAGCTGATAGCCTACCAGGAGAGTTATTATGACCTAGCTATGAAGTTCATTTTGCGGTGAGCGTAAAGGACAGAGCTATAGCAGTTATATAGCTCCGTCCCTTTCTCTCAGCGTAAACTGAACTGCACAGCTATGTCAGAATAACCCCCCAGGTCAAAGACGATAATTAGGGTTTTATCCGTTTAGAATAGAGGCCCTGGTCATATTATTCGTATAATATACAGGGTGCCTCTGACCTTGGGGCTTTAAATGCATAGATCAATTCTACTCCTGAAACTAAACTTCTTTTGTTCTGTAAGTTGTTAAAAATATGTTCAGTTTAAATTTATTTTTTATCATACAAGTTAAATCTAATTTTCAATGTACGCGATCCAATTCTACATCTTCCTTTAGCCCTCGTACCAAGGAGATGTCGCCCCCGTACCATGAGATAGTGATTACATGGCCAGTATGTAATACACTGATTTTACAATTAGACTTTAACATCAATTAGTTATCTAAATTTAAGTTATTTTTTCATGTTGCAGAACAAAAGTAGTTCAGTTTAGCGAGTAGAATCGATCGTTGAAATTAAAGCCCCAAGGTCAGAGACACACTGTATATGTTGTCTACATCCGTGTACACCAGTGAACAGTACAATAGAAATCAATACAAAACAACAAATCCGTCTGCTCCGTATCGTATGCTCCAATTCCGACCTAGTTAACGCGCAACTTTAATCTTTAAAACAGTAGTTTTAACAACAAGAAACGATGCAACGTTGCTACAAACAATAAGCAAGTTATAAACTTCTGGAGCTAACGCCGACAAAATTTCCTCGGTGCTGAAGTAGACGCTTGTAATACGCAAACCTTGAACAATGCTTTTAAGCATGGCGAGAATAAGTTCAAATCGCAAGGAGGGTTCCGTACGTAAAAAAAAGTCCGTTATATTATAAACACAATTTGCATTCACGTACAATAAGTGAGTTTCAGTTTATACTGGAAGCGAAAGTGACGCCCATTTTTGAATTTATTTTATTTACTTCACACGTCCATGTTTTGAGTCAGCAACATCACCGTCTAGTATTTTCAGATGCAGATTGGCTGTGACAGATGGACATACAGTTGGACAGACAGAGAGACACACGAGGGGTCCTAGAAGGGTTCCGTTTTTTCATTTGGAGGTTATCTGATTGGATAAGTGCGAGTCAAGCTTACGAATCAAGAATGATATTCTTCTGTTTTTCATACAGATCGGATCAATGCTACACAAAGTTAGATATACCTAGTCAAACTGATATACAAACAAATAATACGAAGATTCACTAAGTTTACTCTTAGAACTCACTTTGTTTGGCAGATAAATAAAATAAAACGGAATCAAGTTACGAAGGTTTCTAAATTTCACTAAATCAGAAAATACATTTTTAGGGTTACGTACCCAAAGGGTAAAAATGGGATCCTATTACTAAGACTCCGCTGACCATCTGTCTGTCCGTCTGTCTGTCACCAGGCTTTACTCACCAACCGTGATAGCTAGATAGTTGAAATTTTCACAGATGATGTATTTCTATTGCCGCTATAACGACAAATACTAAAATCAGAATAAAATAAATATTTAATGGTACGGAACCCTTAGTGCGCGAGTCTGACTAGCACTTGGCCAGTATTTTCCAAATAACTGCCAGCAACATGTCCGTAACTTTATGATTTGGAATTTTTTAAATACTATTCGATTTAGGAACACAAAATATCAAGTTAATTTTGAGCATAATATTTTTCTTTTTTTATTAACTGTTGTTCGATCGGTAAAAAATAATGTTTAAAGGAAATAATTATAATCAACTACTTCTGACCGCGACTTTGTCCGCATAGATTTCGACTATACTTATTTCCTCTGGAACTTTTAAATTAGCTAATGTATCAATCCAGGATATAAGCTATCTCCATTCCAAATTTAAAACAAATCCATCCGACCGTTGCGGCGTGAAGGATTAACAAACACATAAACTTATATAAATGCGGATTTATAATATTAGTAGGGTTCAATACAAAGCGCCTTAAATTCCAATTTCCAAATAGAGGAATTACGCCAAATTGCGTCCTAGAATATTGCAGAGTTCAAATTGCCGGTGGGAACAATCCGAAGTCAGATTGCTTTGGCCTGGTCAAATTGTTGCCAATTTGGCCTCAGGCGACGGAGTACGAGTATACATGGCATGAATTTCATGAAGTGTCCCAGACTTACGATGTGTTGTTTGATATAAGGGTCATAATTACGGAGAGACAAACGCTGGCCACCTTATGGTAAGAGTTAACTGAGTCCCAAACATATTCGTAATTTTAAGACAGCAGTCTTACGACTGCAATTATCTCAGTTATCTCTCTGTACACTCAGGACTGAGTTTATAGGGATCCTATTAATATGCCAACGATGTCCATCCGTCCATCGTAAATTGAAAGAGCTGTAACTTTTGAACCGTAATTGATAGCGGATTGATATATTATGTCCGCGAACCGGGAGATGAAGTCAGGCCTTCCACAAGGTTGATCGAAGATCTGATAAAGGTAGCGGGAAACCTGGATAATAGCAGCAGAGGACCGATCGTTGTGGAAAACCTTGGGAAGGCCTTTGTCCAGCAGTGGACGTCTTGCGGCTGCTGATGATGATATTTTTGTCAGATTAAGTGTTATCACACCGGATAAACTTCTTTTTTTCAAAGAAAGTAAAATAATGAATGTGTCATACCATTTTAGAATTGGCATAAAATACGCATGTTTTTAGAGTTATTTGCTCATTTCGTTTGTAGTAAAAAAAAGTTATGGCAGGTGTTCAAAGTTTAAATTACTATGTTGATGATAATTTAAGTCAAGTTCATTACAGTATTTTTCCAACTTTTACATTAGTTATTGACATAATAATGCTTCTATCATCTTAATCAACTATTCATAAACGCGCACAAATTAAAAAAAACTAAATTCTAAAGCTATCCCAGTAAATGCGAGCACTTACAATGTCAAACGAGGTGAAAAATTGGAAAAATCTTTAAATTGGTATAACTCGAAAACGGTGCCACTTTTACTGAGGTCATATTAGGCTGGTTTTGTTCGTCTGAGGCTGAGGAATCTCCAGTGTCACTGTGACGTGCTATTTTTGGGACACCCTGTATAAAAGGCACATAAGCAACAATGTCATCTGATGCTAAGTAGGGCCTGAGACTACACTCCTAAGACTGCAAATGCTTTCACCCTGAGGACTAAGATGGAATGCCTGTATGCTAGTAATTTCTCCGGTAGTTTAACCTCACACCGGAACCCAAAAACATGAACACTGCTTTTTAGGTCAAAGGATAAGATGATAGTAGCGATCTGTACGGACCGTGCACAAGGTTCTGCCACTAGATAATGCCTCTATTGACATTCTATTCTACATACCAAGGGAGTTTGTACCATCTAACATCAAGGCTATCAGGTTCAAGTAGGATTGTTTGTGAAGATGAGGAAATAAACCTTATGTTCATAGCAAAACAGTTCAAATTAAATTATTATGTACAGCATTAAGAGCCATAATAAACTCAATGTTAAGAAAAGTGTCATCACCTCAATTCATTGATTTGCCAAGATACGAGTACAAACGCTATGCTCGGGAGTTAAATCTGGAGTCCCCTATTTGCTCAGGATTCAATATCGCGCCCGTGATATAAAACAGTGCTTTATCCCCTCGGTGTATAATCTACTATTATTACCTTGCAAAATAAGTTATTTTGAAAAAAATACTTGCTTTTGCAGTTTCTTGCAGCGCGTCTTCTCCGCAATGCTGGTCTTTTCCAAAGCGCCAAGTAAACTTACTCCACATTACCGACGTGTAAAAAAGCCCTCAGAAGTCTAATGACGTTTTTTTTATATAACAATTGCACAAAAATTAGCTTGACTGCGATTGTAAAATGAACTTAGTTTCCACACTTAATCGTTAAGGATAAACCGGATATTTTCCAACACATTCAACGAAGTTGTTAAATTGTTTCGGTGCTGTAACTGCCGGTTCCCCAATCCCCAATTTCCACGGAGCTCTTTATGCCGATGGCGTTTACTTAGTATTTTGACAGGTGAGAGTTTGGACCGACTAATTTGTTTTCTGTTTTTCTGTAAAGTTCAACGCCATGCCTGATTTTGTGTACCATTGGCAGAAACCGTGTATTAAAGTCGTGGGAATGTAAGGAATATTAGGGGAAACTGTTGTACCCCGGACATAGTTTTACCTCGGACAGTTGACAATATTTAAAGTATCCCGCATTCTTCAAAAATAAATATATATGTCATTTGAACCATTATCTATTAAAATGAAAGTAAAGTTAGCACGAAACTCGAGAGCGGCGTGTGCGTCGAGAAAATCACAAAAATATAAAATTTGTTACAGAAAGTGAGTTTTTAGAACTTTATTTCAAACTCGTTTATTTAGTGTTTCGGAGATATATGATAAAACTGAATAATGCATGCTAAACCTACATTAAATAGCTATCAGATAGTGCGGTCGTTTCAACGTAACTTTTAGACGAAGTGCGTTTACAAAGCTTACTTTAAAAAAAAGTTGCTTTGTTGTACCTTGGACACCGAACTTACGTTGTACCTTGGACTACGGACTAAAGTAGAAAAGTTAAAAAGTGTTCTAATTCTTACATTATTTTGCATTTTTTATGACCAGTTAAATATTTTTTACTATTTTTATTGTTTATTACATTTTTGTTTATGTTTTTAATTGTTCTCAGGGAGATTTTCCATTTGTTTTAGGAGAGTAGGAAAATATGACCATTTCTTGTAAAATTTATTAAGGAACCTATGAAAAGGTATAAATAGTTTTCGTCTGAGTTGCCTTTTATATCCTTAATTAATAAATACTAGATGATTCTTTTGTGTTTTCTTGGCAAAAATGGTATTTGCCCAAGGTACAACACCGAGTGTCCAAGGTAAATCAGGGGTGTTGTACCATGGACACTTTTCCCTTTTTTTTCTATCAGCCTGTCCCGTTTAAACTAACAAAAGGATTGTTTAATATCATATCCCGGAATCTAGTACAATAGTAGAACTTTACATATTAGCACATTTGGCAATTCTGAAGCATCTCGTTTTTTTTCTAAAAATCAAAGAAATCTAAACTGTCCGGGGTACAACAGCTTCCCCTACTAATATTGTAAATGCAAAAGTTTGTTAGTTCATTAATCACCACGCAGCAACCGGTGGATGGATTTGGATGAAATTTCAAATATAGATTCACCAAACTGGAATAAGGTCTTTTGCGCTGAACTTGTATAGACTAATCTCGGAGTAAGTCTAATTGAGTGAGTTTGGTGAAATGCGGCCTAAGTCCCGTTTTAAGTCATCATCATCATGTCAGCCGAAAGACGTCCACTGCTGGACATAGGCCTCCCCCAAGGCTCTCCACTCAGACCGGTCTTGTTTTTCGCATCCACCGCGTTCCCGCTATCCTTACAAGGTCATCTCTCCATCTTGTTGGAGGCCTACCTACAGCTCGTCTCCCGGTCCGCGGACGCCACTCAAGAACCTTCTGACCCCATCGGCCATCAGTCCTGCGAGCGATGTGCCCGCCCATTGCCACTTAAGTTTGGCAATTTTTTTTAGCATTTTAGGTATATAAATAAAATAAACTAATTCAAAAATCAATAAATTTCGATAGTGAATTGAATAATAAAGTGCAAGGTTTGTTTTCGCCTTGGGCACTGTTCCTCCATTTCTTAGATCTGCCGCTATTAATTCCATCTGGGCACCGAGATAATGTTTAAGATGAAACTTCAAATGATTCAAGGAACACGTTCCATCGATATTTCTCTAACAGCCTCTGAATACAAACTGGAACTCCTTTATATTCCACGCAAATATTGCTTTATTGCTCCATTATTTATCAAGTTTAGCATTTTATGAACATTTTATTTCACTCCGTATAATTAAATCTCATAAATAAGTTTTATTCTAGGTACCTATCTCTACGCCTACGGATTCGGATTTCGGGGGTGTTCATTTGAATTTTAATTATTTTTCTGGATGATGTCTCAATTTAATTTTCGAACATCTTGTGCTACCTATATGTCTTTAACAACTTGTAGGTAGCTACGCAACTACGTTTTGAAAGTTTACGTCCCAAGAAGTGATTTCATTATATTTTTACATACACTAGCTGTTATCTGTGACTTTGTCCGCGTAGAGAAATAAAACATAAGCTATTATACTCAGTCACAAAATCGCTCCAGTAGTTTTTGAGTTTATTGGTAACAAACGAAATTAGGGACGTACGCCGTATTATAGGTATAGAGAAAACTAGTTTCTGCCTGCGACTCCGCGTAGATCGCCATTACCGTTATTACATCGGGAACTTTAATTTTTTCCGAAATGAAAAGTACTTAGCCTAGATATTTGTTAATTCAGGGCATGAGCTTCATTCCAAATTTGACCCAAATCTGTCAAGCCATTGAAGCGTAAAAGAACAACAAACTGCCAAATAAACTTTCGCATTTGAAATATTAGGTAGTGGAATAATGAAGAACAAATCAATATTATTTATGGACTTCTTTCGCGCTCATCATTATTGGAGATAGAACCTGGAACCGCTAATATTCATGTTTGCAGTTGGCCTAGTTGGATGGAACCTAATTACGAAAGCTTGTGGGCGCGGGTTCGATTCACGATCAGGGCAACTACTTGAGATGAGCGCGAGTATTGGTTTATAGTCTTGTGGGTTTTCTTTGTTAATAAGTATTTACACATGTTTATTGTTCTCTAGTACCCATAGAACCAGCCTAGAGCTTACATTGGGAGTATTGGGACTAGATCAAGTGGTCTTCATTTCATTACATAGTATAAATCAAAGTCGCTTTATGTTTTGCGGCTGTTTATCTGTCTGTCTGTATATCCGCAACATATTTTGATGCGTTTTTCACCTTCAGTTCATAGAAGGTTTTTATGATTAAGAAATTCTAGTTTATATTCGGCTGTTACAGAAAACTCACGTAAACATAAGAGAAGCGAGGGCGGATCGCTTGTTTATTCTTAAATGTCTACAACCTAATCGTAATCCTTGACTACAGTTTAGTATGTCGCACTGCTAGATCAAAAAAGTAGTAACTTAATATACAACTGTATTTTAAAATCAACTTTAATACAATTACAATGACCTTGAAACAAAACTAGCAAGGATTTTGAGTTGATACTGTTTGATCTAACAGTGCGATGTATGTGTTTATTTTACAACCAAATGTAGACGGGGAAAAAACGTCACTTCTACACGGCCAAATACGGGCTAAAGCTAGTTCCTTAATCACATTATTTCCTTATTCAGAAACACGAAACGGCTTCGACGAACCGTAAATGATTGGCATCGCAAATTAACCCAAGGCCGAGCCTTGAAGAGCCGTTGATTGCGTCCGCTAGTAATGTTTTGATTAGACTGTCTGAAAAGTCATTTCAATTTTCCCGCTTGTCTCTTTGATTACGTCTTAAAGCTGAGATTAAAATTATATTATTTTAATACCACCTATAGCGTAACCAAAGCGGGAAAACTAATCTATTATGAGCGTTGCCATGATAATAATTATTATAGCATTGTTATTACCATGGTTACGGTCATTCCGGATAACAGTTTGGCATTTAGTGAACACTTGAGATCCTAATTTGATAAAAAACCGTTTCAAATTTACCTTATTTTTTTAGAAGGTTATTTTCTAGCAGAAAAATCAAGTAACGTAAGTAGGTACACGAGACAAGTTAGCCATTGTTTATTTTGTGTCATTATCATTTTAAGGTTGTAGAAAAAGTTATGTATGCTACGGTTCAAAATTAGCTCTTAAGGTACTTGGGCCTGCAATGAGAGCGCTCGTGGCACTCATACCTTAAGAAGCTTCATTATGTACCGGTTACATAAATAACTATTATCTTCACACTATCCTAAGTGCTCTAAAATGCATTCAAAAACCGTAGGAAATGACCATGGCTATTAAAACCAATTTTGCTATGAGATCTTTCTTGTCTGTGGTAGTAAGTAAAGTCTTTACTGTAATGTTATAACAGTATCGATTTTTGTAAGGTTATGAGTTTAATTTTGGAACAGCTGTCAAAACTCAAGAGGGTCTCTTGTCTGGTATCCATAGATATTAAAACTAGTGATGCAACGAATACTACTTTTACGAATACGAATACGAATACGAATATCAAACCTACTATTCGGCGAATACGAATACGAATACGAATATCTCGCCATGGTAATCAAAGACTTATTTATTTGAATAATGTTTACTCTTCTAATAATTAAAATTTACAACAGGCAAATTTTTATTTAAAAAACATAAAATTTGTAGATTTTCTGGTTTTAGGCGATTTCTTTTTTCAGTCTGGATGTTCCCAGCCGTTGAAAAAAGTCTTTCCGAGGCGACTGTACATGGCTTCAGTGAAAAATATTTTTGGGCGAGCTTTTTCAGACTTGGAAAATGGACATCTTCTCGCCAAAAGGCCAAAAATATTAGTTTTTAAATATTCGTATTAGTATTCGCCGAATACGAATATTCGGTAAATGTCTTCTATTCGGCGAATACGAATATTCGTATTCGTATTCGTTGCATCACTAATTAAAACAGTTATCGATACGAAACGTCAATTCAGTATGTTTTTTTTTAATATAAACCGCACGACATTTGATTTCGAGTGTCATGAGAATAAGGACATCATTCGTTTGTCTAAGATTTAAAAAAAAAATGGTCTTGATGGAGGATCGAATTGCCGCCATTATTGTTGTTATTTTGTTTGTTGATATTTGTTGTTACGAAAATAGGATTGTAAAAAGTGGTTTGTTTGTTGCTTGTGTTGTTTTAGTTGAAAATATGAGTAGTAGTGATTCCGAGAACGATATGCACACTCCGCCGGATATAATAAATATAGCCACGATTGTAACATTTCAACGGATAAAACAGCTAGCACTTGTAGCAAGTAATTTTTCTACGGGTTCTGAACCCATCTTAGAGTACTTATGATATGTGTGTAGATAAAGTAGTGTATGCACCTGTACATAATTAGGCCTTAAAAAACTCGTGTGATCCTATTATGAAACTTGCTGTCGCTTTTTTCATAAAATCACACTCGTATCTTAAGGCCCCTTACTGTGCATCGTAGCATAAACTAATATAATTGAGCTAAACTAAATAGTACACTATTAAACATCTTAGCCTAATTTTGAAAAATCTGGTTACAGAATTATTAATATTTTTTAAAGTTGTTGGTAATTCTGGCTTTGCCTACCCCGATGTTTTCCGGGAAAATGCTCATGGATACCACTGTAACGGTCATGTCAAAATTTTATTGATTAAATATTTTCCAGGAGCCCGTTACACCAAAGCTTGTAACTTTTATTACAAGTAGAAGTCTCTTTTTAATGCATATTGTTGAAAATCGATTTCGGGCCCCTGGTGACCGTTCACGTTCACCTGACAATTTTTTTGTTTAATGAGTGAGATAAAATAAAATAGAGTGAGATAGACTTAATAAAGTCTATCTCACTCTATTTTTTTAATTTTAAGGCATAGTAAGGCAAACGAGCACACAGATTGTTAGTGGAAACTGTGACCCATAGACATTCGCATTCACAAGACTGCAAATGCACTGCCAACCCTGAGGACTAAGATGGAATGCCTCTATGCTAGTCATTTCACCGGCTGTCTTATCCCCAAACCGGAACACAACAATGCGAACACTGCTGTTTGGCGGTAGGTTAATGGATAAGATGGTGGTACCAACCCGGACGGACCCTGCACAAGGTCCTCCCGCAAGTAAATCATAAAAAAAGCCAAACACGTCATTAAATTGAATTTTTCTGTGTTTCACTTCACATTATTGCCGTGGCAACCGAAAAGTTAGATGTGGCTGTCACTTCGACTCCAAAAACCACCATTACCCAAACTGACGAAATACTAATAGAACTTACACAATTTGCTTCGACTTATTTACCTACGCCGTCGACGAGTGAGACAAGAGACATTTAATTAAAAACACAAGTCGGGCGTCTGACATGAAGTTATATAATTCATTCCTTTGGAAGTCACGACTGATTTCACAGTCTGTTGAGGAACTTAAAAACTAGGTTAGGGCTTGTACAGGGCGTCTATTTGTATGTTTTAAAACGTATTATATGCTTTTAACCATTGCAATACAGATCAAATTGAATATACATACAATTAATAAATAATGCGTACTTTTCCGACGTGCGTGCATGACTCGATGTATGAATGTTGAAGAAGCGAAAGAAATTTGTCAAGATCGTAGCAAGTGGAAAGAAGTGGTATCTGCCTACCCTTCTGAGAAACAGGCGTGATTTAATGTATGTATGTATGTAATAAATAATCTATTATGAAATTAAATACACAAATGGGTAAGGACCAAAAAGTTGTCCACGCTAACTCACTCAATTAAATTTTCTATGAAACTTTTCCGTTGTGACACGAAAGTTAGCCATACAATTGTAGGGATAATTTTCGTCGCACAACGGAACTTTTTTCAACTTCGCTGTTTGTATGGTTAACTGCGCTTAACAGTGGTCCAACTTTTTGGTCCTTACCCAAATATCGATCACAAAAAACTCAACTATGATAATGATAAATTTGAAAACTCAGTCTGTCAAGCGGAGTGTGGAAGGGCAGCACCATCATCGAAACCAAACAGCTTCGCTGCTGGCTCCCTTTTGTGGCGAGTGCCTCGAATGCACATGCTGGTCGCTCTAACTGTTGAAGTTATTATACGAGCTCGGATCTGTTGTAAGAGCTGTCAATTAGTGAACAGAGTGGTAACGATATTGGAGTAAGATGGGTTGAAATAAAGTAGAATGAAGGAACTTCTCTGTGAATAGATGGGGCCTTTTCGATACACTTCGTCCCTTTAATTATGAATACATCGTTATCGCGGGAGCAAAAACAAATCTATTAAAGAACAGATATAACAGATGGTCGGTTCAGTATAAACGGAATATTCTGCCTATACACTCTAAGCCTCTAAGAAGTTCTTCATATCTTGCACGAAATTTTCGCTGGAAACAGTCAATTACACTTGTCTTACAATTTGTAAACGCTTTTATAAGTTAACGTGTCAGCTTTAATAAAATAATATAAAAGTCAAATATTTTTGTCCAGAACTAGTTTAATTTCTTTAAATATATTTCATATTTTAATTTAGAATATTTTTGTATCTTTTTGTACATATCAAATCAATCAAGAATGACAAATGTCTAAAGTAGCAGGAAAAGTGACTGAAAAGGTTGAGGTTAGGATTGCGTATCTAATCTCTTTAAATATGTACTACTAATCAAGTCAAATACGGAGGTAAGACATTTGAAATAATATGATACATTTTGAACTCGTAGGTATAAACGTTTCTCGATACGAGTGTCACTTCTGTTATTGCCTATTTGTCATAATCTTTGACTACTGTCAAATCGTTTTTGCTCCCGCGATAACGATGTATGTATGATCGTTTGTGTAATTAGATAGAGAAAATATTTATTTAACGCAAACTAAAGATATAAAGTGAAAGGAAGATATTACGTTGAACAGGACCCCTCTTAGGATTGTGTCGCAGTGGAACTGCGGCGCTGATTTTCAGAAGGACCCTGGCTTAATTACCCTCTTATACACTCGACTGTTTGAACGTGGAGGTTGCCACACGTTTTTCCTTTAAGAGCATCGGGTAATTTACTAAAATACATTAGCATATGGCAACCGCTGGAGTACCTACCGACGCTCTTAGAAGTAATACTGGATAAATTCAAGTATAATATCTTTTAGGTAGATTAGTAATTGTAAAAATAGGTATAATTGTATACATAAAACAATGTCCGATTATTTATTAACACTGGTTTGAAGTGCTCGCGTTAAGAGATCCGCAGTAGAACCAAGGTAAACTAATCGTCTAAAATATTGTTACACTGAATTGCAATGCTCTGGGGTGTGATTCTCTTAAAAACGGCGGTCGGTAATTGAGAATGCACGCGCTAAAATCCAACAGGAAACAGTTGTGTTGTTCTGGTGTTGCCACACAAATAGCATTAGTCTTTGTTAAGTTTTTTCTTATATTATTTTTTATTTAACTTTTAAAACGATTTATCGCTAGTGTTTGTCATGTTACCTGTTACCTGTTTACTGTTACCCGTCTTTTTGTTTAATGTAGATTAGTTTTAAGTCAGGGTCCCTCTGAAAATCAGCGCCGCAGTTTTCCTGCGGCACAATGCTGAGAGAGATCCTGTTCAACGTACCTAATTAATATCTTCTTTTTACTTTATATTTTTCAACTGTATTTTTGTGTGCGTTGAATATTTTTTTCTATTCTATTCTATTCTTTTCTAAAATGTGTTTTGTTCGCTCTGACGAGACTACTTAAACTTGCCACTGCGACATTCACTTGTTCGTCCGACCGACCGCCGCTTCTGAGAGAATCACGCCCCTCTGATGGGGCCATAACATTTTCAAAGCACAGGACTGTACCGACCGCCTGGTGGAAGTCAGGACCGATCTAATCGAAGATACACCAACTTTAGTACTGTTTACCCTGTGACAGTTTTTATCTTTTTTAAAACATTATGTGCTAGAGCGATTGTTTTATTGGGTGTGAACTCTACGCGTTTCACTCTAGTTACGCAAATAACTAAAAACAATAAATTAAAAAAAAAAATAACATGATTATCCTATTTAACGCAAGAGCTTACAATACATTCTTTTTGTCCAAATTAAATATCTAAACTTTTTTTTCGGTTTCTCGTTTTTTTTTTTTTTTAAATACTTCTTTTAGTATATATACCTATTCGTAAGATCTTTAGATAAGACTTTGTTTTTATGACTAATTACTACGAATATTACTAATCCAAACGCGGTAACTTTAGACGTTTTAGATAAAAATATCGTAGTTATTATAAAGTTTCAGATTTCAGTATTTATCCAAAAAATAACAGATAAAAATCTGATTGAATAATTTTAATGACTTAATCATTAGAACGGTTAGGATTATGAATTGATCGAAAAATATCTTAAAACTCTGTCAAATCAAATCAAAACCAAAAGTATGTATGTCAGTGACATCGAATTTGGTTTTTAGGTCACACAGGAGAAAAATATTAACATAGTACCTACCTACGTATTATTTAAAACAAATGAATTCTGTTCACGCCCCAACCGACCATTAGGGGGTCATTTGTGTGCCTCGAATCTAAAGGCGCGACGTGACGTGGTTTTTCACATTTGATCCCTTTTTAATTTTTGAAAACTGCCGCGACGAGCCATGCGTGTACTTTCCAAAGTATTTTTGCTCTTTTTATTAAACGTTGAATAAAATATCCTCTGCAAGAATATATACTATTTAAATAAAAAAAATCACAGCTGTTACTGTTAATATTCCTTTTAAGTATGACATCGTGCGTGGACTACATTATGACTTGGCATTGAAAGTATTGCGTTTAATCAACTCCATCTCTTTGAGGTCATCATTTAATGTTTCATTAATTGCAGTAATTTATTTTCTTTTATAACTCTACCATCATGTTGACGAAGGACTCATAATCATAGTCTTAGTCATTTATTCAAGGTAACAATATACATCTCCATTATATGTATTTACAATATCTATCTATGTAGCCTATTTAGTTTCCCACTGCTGGTTAAAGGCCTCCCCACTCATTCCTCCAGTCATGTCTTGTTTCGTCTAATCCTTTTCAGTCCGGTTTGATTTTTTTTTAATTTTTTTTTATGGCATAGCAAGGCAAACGAGCACACAGGCCACCCTGACGGTAAGTGGAAACTGTGACCCATAGACATTCGCATTCACAAGACTGCAAATGTACTGCCAACTCTGAGGACTAAGATGGAATGCCTCTATGCTAGTCATTTCACCGGCTGTCTTATCCCCAAACCGGAACACAACAATGAAAACACTGCTGCTTGGCGGTAGGTTAATTTAGAGTAGGGGATCCGAATTGGAGACGACCTTCACCCAGCTGTTTATTACAAGAAAAAGCATTTTTTTTTTGTTTTAAAGTTGATTTTATTTTTTTTCATTAATTATATACTGTACTGATTTTTTTCAGCCAACCTATTAGCCATATATTACTTACCATATTGAATTTGATATAAAATACTTTTTATGGAATAAACAGCTGGGTGAAGGTTGTCTCCTATTCGGATCTTAGACTATTATCCAAATCGTACCGTCATCTTCTTTTCAGTCTGCCTCTACTCCAGCTGCAGTTACTTGGGATCCAGCCAGTCGTGATCTTGCTCCATTGGTCTGGATGCATACTGCAGACATGTCCAGCCCAGTTCCGTATTATTACGGCGGCCCACCTTCCCACATCAGCAATTCGACACCTGGAGAGCAGGTCAGTGTTCATATTGTGATCAGATCTACAAACGCCTAGAATATTACGTTCTATGGCTCTCTAAAAAACCTTAATAAATTTGGTCTTCTGAATCCCTGCAAGAGACCAGGGGCCCTAGATAAGACGCATTCGGCGTTCGTTATCGTTATCCGAAATGTATGGGATTAACGTAAGCTTAAAGGTGGGTACAGACTGGTGAAACGTAACATGCAATGTGTCATGCAATGAAAGAATTCACCGTACATGATACATTGCAACAATGTGTACGGTGAATTCATGACACATTGCATGTTACGTTTCACCAGTCTGTACCCACCTTAAGCTGTCTGATAGTCGCGTCGAGCGTCTACGTAAATTCCATAGACTTTGTCAGTTTTCGAAAATATTTTACGTTAGCGTTCAGCAACTTGTCTAGCCTCGCAGGGCTGAGCGCCGTAAGTTAGGATAGGCAGGATGCACATGGTGATGGACTCCTTTTTCTGCACTTAGCCCGGGTATGTCGGCCATGTCGGGCCATTGTGCCTAGGGGTTACCAGCTAGCCTAGCCAGCCTAACTCCAACCAGAAGCGCAGGTCTTTCTGGTATCTCCACAGGCTCCTCGGAGTGACCTCGGTGTCTCGAAGATTTCAGTCCATTGAGCGGCAACTCCTACGCATCCTGGATCACGTGGGGAGCTGTTTCATCGGCCGACAGGCATCCCCTACATACGGGGCTGTCAATCATAACGACAACATATAAATGCCCAAAAAAGGATGCACATATCAATAGGTATATCGGAAGACCCTTCATCAGCTCCTTCTTGGAGAAGCAGCTTTTCCAGGTATTTTCGATATGTCTATCGATTTCTTTGTATTTGTAAACACTATCCCACTAATATTATAAATGCGTACGTTTATGAGTGTGTGTTAAAATTTGGAATGGAGATAGCTCATACTCTGGATTAACACAAAGGCTACTTTTCGTCCCGGAAAATTTAAAAGTTCACCAGGAAATGACAATAGTCGAATTCAACCCGGACAAAGTCGTGGGCAGAGGCTAGTTTACTATAAAAGATTTAGCAAATAATAATTTAGTAATTGTAAATACACACAACATTTACTGTCTACTATCGCTTTTAATTGTAGTCCCTAAAGACAGATGCTAAAGAGAATGTGACAGCGATAGATGCAAGCGCTATTAATATTCTGTTTTTACTGTAATCAACTTGAAATACGAGCAGAGAACGGGAATGGCACAAATGTGATTGTTAAATAGTGAGAAATACTCATCCAAGTTACAAACTCGTATTTCACTCGAGAACTCTCCAGACCTCTGTTTGTACGTTGGTTAAAGTTCAAAACTCGATGTTAATTCGAGCAAGGGTAACCGCAACCCTCTCATTCGATTGAGATTTAAGTTGACAAGGACAGACTTATGTTAACGAGATAAGTACATCTCTTTCTGGTATCTATATAAATTATACAGCACTAGGTTCTTCGACTTCATCCGCATAGATTTTGATCATAGTTGTTTCCTCGGAAACTTTGTTTTTTTTCTGTATGAAAAGTAGCCTATGTGTTAAACCAAACAAACACACAATATTTTCTTATCTTTATTATTACATAGTATAAAATGAAGTCGCTTCCGCTGTCTGTTTGCTTAGATCTTTTAAACTACTTAACGAATTTTAGTGCAGTTTTCAGCAATAGATAGAGTGATTTAAGAAGAAGGTTTTTATGTATAATAAATTCTAGTTTATGTACGGGTGTCACGTAAACTCACATAAACCGAAGTGAAGCGAGGTCGCTAGTGTGTAATATGGGTAGGAATATTTTTAAATTAATTTTACTCTCACATGCTTGGAAATGTTAACCTTACGTTAGATATGAATTCCAAGTTCAGGCAAAAAAAATATATATTTATCAACGCCAGCAGCCTCGGAAATGTATGAAATTTCATAAAGTACGTACCTGGTTTTTACTTTTTAAAACCGTGTTTGGACTATGATAACTAACTCCAAACAGCAAAACACTCGAGCAATCAAGATTTTTCCTTGTTTTTTTTATACTTTTTTTATTGTCACCTTTTTCAAACAGTTTACAGCGTATTTAAAAGTGTATCAAATAGTTTGATATTTCATTGAAATTGCGTTCATAAATAAAATAAATTGTATTCAAATTGAATTAATGTGTTTTTATGCAATGCATTATTTCAGTTTCATACTAAATAAAACTAAGAGTAACGCAGACAGACGATGATGGCGACAGTGTTTTCTTTTTTTAAAGGATATTTTAGGACTGTGTTTAATATTACTAACATACATACATACATACCTTCACGCCTGTAATCCCAGAGTGGGCTAGGCAGAGCTACAGAATTACAACTACACACACTATTTACAATATTATTAACAATTGGGTTAAATTATCTCGCATTGTTGAAAGAAAGCAATATACAAGCCTCGGCCGGGAAGAGCGGTTGCTGGACTTGTATATAGCACGGCCTCGACTGCGTCTCGGCCACGCTAACTCTACTCGTCCTGCAACAGCCATTTTCCCGGTCTCTACATTAATGTACTATTACTACTTACGGTTATTAAGCAAGCCATTAAACAAAATCATTTTAGCAACTCAAGACCTAAGTGTAGGACGAATCTATCAATACCTTTTTTTTTAGGTTACTTTATAATATCAATGCATGTCAAATGTGATATATTTTACCCAGTAGAATAGAGTTTGACAATGAGTCGGCTACCTTTTGTTAGTTTATTTAGTTAATCGGTTGATGTTTAACCTATTTTAAATCAATTCGTTTCAAATTATATTGAGTATTTTAGCGTTACATAAAAAAGGCAATTTACACGGTTTGCATAATAAATTGGTAAGCATACAGGGTGTCCCAGAACTTGACGTTAATATTAAGGGATAAGAAAGCACCTTCCTTACTGGTCCAAAAAAAAAATTACCATATGTTTATTAGTTTTACTGCCACAATCAGAGACGTCAATTTTTTATTGTTGTAAAGTGACGTGTTGTATTATTCTATTACTATACCAAATAAAGTGACAGCAGCAACTTTAATCAAGCATTAAATTTAATTGACGTCTCTGAGTGCGGCAGTAAGAGTTATTAAGGATTTAATGATACTGGCAAAGAACACTACCTTGAGGTACACCTTTGCTTCCCTTGGCTAAAATATATGTATAATTCGTAATTCTAAAACTTGATATCAAATCCTTAATAACGTAGCAATGTATTGAATTATATCATATTTTCTAAGCCACATCTCGTTTTTCATTCCACAACTTTGAATATTCATTTCCAAAATACTTAAAAAACTAAAACAGTCTTAGCTATAATCTTTACTTTTAAGATTGTATTACCTATGTCAAGTTATATATCCGACCGTGACATTCGATTATTAATGTTTCTATAAAATAAGGTCTTTATGGATCCGTGCTACAGTTAGCTCTTGAATAGCTACAATGAACTATCATTATCTCGTGTATTTCGTAGTCATGGCCTTCTTAATAGCCGTAAGTAGTTAAATAATTTTTAAATAATAAACTATCATATTAAGGGCCTGTTTCACAATTGACAAGTAAATTTATCTGTCATTACAATACTTATTACAGTACTATTAATAATTAAACTAAACTTATTTCAATTAAAATAAAACTAAGCTACACAACTTGCTATTTATGAGCCGGGATGACAGAGCCTTAATAAAGCTTTTCATATCGGCCGACCAAGGTCTCATGGTCTCCACTGCAAGTACCACAAATTCGTAACTATTTAATAATGAATATTTGCGGCTCTTGATGGCTTGGGCCTGATCAGCTGCTGCACCGGCCCGATTACGGGTTGACTGGAAGTGGGAAAGGGCGAAACTGGACGTGGGAAAGGGCATTTAAACTTGTCTCTCCCTTTCCCTTGTCTATTTTCAAGTGTAAGACAGAGAAAGGGCTAAATTTATCCGTCAAATATGCTTTTCTTGTCAATTGTGAAACAGGAGGTAAGTTTTCTAGAAACCTTGTTCATGGTCCTACCACCGATCTACCGTGTTCGCACAGGTATCTTTCGATACACTATAGTAAAACAGCATGTGAAATTGCTAGCTTACAGAGTTAGCTTTTGTTGTTAAAATGAATAAACTTTGTCTCGTGTCGCTCGTCGCGGTGGTCTTCTTAATAGCCGTAGGTAGTCAAAATTTTAATCATAAAAAATTATATATTGTTATCATAAGTTAAGATATTGTGCTCACATATCACCAGTCAGTGTTCGCACGGTTGTGTTTTGGTACATGAGTGTGACATTACTAGCTTACAGACATTAACATAGCCTTCAGGCTTGGAAACGTATTTTGTAGTCGTGAGATTGCTTTTTTTTTACCCCAAACTGGAAAAAGAATATGCAAGTACCGCTGCTTGGCGGAAGGTTAAAGTTAATGATGGTAGTAGCGATAAGAACAAACCCCACCCAAGGTCCTACCACCACCTGAATAATGTTCATTGGCGTAAGACCCCACTTACCATCTAGTTTCGTTTTCATTCAGTCAATTAAAAAAAACGTACAAGTTTTAAAATAGAAATGCCACAATGTTAATATAGAAATATTGGTATTAAGACTCAAAAAACACTGCTTAATACGTTTTTTTTTCAGCTTTCGGAATCAAGTTCTCTGCCACCTGATCATCCATTCGTAAGGAAAATTTTGAACTATTTTGAAATATGCTACTATAATAGAGGTGACATTACATAGTGTCTATTTGATCTGAAATCTATTGAAGATTACAATAACTAGAAGTTCTGTTCCGCGTGTTTTTTTAAATTTTCCACATGGTGTTTTGTTTCTGCAATTTCTTTTTAAGTTAAGTTTCCATTTTGACTGGATTAAAAGCGCTATTCAATTGTTTTTCAATTATGTTTTGTTTTTCTTTGTCTTTAATTTTGCTTATTATACCTACATATATTTTAAAAATTCAATTTTTGTTGTCTATTAGAGTACCTACGTCGCATATGGAAAACTTTCATAACCCGGCAGTGCTCAAGCTAGGACCAATATGGTAACACTTTATTTTATTTTATTTCAACTTGAAAAAGACGCTAGAAATTAAGATGTATGAATAGGTAGTTGTTGTTTGTTGATATAATTATTATATTTACGAGTATAACTAATCTTAACTCAACTGTAATAAAATAATGACTAATCACGCCTTTTTCTCTTGAATTAATGGTTTAAATATTTAAAAAAATATAAGTGTTTAATGTGTATTTTGCTTTACTTTTGACGGAAATAAAATTTGAAGTTCTATCCTTTATATAAATACTTTATATTTTTAATGATGTTTTCATCGTGTAATTGGCAGTTAAAAGTATTTTTCTCAGCAATAATAAAAAAATGCATGTGAAAAATCAAGTTAGTCCAAGTAGGTACTCGAGATTGATTTACTCGTAGGAATACCTCCCTATACTTTTAACTGCGTTCACGGATTTGCATCTTTATTAACTATACAAGATTTGAAAAACCACACACAGCTTTATCACATTTTTTTTAATGCTCTCTTATTGTCCACAGAATAACGTCGCTGCAGCGATTGGTCTTTGCTTTGACAATTAAATGAATTTGGATCCAACGTTGCTTTTATTGAAATCGCATCCTATCAATCTAGATGAGTTCACGAATACTTTAGCTGGTTTACTGATGTGTTGTAGGATTTTAAATGCCATATTTTTCTAACTGGAAGAATTATCTTTCGCATAATGTCCTTCAGCATACGATCACTTTGCATTGTTTTCACAGAATCATACTTTGACATACGGTAGATGATAATAATATGAAAACGCTTTGAAAAGTAAATGAATTTGAATCTAATATTGCTTTAATTGGAATTCCATCCTATCTATTGCATTATTATAATGTAGTTGAATCGCAGTCACAGTGCAGATGGTAAACAAGCTCAAGATCGCACAAAGAGCCATGGAGAGCATCATACTCGGTTTAAATCTTCGCGACAAAGTCCGAAATGAGATCATTCGCGAACGCACCAGAGTGAACTTTGAACATTATACCCCAATGTATCATGTCACACAAAATTAAAACTGTATTAATTTGTTTGTCCAAAAACATAGACTGAACTAATAGGTACGTATTATAAATCTTGCAATTTTATACGCCGCCAGTCAACAACCGACATACGGTGAAAAAGTTATGAAACAACAATT
Source organism: Acleris emargana (assembly GCA_927399475.2). Classification (NCBI taxonomy): domain Eukaryota; kingdom Metazoa; phylum Arthropoda; class Insecta; order Lepidoptera; family Tortricidae; genus Acleris; species Acleris emargana. Next base: position 19,104,398 of record OV656837.1, read on the forward strand.
GTCCTGACATATTTACATTTGTCATCTTATTTTGACAATGCCTGTTTTGCATTTGTCAAGCTTGGTGAAATAAGGGCCTGGATATCTATATCTGGTCATAATTATGTATCAGTGGTGCGTGATTTCAAGATGGAATGAAACAAAGCGCGAGCGAGGGCTGATCCTACTCCCGCAGGAGATGCTGCAGGTAGCGCCGGCACAAGGACTTGTCACTTTGAATGACATATTTACTTAAACACTACATTTAAAAAATGGGAATTAAGCACATTAGGAACGTCACCATCTTCAATATTTGTCCGCGTCACAGGGTTTTTGACGCAAAAGTCTTGCGATCATGTTTTTGTGCCTACCTCCTCATTGACCACTTTCCAAATTTCCTTAGAGGGATTTTTACTTCTTAACAACCTATTTTCAATGTGGTTCTGCTTAGCGCGCAACGTTGTTGGCTTGATTAAATTATAATATCGGTCCATACACTCTGATATTATCGGATTATCCGGATATTGACATCTACACTAAACTTATAATGAAGCATATATTACTAATTATAAGACTGAAATTATTTGCTAGTAGTAGACTAAAAATATCTAGTAGGAAATTGGTAAAAAGCTTTGGAAATAGCGGGTCCCCTTGTGAAATGCCTTTCTCAATACGGAACTTGGGGCCGGGAGCATGCAGCGTGATCCTGGCTGTGCTGTTTCGGTAAATAATGCCAACGAGTCCAAATATTACCTATCTACATCTTGGTTGCGCATAGCTGAAAGGACAGAAGAGTGTTTGATACTATGGCGTGTTTGACGACGCGCTGCCCTAGTTGGTAGTGACCCTGCCTACGAAGTCGGCGGTCCTGGGTTCATTCCGGTAAGCGCAGATATTTGTGTAATGAGCGCAAATATTTGTCCCTGAGTCGTGGATGTTTTCTATGTATTTAAGTATATATTTTCTCTATTTAAGTATTTATATAGCTTAGTGCTTAGTTTGGGACTAGGTCAATTGGTGTGACATTTTTGTTTTGTCAAACGTCTTGCTAAGCTAGCTGAAACTTGCGAAGGCTAGATAGAGTGGTTTGTTGAACTGATTGCTCTTTCCAATATTTGATTTAGAGCGGATTCGAACAAACGAGATTACTGTCTTATACCTAGATTAAACGCTGAATTGATATAGACTCGGTGTAGGAGCCAGTTAGCCCTTACACTTGATTGTGGTTGTTGGAGTATGTTGAAAGAACGAAGATGTTGAGTTGAAGTAAAACTGGTTTATTATGGTTTAAAGATATCCAAGTTAATGGGTAAAATAAGTGGTAGTTCCTTCCGTTGATGTTTATCGTGCGAGTATCAAGTTGGCACTAACTCTAATATGTTATTTTTAATATAAACTCGCGCGGCCTTAAGTAGGTCGCGACGTAAGCTAAAAACATGTACAGTCGGAACTGTACATATTGGCAACCCCAAAAGAAGAGAAAAGTTAAAAGATAATTGTCAATAGAAGGAAATGCCATTACAATGTTACAAAGGATAAAAATGAAATTAATCGAAGTCGAATGCGACGTTCTCCTTGGTTGCGCTGTGCGGCAGTGGGCGCGGCTCCTGTCCATGTGTTTCTTGGGTGAGGTTTCTTCTTTTTGGTATCGGTTGAAGCTCAATATCCTCAGAATATCGCTTCACTGATTGTAGTGAGCATTGTTTGCGTTTTTTTAATTTTGAACAGAAGGGGGTATATCTTCCCACTCCCCAAAGAGTAACAGCAACGATGGCTGCAGATAAAATAAAGTAAATGATGGCGTATTGATGTACGTCGTGACTGGTCATCTTGGATGGCAATCCTTCTTCGTTCTTCTTTAGGTCGATTAGAGTTTTGTCGATGCGTTCTGTATCCTTATCCAGCCCCTTGGTCAGGAATAGCTGAGGTGCGCTGTGATACGTTATATTTGCGATCTGATTAATCGATGATGTTAGTGTCGGTACATTGATGTCGTAGTCGATCTTGGCCTTGCTGTTGTATTGACTGAGCGAGTGAATTGTCAAGTATTTTGATTGAAGAACGCAGCCCTGAGGTAGAGTTACTATCCCGGACGACGTCATAGTGTGTGACATAATGTCATCTTCGCATATCACTCGTAGTGTGCATGTATCGCAACAAATTGCTAGCCAAGCATTTGGCGAATGCAACTCAATCCAAGCGTCGTTGCATGACGTACTCTTGACGTCACATGGAGTCGTCGTGCGATGACCTATTAGCTTCGCCTCGCACGGAATGTTATCGTTGTGTAAGTTGAATACTGGCAGATTTTTGTTACATATAAAGTTGTCACGTTTTAGTTGAACACATTGGTTAAGATCTTCTTCTTTCAATGAAATGTATGTATTCTTGTGAAAGTTAACAGCAATGTATCTTGAACTGGTTTGCACGGTGACGGTCCCTCTGTTAGTTTTCATTGGTAACGGGATCGCTCGTTGTAACGTAAAATCTTCATCGGAAATCAGTGGTATGTGTACCTCAAACAAGAAAAACCTATCAGTGACTCGAGCTTTTACATAAAGTAATTTGTAAAGGTCCTTGATGTCCTCTCGTATATTATCCACTGGTAGAGATAATGTTCTAGATAGTTTTCCTGCTATTACATTCATTTGTTCAATTAAATTGACCGGTGTTACAAGGTGTATGTCCATGTGTCCTTTATAAATGTCGGTTAATGAGTTGAAAAGCATTTCTTGGACGTTCTTCAAATTGTTGAGCAGGAGATATGCCGAAAAAGCTGCAGAATTGAAGTAACTGGTGGCCATTAGTGTTGATTCAACTTTTGCGAAGTTGCTATCGGTTTGGTTCATGAAGTTTTCTATGGCGTTGAATTGGCGTTTGATGTTGGCTTCGCTTTTCTTCAAAATCTTGTTTTCCAGCTCGACGACAGATGTTTGGTTTTTTATAAGTTCAAGTAAATATTTCTCGTTGTTTTGGACGGCTTTTATGTCGCTTTTATATTTTTCAGCAAATCGTTGGTCTAGAATCCCGAATAAGTCGTTAGTTAGGTATCCTACTCCGTCTATTAGTCCTCGCTTTCTTCTATCAGACAGATGCTTGTGTGGGGCAAGTAGAATGGTGTTGTAATATTGTAGTTGTTCCATTTCATGGTGTAGTTGATTTAAAGTAGTGTTGCAGTATTTCGGGTCTATTTTTTGACACCAGTTGTTCACTCCGTTTAAGTAAGTCGCCATGCGATTCGTACCTTCCCAATAGTTGGTTAAGTTATAGTATATAATGTCCATTTATCATGTATTACTTGTATTTTTCCCATTGTGTCGTAGTAAACGGGCCGCTCGGATTCCAGTGGCGTTATACGAGCCGCCGTTGGCACGTGCGCCGCCTGTGAGCTAGTTATCAGTGAGCATATTGTTATCAAACTTGTTAACAAAGTCAATAGACATTGTTTATTAGTATTTTTACTTTGCGCAGCTCGTGAAGTTTTGTTCTGATTGGTTTTGAGTCCCTTGTCGTTTTTTTGTGGTTGTTTCTCTTCATATTTTTCATTTATTGTATCAAGTGGGAGAGGTGCGAGTTTGACGACAGGGCGCTTGAGGGTTCCGGTTTGGGTTTTAATTGTAGTCACTCTAACGTAACCGTCGGCCCCAGGATGAACGTCGATTACACGACCCATGGCCCATTTTCCTGGTGGCAGGTTGTCTTCTTTGACTAGGACTATATCGTCGACCTTAATATTTTTTGTTGGTTTGTTCCACTTGCTTCGACGTTGTAGTTGTAATAAGTAATCACTCGACCAGCTTTTCCAAAATCGTTGCGTCATGTGTTCAGTAAGTTGCCACCGTTTCCGCAAGTCGATGTTTCTAATGTCACTGTGATCCGAATGGGGTAGTGACATAGTAGAAGAACCAGTCAAAAAGTGTCCTGGTGTTAAGCAGTTAAAATACTCGTCGGGATCTTCGGTGAGAGCGCAAAGTGGCCTTGAGTTAAGGCATGCTTCGATTTTGGTCAGCAGCGTGGTGAACTCCTCGAAAGTTAGCTTTTGCTCTCCGAGCACTCTTCGTAAATGGTATTTCAGAGATTTCACGGCTGATTCCCAGATTCCTCCCCCGCTAGGCCACGCGGGGGCGTTGAAGTGCCACTTCACCTCCAGTTTCCCTATCTCATCAAAGAAACTTGGTTTGTTCAACATTTGTTTGAATTCTTCAAATTGAATCCGTAGATCCTTGGATGCCCCAACAAAGTTTGTTCCGCAGTCTGAATATACATTTTTTGGCGTGCCACGCCTTGCACAGAAGCGTTCGAAAGCAGCGAGGAATGTTTCAGCGCTCATGTCGGAGGTAAGTTCTATGTGCACCGCTTTCGTGACTAAACACACGAACACAACTATATATCCTTTGGACGTTTTTACACCCCGTCCTTTGTTGATTTTAACTTCCACGTTTCCAGTGAAGTCAACTCCAGTGTTCGTGAATGGCCTTGAGGGGATAATTCTCTGCCGTGGTAAGTCTGCCATCAGTTGGTGATGGTCAGATTGTTTGAAGCGTAGGCAACGTATGCAGTTTTGCAGTTGATCTTTTACAGCCCTGTTGCCGCCAAGGATCCAATAACGCTGCCTTATGAAGTTAAGCGCTAATCGCGCTCCGCCGTGTAAAGTTGATATATGCCCGTGATTTATAACAAGGTGAGTCATTCGTCCTTTTCTGGGAAGTAATATGGGGTTTTTCATTCCTGGAGGTAAGTTAGAGTAGTTTAGTCGACCACCAACACGAATGATTCCTTTTTCATCTAGGTAGGGTTGTAGTTTGTATGTAGGGCTATTTTTGGTTATAAGCTGGTTTCTTGATAATAATTTATATTCAATAGGAAATGCCGATCTTTGAGCGTGTCGAGTGACTAACTCGCCGGCCGCCAGCAGTTCGCTTGTAAGTAGGTAGTCGGTGTCATGTTGTTGTTTGTCGCGTCGTTTTGCAGTGACTCGCAATATCCATGCAGTGATTCTAATTACTCGTGTTAACGAACTGTATTTTTCTAACAATTCGTTAATAACATCATCATTATGTTTTGATGCTAGGGTTGCCTCTTCCTGTTTTATAGTTCCGATGTTAGTTGTAAGATGACATGTCATGTTTGCAGGTGCTTGTGTTTCATCAGTTTCTTGAAGTGCCGGTCCGTGCCACCAGAGGTCAAAATGAGTTAGTTTGCTCGGGTACATTCCTCTTGTAGCACAATCTGCGGGGTTTTTCTCGGATTTGATGTAGTGCCATTTTTCCGACGGTATTATTTCTTTGATTTTAGTTACTCGATTGGCGACGTATTTTTCCCATCGCGTTACATTTCCTTGCAACCACGCTAAGACCACTTGCGAGTCGCACCATGCTTTTATGTTTATTTCGTAATCCTTATATGCTTCGATGACTTTCTTCATGAGTTGAGATAGTAGTACAGCTCCACACAGTTCAAGTCTCGGTAAAGTTGTTTTTTGCGATAAGGGGGCAACCCTAGTTTTAGCTGTTAATAGCGTTGTTCGCGAGTTTTCGTGTTCATCCTTGATACGGGTGTAAATGACGCAAGCAAATGCCTTTTCACTTGCATCACAAAAGCCCAAAAGTTCAATCTGTTTCGTTGTGCCGCCGATCCATCTGTTCAGTTGGATGTTACTTATCAGCGGTAGTTCGGCTTTCAGTTTCAGCCATTCTTCTTGAATGTCGCTCGGTAGGATTTCGTCCCAAGTAAGTTTACTGACCCAGACTCGTTGAAATAGTAGTTTTGCTGTTACGGTCACAGCACTATACCAGCCTAATGGGTCATAAAGACGTGATATCTCAGATAATAGGATTCGTTTTGTTAGTGGATATTTAGTATTTTTATCCAAGTCCCAGTTGAACATGAAAGTATCCGTGTTAGGGTTCCAGCTGAGTCCCAGTGTTTTCATGACATCTTCATGTTTGAAGTCGAATATTTTTCCTTTATATATTTGATCTTCAGTTAAATGTTCAGTCAAGCACGGGTGATTTGTTGACCACTTTCTCAAGTTCATACCGCCGCCTTGAAGCAAGTTTATCAATGATTGCTGTAGTTGTTTGGCTTCTTCCATCGAGTTGCGTCCACTGACGAGATCATCGACATAGAATTCGTTCTTCAGTGTTTCAGCAGCTGCTGGATATTTGTGTCCATCGTCAATTGCCAGTTGCTTCAATGTTCTTATGGCAAGCCATGGGGCACTCTTCATCCCGTAAGTTATGGTACATAGCTGATACTCCTGCAGCATCTCAGAGGGTGAGTTTCGCCATATAATTTTCTGTAGTTGTTGTTGGTCTGCAGAGATCCAAATGCACCGATACATTTTTCCACATCAGCTGTAAAAGCATATTTGTAAGATCTCCATTTCAGGATTAGTGCTTGTATGTCCGTCTGTAGGTTAGGACCTTTTTCTTGTAAGCTGTTTAGACTGTAGCCACTGGATGTTTTTTGGGATGCATTAAAAACGACCCTTAGTTTTGTTGTAGTAGCGTTATCTCTAAGCACGCTGTGATGCGGTAGAAAGCAGTCACGAGCTGAAGTTGAAGTTGCAGGTTTCATATGTCCAAGGTTAGAATATTCTTTTATAAATTCTTTATACATATTTGCGAGATTGGTTTGCCTCTGCAGTCTCTTTTCTAGTTGAAGAAATTGCGAGATGGCTATCTGTTTCGAGCTTCCCAGTCTTTTTTCAAAGTTTGGAGTTAATGGCATTTTTACTATATATTTTCCATCGGATCCTCGCTGTACTGTTTGTTTGTAGTATTCTTCGCATTCATCGTTAATCATCTCGCACGGAATGTTTTCGTTGTTCTGAGTTATGTCTTCGTTTTCCCAGAACTTAGTTAGCTCATCCATGTTTATTAGTGTTACATGGCAATTGAAAGTAATCAACTTTCCGCAAAGAATCCACCCCAAGTGCGTTTGTTGAGCTATGGGTGCCTGCTGATCACCTTTCAGTACACCGTCCATGATGATGTCAGCGTACACGTCCGCGCCGAGAAGCAGATCCACGGGGCGCGACACGTTAAAGTCGGCGTCGGCTAGTTTTAAATTTTCTAAGTGCGGCCAGTTGCTTTTCTTGAATGAGGCATTTGGCAGATTGTTGGTTATTTTGTTGAGAATTAAAGCTTCTGTTGTAAATACGTAATCGGAGTGTAAAGATTTGCATGTAAGTTGCGTTTTGCCTTTGCAGTTGCCAGATAAGTTTCCTATTCCAGATACAGTTGCATTTAATTTATTCCTGGGTAGTTTTAGCAGTTGTGCGGCATTTTCAGTGATTAGGTTAACTTGTGAGCCCTGGTCAAGTAGAGCCCGAAGTTTCACCAAGGTTCCATCGAAGGACTGAAGTTGAAGTTGAACCGTAGTAAGCAAGACTTCCACATCTTTCGCGGCGAGGTGATGATTAGAAGCTTGTTGAGTTGAAGTAGATGGTTTTGGCTCGTAGGTATATTTTTTGAAGCTAGTCGATAGTTGTTTTTTCATATTATTATTGTGCAATAACGAGTGATGTTTCAAGTTACATTCCTTGCACGTTTTGTTGGATTTGCATTCCATGCCGCCATGACTGAACAAGCAATTCTTCCAAATTTGTAGTTTCGCAACAGTGATATTCCGTTGCGGTATATCGAGGTCAATGAATTTCTGACATTGCATCAACACGTGTGTCTCGTCGCAAAGTGGGCACTGTCCGTATGCTGCATGATGAATTTTTGAGTTAGGTTTAAAGTTGTTGAAATAAGGCTTCTTCTCTGGGTAATCCTTGTTGAATGTTTTTATAGTTACTGGTTTTTGCTGGCTAATGGGTTTCCTTTTTTGTGCGTTTCATGGTTTCGAATGCCATGAATTTGCTTTCAAGAAAGTATAAAAAGTCACACAAGGCTGGAACCTCTCTGTGGTCTTGAAGCTCTCTTACGTAGTCGTTATGTGTAGCAGCGTCAAGTTTCTGCGTCATTAAATATACTATGACTGGGTCCCAAGTTGATGTGTCTAAGCCGATGTTTGATAATCCACTTAAACACTCGGTTATAACGTCGTGCATTCTCTTTATGTTGTAAGAGTCCGGTTGCTGAATGACAGGCAGATGCATCATAGTATTCATGAATGAAATAAACTGCAGGCGTCGATTATCGTACCGTTGTTTTAGTATATCCCAGCAAGATTTATAGTTTTCGGCGTTAATAGTTAGATGCTGAACCAATCTCTCTGCTTCACCTCGAAGTTTAGTTTTTAAATGTTGCATCTTCTGGGCGTTGTTTATAGTTGGGTTATTATGAACGGTTTCGATGAAAAGATCTTTGAACGAAATCCATTGATTGTAATTCCCCGAAAATTGAGGGATCTCAATTCTCGGCGCAGATTCCTGGTGGTGCGCAGTTGACCAGATTTTGCTGTTTAGTTCTTTTCGCAAACGATCGTGCTTGCATTCGATATCAACAAATGTGCTGTAGTAAGTTTCGTGAGAGCCTTTCAGAACACCATCTATCTCCCAGTGTAACTTGTCTATATCCGACCACTTTGATTTTAGAATGGTAAGGTTGTCTTCCATCTCCCATTTTTCGTTGCTGGTTGCAATGTCAATTTTTGACATAGCCCGGTCTATAGCTCGAAAGTTACACTCTTGTTTGTTTAGTAGCAAGATGACGTCTTCGTCGTTATCTCCGTCTAACAATCCGGTCAAATCGAATTTGACTGAACTGATTTCTTCTGTTAGTAAACGTAATCGCCGCATGATATCCGACTTGGTTGTTTCGTACATGGCTTTAGTTTTGTCGTAAATGTCTTCTGAGAAGTAGTTGATGTTCTTGTCCTCGATTTCCTTCTCAAGGATCACGTGAAGACTCTCAAATTCGGCCCAGGAGGCGTCGAGAGACGATAGCCGCTTGTTCAGATAATCATGCTTTTTTCTTGTAGTGGCGTCTTTTTTGTAATTGACACACAAAGTTTTGATGGCTTCAAAACTAGCCTGCTGCTGCTGAAGTTTCATCTTGAGTTAATTAGTTTAAAGTTATAGTTAAAATTATGTGGCTTGAACAACTCTCGAAGTTTTCTCAGGGCTGCCCAACCGACGATAGTTCTTGAGTTTCACTGGTTTGCTCCTCGTTCCCAGCCCTTGTTCACTCCTGCACGTAGTTGACGTTACAGGTGCTCCGGACGGGGGAGGTCGCTAGTGGTATTAAGTGTAGTTGCACTCTTATCACGGTATATGCGCCTTCTCAATTCACTGGTGGAACCCGCTGGTGGGAAGCCAGCAAACCGAATCGCTATCGAAACAGAGACACAATACACGAATTACCTTGGTTGTTCGAAGGACCATAAAATGTAGGAGCCAGTTAGCCCTTACACTTGATTGTGGTTGTTGGAGTATGTTGAAAGAACGAAGATGTTGAGTTGAAGTAAAACTGGTTTATTATGGTTTAAAGATATCCAAGTTAATGGGTAAAATAAGTGGTAGTTCCTTCCGTTGATGTTTATCGTGCGAGTATCAAGTTGGCACTAACTCTAATATGTTATTTTTAATATAAACTCGCGCGGCCTTAAGTAGGTCGCGACGTAAGCTAAAAACATGTACAGTCGGAACTGTACACTCGGAGTAAGTCTTATCCCAGTTTGGTAAAATCGATGGTTAGAGTGTAGTGATCTGTCGTTGTAAAGATGCTGGCTGCTAAAGCTGGGAGTTGCGGCAGAAAGTTCTGCGAGGCGCAAATACGATAAGTATCTATTCAAACCTGAAGTCAGCATATGGCTTTGTGCCAGTGGCGGTTGAAACGGGTGGGACTTGGTGTGCTGAAGCTGAAGTTTGTTAGGAACCTGGGGAGAGAAAGGGACAGGGACTGTGACCCCCGATCCGGGACATACCTTGTCCAACAGATTTCATTGGCCATACAGCAGGGCAATGCTGCAAGTGTTTTTGGCACTTTTGGTTGTAACCTTGGAGGAGGTGTGTATGTGACAAAACTTGTAGCTAATTTTTTTATCCATGTAGTAAGTTGTTAGTAAGGCTTTTAGTGGTAAAGTTTTAATTTGTGTGTATATTCATGCCAAATAACAGCTTTCTAGTACTAAGAGTCTTGAGCTAGGCTGCGGATGGACGGACGGACATGGTGAAACTATAAGGGTTCCTAGGTTGACTACGGAACCCTAAAAATACTTTGTTGAAATTATTCTACTGGTTTTCAATAAACTAAGGACTAGCAGAAACATTGATCACCTTAATAAATTAAATAAATAGGATGCGATTTCAATAAAAACAATGTTGGATCCACACTCATTTAATTGTCAAAGCAAAGACCAATCGCTGCAGCGACGTTATCCTGAGGACAAAAACAGCATTAAGAAATAAATCGATTACCCTCTTATTTGAATATAATGTATTCTACGTTTGAATTTGACTTCTACTAAAATAGGTTTAATGTGAGTTTATGACTTAACAGTTAACACCTTACTGTTTCGTCAAAATAAAAAAGTAAGTGAAAAACATACCATAATCAAATGGTCCTTGCTTGATCACTGCTGAGTTATGATTGCAACTGGCCACCGTCGATGTAATCTCTCTAACAGAGAAATAGATACATTAGAATTGATAAAAAAAACATTTCATTGAATCCTGCCAGAAACAATAACCTTACTAAAAAGGATTTGGAGAAAATACAACTATGCTGAGAGTCTGAAAATAAAACACCCTTTATTCAGCCTCACCAAGTGTAGTTGCTTTTTGGGTGCCTATATAATATATAAAAATATAAAATATAATTTTAATTGGTCAAAAAAAATTGTACAGAAGCTTCAGGCCCCTATTTTTGAAATTAAATAGTCGTATCATTAATGTAGGCATTTTATGCTGTACTTAGTGTTGTTACTAAAACTACAAATTATTTTTGTTGTGGTCTACAACTATTCGGAACAAATAGACACACAAATGTTGGTATTTGTAAACCATGTAATGTCGGCTCTATTGCCATTTAAACATGTTACTAGACATTTGCAAAAAAAAAAGTTTTACATACCCACGACGACGGGGGAAATCCCTCCGAAACCTGAAAAATTTTCAAGCAAAATGTGTTTTGAGTGAATTCTCATTACAGCATTATTGTGGCATTTTTTATTTTTACTTTGTACATTATTAGAATTTTTTCATTGTCAGAACCACCATTTTTTCCCTATCTTGACATTTGACAATTCAGTATACATTGCAAAGTTAACACACCGATATATCACTGGGTTTCATATTAGTTGCGCCATGTACACTAAAATTCACCTGTCACGTGTCATTGCTAGTACTTAGGGTGAAATAGGGGGTGGGCTCTTAAGGGCGTTTTCACTAAAAAGTGTACCCAATTAAGGACTGAAATTAAGGAACTTAAACTTTGTCAGTTTTGTGACGAAAATTAGCTATATATTGACGGCCGCAATGTATGGCTAATTTTCGTCACAAAACTGACAAAGTTAAAGTTCCTTAATTTCAGTCCTTAATTGGGTACACTTTTTAGTGAAAACGCCCTTAAGCCAATGAAATTTAATTAGTGGTCTTAGGTCCTTGTGCGAGGTCCGTCCGGATCGCTACCAACATTATAATTTATAATCCTGGTGTAACCTGGTGTGGTGGTTAACTTTTGGAAGATTCCGAGATTTTTTCAAAAAAAAAAAAAAAAACTAGGATAGGGAACTAGGATAGGATAGGGGGGGGTAGGATGAGAGTTAATTGGCCCAAAACGTGTTGCAAGTGACCTTAGCTACCCACCCTATTCGTTTGGCACACGACTTGCAATACACCCTGTATAATTTTAAGGCAGTGTATCTAATAGATGATTCTTTAGTTTTCTCTTGAATATACGTTTATTTTGCTCGAGACGGATGTCCTCAGGTAAACTGTTGAGAATGTATGGCAGGCGCTTTTTTAAAGTTCTGTCTCCGTAATACGAGGGCTGCCTTTTAAGTTGTGTCGTTTGCCAACCTCCCGCGATTATTTAAAAAAAAACATATGGCATTTTCATCCTTTTGAATTTAGAACTCGAAAACAAAAGAATGTTTTCAAATTGGTCGAATAGTTTTATTACAGCGTCTATTCAAAGGTGACAAGTCGGTTGTAAAAATGGAAATGTCTAAGGAAAATTTGCGTGCGGTAATTTTCTACAACTTTAAAAGGGGATTATCGCGACTTCAGTGCTTTGAGGAGATCACATCTGTGTTTGGTGATGCAGCACCGTGTCTTAGGACTGTAGAACGCTGGTACTTAGAATTTTTACGTGGGCACTCTAGCCTCAGTGATAAGCTTCGTGAAGGTCGTCCAAAAACCGCCATGACGCAAGAGAATATCGAAGCCGTGCGGCAGCTAATACTCGAAGATCGTCATGTGACATACCGTGAAATAGAGGCATCCGTGGGCATTTCAGGGACCACTGTCCAAAAAATCCTGCACGAAGAACTTGTTGTAAAAAAGTTGATCTCTCGTTGGATACCACATTTGCTTAGCGACGACCAAAAAACAGCCCGTGTAAGTTGGTGTCGCAAAACTCTGAAGCGATTCAGCCGAGGAGAGTCAAAACATGTTTATGATGTGGTTAGTGGTGACGAGTCTTGGATATATGCTTACGATCCAGATTCAAAACAGCAGTCAACTGTCTGGGTCTTCCAGGACGAGCCAAAACCGACCAAAGTCATACGCTCTCGGAGCACTTCAAAAAAAATGGTTGCCTCGTTTGTGGCAAAGGGTGGTCACGTCGCCACTATTGTACTAGAAGATCGCAAGACGGTTACCGCCGACTGGTATACCACTGTTTGTTTGCCACAAGTCATCACCGAATTTCGAAAAAACAACTCGGAACGTCGTATGATACTGCACCATGACAATGCAAGTTCGCACACCGCCCGCCAGACAAAGATGTTTTTGAACACCCAAAACGTGGAAATTTTAGATCACCCGCCTTACAGTCCTGACTTAAGCCCTAACGATTTTTTTACGTTCCCCAAAATTAAGCAAAGTCTTCGTGGTCAACGTTTCAGCTCACCCGAAGAAGCTGTTGACGCATACAAATCGGCCATTTTGACTACCCCCACTTCGGAGTGGAATAAATGTTTTAAAAACTGGTTTGAACGCATGCAAAAGTGTATTAAATATCGCGGCGAATTCTTTGAAAAACAATAAATGGTAATAATCTATTAGATTGTCTATACTTATTTCAAACGACACAACTTAAAAGGCAGCCCTCGTAGTTGTTGACCCCAGGCACGTCGAATTTACCGGCTGTCACCAATCAATCCATGATTGTGATCAATTATACGCAGGTCATGCTGCCAACTGTCATGGTTATTAATAGCCAAAAGGTATTTGTGCTATGCTATACGTTTATTATGCTTTTCATAATAATTACGTTGATTATGCTTGTCATAATTGAATGCAATTATGCAAAATGAAGGCTGATTGAAGCGTACCCCAAAATGATACGATATGATGTTCTTGGTAGTTAGTGAAGCAGACAAATCTAGTCTCTTAAGTTAAGGAGGACCTAAAACTTATCCAAGTTTGTTAGTTGTATTGTAAATAACATTTTCAACTATAAACATATAATATTTTAGTGTACAGAGGTGTATGTGCTGGTGATGGTGTATGTTCCAATATGTGCTAGTAAAAATACATTATGTTAAGGTGTGTCACAAGAATGAAAAAGAAAATGAATTAAACCTTCTTCTCGGTTCATCTGAACCTAAAAAAACCAGCAGCAAAATTACTTCATCTAGTTTTTTTTGTTAATCTGCATCCGTTTAATAAATAAAAAACTAATGGCTGGTTATTCTTCACTTCACTTCTTTTAGACTAGATTGTTATCATTATAGTAGGATTAACTGTGTAACGTATCTGTAAGTTTTACTTTTGACTCCTCGTCTTTCCAATAAATAAAAACTCGGGCATTCCTATCAATTCATTATTTCATTTCAATATTTGGTAATTATTAAACTGAAATAAAGTGCGTGTTTTCTTGTCTTGAATACTAACACAAAGCAAGCTTTAAACACATACACACTTACACGCGTGCACACACTAACAAACACACACACACATACATGCAATAATTGAGAAGTTTTTGTTGTATTTAATTGTAAAGTCGTTGTATATCTAGTAAACGTTTTATTAGAGTGTCATGGTTACATCAACTTTTTATAATGACAAGTTAGTAATAGAACATCAATTTTGATTAAAGAAAAAAGTATATAAAAGTAGCCAGTAGGCACATTTTACAACACCCGCCTATAATCAAAATTCTCGATATAAAAACACAAACAGCAGAAAAACCTAAGCTTATCTAAAAAACTTAAATTTAAATATTAAACTAAGTATCATTTCCACCAAGTGATGATTTTATCAAACCTATTCCTTTAATACATCTTTGATGTGCAATATTTGACAAACACTTGGTCAAAACATCAGCTGGCATATCACTAGACTTAATAAATTTAAGTTTTACAGTATTATCTGACACCTTTTCACGAATAAAATGGTATCTAGTGTCAATGTGTTTAGTTCTGCCGTGATGCACAGGATTATGTGCCAAGTTTTGTGCACTCTGACTATCGCTACATAGTGTTACACTTGGATATTCTGTGCTACATACCTCTGAAATTAACCGACGTAGATATACAGCTTCTTTAGCAGCATCAGTCAACGCCATATACTCTGCTTCTGTTGAGGATAAAGCCACCGTAGATTGCTTTTTCGATGCCCACGACACAGGCCCATCTGCCAATTTAAAACAATATCCTGTGTAAGACCGTCGATCGACAGTACAATTGGCCCAGTCGGCATCAGTATATCCTTCAAGAGTTTTTCCAGTTTTTCTATAGATTATAGAATAATTTATAGTGCGTTTCAAGTATTGAAGTACCCGTTTTGCTGCAACCCAATGACTTTTGCCACATTTATTATTAAATTGGCTCAAAAAACTTGCAGCAAACGCGATATCTGGCCGCGTATTGACAGCTAAATACATAAGGCAGCCAATTAATTGCTGGTAATCAAAGGTTGAGTCGTTACCTTTAGAGTTAACATCCAACTTGCTATTAGCCAATGGTGTATCAAATTCCTTCGCATTTTCCAGTTTAAACCTTTTCAATAGACTGGATATATAAGATTTTTGATTTATTTCTATTTTTCCAGTTTCACATTTAATATTTAACCCTAAATAAAACTTTATTAGGCCTAAATCTTTAAGTGAAAAATGTTTTTGTAAATCACTTTTGACTTTGACAAATGTCATGTCATTCTTGTAAAAAACTATCAGATCATCCACGAAAACAGCCAGTATTATTACTTCTGAACCATGAAGTTTCTTATATACACACGGTTCAGTATGTAACCTATTAAAACCTATTTTCATCAGTGTTTCATTAAGTTTAATATTCCAAGCACGGGGGGCTTGCTTTAATCCATATAAAGATCTTTGTAGTAAACATACCTTATCTTCATGACCTTCCTTTACAAATCCTAGAGGCTGGCTCATGTAGACCTCCTCTTCCAAGTCACCATTTAAAAAGGCGGTATCTACATCCAAATGGTGCATTTTAAGGTCCATTTCAGCGGCTAAGGCGAATAAAGTTCGCAGGGACGAATGTCTGACCACTGGAGAAAAGGTCTCGTGGTAGTCTATTCCCGGAACTTGATTAAAACCTTTTATCACCAGTCTAGCTTTGTACCTTGTAATATTGCCATGTGCGTCTGTCTTTAATTTATATAACCACTTGCAAGGAATTATTTTTCGATCTGGTCTATCTACTAGCTTCCACGTATTAAGTCTTGTCAACGAATCATACTCATCTTGCATAGCTGATCTCCATTTATCAGCATCATCGACTCGTATTGCTTCGTGATACGTTTGAGGTTCACTATCTTCAGCCAATGTATGATAGGAGAAATAATCTGGAGGTTTCCTATCCCTAGTTGGATATCTCCGATTTTCTACGATTGACTGATTGTCCATTACCACAGACTCAGGTGGACACGATATTTCAGGAAGTGGCTCAGAAGAAGCATCAAGAAATTCTTCCTGTACTATATCATTTGCCTTTTCAACATAACTGGTAGGGACCTGTGATTCCCTAGATGTCTCTGGTAATATGCTATCGTCACATGCACGAGAGGGAAACTCTACCGTCGTATCATGACATCCTTGTACCGGGCTCACGTTGTCCAATAATATCACAGGACCAGGTACAGGAATGTTTTTGAACGTACTTGGGCCTTCATGCGATTTATTGTTCCTCAACTGTGTGAAGCAATCTTCGAAGAAAGTAACGTCACGCGATTTCGTTAACCTTCTTGGATATTGAGGGTCTCGAAATATGTAACTATTTGGATCATCTGAATATCCAACAAAAATACATTCCACAGCTTTCATATCCAACTTCTTCCGTTGACAATCAGGTACATGAATTAAAGCTCGACACCCAAAAACCCTAAGATTACTTAGATTCGGTTTTCGATCATACACTTTCTCAAAAGGAGTTAGGTTGTTCAGCGCGCGATGAGGAGATCTATTCTTCAAATAAACAGAAGTTTGTACCGCATCTTCCCAATAGGCTTTGGAGAGAAAACAATGTGCCAGCATAGAACGAGCTTTCTCGACTACCGAACGTATAGTTCTTTCTGCAACACCATTTTGCTGCGGACTGTACGCCACGGTTGTTTGATGTATAATGCCATTAGTACGAAAATGATCTGACAATTCTTTGTTGACATATTCAATTCTTTGTTGTATTTAATTGTAAAGTCGTTGTATATCTAGTAAACGTTTTATTAGAGTGTCATGGTTACATCAACTTTTTATAATGACAAGTTAGTAATAGAACATCAATTTTGATTAAAGAAAAAAGTATATAAAAGTAGCCAGTAGGCACATTTTACAACAGTTTCTTGTTCAGAAAAAGTGTCAGTAATTTAGTTTAAGCTTGCATAACTCTTAATAAATTATCGTGAGATGGATGGAACGCTCTCCTCTCTCTTCAATCTGGTGGCCCTGAAAACCAGCGTCAAGGCTAGTAAGCCTGACACCATGCTGAGTGGCAACCTTTTCGGTGTTAATTTTAGATTAAGTACTCTAAGTTATACCGTGTGGTTGCCGGGATAGAATAGTGCCACTCCATGTCATCCCGTGGATGTCGTAAGAGGCGACTAAGGGAATAAAGGCTTGTAGTACTATTAGGCGATGGGCTTGCAACCTGTCACTAATACGCTGGTAAACATCTTAGCCTTTTTGTGCAGAATGTGGTTACAGAATTATCAACAAGTTTTTAAAGTTGTAGGCAATTCTGTAGCTCTGCCTACTCTCCCCACTCTGGGATTACAGGCGTGAAGGTATGTGTGTGTATGTATGTACTCTAAGTTTGTATTGCTCTAGTTTTTTATAATGTTTTTGTTGTTGTTTATGTTAATTTTATTTTAGCACCGAATAAAAGATTTCTATTCTATTCTATTCTTTAAAAAACCCGATTGTTGTTAACCACTTTTAAACCATCATAAATCCTAAATGATCATTAAAAATGATAAATGATGTAAGAAACCTAAAGATGATTTTTAAATACCTATTAAACGATACCCCACTTGTTATACTTCATCGACTTTTTTTTCATTTTTACAATTTGGCGTCTGGCTGCCGCCATATTGAATTTTATATACTGTCATATTTTTAGTGACACACAAGATTAAGACCAATTGAATGCCATAAGAATCATCAAAATCAGTCCACGCGTTTAGATTCTAGAGCGCTGACTGAGCGAGGCTGATAATTACTTGACTACTACTTTATTACTTGTAGGAGGACCTTGTGCAGGGTCCGTCCGGGTTGGTACCACCATCTTATCCATTAACCTACCGCCAAACAGCAGTGTTCGCATCGTTGTGTTCCGGTGTGGGGATAAGACAGCCGGTGAAATGACTAGCATAGAGGCATTCCATCTAAGTCCTCAGAGTTGGCAACATATTTGCAGTCTTTTGAATGCGAATGTCTATGGGTCACAGTTTCCACTTACCATCAGGTGGCCTGTGTGCTCGTTTGCCTTCCCACACTATAAAAAAAAAAAACACACTACCCTTCTCCTTCGGCAGTCGGGTAAAAAGGTGCGTAATGAAAAATACTATGTTCTAAATGTATTATATTCGATGACTTAAACATTGATTTCATACAATACCAGGGGGGTTATTATGACCCAACTTTGCAGTTCAGTTTACGCTGAGAAAAAAGGATAGAGCTATATAACTGCTATAGCCCTGTCTTTTACGCTCGCCGTAAACTGAATTGCATGGGCATGTCGTAATAACCCCTCAGAAATATGTTGCTACATTACTTTACATCATTGCAATAAACGCGTTATTAACAAAGCTGCGGTAGGTAGGTTCAAATCCGGAAATGCATAAATCCGGTGAAGCCGGAATTCTACAGAAACGCACGCTCCGCACGCACAAGTGGATAATCATTCGCTTCGTTTTAAAATAATTCATCATCATCATCATCATGTCAGCCGAAAGACGTCCACTGCTGGACATAGGCCTCCCCCAAGGCTCTCCACTCAGACCGATCTTGTGCTTTTCGCATCCACCGCGTTCCCACGATCTTCCCAAGGTCGTCACTCCATCTTGTTGGAGGCCTACCTACAGCTCGTCTCCCGGTCCGCGGACGCCACTCAAGAATCTTCTGACCCCATCCGCCATCAGTCCTGCAAGCGATGTGCTCCGACCACTGCCACTCTTAAAATAATTATAGAAGAGATACTTCTTAAGAGGCACACACACAAAGTGACGTCAGGGACATGCGCTTAGAACGATAGGGAATATTCATGTTTTTTTTTCACAACTTCAATAAAAGCGGTTTCGGTCTTTGACCTATTTGACTCACCAACTGTTTCACAATGGACCAGTAAAGCATATTTGACATATATATTTAGCCCTTTCTCTTTTTGACACTTGAAAATAGACAAGGAGAAGAACTACTTTAAATGGCAGATGAATTCACTGGTCGATTGAGAAACAGGCCCTTAAGGAAGTTATTCTAATAGTTGTAAATAAACTTAAAATACGCAGAGACATTAATCGCCTAGATCATGTCGTCAAATAAATGGGATGCGATTTCAATAAAGGCAATGTTGGATCCAAATTCATTTAATTCTCAAAGCAAATACCAATCGCTGCAGCGAAGTTATTCTGAGGACAAAAACCGAGGATTAAACAAAAACATTTATATACACAAAAATATATTGGGACGCAACGGAAAGAATATTAATTTCTTAAAAATCTCCGAGTGAGACTCGAGACCCCAGTTGAAATTAATAGTATAGCCCGCATTCGTAATACAGATGTGGCCTGGAGTCATGTGGCTTAGATTTAAGCCGCTTTTCCCCGTTGCGTGCTACAGCCACTGACTCTGCATGAGGCTAGCGGGCATCCAAACTCCCCTGAAGAATAAAGAAAATTAAAAAATAGTTACCATAGCTGTTTGATTGATAACTCCTGTTACCACCAGCCGTGCCAGTGTAAGTGGTCGGGATGTCCCCCCTAACAGAAAAACAAGATATTAGCACTGTTTTTGATATTTTAATAGGTAAAATTAAAGCTCAAGAAATGTTCAGACTGCGCCGAGCGTACGCCGGATGTACAGTGGCGCCCTCATTACTATTATTGAGTTTTATGTCTAATGTATTTTCTTGAAATTTTACGGTGCATTTTTGTACTACAAATGAAATCACAACTTACAGGATATATCACATAGTTTAATAACAATTGACCTTCGAGTTATCAACTTAACAGAAAAAAGTGGTCACCTTTTTCCGATAAGCTGACTTCTCAAAGGGTAAGTGTTCTCAAAGTTTGTTACGTATCCCATAAATTGTGTTTTTACTTGCGCTACAAAAAGAGCATCGTCCAATTCCATGGAAATTCTAAAGTTTATCAGAAAACACAATAATAATATTGAGGGCGCCACAGGACGCTCGACGTTTGCTCGGTGCAGTCTTAAATATCAACATAAAACAATCGTCTCGGGCCAGGACATTACTTTTAAAATAAACATCCCTCTTAATCTACTAAACTACTTACCGGTGGATTGGGACTTGATTCTGAAAGCTGAAAAAATAAACGTTTTAAGCAAAATGTCTTCTAATTCAAAATGCGACTTCGTTATTAAAGCATATCACTTTTTTTTCACCCTATGTAGCATCAAACATATATATCTATATGCCAGCTTCGTACTCCACGTTGGCAACTCAGTTGCGGTCTTAGGATTGCAGTAGTTTAGATAGCAAATGTAAATAGGTCTTTCAAATTTTACCATCAGGTGGCTCGTGTACATTGTTTGCTGTCTCCTTGCTATTAAGGCTGCCACGCTTATTAACATGTTTTGTTATGTTTGTATTCTGTTTCTTTTTTCAAAATGTGCATGCGTTGAATAAATTATTTCTAACCTAATCTAATTATTTCTATTTAGAACGATGTGGATTGAAAGAAGACTAAAATCGAAAAGGGTATGCTAAGATGGTTTGGTCATTTAGAAAGGATGGTTGAAAGAAGGGTTACGAAAGATGGCGAGCGAGAGTGAGTCTAGACGGACGTACGGTGATCAGGTTCGCGATGTACTGAATAAGGGCCAAATAAATAGCACCCGAAACCGATGTACGTGCATGAAGAGATTGATGAATGCAGAGGAAGCGAAAGTTGTATGTTTTGATGCACGCCTGGCGTTCCATAGTCTCTGCCTATCCCATTGGGAGACAGGCGTGAAGTTATGTATCTATGTTTTTAAAATCATTAGCAAGGTCACGATTACAAATGCGTTCCAGAGCCCGAGACCTCAGATGGAACGTATGTATGATTATAGGAACGTATGTAAACTCTTTATTGCGCAAACAGAAAATAACAAAACAAAAAAGAAACGGAACACACATAAGGTATGTACATAAGCGAATGTATTACCGCTTGGTTATTTGATAGGTGGCCTAACTCCCGTACCGAAACACAACTGTGCAAATACTGACTAGTGACAGGTTAGGGGGAAAGTGATAGGAAGACTAGTGCTCTCCAATACACGTATTATAAGTGTCACGGAGGTATTAAGTGTCCTAACTACATTGCACCGTGTCTTTAGTACTTAGCACATTTTTTCTTATGATGGTAGGTACTTGTATATTATACATACACATTTGTGCAAACACCAACTAGCGACAGGTTACTCTGGGAAAATTGTGATGATTTACAATTCATATTATTTAAATTTATTTGAATACTTACGGCTAATAAAAAGGCCATAGCGACGAAAGAAACGAGACAAAGATAATTCATTTCAGCAATTCAAGCGCTAACTGTAGCACGAATCCGTAAACTCTTACTTTTATAGAATCATAATTGTCACGTCCTACCGGGTGGCAAGAAAAACTCGATAAAAGTTTAAAGAATTTATTGAAAAGAACTCCGGTAGTGTGAACAGAAGAGGGTAGTAGGTTCGTAGGGTGTGGTCTGATTCTGTGAAGTGGATAGCACTTCCCTCGTAAATTAGAGTGACGCGGAGCGGCGGTGGAGGTAACCCGTCGGCAGCCCGACGGTGTACGATGCCAGGATCCTGGCGTCAGGGGGGTAGCACCCGGTGTGTAGCACCGGACCCCACTCGACGATCCTGGTCCCGGAGATAGACGCCGCGCCGGCCAAATAGGTGAGTAGAGGAGGAGTAGCAGCGGCGTTGGTGTACTCCTAGCGGAGGTGTACTCCCAGCGGTGTTTATGAACGGTGAACGGTGAAAGGTGAACGGTGATCGTTGCTCCCTGAACGGTGAAAGGTGAACGGTGAACGATGATTGGTGCTCCCTGTACGGTGAAAGGTGAACGGTGAACGATGATTGGTGCTCCCTGAACGGTGAATCATGATGGGTGATCGGTGCTCCCTGTAAACCCAAGCATTGGCTGTGTGAGCCTGGTGTCCAGCATTGGGACAGTTAATGCCAGCCGCCGTTGGGTGAAGCCCGAGGGAATAGCGCTTTAATTATTGGCGGTGGCAAGAACTATCGGAACGGAGTTACATTAAACAAAGAAAAGCTAAGCCAAAATAACAATTTACTAAAGAAGTTAATATACTAACGACCGTTATGAAGTAACGGTCGGTTATTAGAAATAAAAATAGTTAAAAGAATAATTTGGAATAATCTAGAAGAACACACAATAAGAAAATATAAAACACGATAACATTACACAGCAATATAGAATTAGAATAGACAGTTAGTTCGTTGCAGTGAACTTACCCGATTTGGGGATTTGCACCGATTTTATAGATAGGTATTAAGTACCTATACGAACGTTAACACTAAGTGTTCCAAGTGTAGTAGTTGAGGCGGTAAAGAGGACGAATGAAATGAGCGCGGCCCTTTTATAACCTTTCGCCCATTTCGGTTAATTTTGAATATGATTAGGGCGAACAAAGAAATGTTAGAAAGCCAATTCGCGTCATGAGTGAAAATATCGGGTCATGTAGGTAAGACACCAACATACCCTCCATTATTTTCTCATGCGCTGAATCGGATAAGAAAGAATACATTATTTAATTATTTTATTAACGAGTGACAATTAAAAGGTTATTTATATTTATGTTGAAGTTAATTTTATTAAAAGATTTAAATATAAGTAAGTTACACCGAATGGCTAGTAACGCCATCTGTTGAATAAGTGTCGTCAACACTTGACAAAGATCGATTTGTGGTTAACGCAACTAAAATAATCTATGGAATTGAGCTGTCTGTTTGACAGTTATTAGTAAACAATTCTTAAGGATGTTTACAATACGAATTTAAATGAAAGTGAAGTGAAATGAAGTTAAATTGAAGTGAATTAAGCTTGTTTGTATGTTAAAATGCAGCACAGGTAAACAGCGTAACAACTGCATTGTTACATAATATTAGTCAATATTATTTTGCATACCGTATAATTGCCTTTTTTAACGCTATTAAAATGCCATTATTGGAATACATTATGAAGCCAATCAATTTAAAATCGATGAAACTAAGATTCAACTAAGACCACTTTTTTGATCAAAAGTTAAATCTTTACCAATTATTTAACCTGAATCAAATCGGTCCTATTTTCGATTCTACCTTTAAAGATTCAAAGATTCAAAGAATTTATTTGCTCAGAACACAGTTGTACAGAATAGATGTTACATTATTTTTTAAATAAGTCCGGTGTATTCAGCCAGCATGCAGGCGCGCAATACATTTGTCGGAGCGATACAAATACCCAAGACAATCATTACATAAAAAAAATAGAATAATAATATTCAACTATTTAGAAAAAAAATATTACATAATTGGTCAGTCAATTAGGTTAAAATTAAGAATTAAAAATGTCAGTCACGATTTAAATATTTCTGAAAAGTATAAAAACAACGTTCTAAGGGTCTCTTAAAACTATTTCCCCCAAATAACTTCAAGTCCTCAGGTAGGCAGGTTTCGTCTTTTTTAACCATTATAAAGTTCAGTTGACAATCGATCAATCAACTCGACCTTAATAAAACAAATCGATTGAACAGTCCGTCGCACAGTGGATCGAAATGAATAAAAAATGGACATTCGCATTTTTTTCTAAAAATCCTATTTAAAAAAATGCTTTTCGGTTGGAAATTATGTGAGGAATAAAAAATTTTATATAACATTTTTCAAAATGAGGCTTATTTTAAGCAGAAAAAAATAAAATGTGTATTTTTTGTATGAAACTAAAAAATAGGTATCTTATTGTAAGAAAACCGTAACGAATCCCGCTTTCAAACCTTTAGAATATCATTGTCCTACTTTAGAACAGTAGAAAATAGTTAAAACCTTATCTCAGTAGGTGCCCGTTTTTTTTTTATAGTCCAATCAAAAGTCAGTAAATACAACATTTTTCTTAGTTATGTATTTTTTTATTTTCATTGAAAAAACGTTTTTACTATTTTCTACTGTTCTAAAGTAGGACAATAATATTTTAAAGGTTTGAAAGCGGGATCGGTTACGGTTTTCTTACAATAAGATAATTATTTTTTAGTTTCATACAAAAAAAACACATTTTATTTTTTTCTGCTTAAAATAAGCCTCATTTTGAAAAATGTTATATAACAATTTTTATACCTCACATAATTTCCAACCGAAAAATATTTTTTTAAATAGGATTTTTAGAAAAAAATGCGAATGTCCATTTTTTATTCATTTCGATCCACTGTGCGTCGCCGGATAGTGGCCTGTCAGTTCATGGTATTAGAACACCATACTATCGATTTTTCTTAAGCTTTATATTCCTATTATTTAAAGAGCATTATTCTCATTACCTATTGTGTTCCGGTGGGGAAGATAACCGTTGAAATGACTAGCATAGAGGCCAGGGTAGCAACGCATTTGCACCCTTGAGAATGTCATCGTAAGATTGCAAATATGTATTGGTTTCAAAGTGCACTTACTATCAGGTGGCATGGGTGCTTGTTTGCCTTCCCTGTGTATTTTTACGGTTTCGTACCAAAATGGTTAAATAGTAACCCTTATGGTGTGACTTCGGTATCTGTATGTCTGTCTGTATGTCAGCAGTTTTTCTTTGAAACTATAGAAGCTATCAACTTGAAATTTGGCATAGTTGTATAATTTGCTATAGTAAAAGGGGGTTTAAAAATTAAAGTGATTGATTGTAGCAAAAGGAGTGTCATATGAAAGGAATCAATCTGCAAATTTCAAAACTAGTTTTCTATTACTTTCCATTAGGACCATAATTGACGGAGAAATCGGTGAAAATACGTTAAAAAAGAGATACATATACAGTGAAACGTATACGTTTTGAAGGCAATAAAAACAGGTTTTAATCGGTAGTATAAACAGTATGAAAATGAAAATGAAAAATGAAAAAACGTTTATTCTTTAGCACATTAAATATTACAATAACCGTGGTTGATGCCTCTTTTTAAGTAATCAAGTTACCTGTGCTAAGAGGCACCGCTCTTCTTAAATTAAAACATATCTGTCTTATGCTTAAAAGTTTATATACACTTATACATTTTATAAATTAAACTAATAAAAGAAATAATGACATAAAAATAAAGAAATTTGGTTTACATTTACAAGACATAATAAAAACAAAATAAAAATGTTTATGTGTGTGTGTGTGTGTGTGTGTGTGTGTGTGTGTGTGTGTGTGTGTGTGTGTGTGTGTGTGTGTGTGTGTGTGTGTGTGTGTGTGTGTGTGTGTGTGTGTGTGTGTGTGTGTGTGTGTGTGTGTGTGTGTGTGTGTGTGTGTGTGTGTGTGTGTGTGTGTGTGTGTGTGTGTGTGTGTGTGTGTGTGTGTGTGTGCGTGTGTGTGTGTGTGTGAGTGTATGACAGCATAAGGATAAGGATAATATTTGTATTATGAGGTATTTTTGCGTAGTAAGTTTTCTATTTCAGAATAGCCCTGGCATTTAAGCCAACTTGTAAGGAGAAGCTTACAGTTATGACGTGACGTACTATGGAAATTTATTATATTATTGATGTGGTTATACAGTTTTGCGGACTTCACGGTATACTGTCTCCTGGCATAGGTAGTGTTGAATGAATTTATTTGGATTACATCCCGTTTCCTCCTTCTATTAAGTGTAGTGATAGGTACACATTTTGTACATCTATGTCTTCTTAAGATTACGAGTAATACATACAATTTTCTTACAGTAAGGAGTGAGCACAATTCATATAATTCAGAGGTAGGAGTTCGGTATGGCTTAGAGTACATAACTTTTATTAGGGATCTCTGGGCTCTCTCTAATTCCAGAAACTTTAGTTTAGTAGCACCACCCCAAACAGGAATGCAGTATGCAAGGACAGCTTGTGCTAACGATAGGTAGATTTGATTAAGTACTTTCCTAGTGGCGACATGTCTTAAGTTCCTAAAAATCCAAACAAGTTTCCTGATTCTGACCATAAGCAAATCCAAGTGTTTATGCCACGTGAGACGTTGGTCAACCGTTACACCTAAGTACTTGGTACTCTCCACCTTAGTGATAGTCGCACAAGAACAATTAAAGTTTGTAGTGTCTCCACACGTGTGTATTTTAATGTTAAAATCCGGGACAGGCTGAGTACGAATGTAGTTGGTATAACACAATACAATACAATACAAAACACTTTATTGCACACCAAAAAAAAACATAACAGAGATGATGAATGGGTGGATGGCGAAGTTTAGAGTGAGCAGATTAGTATGTAGCCAACCGGCAATCCTAAGTAGACCCCTTTCTGCATGTTCACGTACAGATTCCCAGGTGTTCCCCGTGAAGACCACAGCAGTATCGTCTGCATAAGTAAATATGCTTCCGTGATCAATTTGCATATTACAAAGATTGTTTATGTAGATGAGGAAAAGCGTTGGTCCCAGTACACTGCCCTGCGGGACACCATAAGTTATAGAGCAATCTTGACTTATGTGGTCTCCTATTTTAACTCTTTGCTTCCTATGTTTGAGATACTCACTAATCAGGGCCAGCGGTATACCCCTTATGCCAATAGTTTCCAAAGTGTTCACAAGAATGGGAACAGAGACCGTGTCGAATGCCTTCCTAAGGTCTAAGAAGACACTCAGACACTTTTTCCTCTTATCTACATTGTGAACTATTAGAGATGTAAGCTGTATCACTGCATCCTCAGTTGAGAGACCCTGACGAAATCCATACTGAGAGTCCGAAATAATGTTAAATTTTTGTAAGTATTTAATTATTCTAGTGTTTATTATTTTTTCCAGAATCTTTGAAATAACCGGCAGTACCGATATAGGTCGATAATCAGACACATTTTCTCTGTCTCTACCCTTGAACACCGGAGTAATAATTGCCTGTTTCAATACACGTGGAAATATCCCTTGACTGAAACATAGGTTAACTAGATGAGTAATGATAGGTACTACTGCCCCACAGGCCATTTTTAAGAAATTTGTGGTTATACCATCCCAGCCAGGAGCGCTAGTGGATTGCAGAGACATAATTGTAGTCAACACTTCTTCAGAGTTAGTTTCGAAGAGAACAAAGGAGGACATCATAGGGTTAGGACTTGTGTCGGTATTATTTAGTTGTATAGACCTCGACTGTATATTTTCGGCTAGCGTTTGTCCAATAGCAGATAAATAACTATTTACAGCGTCGACCGATTCACTTGGAGAGCTTCTAAAATCTAGCAATTCCAAACATTCAGTTTTATTTGATTTTCTATTGGTTATTTTATTTATCACTTTCCACAAAGTTTTAGGATTTCTACTGTTTTTAAATAGCTGATCCCTATCATATTTACGTCTTAAACTTTTAATTAGGTTGTTACAGTAGTTACGATATCGCCTATATGTAATTTTCAATGTTAAAAGTCATAAAAGTCTCACCATAAGATACCCGCGTTACGCGTAACATTAACGTTTGTTTGCTCCACACTTTTAACTTATAAGTTTGGGAAAAAGTGAATAAAACTTAGATAATTTCGATAAATATATACTATGTGTTATTGTGACAGTGATAGTGAACAGCTGAGTGGATTTTATTTCTATATATAGACGTAATTCTGATGAACAATTTTAATTATATTCACAATCTACCGGCAAACTCTTAAGCTCATACCGTCTTGGCCTAAACCCATAAGCGCCACGATTTACATGGCGCTTGCGACCTTTTTGCCGAGTCGTTTCGCAGCGTTGGGCTATACTAGCTGAAGCTTTATTTAGTGTGCACGCGCAGTTCGCAAACATTCCTGGGGCATTTATTACTGTGCGCAAATAAAATAGACTCAAACATATAAAACAACAAGAAATTAATTTCTAACATGTCTCGCTACGCGGATAAAAAATGTGGCGGATGTACACAACTTATTAAAGACAACTCAGATACCGTGATTTGTTCGGCATGCCAAACGTACTACCATGCTGCCTGTGTCGCTGGGTGTCTCGACATATCTCTACAGCGACCGGAATCGTCTTGGAGGTGCCCTGCATGCAAACCGAAAACCTCTAATGCCGACAGTACTCCTTTACGAGCCAGTAACACGGGGTCTAAAAACAATGAGGAAACTAACATCACGCATCGCAAAAAGGGCACGCCCGCTGCCTCACTCTGTGTAGAAAATAAGGACAATAGTCCAGTGACAGCAAATGCAGTGCGAGACATCATAAAAAATGAAATTATGGGCCTGCTTAAGCACCTAAATGATACTATGGCGAATATCGTGAACAAGCAGATGAAATCAATCAAAGAGGAAATTACTAGCGTGAATGAGTCGATGAAGTTCTTGAATGATCAATATGAAGAAATGAGAACGGAATTGAAAACAAAGTTTACAGCGGTCAACGAATTACAAAAAGAAAATGTGCAGCTGAAGGCCACAGTAAAAGAGTTAAATGTGAGAGTTAACCAATTAGAACAACATTCGCGCTCATGTAATATAGAGATCCAGTGTTTGCCGGAACATAAGGGTGAGAACTTGGTATCCACTGTAGCGAACATAGGCAGAGTTATATCAAGTGCCCTCACAGAAAGTAATATACATAATGTTACACGAACCGCTAAGCTAAACCCTAATAGTACTCGAGCAAAATCGATCATAGTTCAATTTAACAGCCCTAGAGCGCGCGATGAGTTCTTAGCGGCCTCAATAAAATTCAACAAAAACAATCCAGACAACAAACTGAACAGCCATACTCTTGGAATCGGTGGCACCAAGCAGAATGTGTACATTACGGAGCACCTTTCGGCCGGGAATAAAGCGCTTCATGCCGCCGCCAGAATTAAGGCAAAGGAAAAAGGATACCAATTCGTCTGGATTCGTAACGGAAAAATATTCATGAGGAAAACAGAGGGCAGCGAATACAAGTACATAAAGGACCTTGAAACAATAGATAGATTAGAGTAACGTTTACGAGTAATTAAGTTTTAACTAAATTTAACCCATGATTTAGTCATGTTTACAAATTATAACATTCAATAAGTTTAATATATACTACCAAAACGTTAGAGGGTTAAAAACGAAGTTGAAGGATGTGTACTGTAGAGTTGCATGTTATAACTATGATATCTTCGTATTTACAGAAACCTGGCTTAACAGTAGTGTCCATGACTCCGAGATCTTTAACGAGCGATACGATGTGTATAGACGAGATCGAACGATCACTTGTTTTAACACTAAAAAAGAGGGCGGGGGAGTCCTAATCGCTGTCTCCAAGAAAATTAAGTCACGCAGGTTGTTTAACAAGGAAAGCTCTTGTGAGGACCTCTGGATAAGCGTTTCTATGTTAATAAGTGATTCAGTTAAAGAATTCTGTCTTTGTGCGGTGTACTTGCCACCACCAATTAATGTTGCCATGTTGAATTATTTTACAGAAAATGTAAGTAATGTGCTGGGAGACTCTAAGAAGTGTATTATTATTGGGGATTTTAATATTAGCTCTATTGATTGGATTAACGATGACGGTGATATAATTTTGGCCCCCTCGCACATAAACAATAATATTGAACGCACCTTTTGGGATTTTGTCACACTTAATGACTTAAGGCAGGTAAATTACATTCATAATTGTAACACGAAAATTCTCGACATTGTACTGACTAATCTGCCTTGGGTAAATGTAAGTTCACCAACCGACATTGTGTCTAAACTAGATGAGTATCACCCGGCACTTTATATGGAGATTGTGAAATCAAACCAAGTAAGTACCTCAAACGCCTGTCCAAGGGAGAATTATAATTTCTTCAGGGCGGATTACGAAGCAATTAATAGAAAACTTGATGTTGTTAACTGGGAAAAAAATATTTGAGCCTTTGGAATCTGTTGACTTAAGTGTTGATGTTTTTTATTCAGAGATTCGTCGTATCATTCGAGAATGTGTCCCGATAACGAAATTTAAAAAGTTGGCCTACCCCCACTGGTTTTCTAGGCAATTAATAAAAATGTTAAAAGAAAAAAATAAGACAAGGTTAAAATTTAGAAAATATAGTAATCCACTGGATGAACTGTCTCTTAAACTACTTAAAAAAAGGTGCGATAAAATGGCATTAAATTGTTTTAATATGTATATAACTTCCATAGAATTAAAGATAGCATCTAATCCAAAATACTTTTGGAGCTACCTGAAAATGAAAAGAGGAGGTGCCAGTAGTTATCCAGATAGAATGTCAAATGGAGTTGATACTTCTGACAATAATGAGGTTATTTGTGATCTGTTTGCTGCTCATTTTTCAAACGTTTTCAACAGCTATCAACAAGGTGTTACTGGAAGTAATAGTCTTTTTTGGTTTCAAGACAGTGCTAATAATAACAACCTTAACTACATTGTCGTTTCAGAAAGTCAAGTGAAAAGGGCTTTAAAACTACTAGATGTCAGTAAAGGCGCTGGAACCGATAATGTTCCTGCCGTTTTTTTGTCAAAAACAGCAGACAAACTGTCGGCTCCTATTGCGTACATTTTTAATAAATCTCTGCAGTGTGGTATATTTCCATCTGCATGGAAAGACACTAAGATTGTTCCAGTATTTAAGAATGGTGATCGATCGCTAATTAATAACTACAGACCTATTGCTATCTTGTCAACTCTGGGCAAGGTTTTTGAATCCTTAATCTGTCCTGTTATTTCGTGGCATGCTTCACAGGTACTATTAAGTAGCCAACATGGTTTCATAAAGAACAGATCAACCGCAACCAATCTCGTTACCTACATGGAGGATCTTGTCGAGGCAGTTGACAGGCGCACACAAATCGATGCGGTTTACACCGACTTTAGCAAGGCGTTCGACAAGGTTAATCATGAGATTCTAATAAAAAAACTTCAGATGCAGGGCATTTCCCAGCCTTTGCTCGGGTGGTTTGAATCGTATCTTTGTGACCGAAGTCTCAAGGTCGTGGTTAACGGTTTCTGCTCAAAGCCATACAAAGCAACATCTGGAATTCCTCAGGGATCTCATCTTGGCCCCCACCTCTTTATAATGTTCATTAATGATATTGACCGATGTTTCCATCACTCTAAAATATATCTTTTTGCCGATGACCTCAAAGCTACAGCAGAGATCAGGGATGCATCGGATTCCATGGCATTTCAGAGAGACCTAAACAGATTGTCTGACTGGTGCTCAAAGAATGCCATGTCTTTAAAAGTAGAAAAATGCAAACACATTAAATTTACCAAGAATAAAAATATAATTCCAACCAAGTACAGGTTAAACGATGAGATCCTTGAGGAAGTTCCGAGTATACGTGATCTTGGCGTCAAGTTCGACCGCAAGCTTAAATTTTCTGATCATGTTGATGTGATAATTCTGAGGGCGTCGAGATTATTGGGCTTCGTAATTAGGGAAAGTAAAAATTTTAAGAAACCTGCCACTAAACTTATAATGTACAATGCGCTGGTTAGAAGTATTTTGGAGTATTGTAGCGTAGTCTGGTCACCATGTTATAACGTTCACATTAATAGGATAGAAAGGATACAAAAAAGATTTGTCTCTCATTTAACGTACAGCACTAATAACTCCAAGAGGCTTAAATCATATAATGCGCGCCTAAAGTACTTTAAAATAGGTGCATTATCTGATAGAAGGCGCATGTGTGACTTGGTATTTCTCAAAAAGATAGTTACAGGTAGTTTCAACTGTCCAGAGTTGCTGCAAAAAATAAATTTGTACGCTCCATCAAAGATACCAAGGCCATGTAATATTAGGTTATTCTGTCTGCCAAATTGTCGCACCAATCTCAAGAGACATTGCCCTCTGACACGTATGTATAATATTTACAAGCAGCACCAAAACGAGGTTGATCTCAGTGCAGCTTCTTTTCGAGAAATAAAAAAAGAACTTCTTAATATTAAGTAGTTCTACGCCATAGTTCCACGCCATAGCAAACTAAGATTATTAATTAATTAGCAAACTAAGTTTATAAATAGGTGCTTTTTACTTTTATTTCCGTGCATGCAGTGACCTTCTGTAATAAATAAGACACTTAGCTTGTAAGTGTACATGTACTATATTTATGTAACAGTGTGCTTATTGTTGAAGGTCCTAATAAATAAATAAATAAATAAAATGTTGTATTTTCGGGGTCATAGCGTAGCTTGCGCTGCATGTCATTCCTATTCTTGATACAACGGAGGATACCCAAGGTTATCCACGGATTATGGTGTGTTTAAGCTGGCAATGTCTAATTTTATCTATTAAAAGTTCAGTAATCAAATTTGGGTCGTTCAATGAGAGTAATTCTGATATATTATCTTTCGAAAGGCTGTCGAGTGCTTTGTCAAGGTCAAATCTTGATCTCGTTTTTTGGAAAATGGTGTTTTTATTAATGTTACAAATTTTTAAGAATATCAAAGAATGATCAGAGATAGTGGTGTCAATAACTGAGATAGTTGCATTTTTCGAGTTATTTTTTAGCTTTAACATAACATGATCGAGACATGTTCTATCTCTCGTGGGCAGAAGATGTCCCGGTAGAAGGCCATGCATCGCTAGCATGTTAAGGTAATTAAGCCTGTTAGATTGTTCATAGTTTTGTTCATTAATTTTATATATGATATTAATATTTAGGTCGCCAGTTAAAATTATGTTTTTGGATGCTTTGATAGTTTCTATATGAGAGTTCAGGGATAATATAAAGTTTTCAGCGTTAGTAATTGAGGGGGATCTATATATGCCCAGAATATTTATGTCAAGAATGGTTACTTCGAGACAAGAAGCATGAGTTAATAATATTTCTTTGGCTTTTACTTTATGCGTATTTTTGACAAATATCACTACACCATCGTTTTGATTGAGATGGTTTGTTGTGAAAAACGTTCTATAATTATCAAGAGATGGAACAGGTTTATTCGGATTTAGTCTGCACTCGCTCAAGACAATAAGGTCCATACCAAAATTAAATTGAGATAGCGTAAGTTGGAGGTCATCCGTGTTACTGTATACGCTGCGAATATTTTGAGAAACCATTGTTAGGTCAGATTGGTTTACGCGGAGGAATTGTATTTCTTCAGGTTTACATTTACAGGAGTTAGCTATAGATAAATCATCTAAGTAATTTAAAGTCGTAAGCGTACTATCCATTATTAAAATTGCAAGTGCGTGCGTAATTAAAAGGGTTTATCTTGGATTCTCGGATTTTAAATATTACATGATTAAAGTAACAAGGTACTAGGGCCAGATTTAGCAAAAATATATGTGTTGAAAGCTTTAGTTTAAGTTGTTCATGTGTGTAGGTTGCAAATGAATGCGCGTAAGTGTTAGTGTGTGAATGTTGAAGGAAGGTGGCTGTTGATTGTGTGAGGGAGCGTGTGTGAGTATTAAACAGGTATGTATTTGGTATATTCAAGTTTAAATATTATAGTATAGTTTTGTTAATAGATTCGGGCCAGCTAAAAACTTTCAGAACGCCCCTCGTACTAGGCTGATTAATAATGATAATAATGATCATTATTAAAAATAATAATGAAACAAAATGTACATAGACGAACTTATCCTATATGGGATCTCTCCCAGTTACCCTTGGAGTAGAATAAGCAAGGACAATATAAGAGGATAGGCAAATTTACAAAATAATAGAAAATAGTAAATATATCCGAAAAATGCTTTAATAAAATACATACAGACTGTTGAGATTTCTTGCGCCGTTTCTTCTCAGCGGTGGACTCTTGAGAAGCGCTGGTGGATTTATGACGTGTAAAAGTGCCCGTGCGGCCTGCTTACTAAATAAACATCCATTATCTTTTTTATTTTTTTATCTTTATACATCTTTACTTTTATCATAGAGGTAAAGTTTGTGACGTTGCAAGGGGTAATAGAAAGCCACGTTATTTGTGAATGTCACAGGAAAGAAAAGAAAGAAAACACATTAATTCACAACAACACACAAAATAAGTAAAAAAAAAACTACTCGAAGTCGGACGATTGTTGTGAAACGGCCTCAACTCAGCATGTGCTGTTAAGCCAGCACTGGTTTTTACATAATAGCGTATACGGTGTGTGACATCCATACGAACATATATTTTGACAACAGTTAATATGCATCCTAATTAACATAAAAACATGTGTATTGTTAACATAAAGTGTACTTTTTTTTTTCATACTAACTAATTCGCCACGCAATGTATCGGTAACAAAACTAACAACCGTAACAACTGACACTAACATTTGATTGCGTTCAAAATTCACTCTTAGTGACACCCTGACACCTTGTCAATTGCCTACATTTCGTTGACACTTTTGAATTAAAATGGAAATGAAACATTCTGCTTCTTAGCATTACATTGCTGCTCGAGAAAATTAAAAAAAAATATAACTCTTCATCAGAAAACGTAATTGTTATATTTTTTCGATAAAACCGTTCACAGCATCTAAAGCTATCGTTACTTACAATTTATGTTCTTATGGATGTCACACACTGTATACTAACCCAATTTATTTATTTATTTCCCAACAAAGTGTGCGCTGGGACAGCTAGTAGGTATTAATAGTACATTATTGCTTAGGCAGTGAAGTAGGCCATTTCGGGCCGAGAATTGGTTTAAACGGACTCGCTACGAGGCCCGCAATTGCCGTTTCTGCCGAGGCATATATAGTGCTTTTCTCAAAAATCGCAAGATACAAATCGCATATAAACAGAAACTTCACGTGAAATAAGCTCTCTTTACCGCCTTTATGTTTATGACAAGGAGAAACGCAAGCTTTTTTTAGAAAAAAAAACTCAAGCTATTCAAGACACAGATTAAAAAGTTACGTTTCGAATAAAATATGGATGTATAAGACTTGTGCCCTCATTTTATTATGGCCGTTTACACTTTTTTTAAAGTTACAAACTAGATAACAATGAAATTTGTATACAACATTGCGGGCTTGTGTAGCGAGCACGCAATGTTTCTTTTTTTTAATTTGGGAACTGTCTGTAAACTATGTACTTCGCGTCTCAGTATGGAGTTAGTAATGTCAACTTTTCCGGACATTTTTGAGAAAAATATAATATATACCTACTGCCACAACGCAAACAGCAATTAAAATCACCAGCAGAGCAAAGCACAACCACTCACGCAACATCTTGTCCATTTTGCCACGGCTTCTTTAACTTTCTTTAATCTTGAAGTCTAGAACGCGTAGGTCTGTCTGTTACGGTCATTACAATTTACTTCGTTTTCTTCAGAACTTTATAGTAACTTGATATTCACCTTAAGAAAAGTTTTTTCAAATGTCTAGCAATTTTTTCCACGTCTCAAATTACTAGCCTCTTTGTATTTGAGGATAATTTCAATTCAGCGAACGTACTGTGTATTTGGCCTGTGAAAAACATTGGGGAATTGTTTTCTGAACAAATGTTTAATAGAACCTAACGAATATCTATAAAAGTACAGCAGTGGTCTCCTCTTGGGAAGCGCTGGTAGATTCTTCACGTGTAAAACTGCCCGTGCGGCCTACTTACTGAAATGGCTTTTATCTCTTCTTTATCTTACAATTATTTTAAACTGATTTTTAGGGTTCCGCAGTCAATCTAGGAACCCTTATAAGTAGTTTCACCATGTCCGTCCGCAGCCTAGCTCAGAGAGTCTTATTACTAGAAAGCTGCAATTTGGCATAGGTAAATATACATATTAGTCACGCCAACAAAGTGGTAAAATAAAATCTTGTTTTTTTTATTTAGTGTGCCTCCCTACACGTAACTTGAGGATGTATTTTTTTTTCTCATCGACCCTATAGTGTGGGGTGTTGTTGGATAGGCCTTTTAAAAATATTGCCGGTTTGTGGCAACAATTTTTCGATTAAGGCATCCGTTTATGAAATATTAAGCTTTAAAACGCAATTTTTTGTTAGAGTCAAAAAAGTACAACTTCTGTTAACGATACCTACACATCGCACCTTTAGAACAACAGTGACATAATTCAGAAATTCTAAATTACGAATTTGGTCTCTATGATAATAAATTTATGACTTGAAGTTTAAAAGCAGAAATTTTGAATTAGGTCATTGTTGTTCTGAAGGTGCGACATGTTTTTATGTTAATTAGGATTAGTGATGGGCCGCGGTAATATTCCCGTTACCAGTAAGTTTCCGTTTGGGAATATTCCCAGTAAGTTTCTAATGTTACCAGTAATATTCCCAAAAGGAGGGAATATACTATACTGGTGATTTATATGAGATTTAATGATTATATAGTTAGTTAAATAAGCAATATGCATAGATATATTCCTTTCTCTTTTACACATATCACCTTTTTTCTCTTTCACACAAACTTCTTATCTGAAATGGCACAAACACAAAGGACTTAGTTTTGCCCTTGACTCGAATCAGTGCACGTGCTTTTTGTGATGATAGTGAAAAATGTGATAATGATTACTAAGCTTAAAAAAATCTAAAAAATTAAAAAAATACAGTAAAACAAATTCTTAAAACTAAACCTAAAACCTAGTGTTACCTCCCCAAGCCCTAATT
Organism: Acleris emargana; assembly: GCA_927399475.2. Lineage (NCBI taxonomy): Eukaryota > Metazoa > Arthropoda > Insecta > Lepidoptera > Tortricidae > Acleris > Acleris emargana. The sequence goes on from OV656837.1 coordinate 19,140,819, forward strand.
ACAGCCTCCATGCTATCCTTCATTGACCTCACCAACTGCAACGTCACGATTCGTTCTTGAGGAATGTCACTCCACTCCTCGACGACGGCGTCCCGAAGCTGTTCAAGGGTAGCAGGGGCAGTATCACGAGACCGCACCCGGCGTTTCAGATCATCCCAAAGGTGCTCTATGGGGTTCAGGTCAGGACTTCTCGCTGGCCACTGCATCACGGGGATCCCAACCTGATCCAAGTAGTCCCGAACAATCAACGTCGTATGAGAACGGCCGTTGTCGTGCATGAATGTGAATTCAGGCCCGACAAAACCAGCATACGGGACCACGTGGTCCTCCAGGATCTCTGTGATGTACCGATGAGCAGTCAGGGACCCCTGGCCACGTCCACCTCCAGTGCGGGAGACGCACACAAGGTCGGTTTTGCCCTGGATTGAAATTCCGCCCCAGAACATGCAGGATCCTCCTCCGTAGCTGACGGTTTCTTCAAAGCAGGCTTGTGAGTACCGTTCTCCCTGCCTCCTGTACACTCTTCTACGCCTATCGTTGCAGAAAAGGCATACCCTCGTCTCGTCGGAGAAGAGGACAGACTGAAGTCTGACTCGCCTATGCTCTGCTGTCAATTTGGGGCCCGTAGCAGCCCTACGAGGCAGGATTTTCTTCTCTCGCAGCCTTCTTCTTACTGTGGAGACGCTCACCGACGTCCTCCGAGCTGTTCGGAGCTGCTGTTGCACCTCAACAGCGTTGGAGAATCGGTTACGCAAACACGTTGACACAATATAGCGGTCGTCTCTATCGGAAGTGAAACGTCGTCTCCCAGATCCATGCTTCCTGATGTAGCCTCCAGTCTCCTGGAACCGCTGGGATACTCGTTTCACCCGGAAACGGCTTATGTTGAGTTGTCGAGCAACATCAACCTGCCGTAGTCCTGATTGCAGTAGTGCTACCACTTGAGCTGCTTCTTCTGCCGTGATATCCATTTTTCAGATTTTTCAGAGTTTTCTCTTACTGGAGCTGTTCAGGTGTGACTTCTGTGATGTCTGGATAGCAAATTACCCATAATTCATTTTTACCCCCCCTTTTATTCGTGTTCAGGGTGGCACAAGTAGTGAGTCCTCTAATGAGTTTTCCATCACTTTTTTTTAAAGACCCTAACGTGTCGTGATCATTGTTTTTACGAAAAAGAACGATTCGCGTTTTTAAAGTTGATTAACTGTGCTTTCAAATGATACTAATATTGGTAGGGTACCATAAATAAGTTAAGAGCATTATTCGCTTGAAATTAAAATTTCAAAAGGTGCGATTTTTTTGACGCCTTGTGTATTTGTATAATTAAACTGATTTTCCGACATTTTCTTTCATTTCGATCGAAACTAAGATGTTTTTACCGTGATTTAAGTGTACTTGGCCATAATTACACGATGGGAATATTCCCAGTAACATTGGAAAAATACCTGGTAATTTTGGGAATATTCCCGGTAACATTGGGAATTTACTTTCTGGGGGGGAGCTCCGTATTTTTTTTTATTCTAAATTGTTCCAATGTTCACCAAATAAGCATAAAACACAAAAAAAATATTACTTTATAATTCAGTTTTTCTATATTTCCCTAAATTTCCAATACTTGGAAATATTACTGGTAACATTACCGGGAATATTCCCGCCATGGGAATATTCCCGGTAACGACCCATCACTAATTAGGATGTACATTAACCGTCGTTAAAATATTTGCTGGTATTGGATTTACAAACTGCAAGTTGAAAAAAAAATCCTTTCTCTCATTACTTTGAATAAACTAATATAGTCTACTCACTCCCACAACCAAGGTTATTTTAACGACACTTCATACCTCATAATATGTTAAAATCCATCAAGTATACAGGGTGTCCCAAAACTCAACGATAATCTGATACCGGGCGACAGGCCAACTTATACCAGTTCTGGAAAAAATAAGATAAAAATTCTATATCACTTTCTTAAGCGATAATAGACAGTTTTTCAAAAAAGTTGAACATTGACCTTTGGTCGCATTTTTAGGTACTGCGATCACAAATTTCACAATTCCGGCGTGTTTTTTTTAAATTACGTAATCTCAAATAACGGTGCTATTAATCATAACCACGAATAAACGTAATAAACATTGTTAATCTAGTGAAATTAATTAAGTTTCATTGCGTCATCGTTTACTAAAATATTGTCAGTTAACTTTGACACTTCACGTTTATATAAACATGCTTTGCGTTCGACAGATAAAGTTGTTTCTTAAGCAACCTCTTAGCTATAAAAAGTAACATCCTCCGACAACAAACCACTTCCTTTGTAACAACATGCCTTTCGCAACGAAGCTCCGAGTTTGTTGTGAGTATGTGCAAATGGAGAGCTTTATACTTAAAACAAACTTCCCTGTATAAAGATCTTTGCGCTCAACATCTAAGGAGTTTCAAATAAGAAGCGTTTGAGATTTCCGCTCTTAAATAGAAAAGAGAATGAAAATTATCCGTCGTATTTTCGATATGGATCCAGTCTCAATCTATACTTGAGAACTTTTAGAAACAAATGACTCAATTTTCTTTCAAAAATGTAAATTTTGTTATGAAAAATCGATACTAAGAAACGTCTTGAGGGTTTATTATGACGTAGCAATGCAGTTCATTTTACGCTGCAAGAAAGGGACAGAGCTATATAACTGCAATAGCTCTGTCCCTTTCTCTCAGCGTAAAATGAACTGCATAGCTATGACATAATAACCCCCTTGATCGTCATTAATAATTGACAACATTTCAAAAAAAAAAGCATTATTGTTTTTTCGCGTTTATAATAGCTGGTTAAAAATTAGACTACCCGTATTTCTTGGTTTTTCTTTATTTAACTTAAATTCGTCGTTAATAATTTATTAAAGAAATAGCATTAAAAAGACCGTATATACAAAGTTAGGAATACTGATGTCGTGATCTTAGCCTGATATAAAATTTATAAAGTAACTTTAAACAGTAAACAAAACTGACTGTCATGTCATGTCAATCATTCGCTGCCGTTCGTTAACAAATTTGCTATTTTGCGTAATTTAATTAATTACGTAATTTGTAGACGCCATTAAAATAAATAAACTATTTTGCGTAGAATTGAAAGCGTGTCGTCAGAATCAAGTAATCCGTCAGACAGATAAACAATGAACATGACAGTTGTATATTTTTTTGAATTCCTTTGGTAATAAATGGACTAAGGGCACTATAAGTGTATTCCTAACATTCACAATCCAACTTTTTTTACTGTTTTTCCTAAATATATAAAAAACTACTGCATAAAAAAATCCAAAGATATTTTTACTGTAATCAGCAGTGTAAAATCTAGAAACGGTATTTTATTTTACTACCTTAGCACAAAATGAATTGTTGTCAATTGAGTTTGTGTGCGGACGTAGTTATATTCCTTGTAAAACAAAGGACTGCCTGTATTTTTTAGCATCGGTTGAGACAATTCTCTTAGCCCTCTAACGCTGTCACTGCGTTGCTCTACATATAGATTAGAACGACATGCAAAAAAAAAGTGGCCCCGCGCTCTCGTTAACACATAATACAGAGTTCCTACCTACCGTTTTAGCCGGGTTGCTTCGTCATGGAGACCTCCCACCAAGTTAGAAATACGCGCACTTGCTTAAAAATATTACTTTGACGGGACAACTTTTACTCGCTGCCGGTTAATAACACGGCATCAAATTTTACAGGGGATGGTTCAAGAGAATTAAGCAAGTTCAAAAATTCGATTTTAATTCAACCTACATGTTTCAATCAGCTGTAAGTATACAGGGCCTCTATTCTACAGGGTATAACAATATTGCCTTCAAAGTTGAAGTAAATCACTTCGACTATCAAAAAAAACGTTAAATCTAATTAATGATATTGCATTTGACGACGCGCTGGCCTAGTTGGTAGTGACCCTGCCTACGAAGCTAGCGGTCCTGGGTTCAAATCCCGGTATGGGCAGATATTGGTGTGATGAGACTGATGAGCGCGAAAATTTGTGCCTGAGTCATGGATGTTTACTATGTATTTAAGTATATATTTCTCTATACACCGTGTTTTTGTTCATTTCCGATAACTTCGGCATGTTATTGGGTATCTTCATAGGAACCAAATAATAGAATAGTTTTTTGAAATACGAAAAAAAAATTTTTTTCACTTCTTAGTACATACTAATTAAATATTGCATCAACGGTTATTGTAAAGGGGTCTCTTGAGTTAATCTAAAATTAGTGTCAATTATGACGATGTCCGAATGACATCACACACACAAGTAAAGATAACATTTGACAGGTAAACAAGTTATTGGCCGAGTGGCAGATACCTTTACTCACTGTGTAGGAGGTCACGGGTTCGATTCCCAGTTGTGCGGTGCTTGTTTTTATTTTTTTATTTTTTAGACCTTTTTATTAGAGAGTGAGTGTTTTTTTAGAATTGATAAGAAACAAAACCCATTACAACTGGTAATAAGATTAGTTAAAAGACAAAAATTAGCGATTTAAAGTATTTTATTAAAAAAGGTAAATTTAATGTAAATGGTTTTCAAAATGCCCACCGCCCTGCTCTAAACACACATTTAAACGCGTTCGTGTCTGTCTGTTTAAATTCACATTGGTACCACGCATTTCTTCAGCAACACGTTCAATCTCTGTTAACAACTGCTCTCGAGAATCGTTGCGTTTCGAATATACTTTTTCTTTCAACGTACCCCAGGCGTAATAGTCAAGAGCCGTCAAATCAGGACTTCTAGCCGGCCATGCAAGTGTCGGACTTCCGCGGCCAATCCAACGCCCAGGATAGGTTGCATTTAGGTACTCGCGAACTCGTATAGCATAGTGAGCGGGAGCATCATCATGTTGTACCCACATATCGCGTAATCTCGCTAATGGCACATTTTCAAAAAAATCTAAGTTTGGAATAGATTGTAAGAAACTTAAATAGTTTTCGCCATTAAGTCTTGATGGGATTTCGATAGGACCAATAAGCTGGTTATTGAATATTCCTGCCCACATGTTCACAGAAAACTCGTGCTGATAAGAGTGTTCTTTCACAAGTTTTGGATTGTCTTCAGACCATTGGTGCAAATTTTTTAAATTAACAATCCCTGCTCTCGTGAATTGTGCTTCATCCATCCACAAAATTTTTCCTATTATTTGCGGATCTTGCAACAATAGTTCATTCATCCGTTGACAGAAAGCAATGCGTGCGAAATTGTCATTTGGCAATAGGCCTTGAACCTTACGGTAATGATAAGGATGCAAACCATATCTTTGCCATAAACGCCACACTTTATCATGACTGACATTAAAAATACGTCCTACGCGTCTAGTGGATAGGGTCGGGTCCTCAATTATAAGATTCATAATTCCAACCTCTTCAGCCACAGTTAAATCCACAACTCTATCATGGGGAGTTGGCCGTAAGCCGAGTTCACTGAAACGCCTATGAATCTGTAACAATCACAGAAACTACTTATCTCCGCGTCTCAGAATTCAGTTTGAAAGTAATGACAATGAGTACATTTTTGTACAAAACTTACGTTAATAAACGTATAAGGGTCCGGCGTCTGACGATTGGGGTAGCGTCGTCCATACTCTCGCGCCGCTTCAGAGGCGTTTCCATTACAAAACCCGTAAATAAAATGAATATCAGCCTGATGGTCCGGTGCATAATTATAACGCGGCATGGCATGAACCACAAAGCGAAAGCAAGTTTAAGTACCAATTTCAATTCAAAATTAAATACCTAATGTGTTTATTATGGTTTGTCAATTTCGCACTTTGACATGACATGACAATGTAAACTTTTTTATGTACATAGGTACATACTTGAAAATTTTAAACTCTTTACTCACAATATAAAAAATAAATTTTGAGGACCTTTTAGACTTGTGTTGGGAGTTTAAATGATTTAAATAAATAATTGTATATCCTCAAAATAGTGCGAGTTAGAATACAAGTGTCTTAGGGAAATTAACTTAATTTAAACTAAGGAATATTTCCTTGAAGTTATCGGAAATCAAAAAAAACACGGTGTATAAGTATTTATATCGTTGTCTAGTACCCATAGTACAAGCCTAGAGCTTAGTTTGGGACTAGGTCAATTGGTGTGACATTGTCCCGTGATATATATTTTTTATTTTAATACGTTTTGCAACATTATCACTGCCATGACGTTTGTTATCGTAATGTCATCACTACGATAGCTCTTATTTACTTCTCAGTAATGGCTTCACAGATACAGAAGGCAGTACTCCTCGACACGGCACGCATTGTTCCTTGTCCTTGCAGGAGGTTCCTCTCTCTTTAGTCCTAACCACTGGGAGCTTGAGCCCTGCCCGGCTGCCAGCGGCACTCGTCGGTTAGGTTTTTTTATAAAGTTTATTTTTTAGTATTGTTATTTTACTTTTATATTTGAATATCAATTATAGCCCGTGTTGTTGCCGGCTTAGCGTTGTGCCAATCATTGTTTTCCCGTGGATGTCGTAAGAGGCGACTAAGGGAATATAGGCTTGTAGTACTGTTAGGCGATGGGCTTGCAACCTGTCACTAATCCGCTGGTAACCTATTTTGTGCAAAATGTAGGTACTGAATTATCCCATTTTGGGATTACAGGCATGAAGGTATGTATGTATGTGAGTAAAACGTCAAAGATAGTAAAATAGAGGTCTATGTGTATAATCGTCAACGTAAAGCGCTCGTACCTATATTATAAGGTACAGTAACTCGTAGTATTTATGATATTCTTCGAAGTATTTGCGTCCGTTTTTACCGCGGCTTTTAAGATTAATCGAGTTGAAAGTTGATCGACTTTGATAGAATTAGGATCCGTTGGATTTTGCGTTTACCGTTTCCTCATTTTACCAATATTACTTTTCATTGAAATAAGCAAATCGTCAGGAGGTTATTACTGTAAACATTAAATATCGGTGACCTTTTGTAGAGGAAGATAACATATTTAGTTTTTGGTGATGTCACTGTTCGATTTCATGCTCATCTTTTTTTTCATTTAATGTTTATCATGTTATTCATTCAGTCACTATTTGTGGTGACCGCGCCACAGAAAAGTGCTGGATAATAAATTCAGTTTATAATTTAATAATTTTACCGCTTATTTTGTTTGTTTAGAAGAGCAGTGAGAAGAGAAATACAGGTTTTGAAACCTAGTTCGGACTCAGTTGATCAAGGTATAATAGATATGAATCATGTATAAAAATAAGCCAAGAAAATTAAAGATGTTTGTTACATATAAAATTTAAGTCAGATTTTTCTACTATCATAAATATCATTTTATTGTATTTATTGCGTAACATTTGTTTGCATTTTTAAATGTTTCTCTCAAATTGTTTTTTTTATAATTTAATCATCAATACACAATAACTTAAACCATCGCTCAAAACTGTTTTACAGAAATTTGTCAAGATCGTAGCAAGTGGAAAGAAGTGGTGTCTGCCTACCCCCTGGGAAACAGGCGTGATTTAATGTATGTACGTAGGTATGGGATAGACCAAAAAAAATAAGTCACAGTTTTCACATTCTAATTCAAAAGAATAGGTAATATTGAGAAACCAATTTCATTGATTTTGTATTTGACCCAATGGTTTTGTTTTAATATGTTATTTTATTTAGCAGACATTTTAACGATGACATGATTATTTTAAATTTGGGTTGGCATTTTCTAATAAATTACAACAATTAAATGATACATACATATACCTTCACGCCTTCATTCCCAGAGTGGGGTAGGCAGAGCTACAGAATTACCAACAACTCTAAATGATATCTAATGATAAAAAGTAATTGTAATGGTGTAATAAAACATACTATTTAAAACAATTTTCGCCTGACCCGTACGATAATATACCTAGGAGGGCTTCAAGCCAAAAACGAAAGTCAAACAAATCTCAAATATACTTTTGTTGAAATTGCCGAAAAAGATAAATATTTCAAAAACTTAGGTAATAATGCAGAACGGTTTTAAAACCCTATTCGTCGAAATGGTTTTCAAATTAGAGTATTTAAAAAAATATGAACAATGCCCCAATTGCGTTAAGTACTTGATAACCAAATATTTTCATTGATGAATGCATTTTAATGAGCCTCATGTATAAAGTGTTCGTGAGCCAATATTGGCCCAATTAAAATGAAATGCTTACGGTCAAAAATAATGTTTATGAAAAGTGGCTAATAGTGAACATAAAGCGATAAAGGTTCATTACGTTTTATACATATAAAATAACATTAAAAACATTAGCAGAGTAAATACGAGAACAATTTATTTACGAGTCAAAGGCAATATAATTACGACCTTGAATCTCTGACCTGTGTTTCATAGTTTCGTTGATTGTTAAGTAAAAGATACCGCGTTTTTAAGTTTCTTTTTAAATGCCACAACGTAAACGTAGTTATTATTGTGAAATCATTATTTCTAACCATGATTGTATTAGCCGAGTGTTTGCCGGCTTTGAATTGTGCCATTCCACGTCTTCCCGTGGAAGTCGTAAGAGGCGACTAAGGAAATAAAGGCTTGTAGTATTGTCAGGCGATGGGCTTGCAACCTGTCACTAATACGCTGGTAAACATCTTAGCCTGATTGTGCAAAATGTGGTTACATAATTACTGACAAGTTGTTAAGAGTTGTTGGTAATTCTGTAGCTCTGCCTACCCCAGTCTGGGAATGAAGGCGTGATTATTTCTGAAAAGCTGTTTTTTTTCACACTTAAGTAATAATTACTTTACTTTATCTTTGTGTAATGAAATCAGCTTCTACCACATAATTACGCTTGAGCTTGGTGTCATGTTTTTCTATCATAGCATATTATAGTGGCGTTAATGCATATAATAGTGACGTTAATATAGTACTATGTCAGCGTAATGTAGCGTTTACGGTAATTAGTTTTGGGCAATGACCCGTTTCTAGATACACAGTAAAACTAGTAACAGTATGACTCCTTAACCATAAATTATATTTTTAAATTTCGGTAAGGAGTAGTAGGAGTAGGAGAGAGAGGAGGAGGAGGAGGGGCGGGGGGGATATTTATAAGTTAACTATATAGTGTTTCCGTGTGTGGCATCTGGTACTTTTATCGAACTAGGTTGAGTGGGCTTGTAGACTATTACTTTCATCCCCCTTTTTAATACTGATTTCTTTCTTCATAAACGTATGCCTTCCTTAATTCTGACATTGGTGAAATCATACTGGCAACACAAACGGTAAAAGCTACAAAACAAAGTTCTCTCTTCTAGTTGAAGTATTCTTTGTAAATTTCTGTCAAATTCAAACTTTCTTTGCTGCTCCCGTTTGGCCCTTAATTGTCTAATTGGTGTAAATTTGAGGGTCTTCAGGGTCGTACTTATCGATCATGTCTCATCTTGATTGAATTCCTCCAGGCCGACGTAGCCGATGGACAAAACCCTTGACGGGTGAGGTCTCTTCAGGGCGTCAGTTCTTTCCTCAATTTCTCTCTAGCTGGTTTCACACCATCAACTTGTTGGCAGACTATCTATCACAACCACGTAAATGGTTTACACTATCTCGCTATTAAGACACCATGACACGCTCGTCGCACGTGACAGCTATCTGTAGATATCCGTTACCTTTCGGCACGTTTTTTCTACGTGTGCGTTGAAGGTCCGCTTACAGTCTACGGTAAGTTTCAAGAGTATGATTTCGCCGATAAACTCAACTTCGGTAACAGCCATTGAAATTCGGATGTGGTCCCATTTCAGCTTCCTTGTTATCACCATGGCTCCCGTATTGTGAGCGGCAAAGTTTAGCTTATTTTGGGTACCCCATTTGACTACTTTTTGGAGAGTCCGTTCGGGTTTTGCTTTCAATGCACCAGAGTGACGTCGTCAGCGAAGCCCTGACAATGAGTGTCCGTGTCGATGAGCATCTGTAGGAGATCGTCTATGATTACATTCCAGAAGATTGGACCTCCTATAGAGCCTTGGATACATCCCTTTGTGGTGGGCTTTTCACTGATTTCGTCCGCGTCCAGGTAAGAGCGGACCGTATGGTAACGATTTCTTGGCAGCCTTTCTTGGCCAGTTAGCTTCGTTGAGCTTCGGTCACCAGGCGTTGTCGAAAGCTCCCTATATGCCTAGCGAGACGGGTAGCACGATGCGTTTCTTCGTTTCTGCTTTGGTTCTTATGTGTCTCATCAGGTCATAGAGGGCGTCTTTCGTCAACTTCTGGGGCATGAACCCGTACTCTGACGTTTGTTCAAGGCCGGGAGGATATGGCACTTTATCCTGTTTACTAGCATTTTTTCCGGGATTTTCCCTAAGACCGATAATAGACCAAAGGGTCGGTATGACTAGGGGTACATATGAATGGGTTAGTCTTGGAGTCTATGGGTACTTACTTAGGCATGTCAAGTCATTAAGTTTAATGTATTACATATTCATTAATTCTACTAACAAAGTGTTGTAATTGTACTAAAATTAAAACAAAGACCAAAGTGCAAACTAAAATTTTATTCCATCAAATAGTACACAGGCTACATGATAGTAAGTAGGATCTGTGAATAATAGACTAGATCTTTTGACTGAAATCCTAAGACCGTAAATCCCTAAGTACCAAGATTTATTTATTTATTTATTTATTTAATAACCAACTTATATTAACAGACATGCCACACATATAAGTTATAGGTTTACATACAGTATAATATGCACATGTTAAAAATAATACAAATTAGAAGTAAAAATTAAAAAGGAATTGTTATATAGACAAAACATAAAATAATTAAAATTAACATCATGGCCTAGGGCCTTGTGTCACCACCGGCACCGTGTGGATCAAGATACAATGCCTTTATGCTAATAATTTCATTGGTTGTTTTATCCCCATTCCGGAACACAACTATGCGAAAACTGCTGCTTGGCGGTATGTTAAAAGAAAAGAATCCGATGGTTGTAGCGATCGTGATGGACCCTGCACAAGGTCCTACTAACAAAACTTTCCGCTTTTCTACGCGGAAGGAATCACGCGTAAAAGCTTTTCCAAAGTAATAAATAATCCTAACATTGATTAATAAAATAATTCATTTCCATAGGCCAAACGAAATTTCTTTATCATTTAAAATTAATAGGAATGGTTAATTTATGCCTTCTTTCGTAAATAAAATCAAAACTGTTTATTTTACAATAAAAACAAAAGTATATTTGAAATTCTGATATCGAGCCCCTTCATTTGATATGTGACACAGTAAGGTTTGCAAAACTTTTTTTTATTTCCTAAATTTGTCCCCCGAAAAAGATCGTTATAAAAAAAAAAAATACTTTGCTCATTTATGTTTGACTCATCAATTTACATGTGAGTACCAAATTTCAACTCAATCGGCCCAGTAGTTTCGGAGCAAATTGGATGCGACAGACGGACAGACAGGCAGACGCACGAGTGATCCTATAAGAGTTCCGATTTTACCTTTTTTGTGCGGAACCCTAAAAATACCTTTTTCATAATATAAATGTTCTAAAATTCCCAACATTTATATGGTTCTATAGAGCTTTTACCGGAACTCATACATAACCTTATTATATTAAGTATAACACACCCATCGTTTGAACCACCTGGCGGGATTCCCAGGAACACCTAAAGGCGAACATTTACGAAACGTTGCCATAAAAACAAACGTAACATAAACCCCCCTTCACCGTCTAGGGGAAAAAGAGTAACTTAAAATATAAAATGAAAAAACAACACAAAGTCCACAACTTTAGTAAGCATTGGGTTCTATAAGTGAAGATGGGGACTTGCCTTAAAATTATGGTTGTCACAACGACATAAAATATAGTGTGTGTTTATTGTTGATATGGGTATGGGCACTTTTAGTGTTCAGGGTTGGCTACACATTTACGGTTTTGGGATTAGTAAGGATTGTAGGCTTGAAATGTAAAAGACAAAATAGGTCTTACATCCCAATTAGGTACTATCAGGTGGTCTGTACACTGGTTTCCTACTGTTTTATAAAAAAAGCAAACGAGCTTTAGATACGTCTAATTAAAATTAAACAGCCGTTCCATACGCATCATATTTTTAAAATTAAACTCACTTTATCAGGTCAACTGTGGGGCTAACTATGAGTTCGGAGAGCCATCACAAGCACTTCAAACTGTACTAAATAGCGGACGATCGCGCAAGTCACAGAGTACAGGCAGGAAGAGTATTTGATCTAGTTTGATACTTAATCGATAGAAAGAGACTGAACTACTGTCGCTCGACTCGTTACACACATGCATTTACTGTTAATTCTCATCCGGTAGCATGGATTAGTAACCACAAGTAAAAAAGCGTCTTGTGTAACTTTTATTATATTCAGGGCTATCCATATTTTGATATTTTTAGTAGAGTTTAATGTAAATAGACGTGTAAAAACATATTCATCTTGAGGTTTTGCTTCATAATTTTTGTTTGAAGTTAGCTTACGTAAATAAAGTACGACACGGGCAAAACAATCCCTTACCGCAAGTAAGTAGGACAGTGTGGCCCAATGGCATATATAGGTGAACTGAAATGTATTTCATATCGTGTCAGATAGCTCAAAAGGAGAAAAAGACACCAAGTTCCGGCTATCTGAATTATTACTTTTCAATTCATCTAGACATTAGCAAGGTTCCCAATTTAAACTTTTTCTTTTTTTCGATTTTTTCAAATATACTGAGTATAAACTTGTTCAATCCAGGCCGAGGACCATATTTTTGTGACTATTACCTAAGACCTATGCCGCCATTGCCACCCTAGGTGGGCAAAATGGATAATCGTTTTTTTTTTATTTTAACATCAAATATGTATCAAAGAACAATTTTTAGTTTAGAATTTTGATCTCAATTACTAATATAAAAATATAAAAATATAAAAATATTATAAGTATGAAGTAACGTATAAATATAATTAAAACTTTTTTTTTTAATTAACATACCCTTCTTGCCTCCCCTTCCCCTACAATAGCTACTAGAATGTATGGTATATTGAGTTCAAAATGACATGATACTATACAATACAATACAATAATATATTGACAACTAACATAGATTTTAGTTGTTGATAATTGACAACATTTCAAAAAAAAAGCATTATTGTTTTTTCGCGTTTATAATAGCTGGTTAAAAATTAGACTACCCGTATTTCTTGGTTTTTCTTTATTTAACTTAAATTCGTCGTTAATAATTTATTAAAGAAATAGTCATTAAAAAGACCGTATATACACAGTTATGAATACTGATGTCGTGATCTTAGCCTGATACAAAATAAAAAAAAGTACTTAACTTTAAACAGAAACAGATCTGACTATCATGTCATGTCACTCACTTGTCAATCATTCGCTGCCGTTTGTTCACAAATTTGTTATTTTGCGTAATTTAATTAATTACATAATTTGTAGACGCTATTAAAATAAATATACTAAATCAAGTAATCCGTCAGACAGATAAAAAATGAACATGACAGTTGTATATTTTTTTCAATTCCTTTGGTAATAAATAGACTAAGGGCACTATAAGTATACCTATTCCTAACATTCACAATCCAACTTTTTTTACTGTTTTTCCTAAATATAAAAAAACTACTGCATAAAAAAATCCAAAGATATTTTTACTGTAATCAGCAATGTAAAATCTAGAAACGGTATTTTTTTTTACTACCTTAGCACATAATGAATTGTTGTCAATTCTGTAGCTCGGTCTATCTCACTCTGGAAATGAAGGCGTGTGTTTATGAATGTTTAACATAGTTACATAGTTAGTTAATATAGGCACATGTCAAAAAATTATTCATTCATTTGCATGAAACATTTCATAATATTTTTTATGTATTCGTTAAACACAGTGCCTATGAGATCGGCACCTTGAGAAATTCGTCCATACTCGATATTATTATTTAAAAAAAAACACGAACGATATTCATACTGTTTTGCCCTTTACTGTGGCTTGCGGTGAACCTATCATATTGTACACACGACACATTAGCTATGGCCTGTACCATTCTGTACGTACGACGTCGACATTGCGGTATCTATTACAAATAAATAACCGCCCTCCCCAGGCTATTAGCTCCGATAGCCGTCACACGCACGCAGCGATATACAGTCGATTTCATATGTATACACTTTAGTACCTTGTCTAATTAATATCATGTTTAAACTGCCATATATGAATTGTCATAGCGATTAAAGTGACAAGGTACTAAAGTGTATACGTATATATTTATGAACTCGACTATGCCAAACACAATATAGCTACTAGGATATAATGGAATATTGGGCAAAATATAATTTAACCAGTAGTAGTCGGAATAGGTTATTAATAATGTATGCATCTCCATTCGATATCGTATTACTATCTCACTCATACATGTACAGTGATTGACGATTTATGCAATTTTTCAAATGTTTCCGTAACTGCGAAAATTCTTCTGATGGCCAGTGTGACGTTCGGTACCATTTGATGTGGTAATGTTTAAATAAAGAACAACCGAGTCATCAACATAAATTTATTAGAGTTTGGTCGAGAAGGGTTTTAATAAATAGCCTAGTTCTGGTTCTGCCGTCGTAGGTCGGTACTCCCCTGCAAGGTGGCGGAGGCTGCTAGGTCTTCAGGCAGGCAGCAGTTTGGGAGATGCACCCGGACCGGGAAGCGCCGGCTGGAGTTGGTTGGTGTCTTGTGTTCAATAAAAGGTATACCAGTCTTGTAGGGTAAAAGTGACACCCCTTACCGGGGTCCGAGATGTCACTTATAAATCACTTATGTGAAACCAAAAATGTTGGGAAAAAATCACAGTTTTAAAACCGCGAAGATATTATAATTAATTATTCAAGATAATTATATTATTACGAATATTATGGCGGCGCGTATGAGGACACGAAGCTAAGCCGTGAACGCTCCGTCATGTTTCCCGTTACATTATAAGTACCTATATTAAAACCATAGTAGGTACAACATTTTCAGAAATTAAATAATTTCACCTTGATAGCTCTCGGAATATTACAGAAATTCAAGTAAAAGTTTCACGTTTAAAACTTTCAGGTGGACGTAGATTAGCAAAAACGTTCCAACCCACACAGCCTTAGTTTTGAGATAATCTTTTTTTAAGTTTAACTGAGTAATGTTCAGTGATGGATCATTATAATACTTTATGTTGGTGTTAATCGTAAGCAAAATATATTTTTCATCTCACTAGCTCGGAAAGCCCTTTTTGTTTGTTTGATATCTATTGAGAAAATCGCTTTTTATCCACAAGGGAGGGAAGAGTTTTGACATTTGAAGGCAGCTTAAGTGATATTTGACAGCTAACCAAACGTAAAACCTTACAAGTGCTGAATTTTTAACATCACAATTAATGAATTGCATCGAGTAAAAAACACTAAATACAGTCTTACTAATTTATTTTAATTCATAAATATCAGCATTCAAAATTAACCTTCATTCTTGTTTTAAAAACGGATAAAATGTTCTGACAGTACAAATAAGTCGATGTGCAAACAAAACGCATCCGAAATAATAAAAAAAAAACTTACGTCAAAACTTTTCTATTAAGCCGTCAACGTTAAAATATTCGCATGTTTTTCTAGTTTGTTTTGTTATTAAATATGAGTGATTCGAGCGATAAAGACGTATTAACACCCGTGGAATTACAGGAAACCGTGCAAAATGCGGAACTGAGCTTACAGTACAAACCATTTTCTTAGTTTCCTCGCTGTAGTGAGGTGAAAAGTTTTGTGTTATACACGGGTGAAAAGTTATTTTACGTCTCGTGTCTTGAAACACTTGCTACGCTCAGAATTCTATTTTTGAACCACGTGGTCAATCATAGAATCCTTTCCCTAGCTCGTGTTTCAAATGAACACTCGCAGGTAAAATACAACTTTCCCCACTTGTATAACAAATAACTATTTTTTTTTGACAAACTCAACTTTGCCGTTGGAAAACTGTTATCCCCGTACATCGACATAGGTCGCGGACAGTTTACCAACACCGCAAATAAGTTTTTGGTAGATATAAACATTTAAACCGTTTGTAACTCAGGAACCACTGAAGTCTACTTAATTGTGATAGATTTCCTATTAAATTCATTACATGTGCTTTCATTTATGATATTTTTAAGATTTTTAGCATTTGTAGTTTTCGCTGTAAGGGCGGAGATCTAGAATGGGGGATTGAAAAATAAAAGTGATTGGATTATAGCAAACGGGCTGTCAAATAATAGAGCTCAGTCTGCACATTTCAAAACAATTGTTTTATTACTTTCCATAAAATAAAATGAAGTTGTCAAATTATACAGTTTTGGAAATAATATCAAAAAACTTAAAAACCTGTATTAAAATATAGGCTAGTCAAAATGGACCTTACTGCGTAGAAAACTTAGTTCATAACAAATTAGTATTTTTCAACCATATTATCTTAAAATCGGAACCCTTGGTGTGCGAGTCCACTTGCACGTGACTGTTTTTTTCTATGCACTGATATATCGTCAGTGATACTGCTAAACCACGTAACTAACTAATTTATCATAGAGCAAAATAAACCTTACAGACTTATTGAAAAGGTGCATTTTACTCCTTATTAAAAATGTTACTTACGCGATTTTGCAGTTTCACCGACGATATGTCGTTGCTTAAATACAAAAGCGACACAAATCAAAATGTGTTTGTGTTGCATTTGAATTCGGAATGCTATTTACTTTAAGTTTTAAATCAAACTGTATCTGTTTATGTTATGTGGCGCTTTTGTATTTAAGCAGCGATGTGTTGTTTCGTGCAATAAAGACTAAATAAATAAACAAGAGCAGCCAAGTCTCTCACATCAATCCTTCGTACGGAACATATCAGATTGATTGACTATTGGTCGCGCTTGTTTGTCTAAAAGGGCTTCTCGTCGCGAACGGGCTTCGATCGGAGGATACAAATGGATGCTGTTTGGAAAACACTTTCGGGTTAACATACATACATAAACTCACGCCTTCATTCCCAGAGTGGGGTAGGCAGAGCTAAAGAATAACCAACAAGTTTTAAAACTTCTTGATAATTCTGTAACCACATTTTGCACAATTAGGCTAAGATGTTTCCCAGTTTATTAGTGACAGGTGGCAAGCCCATCGCCTAACAGTACTATAAGCCTTTATTCCCTTAGTCGCCTCTTACGACATCCACGGGAAGACATGGAGTGGCACTATTTTAACCCGGCAACGTGTAACGAAAAGCAAGTTTAAAAAAACCCAAATGCTGTTAGGATAATGTCGTCAAAGTAACGTTACTTATCATCTATATATTATTTATTTCGCCAATTTCATACATACATTAACTCACTTTCATTTTGAAAGTGGGGTAGGCAGAGCCAAAGAATTACCAACAACTTTTAAAACTTGTTGATAATTCTGTAACCGCACTTTGCACAATTAGGCTAAGATGTTTCCCAGTTTATTAGTGACAGGTGGCAAGCCCATCGCCTAACAGTACTATAAGCCTTTATTCCCTTAGTCACCTCTTACGACATCCACGGGAAGAAATGGAGTAGTACTATCCTACCCGGCGACCACACGGGGAACCTAGCCTAGCCAATTTCAAATTTAAATAATTTTAATATATCCTATGACACTATAGTGGTTAATACTAATCTAACCACGTATAACTTAAAATATAAATATGTGTAGCCGTTTAGTAATTACGAGCGGACATTGAGTCGGACAAAATGTACAAGTCAAACACATAACCCTCCTTTTCGGCTTTGCCGCAGTTGGGTAAAAAGGAATTCTGGTTTGTTTGTCTGCTGGTCGGAGTCAATCAATGTATGATTATAAGTGTTTTTACAATATTTTTACAAACTTAAAATCTTGTATGTATCATTTAAACTTTGGTTAAATCTTGGAACTTAATTTTGAACTGAAATTTGGACCACATAATAATATGAAAACTAGATAATAATGCAATATTATGGTATCCAAGAGCAGATCTGATGATGGAGTCGGAAGATGGCGACAGGATCTCCGCTATTCTTAACGTAGACCTACCGTGTTAAGACTCACCAGTTTGGTCTTGATAAGAATATAACGACTGAAACAAAAATACAGTCAGCAACAAAACTTTTCCTGAAAATGAAACGTTAAACAGACATTTATTTATAATAAGCAAAAGCGAAGGTTGGTTCCGGTTTTCAGAAAGAAACTTCAAGAACTAAAGATAATTAAAGATAAAGATAAAGATAAAGACTTTTATTCAGTAAGTAGGCCGCACAGGCACTTCAAGTCAAGAATCTACCAGCGCTCCACAAGAACAGACCACTGCTGAGAAGAAACGGCGCAAGAAACTCAGCAGTTACTCATTTTTCAAATATATTTAATATTACAATGGTACTACTTAGTCTAGCATTATATAAATCTATAACTATACATTTAAAAATATATAAAATTACCTGCGTAGTTTCCGCAGGAAAATACACCAAAATCTTACAAGAGAGATAGAAGGAGAAAAGAAAGAAAGAAAAAGACCTACTTATACATATGTATATAAGACGGCGCAAGACGACCACATAAGATCGATATGATTTCCTACATCGACTATTTGAATAATCAACTGTCAAAGAGTATCTACATATACACCTTTATGACACCTGCAATAAGGTCCGTGTATACAATATTTCACGAGATGGCAGTATATATATTAATGCTCTTGAATGTACAAGCCTAGAGCTTAGTTTGGGACTAGGTCAATTGGTGTCACATCGTCTCCTGATATAAACATTAATAATAAGTCATTTATTTCAGGAAGAACCCATATAAAATACATAAAACAAAATTAAATAAAAATACATTAAACACGTCATAACGATATAACACGATATAGGTATATTTATTTATGTTATCTTATTGTTTTCAACATGGCCGCTGTTACTGTCACGTCATAAGAATTATCATATCGTTAGCAATATACAATAACACCATCATGTGAGCGGCTGATTAAAAATCGAAACGAAAACATGTCGAAAGCAATATTGTTTTACTGACAAGAATAGAACCCGCGGTAAATGAAAGAAAACCGGCCAAGTGCGAGGCGGACTCGCGCACAAAGGGATCCGTACCATTATTTATAAAAAAACACATTTATTGTATGAGAGCCCCCGTATTCTGTTTTTAGTATTTGTTGTTATAGCGGCAACAGAAATACATCATCTGTGAAAATTGCAACTGTCTAGCTATCACTGTTTGTGAGATATAGCCTGGTGACAGTCAGATGGATAGACGGACAGACGGATTTATTTATTTATTTATTTATTTTATGGCATAGGTAGGCAAACGAGCACACAGGCCACCTGATGGTAAGTGGAAACTGTGACCCATAGACATTCGCATTCACAAGACTGCAAATGCACTGCCAACCCTGAGGACTAAGATGGAATGCCTCTATGCTAGTTATTTCACCGGCTGTCTTATCCCCAAACCGGAACACAATAATGCGAACACTGCTGCTTGGCGGTAGGTTAATGGATAAGATGGTGGTACCAACCCGGACGGACCCTGCACAAGGTCCTCCCGCAAGTAAACGGATAGCGGAGTCTTAGTAATAGGGTCCCGTTTTTACCCTTTGGATACGGAACCCTAACAAAACGACTATTCCACTTAATTATTTCCTTGTGAAAGGTACATTATAAACCCCTTTATTTTGCCTAAGCCCCACATCTTGAGGGCAGCCTCAAGTGCGACTACCCCACTCAAGCACCCAAGAGCCCCCCACGCTACCTTTCGGCACAAAGACAACATCCCTATAATTTAATTTATAAGGGTTTGGAAACTTCTTTCCTTTGCTATTCGAGGGAAGGAATGTTTTTAAAAGTTCATGTCAGTTTTAGCGTTTCGTGGTTAAGATTTACGTTTTGGTACTGAAATGCTGTAATTTGGCATGGTTATTAATAATCATTAGGACAAAGTTGCTATTTTTACGGTAATAATGCCTTTGTGTGAGTGTCGTGATAGGATAGGTTTTCAAATATATTGGGGATTAGCAAAATCCGTTTGCGAAATTGTCTATTGTGATATAAACTCGCAAATAAAAATTCTACACAAGTTGATTACTTCTTTAAAGACCTCACATACATCGTTTCACATTTGTTCCCCTGTGGTGTAGGCAGACACTACGGAATGCCAGGTGCACCGGTCTAAGCATACAAGTGTAACTTTCGCTTCCTCTACATTCATAATTTTGACCCACTGAACAAGGTGAAATAAATGACCGGTCTCCTAGAAATTCCCTATCGTTGCCTAACAGGTATATCAAATATATGATATTTTATAATTATATCCAAGCCAGTGTCAAGTAGGTATACTTACACAAATAGCAATGCCACATGATTTTTGCCACCGACATAATAAGTCAGTCGATATAAGTTTTTCAAGTAGCTATTAGGGTTTTTGAAGACGCTTTTACTTTTTTTTGCTAAAAAAATAAATGATGGGTTACGAGCCCGACCCGTGTGGTTGCCGGGTTAGAATAGTGCCACTCCATTTCAGCCCGTGGATGTCGTAAGAGGCGATTAAGGGAATACTATTAGGCGAAACATCTTAGCCTACTTGTGCAAAATGTGGTTACAGAATTATCAACAAGTTTTAAGACTGGTTGGTAATTCTTTAGCTCTGCCTAGCCCACTCTGGGAATGAAGGCGTGAGTTTATGTATGTATGTAATGGTGGGTTTTAAGCATATTTATTTTCATGTTAATCGTTTTTGGCAAATTTAATGTTAAAAAAAAAGCTATGGTATCCACTTTTTTCATGAGAACTGAATCTTAATATATAAATTATACCCATTATTCCGACAGTCTTATTAAATATTAAAACATTTTGACACCTTACTACAATGTCACTTTCAAACTTAATCTATGAATAATGGTGGTCATAATTGTTAAAGTCGAGTCGAGTATCTCCTCTCCTTAACCTTTTCTTTTCTTGTAATCTACAAGTAATGAACTACTAACTATATTTCGTTTTCAAAATATTGGGTTCAGGAGATCAGGGGGGGAGAATGGTAAATTTTCGTCTTTTTTCATGAATAAAATCAAAACTACCTACTATTTATTTTACAATAAAAACAATTGCCGTGTGGTGCCGGTAGAGTAGAATAGCACCACCCCATATCCTCCCGCGGGTATCGTAGAAGGCGATTAAGGGATTATTACATAGGAAAGATCTCCTCCGGGCGAGATAGGCGTCGTTAGCATTGGGCTGCTACCTATCTAGGAGAAGGAAAACTCCGAATTCAAACCCGGCGGGATAGGCGTCGTTAGCATTGGGCTGCTACCTATCTAGGAGAAGGAAAACTCCAAATTCAAACCCGACCCTGCATAATGGACCATGCGAGCACCATTTAAAAAGTTTATACCCCAGGAGGGTACTGGCAATGCCAGAGAATCCCTCCCTAGGCCTAGCCTGGGCAGCCCTTCGTACTCTGGGGGGGGCAAAATAGTGCGCGTATGTTCGGATCCCTCCGGGGATCGGAACGGCGGCGATGCCGTTTGCCACGCGTCACGCTGTGTTCGCAGGGGGGTTGGCAAAAAGCGGGCCGCTGAAAGCCGCCTTGCTACGATGAATGTTTGTGGAGGGATGGAACATAAATTAGATGAGGTATGTATGATGATGAATGAGAGAAAGCTGGATGTTCTATGTGTGACTGAGACGAAGAAAAAAGGGGTGAGTACGTCCACACACGGAACCTTGACGGCTTTGTGGTCCGGAGTTCCGGAATCCGAGCACGGTCGTCAGGGAGTCTGTATCGTACTCACAGAGCGAATGGCTGAATGTATGCAAGAGCATGAATGTGTGAGCCCAAGACTTCTCTGGGTGAGAGTCAAGGTAGGTCTCACCCGTTTATTCGTAATTGGGGCTTATGCCCCAGATACGAATAAATCTAAAAAAGAAAGGGAGGAGTTTTGGGAAAGTTTGCATGAGGTTTCAACAAAATGCAAGGAGAATGAGAGGATTATTTTGCTAGGCGATTTTAATGGTTGGACAGGCGTGCAAAGGGATGGTTATGAATCGGTACTGGGTAAGTATGGTGATGAGCGAGTGAACGAGAATGGCAAATGCCTTCTCAATGTATGTTTGGCTAAGAATCTCTGCGTGACAAACACTTTGTTTGATCACAAAGAGATTCATCAGTATACGTGGAGACGGCAGAATGAGAAGTCTATGATAGACTTGATGATTGTGGATGAACGGTTGCGTAACAAAGTTGTAGATACCAGAGCTTTTCGAGGAGTTAGCGTAGGTTCAGATCACTACTTAGTGGTAACACGAGTAAGGGGTCTGTTCACACGTTGGCGCCATCGTGTTCCCGTACCGACAACTGCGTTAGAGAGGATAAAAGTAGAGAAACTGAATGACGAAGTTATACAAGATGAATACGTAAGAAAGCTGAAAGATCGTTTTGAATGTGTTAATAAAATGAATGACAGTGAAGTCGAGAATAATGTAAATAATGTATGGGAGATTATGAAGAATGGCATGGTCAAATCGGCCACTGAAGTATGCGGTGTAGTAAAAAGAAGAAAAAGTAAGAATGAACGTCCGGAATGGTGGGATAGAGAGGTAGATGATGTCGTGAAAGAGAAGAAAAAGTGTTGGTTGGATTTTGTAGCTGTAGATCCAGGACAAGATCTAAGCGACAGAAAGAAAAAAGAGTATAATAGATCAAAGAAAAGAGTGAAAGAAGTTGTGGCTAGAAAGAAAGATTTACTGAATGAAAAGTATGATAGGAGTTTCTCTGACAACTTCCGGTCGAATATTAAACTCTTTTGGAGCTTGATTAAATCGGCTCGGGGGAAATCAGAGAAAACTAAATTAAGCGCGGTGAGGGATGAGTCTGGAGACTTAATATGTGAGGAAGAAAAAATGCTTGATAGATGGAAAACTTATTTTGAAAGCTTGTTTGAATGCGAAGATATTTGTCGTGAGCCAGAAAGCATGAGTAAAGATGCAAGTAGCGAAGATGAAAGTGTGATTAGTATGAGTGAAATCATGAAAGCTTTAAAAAGTATGAAAGCGGGAAAGTCAGCAGGTTGTGATAGAGTGTCGATAGAAATGCTGAGGAGAGGAGATGGCCTGGTGGGTAGTCTGTTGTACCGTCTTTTCAATGCATGTTGGAATAGCGGCCGAGTCCCAGAAGATTGGGTCAAGGCCGTTATCGTCCCTCTGTATAAAGGAAAGGGGTCACAGCAAGACTGCAAAAACTACCGCGGTATCAGCCTCCTTAGTGTTGTCGGCAAAGTATATGCGAAGATTCTAATAGAAAGGGTATTGAATGTTACGAATGACAAAATCTGGGATGTACAAGCGGGATTTCGAAAGGGAATGGGATGTACGGATCAGGTCTTTTCACTACGGTCCATCACAGAAAAGTTCTTGGCTGTGAACCAAAAGGTTTTCTGTGCTTTTGTGGACCTGGAAAAGGCCTATGATAGGGTAGATAGAAAGGAGTTGTGGACGGTGCTGTCTATGTATGGAGTGAGCAGCAACCTGGTGCAGGCTTTGAGGTCCCTTTATGAGGGCTCCAGAGCCTGTGTCAGGATCAATGGGGCATACTCGGCCTGGTTTAATATCTCTAAAGGTGTTAGACAGGGCTGTGTTGCCTCACCATGGCTGTTCAATCTATTCATGGACAGTTGTATGTGGGATTTGAAAGAGTATGATAAGGGTTTGCGTATGCAAGAGTTGCTAATCAAATGCCTCTTATATGCCGATGATCAAGTTATACTTGCCTCATCGGTACTTGAGTTGCAGGAGATGGTGACAGTAATGAATGAGGGATTTAAGAAAAAGGGGATGAAAGTAAATGTTGCCAAGACCAAGGTCATGGTGATAGAGAAGGATGAGGAGATGACTGAGTGCGTGATAAATATAAATGGTGAATTAGTAGAACAAGTGAGCGAATTTGTGTACCTGGGAAGTATGTTTACAAGAGATGGTAAGTGTGAGAAGGATATCGAGAGGAGGGTGAATACGGGGAATCAAATTAATGGGGCCCTGCACTCCTTTGTGAGCAGACAGGGCGTTTCACAAAAAGCCCGGCTGGCTGTTCACAATGGAGTGCTAGCCCCTACCCTGATGTATGGTAGTGAATGTTGGGTGTGGCAGGACAAGCATGTTAGTCGTGTAAATGCAGTTGAAATGCGTTCTTTGCGTAGTATGTGTGGTGTGAAACTGATTGATAGAGTTAGAAATGAAAAAATCAGAGAGAAATGTGGAATGAAAGAAGACGTAGTGACTAAGATTGAAAAGGGCATGCTTCGATGGTTCGGTCATTTGGAAAGGATGGATGAAAGAAGATTGACGAAAGAGATATACAGATCGAAAGTGAGTGGAAGGGTCGGAAGGGGCCGCCCTAGGCGTACTTTTTCGAATCAAATCGGAGAAATACTGGGAAAGGGCCGAATCTTAAGTACCCGAAACCGACGTGCGTGCATGACTCGATGTATGAATGTTGAAGAAGCGAAAGAAATTTGTCAAGATCGTAGCAAGTGGAAAGAAGTGGTCTCTGCCTACCCCTCTGGGAAACAGGCGTGATTTAATGTATGTATGTATGTATGTATAAAAACAAAAATATATTTGCGATCCTCATAACGAGCCCTTTCATATTGATATGAGACACATTCAGAAAGCGCATTTTTTTTTTTTCTCCCAAAAATTACCCTTATTAAAAAAACAAAAACTTTGCTTACAGATGTAGTGAATAATCCTTTCCCATCGTATTTTGTCGGATAAGTTCGTATTTATCTTGCTTTCTCAATTAGCTTCAGTACCCATCAATAAGTCAACTGAGAAAGCAAGATATATACGAACTAATCCGACAAAATACGATGGGAAAGGATTATTCACTACATCTGTATCTTCATCAATCTCTTCTCTCTTTCTCTGTGTACCAAATTTCAACTCAATCGGTCTTGTAGTTTCGGAGCGAATTAGCTGTGACAGACGGACAGACAGACAGACGCACGAGTGATCCCATAAGGGTGCCGTAATTTAATTTTTGTACGGAACCCAAAAAAACAAGTACAACTTAAGTAGTAATAATCGAGTAACTTATAAAATGTACTTGGAAAAGGAGATTTTAATCTTAGCACGGTATAGCGTGCTTTTTCTCGGTATTTTTTGGGTATTTTGGTAGAAGCTTTGGTTTTTTACTAAATAATGTGTGTCGTAAACAATGCACTTGCATTTGCGCTAGCCAACTGCCGCCAAATTTAACGGTTGGCCGAGTTTATTTATTTTTTAAATCTGCTCCAACATATTTAAAAATGTTAGGTGATTATATTGTATTTTTAACTAGGTTAAATATTGTTTGGCTAATTTTTGTTTCATCAAAATTAACTTTATTGCACTATATTAAGATAGCCAATTGTAGGAACCCACAATTGGCTATCTTAATATATAAAAGCATCCCCTAGCAGTTAAACAATAGGCCAAACGGAAACAATCACTGACGACGCGCTGGCCTAGTTGGTAGTGACCCTGCCTACGAAGCTAGCGGTCCTGGGTTCAAATCAGGTCCCGGTAAGGGCAGATATTTGTGTGATGAGCGCGAATGTTTGTTCCTGAGTCATGGTTGTTTTCTAAGTATTACTTGTGGGAGGACCTTGTGCAGGGTCCGTCCGGGTTGGTACCACCATCTTATCCATTAACCTCTCGCCAAGCAGCAGTGTTCGCATTGCTGTGTTCCGGTTTGGGGATAAGACAGCCGGTGAAATGACTAGCATAGAGGCATTCCATCTTAGTCCTCAGGGTTGGCAGTGCATTTGCAGTCTTGTGAATGCGAATGTCTATGGGTCACAGTTTCCACTTACCATCAGGTGGCCTGTGTGCTCGATTGCCTTCCTATGCCATAAAATAAATTAATAAATTAATTAATTTAATTATATATTTCTCTATATAAGTATTTATATCGTTGTCTAGTAACCATAGTACAAGCCTAGAGCTTAGTTTGGGACTAGGTCAATTGGTGTGAAATTGTCCCCTGATATTTATTTTATTTATTTATTGTATTTTTAACTAGGTTCCATATTGTTTGTTCCATAATTTAACTTTATGCACGATATACTAATTAGGAACCCACAAATTGGCGGCCTTAATATATAAAAGCATAGTAGTTAAACAATAGGCCAAACGGAAACAATCACTTGTTATTGCTATTCCCTCGGAAACCGTTCAAGTTGACAGGACTAACAACAATTAGATATTATGTAAAAACCATACTCAGAGTTAATTAAAAAAAGTTTCTACTTTGCTCCTACGTGCGTAATTAGGCTCCATTTCATTCGTTACTTATAAATCAAGGTCGATGACAAATTTGCTAAAAAGAATCGATGTATATACATCCAGCCACGAAGTTAATGAAAGCAATAGAAGGATTTACAATACAAATTACCTCAATCTAACCATCAAGCATAATTACCCGTGAGGGAGTAAAGTAGGAGCATTTTACGGTATGCTTAAAAACAATGTCCTTTCCTACAATACTAGTGACAAGTCAATTTGACAAAAAAAATACAAACTCCCTTTAACGAAATGCTTTACAGTGTATTCATAGTTAATTTTTAGTTTTTTCTTCATGACTCATGAAGATTCACAATTATTAATTTATTTCATTAAACAGCACTACCAGTGAAAAATGATCCGCTCGCCCACGTAGCCGCAGTCTGAACTGAGCCCCGTAGCGCGCTACACGTGCCGCGTGGATCCGTAGCGCTCTAGCACGTCTACGAAACTCGCGACTTTTGACTACTTTGTGCGATTTTCAAGTGCTTTGTGGGAAAGTGAGTGTTTATTTTTTATTGGTAAGTTTTCAAGTTTATTTGTAGGTTTTGAATACTGTTACAAAGTAATTTTATAAGCAAGCAGTAATGTACTAAAGAACGTTTCAAGAGAAAATTACAAATAAAAAATGGGTAATTCTAAAATATGCCATGATAATTCAAATTTACCTTTAATTTAAAGATTTGATAACCTTGACTTGTTTCAATAAGAAACAACAATAAAAAAAAAGTCATTTAAGTTTATTTTTAAATTACAATAATTTCTCACTAAGACTCTTATATTACCTACCTTTTACGATAATTACAATTAGTTCATTTTGACTTGCTATGGACGATTTAAAAGGTAATTACACCTTTTTTGTTGACATTCGTATATTATTTTAATGTCTTTTTTTTAACCATGTGTATACCAATATCTGTATATATGACGGTATTTTTTCTAAATAACTATTATTTACCTGTGATATAAATATTCATACAGCGTACATGAACGAATACTGAAATATGTAAAAGAAATAAATGTACATACCTCCAATACATGAATTGTAATTGACCATTTTAATACATTGCGGGCTTCATTCTAAAAGGGCGTACATGCAAATATCCCAAAAAACACATTTTCTAATTTTATCGTAATTTAGCGAACTATATTTTTCGAAAAAAAATGTAAAACTTTAAGACGTATAATTAGAATAGAAAAACACTGTTAAACCAAAAAGACGTACAGCAGCCGTATAAGCATATTTAAGCCGAGTTACTCATTAACAACGGTTCATATAGGCTTATATTTACGGCTATAGATGTTTAGTGTGATCTATAAAACTGTGTCATATACGACCAATTTTATTGTGTGTGTTATACGACCTCATAACAAAATAATTATATTATTTATATGGATTTCGGAAAAAAAAAACGTTATTTTGCACGATTTTACATTGAAGTATCACCAGTATTAAATTTTATTATGTATTAGGGAAGGTTTCATATTAAACGCCTGCAAATCCAAATTATTTTTTAAGAAATGTTAAGTTCCTGCATATTATCGCCGAGCTAAAAAGGCGTAAAGACATAATTTACAGGTTTTAAAAATAATACTAACCGTAAACCAGGAATAAGGCTCTCAGAAGGGGCGTCGCTGAGTTACAAAGTATTGCTGGCGAGGAATCTTGCAGTTAAATGAAAACTAAAACGAAGTGCTAGTACTAGCTTAAGAGCAATTTTACTCTCGTGGTGGTTTTTCTAGAGAAATGTAATGTATGAATGTTAACCATTTATTATACTAAAACAATTAAATTATACAAGTATTTACATACATACATACCTTCACGCCTTCATTCCCAGAGTGGGGTAGGCAGAGCTACAGAATTACCAACCACTCCAAAAACTTGTTGAAGTATTTAAATAACACAAATTAAACTAGTAGCTAATAAAAAAAAAGCGAACTTATCCCTTTAAGGGATTTATTCCAGTTAATATTTAGGCAAGTGAGAAAAAAAATGTAGCAAACAATAGACAAAATATGCAAAGGTACAAAATATAACGAGAGGAAATAGAAACCGATTACGTTTTCAAATTACTTAATTATATTATTTTTGCTGTGTGGTTGCTGGCCGCCTAGAATAGTGCCACTCCATGTCTTCCTGTGGAAGTCGTAAGACGCGACTAAGGGATTAAAGGCTGTGGTATTGTTAGGCGATGGGCTTGCAACCTGTCACTAATATACTCATCGTAAACATCTTAGCCTGTTTTTGCAAAATGTGGTTATAGAATTAAAAACAAATTGTGAGTTGTTGGTAATTCTGAAGCTCTGCCTACCCCACTCTGGGATGAAGGCGTGATGGTATGTATGTATGTATGTATGTAATTATATTAAATTTATATATCTACATACAAAACAAGAAAAAATAAAAACAGATTAAGATTAACGTTCATTTTTGTGTAAAATAAAGACAAATTACATAAATTGTTTTTTTATACAGACAGAAACAACTACACAATAAGTTAAGTGTAAACTAAACATTAAGGGCGCGTGTCACAATCGACGAGAAAATTTATCTGCCACTTAAAGTTGGCTCTCTATTTGTCTATTTTGAAATATAAGAAAGAGAAAGGGCTAAATTTATCTGTCAAATATGCGTTACTTGTCGGTTGTGAAACAGGCGGTAAGTGTAATAGGGTAAAATCACCAGTAGTCAGCCAGAGACCCATAGTCGGCCTCTGCCTATACTTTGTATGAGTGGGAGGAGTACGAAATATATATTTTCCACTCTTCGCACTCATATAAGGTCGACTACTGGTCTCTGGCTGACCACTGGTGACTTTACCCTATAATAAAAAATAGTTTTTGCTTTAAAATTGTAGCATGACCGAAGAAGTTTGTGGGTCTGTATTCTGCTGGGTAAAACTAAATAAATATCAGGGGACAATCTCACACCAATTGACCTAGTCCCAAACTAAGCTCTAGGCTTGTACTATGGGTACTAGACAACGATATAAATACTTATATAGAGAAATATATACTTAAATACATAAGTAAACATCCATGACTCAGGAACAAATATTTGCGCTCATCACACAAATATCTGCCCTTATCGGGATTTGAACCCAGGACCGCTAGCTTCGTAGGCAGGATCACTACCAACTAGGCCAGCTCGTCGTCAAACTGCGTTTATTTATGGTCTTGGACCTTCATTCTACGCGGTAAAAGCATATTGCTTGGACGTTATTATCATATTATCGGCAACGTTATGATCATACCTGGGATAACTCGGGGCAAGTTCTAGGGATTTGATATCGATGAAAAAGATGTCGATATAATATTTATATATTTAACGTGACGCGTGATATTGTATTTTTTCTGGAGAAAACTGTTATTACATTTAGAGCAAAATAATTTTGACTCACGTAGTTGTATGTCAGGATATTCACTAATCCACGAGTTAATATAATTATCGCGTGGGCGTGGATGTTTCTTAGGCGGCATGATTATTTTGGACTTTGTAACAAACATAGCGGAATATTACCTCGTATATTATTCTTACTCTAAGATATGAATGGCACTGCAGTAAATTGTCATTTTGATTGAAATGACATTCGCATACTTTTATTATCTTAAGAGGCTCGATATCAGAATTTATCAGATATGACATCGAACCTCTTGACAGTAATGGAGAATGTTCAATGTGCACATGTATTAATTTAATTATATCGACATTTTTTGTATCGATATCGAATCCCTAGAACTTGCCCCGAGTTATCCCAGGTATGGTTATGATAACTCTTATTTACTAATAGTAATGGCGTCCGTATTAAAAACAATACGATAGCATGTCAAACATCGGCGACGGACATCTTGGCCGAGGTAGGCCCAGAAGGAGATGCTGGGATGACCAGAGACGAGCGCTGAAGAAGACGGGAGACCTTTGCCCATCAATGGGACACAAAAACAGGGTAGCAAAAAAAAAAAACGCATCAAAGGCTACTATTACCTAACCTAACCAAACAATTTTTTTTTTTTTTTTTTCATAGTTACTTCAGGTATAGAATTGTTTTCCCGCTTCGGTTACGCTAGGTGGTATTCTGATACCATTATAATATCGTTAAGTATAATAATGGTCATATTTCAGAAAATGTTGTGTAGCATAGCATAGCAAGCTACATGGCTCGGGGCAGAGGCGACTCGGATCGGTTAGGTTTAAAATATATCAAATTTTAACCTTGAACAAATATATCCAATAGTAAACTTTACTATCTGCGGTAAATATTGGCAACGAACATTTACTTACCGCCGCCCTCTCAATATTCCATCCACAGTTAAGATATCATATTCTACGTCTATAACGAACCACAATAGACCAATGTCCATTTGCAATGTTCAAACCGCAGAAAGATTAAGTTACGTCAAGTTAAAATTTTAAATTGACCACAGACTTGTTTTTATGGCATAGGAAGGCAAACGAGCATACAGGCCAAGTGGGATCTGAGACCCAATAGAAATTTAAGCATTCTCAAGACTACAATCTCAAGACTACAACCTCAAGACTACAATTATAAACTACGATATCAAAACTACAATTTAAAGACTACAATTTCAAGACTACAATCTCGAGACTATAATCTCAAAACTACAATATCAAGACTATAATCTCAAGACTGCAATCTTAAGACTGAAAATGCTTTGCTAACCCTGAGGAGTAAGATGGAATTCCGCTATGCTTATAATTCCACCGGTTGTCTAACCGAACCACAACATTACTTTTTGATAGTAGCTACCAGCTTCTGCCACCACTAAATGTGTCCAATTTGTATTTGAAGTGACCTCATTTCTCCTCGAACACAAGTCCGCAAGTTAAGTGAGACGGCAGAATGGAAGAAATGGATTATCACCCTTGAATAGCCCTAACAAGAGATATATAAAGTATTTGGAAGGGATCGTTACAGAAACTCATTTGCTTCAAACTTATTAATGTTTGCGTACGTCGAGTAATAAGTAAATAATTTAAGGTTCAATTAGTGAGGGAGAAGGACGGGTTCCAAGAAAATATCAGCACTGATTGATGATAATGGATGGATATTTTATATTTAGATACGTTATGCTCGCATTTAAATTCCGTCGCCAATTACTGACAGTTGCTACCTTACCATATTTCTACAGGCAAAAACGTCACTCCGTAGCGAACGCTATTGTTAGAAAGAGATAAATAGTGTTGGAACTGTTATCGTATTGTCACAGTCGCCTCCCGCCGTCTGTCTCTCTGTATGTACACATATCTTTCAAACTACGCCACATATTTTAATGCGAATATGCGATGATTGAAGAGGAAGGTAATTGGGATAGACCAAAAAAAATACTCACGGTTTTTACATTCTAAATCGAAAGAATAGGAAATTTTAAGAGATTTCATTAATTTTGTATTATAGTTTTGTTTTAATATCTTTATTTATTTAGCTGACATTAAAATGACATGAATATTTCAAATTTGGGTTGGCATTTTCTAATAAATTACAAAAATTACTTAAATGATATCTAATGATAAACAGTGATTGTAATAGTGTAATAAAACACTAAAAACTATTTCAAGCGGTTTTCGCCTAACCCAAGCCAAAAACGGAAGTCAGACAAAGGTCAAATATATCCGATATAAATAAATATTCAAAAAACTTAATAATGCAGAACGACCTTAAAACCTTATTCCTCGAAATGGTTTTCAAATCAGAGTAATTTAAAAAATATGAACAATCCCAATTGCTTTATATACTGGTGTTACAGAAAACGCACCTAAACCGGAACGAAGCGAGGGCGGGTCGCTAGTTAGTAAATAAATAAATAAATTGTACACAGAGATCGTATTATTGGAAATGGAGTGACAGCCTCGGCGATGGCGTCTGCTTACTTCAATGCCTCAGTGCTGCAGTGCTTTAAATCTTGAAACTAGACTATAGTTTTAATCCATTAAGGACATGTTTCACAATGGACAAGATACGCATGTTTGTCAGATAAATATAGCCCTTTCTTACACTTGTAAATAGACAAGGAGAAAGCCAACTTTAAGTGACAGATAAATTTACTCGTCGATTTTGAAACAGGCCCTTACTATTTTTTACAATTAAGATTAAGGAGTCTGTAGCTGCCGGCTTTATCATTAGTCTCTTTTGAAAAAAAAACCCGACAAAGGTAGTGATTGCTTTTCCTGCCTCTTTTTTTACAAAGCAATAAATTCAGTAAGATTTGTTACAAAATCCCGACAGGAAAAGCTCTTAAATTACTTCATTTCGAAGGAAAATCGGCAGATTTACCTTATAATTATGTATGAGCTTCATTTAAATTTAAATTTCAACATTGAATCGTGGCGATACCTTTTTGATGGAACGTAAAATATTCGAATCCAGAAAGAGACAGAAACACTGGAATTATTGTTTCAATCATTACGAAAAACAGCCATTGGGTAAATAATGTAATCGAAAACATAGTTGCTGTAATAAAATTGATTTATATGTATTTATATGTGTACCTACCTATATTGCGTAAAACTATTATGCCGTGTGGTTGCCGGGTTAGAATAGTGCCACTCCATGTCTTCCTGTGGATGTCGTAAGAGGCGACTAAGGGAATAAAGGCTTGTAGTACTGTTAGGCGATGGGCTTGCCACCTGTCACTAATATACTGGGAAACATCTTAGCCTCCCTACTTGTGCAAAATGTGGTTACAGAATTATCAAGAAGTTTTAAGACTTGTTGGTAATTCTTTAGCTCTGCCTACCCCACTCTGGGAATGAAGGCGTGAGTTAATGTATGTATGTATGTATTCGCGCGTCACTTTATAAACTTAACTATTTAAAAAAAAAGTACACGACATCATATAAATTGTAATTTTTTTATCAGATAAACGTAAGTATTTATCAAATTCTGTAATGCCGTTTCACGTGTAGCTCTGACTGTCAAACGCCAGTACCACTTCGTCAACTTATTATGGAGCCGAAAAACACCTCTAATTCGATTGTTTTTACAGGAGTGCCTAAAATAATGTTTTTGTAATGTTTTCAGGGTTCATATATTATGTACAACTTTTGTCAGTAATATCGGAAAATATTGAATTTCCAAAGTCGTCATTATACTCCCGTCAACTCGCTTTCCAGTACAAGCGTAACTTGTTATTTTTTAAAAGCATATCTGAGTCAAGTGAAACTTTGTAATTATAATGGAATAGCAATTGTTTATGCTAAGATATATTTCGTATAAATTACATTAGATATTTATAAACTTTTACATGAAAATTAATTTAAAATTAAGTCCTGATTCGATACTTTTTTGTATGAAAACAGTAGTTTTCCTGTGAATTCCTTGCTTAATTTTACAAACCATAATTTTACCAGAATCTGACGAAATTTTAGAGAGGTAAATAAAATCACGTTTGACATCAAAATGAATATGATACCTGCACACTACCGAATATATTTTTAGTCTCTTGGTTTTTGGTGAACCGTTATTTAGAAATTATTATTTAGAGAGACACAGATGCGGCTATTTTTTGTTACCGTCCGAATAAGGTTTATAGGGAAAAAAAATGTCGAAGAAATGCCCAGAAAAATAAAAAAGGGACAGGACAAGTTCTGTCTTACTTAAATAAATGAATATCAAGATAGTCCACCTTACACGAATTGACCTATTCCCAAACTATGAGTTACATTTTCTCCTGACATTCATAATCATTTATCTTCACATACATCATTGAGACCTTTTTTGTTTGTGGTAGTAGGTAAAATCTGTACTGTAACGTTAATTACAGTAAAGATTTTTGTACCGTTGTGAGTGTAAATTTGGAACAGCTGTTAATCTATTATTAAAAAAAATCGTTGTAACGGAGGATCGAATTGCCGCCATTGTTGTTGTAATAATTGTTTGTTGGTTTTTTGCTGTTACGAAAGTAGGAGAATTCTAAACGTATGATAGGTATGTGTGTAAGTAGATAAAGTAGTGTATGCGACTGAACATAAATAGACTTTAAAACACTCGTGTGATCCTATTATGAAACGAGCGTCAGAGAGTTTCGTAAAACCACACTCGTATTTTAAGGGATTTCATTATGCATCAGTTGCATAAACTACTATTATTACTAACTTACGACAGTACAGACACCTGGTTACAGAGGTTTTTTTTTAATCATCTATATACCTATATAAAAATTAAGTCCGATTTTCCTAGTCGCGCTTTATGTTGAGAACGGCTGAACCGATTTGGCTGATTTCTTTCGTTCATA
Organism: Acleris emargana; assembly: GCA_927399475.2. Taxonomy (NCBI): domain Eukaryota; kingdom Metazoa; phylum Arthropoda; class Insecta; order Lepidoptera; family Tortricidae; genus Acleris; species Acleris emargana. The sequence continues at coordinate 19,175,378 of OV656837.1, forward strand.
ATTGTCACGACAAAGTTTGTATGAAAGAAAATAATTCAAAAATCCAGCGGGAACTCAGAAATTTGCAGCGTGCTGAAGAAGCTGGCGTGCCGCTAGTACAGTCACGAGATTAAATTCGGTACCCACCTAAGGTCCAAAGTCAATCTGACATTCTACAACAATAAGGTTGAGTTTTCTTAAAGTTACAAATGACTTGACATCTCTAATGACATTGACGACGTCAAGCATATTTTTCTTGAAATGGGTCCCAAATTAACGCTTGTGACCGTACATAATAAAAAAACTTTCGCTTGAATCACTCTATTGATGAACATCGCGTTAATATCGGTTGCGTAGTTTGAAAGATGTAAGTGTACATACAGACGGACAGACATTTAAAACTGAGAAATGACCTCAAATATTTACCTTTACATGAAATTTTACACAGATCCGCACCAACTACAGAATTAATCTATGGACTTAACCTCATGTTCCAGTAGTTTTTTTTTTTTTTATAGCATTGGAAGGCAAACGAGCACACAGGCCACCTGATGGTAAGTGGAAACTGTGACCCATAGACATTCGCATTCACAAGTCTGCAAATGCGTTGCCAACCCTAAGGACTAAGATGGAATGCCTCTATGCTAGTCATTTCACCGGCTGTCTTATCCCTAAACCGGAACACAAAGATGCGAACACTGCTGCTTGGCGGTAGGTTAATGGATAAGATGGTGGTACCAACCCGGACGGACTCTGCACAAGGTCCTCCCACAAGTAAAATGTTTCTATATCTTAGTAATATTTCAGCAAAATAACCCAAAGAAAGCCCATATTAACTCGTCGAAAACTCGCTAACTAAAGCAGCTATTATAACCTTTAACCTACACCACACTAGGGTCCCAGAGAAAAAGGTTATAAGGGTCCAGAAGATTAAGTGAAAAAGGCTTTGTCTGGAATAGGTATTAAAGTCCGTTCCAATAGACATGTCTTATTATGTAAACAAATATGGCGTCGTCATCACCATAGACAATGAGTAGTAATGAGAAATGCTATTAAGAGAATGTAAATCGATATCGATATTATCGCAATTATTATAATAAAAGTTACTTACTTTAGTATGAAGGAAAGTGACCCCAAATGTACTATTTAGTTTTGTCTTCGTTTGAATAAACCAGGAATGTTACGGAGGTGATTTTATTACCATCAACTTGTTTGTACACGATTGTGAAGTAGACGCCGTGAATAAAAAAATCATTTCAATTTCGGCTGTTTGTTTTCCTTAATAAAAAAAAAATAGAAACGCGTAACACATACACAGTACAAAAAAACGCGAATCTATTACTGTAAGAGATCCCTCCAGCTAACCCTAACGACGTATCGTGCGAGTACTATCTAAAATTAAATCTCTACATTCTTCACCGTTCATGCGTGAACGTGAGACCTCAAAAGCCTTTAACACGTCCTTATCTATACTAGGATTTATTTAAACTATTAAAAAGGTAAAAACACCGATATAGCTGTGCAGTTTACACAAACAACGCACAAGTGATTGGAAAAAAGCAGCCTTTTATAAACAGATACGCGGAGCGAGATAAAAAGTAAAACTGCTGACTTTTAACTAGGAACCCTTATACCTTAGCCATGTCTGACCGTCCGTCCGTCCGTCCGCAGCCTAGCCCAGAGACTCTTAGTACTAGATAGCTGAAATTTGGCATAAATATACATATTAGTCACGCCAACAAAGTGGTAAAATAAGATCATGAAAAAAAAAAAAAACCCGTCTGCCCCGTATTGAGGGGTGTCGTTGGATAGGTCTTTCAAAAATATTGCCGGTTTGTGACAATAATGTTTCGATTAAGGTATCTGTTTATGAAATAGTAAGCTTTAAAGCGCTAATTTTTGTTAGAGTCAATTGTCGACAGTCATGTGTCGGAGACACGAGTGACGTGACATTTGTCCCACCTCAGGCTTGCGGACGACGGTAAAGATAAATTAACTGCTGTTTATAACACACACACACACTAATTAACACATCTATCAGGTAAGGAATAATACCTCATGACAGTGTAGCTTAAAACAAAATGCTACAATGCTTTGTGACATGTTTTTGTGCAGATAACTGTTATTATGACGTAACTATGCAGTTCAATTTACGCTGAGAGGAAAGGACAGAGCTATATAACTACAAAACGTTTGCCCGCATGTCGTTTGTCCGAAAAAGTAAAAAAAAAATCTTATTCGGACAATTAATTCTCTTTTCTCGAAGGCCGGCAACGCACTCGCGATTCCTTTGGTGTTGCGGGTGTTATGTATGTTAGTAGTTATTGCTCTTTGATTGTTTCTCGTTAGTCTAGAGATTAGTTTGGGATTAGGTTAATTTGTGTGGTATTGTCCCGCGATGTAAAAAAAAACTTTTTCTCCTTTAAATTCGTTACATAATGCGCGTTTGTTTATGATATTATGCAGAGGTTTAGTTGATAATTACATACGCATACGGTTTTTTAATATCTATCCGACAATACCTCAGTCGTATCTAGTAATTTTACTTTTATATCACATGACATGAATGCATTCCTGAATCTTGATGGTTACTAAGGAAAAGCGAAAGTGGCCTAGTGGCTGAGGGGGTCGACTCGTGATCGTAAGGTACCGAGTTCGAACCCCCGCGGTCACCATGTACCAACGAGTTTTTCTAATTTAAGTGCATTACCCGATGCTCTTACGGTGGAGGAAAAACATCGTGAGGAAACCTGCACATTCGAACAGCTGATCTGTAAGATGTAGAATTTCAGAACTTCAGATCCCTAAAAAGCGATTCAGTCGATAACTGTCGTAAGCCTATATCAAGGAATTTTGATATTGTGTTTGGTGTCCGATAGAAATGCTTTTTCCTTTGTAGTTACAAAAAAAGAAATCTTTGGCATTTCTACGCCTATTCCAAAACGGACGTCGACCGTAAACATTCCCTCATTATTATACAGCCTGAGTCCAAAATTCAGTATCTAATTTGTTTTTTCTTCGCATTTTTATTGCGCTAGACTCAGAAATAATATTATTTGCGTGTAATAAAAATTTCATTACAACGTAGATACTTCATAACCGTCGTCTGCGACTTTTTTTTCACGCTATTTGTCTTTATTTCACTAACCCACAATGAAAGAGACAATGTTTGATATGCCATCCAAACTGGGAGTGTATTTACGCACAAATACGCATGAGTTGTCAATTCATCTCTGACTGAATGAAGTGAGCCCTTCATAACACTATACCTAGTCTGCGCCAATTCAAATTGGCAAAGATGTAAACACAACTAAACGAACCAATTAATCACGTGCTTTTAAAGAGCAAGTGAGGTCTTAGCAATGATTTATATACTTGATATTTACTTCTACATTAAGTATAAGATTAAATAACTATTAATGACGCGTTTTTTTAAATAAAAACACGCTTGATGAATGTTTGAGGTTAAAGACTATACACACTGGATGCGTTCTGCGGTCTAGTCAAGCATCTTACGTCTCTGTCAGTTTACAAAATTATGGTAGAGATAATAAGAAGCTACTACTTATTTGACACGTGTCACCTGGGCCGGTATTCTAGGCGGTAAGGCACTTGTCCCACCAAGAGCGAGTAAGCGATTAGCTATCGGCGATTTTCTCGCCCAAGAAACGAACAAAATATAAGGATCCTGTGTTAGTAAAAGAGACACGTATACTAATCGTTCATCGATGGCTGTTCACACTGCCGGCGAGAACACTCGCTCTACTAGTTGGTCGCCGCGATAAGAGCGATAAGATAAAACTAGCTCAGCGATACTCACTCGGCGATACTCACTTGGTAGTTAGAACTCAAACTGCGATACCAAAGCGGTGATTTTACGACGTGGATTTCAGTGCAGAAATTTGCTATGAATTTGAGCAAAGCATTTGAGCTGTCATTGTTGTCTAGTTCAGACAACGATGATGATGAATTGTAATTGCACTCGAACACTCGCCTATAGCCGAGCGACAAAACTATTGGAGTTAACACTCGCTTCTCGTCGCTCGCCCACTCGTTTCTAGTTTATCGTTCTACTCGTTTATCGCTCATCGTCGGCGGTGGGACAAGTGCCTAAGAACGATAACGTAGTTAGTCTGTTATGGTTAGACCCCGCTATCGGAGGTGCGTTTTGGTAGCTCGAATTTCTTAAGGATGGGTAAAATTTTTCACGATGTCGATATCGATACTCTGACTTTCTCTGAAATCTTATTATTAATTACGAAAACAACATTCCTTTTGGAACAAATAAATAGAAATTTATTAATGTTTAATTTTTAATTATTATATCAGTAGTTCGTGGCACTGTGTAATTTATAAAACATTTATGATTTTATTTTTATACGTGAAAAATATTAATACATATTTATATTGTAATTAATAATGCTATAAAAATAAGTTAATTTACGTCTAAGACTTTCATTACGGTAGAGACAAATTATCGACATAATTATCTATATTGCAAAATATTTTTTACCCATCCCTAAGAACGTCAAGCTACCAAATCGCACCTCCGATAGCGGGGTCTAGTTATGGTACTGTTATGACGTCAGCCACCATTACTGTCAAGTAAATAAGAGCTATCAAAACGGTGACATTCGATAACAGCTCAAACACGATATGGTTTATACCGTGTTAAATAGAGAGACTCTTGATACTTGACAAAATGTTAATCAGCTTTAAGGGATATTATGTGTGTGATGAGTCCGAGGATCTGTTACTTGGGCGATGCGTTACCCAAACGCCTTTTAATAATACAAGTTTTTATAATGTTTTTTTTTACGAGTAGTTTAGTAAATTGGGATAGACCAAAAAATACTCACGGTTTTTACATTCTAATTCGAAAGAATAGGTAATTTTAAGAGACCGATTTCATTCATATTGTATTTGACCCAATAGTTTTGCTTAATTATCTTTATTTAGTTTGAAGATATTTTATGGTTGACATGATTATTTTATGTTTCGGATGGCATTTTCTAATAAATAACAACAGTTAAATGATATCTAATGATAAAAAGTGTTTGTAATAGTGTAATAAAACATATTATTTCAAGCGGTTTTCGCCTAACCTGTAACATACACCTAGGAGGGCTTCAAGCCAAAAACGAAAGTCAAACAAAGGTCAAATATACTTTTGTCAAAATGTCCGACAGATAAATATTTCAAAAAAATCATAATGCAGAACGGCTTAAAAACCCTATTCCTCGAAACATTTCTAACAACATTTATAACTTACCCTATTCTCATTTTAAACTCACTCAACCAACCAACCAGAGAAACGGCATAGAGGCATTCCATCCTAGTCCTCAGGGTTGGCAAAGCATTTGCAATCTAAAATGCTGTTTTCCAATCATGCAGTTTTCACGGTATTTCATTTATATTCATGCTCAGGTAACGAAGCACGCCTTTACCAATTTTCTATCGTTGTTGAACCGGGAAAATAAAGCACACTGCCATTTTTCCTGTCTCTCTCTCTTTTCTTCATTCTGGCTCATTAAGCCTCATTTATACAGGATGATTGATAGCATTTGATTTGATCCTTAATGGATAAATAAAGGAAAGAAGGGTGCATCGTAGATAAAGCTTTTTTGTAGCAATGAACATCCAGTGCCCTATCCGAAAATTAGTAGTTACCTGAATAGTAACAATGTATTGATATAAATTAATTTATAAATAAAGCTAGTTTTTCTAATAATAAAGGTACATAATGTTTAATTCCTAGGTTTACTACTTGTAAATAAATAATAAAAATACATATCAGGGGACCATGTCATACCAATTGACCTAGTCCCAAACTAAGCTCTAGGCTTGTTCTATGGGTACTAGACAACGATATAAATATTTATATAAATAAATAGATACTAAAATACATAGAAAACATCCATGACGCGGAAACAAATATTCGCGCTCAGCGCTAGATTCGTAGGCAGGGTAAAAACATGGTAAAGGATCCTTTGAACATGTAAAGACATTAATAATAAATCCTTTTATTTCTCATGAAAATTTGTTGTCGCGTTTAAATTAATATAATAAGTACGTCGGCGCTCAAACGCCGCCGCCGCTCGAATTGAAAACGAGTCTTTACCGAGATGACAACTTGACAGATTAATTTGTTGACGCGAAAAACCCCTATATGCTATTTTTACCCGACTGCGGCAAAGCTCAAAAGGAGTGTTATGTGTTTGATTGTGTTTGATGTCCGACTCAATGTCCGCTCGTAACTACTAAACGGCTAAACAGATTTTAATAAATTATACGAGGTTAGATTCGATGCCACTAGATTATCATAGGATATTATAAAATCATTTAAATATGAAATTGGCGTAACAAAAAAATATGTACATGATAAGTAACATTACCGTAAAACCTGGTAACTATGGTCCAAAATCTTCCAACTATGGTCCAATATCAATGACCAAAAGTACAAGTTCCTATTATCTTTAGTTAAGGAAACGTGTTGTTTTATAGACATTTCTTGTTGACTAAAGTTTTAAAATGCTTATACTTAAGTCATCTATGAGGAATTAAACAACTTAGACTTGGACCACAGTTGAAGTACTGGACCATAGTTACCAGGTTTTACGGTACTTTGACAACATTATCTAAACAGCAGTTGAATTTTTTTAAAGCTTACTTTTCTAACTTGGACTTTGTTATTAAAATCGGTAGAACCGTTTCCAAGAAACCAATGTATTCAAACGAATTAATTACTATAAAGTACGTTCATAAAATATAATAATAATAATAAGTCGAGGACTGTGAGAATATAAGCATAACTAGCCAGGCAAATAAGCAATTGAGGACTGCTTTGGAAGACGCGATCGCGGAGTATCGGTCTACATCGATTCTAGGACCCGTATTAATAAACTGATCTTGACAGTCTTAAGTTGCGTCAAAAATGACAGTTCTATATGTTATCACATTTACTTTGACGTATCTTGTGACGAACATCTCGCTCAAGATTTATTTATTTATTTATTATTATTAAAAACTAATTGCACAGTATAACAGTTAGAAAACCAAGGCACTGTGAAATTGTAGATACTTACAAATACAGAAAATTACAATAAAAACAATATAAATTTCACATTAAATAATTGACGACACACGCACATCCATACTCTCGCAGTACCTCAAACATTCATCCCGCAGTGCAGCCCATCCGCTAGCAAATACATCCCGCTCAGGGGCATATGCGAGAAGCCCGTTTAATAGGTGCAAGGCACGGACCAAAGGAGAATTCCTGCGAAACACAGTACGAGACGTCGGAACCGCCAGCAAATAGCGAACACGAGGGCGAAAATCGATTTTAGTCCGTGAAGGAACCGATAGGCGCAGGAGTTGTGCTGCCAATTCAGCAAGATGAGTTTATTAATACGGATATGGTCTCGCCTACCACGCTTGCCTGCCAGTGACCTAAATTTAGCGCTAATGGGAGTCCTAAACGCCTTGCTAGCGTCATATTTTTATAAATATGGCTCATGCTCGCGAGGATATTATCGATACCGACTCAATTTTGTACTGCGGGGCTATAGCCGTGTGCCGCATAGCTCGATTCAAGTTTTTGGAAACTGACCGAGCTCCGCTCGTTCGCTCTGTCACTGCACGTGCGAATTGAGCAGCGTATAAAGTTAAGGACTCTCATAGCATAGCTAATCTGCTTCAGAGGGGCAATGAATGCCTCCGAGTCATGCGTTTCGTGAACCAAGCCTTTGCTGGGACCGGAATAAGGCCCCAGAATTGTACGGCCTGTATCACGGTACGTATCGACTTCCTGAAGCAGAAGGTTTACGCGTGGGCAAGCCGTATACGTCGCTATAGAAAGCGTTTGTATAGATACCAAAACAATCGCCTCTTTCAAAGTGTTCAGAGGAATGTGTACCGAAAGTGGGAAGCAACCGATCAAGGTGTGAGCGACGGACACTTACCGGATCCTGCTGCTATGATTAATTTCTGGCACAGCATCTGGTTGGTACCTGTTGTGCATACAGAAGGAGACTGGATACGTGCCGTTGGACGCGCGTGTGGGGCAATTGAACCACCCATTGACGAAAGTTGTGCAGCTCGAATAGCTCAGAACTGGAAAGTCCTGGGCCGGACAGATTGCACAACTTTTTGATTGATCGGTTCCTTGCCACCTTTATTAACAACTGGTGTCACCTTCTTGCTCCACAAGTCCGGTAGTACTTACCGCGGATACAAAGAACTACCGACCCATTACACGCTTGCGTACCATCTACAACTACAAGCTCCTTACATCCATTTTGAGCACAAAATTAAATGCACTTTTTATTGCACACAATGTTTTGGTCTCTGCTCAAATTGGATGTAAGCTTGGGTTTTTCGGTACTAAAAAGCTCCTCCTCATAGACACAACCATTTACCAGCAAGTCCGGCGAAGCAAGGCGGCACTTTCGGCTGCTTCCATTGACTACAAGAAGGCTTATAACTCGGCGCATCGCTAGGCTCGAAGGAATCTTAGAGTTGTATAAAACTGATGCAACATTAAGGTCCTTTTTAGATGTGTGTATGAGGCAGTGGATCATAGTCTTTCGTCAACCAGGTAGTTGAGGTGTCCTTTCTGATTCACCTAACTTGATAGGGATTGAAAGAGGCATCTTTCAGGGTGGCAGTCTGAGTCCTTTGTTGTTTTGCCTAGACTTGAATCATCTCAGCTCTTTGCTGACGGGTTCCGGGCTTGGCTATCAACTTTAAAAAGAAGCTGAAGTCATTTCTCACACATTGTTCTCACAGATGACCTCAAACTTTTTGCTATCGCAGTAGTTTCAGGCAGTGTGAGTGACAGAGTTATATATCTTTAACGACAAAAACAAGATGAACCTGATGGTAAATGTGCACATTTGCATTTTTAAGATTACGATCTCAATACTGCAATCCTAAGACCGCTAATACGTTGCTAACTCTGAGGACTAAGATGGAATAAATTATGCTAGGTTATTTTATTTTACTGATTGACTTGTCCCCACAACGTATCCTATACCCAGGGTTTCGCCAGTGATCGTGGATCATTCGAGATGAGCTTTACTGCATCAGCATTATGATTGAGATTGACTCAATTTGCAAGAAAAACAAGCCACCCGTCTCATTAGCTAACATTGACACATCCTTTTTTGTGACTGTATAGACTTTTATTTCAATTAATTTAAGACTTATTTTCGAATACAAAGTTTAGGGACACGTGGGACCATGACTTTTGATAAATTAAAACCCTATTCCTTTCACTGGCAGACACTTGGCCATTTTAAAGAACTCTTAATTATTACGGAATCTATGTTAAAAATATTGTTATATTCTTATGAATGACCGGGCTTAGTTCGGAATTAGGACGAATTCAGACTGTTTGTGTTCTCAACCGCTATTTGCTCTAATAGTACCGTGCTCTGTTTAATCTCACGAACAATTGAACGGAAATGTTGGTTCACACCGCTATAATTTGAAATTTCCTCTGTTTTCATAAAATAAACGTATAACGGCGGTTAGCAAGATTAAGAACAATTTTAATTTGAAAGTCGGTACGTTTTTTCTAACATTGATTGTCAGGGTACTGTAAAATTATCAATTGAAAAACAAACTAAAAAACTAGATTAATATATCTTACAAGGCTTTAAGTTCAGATTTGATCAAAATATCGAATTCTTATAATTACGCACTTTGTTTATTAATATCGCTTCTAGTTCACATTTAACCTAACCCACGTTATAGCAAAGTAATTATTATAATTATAAATAGCTCGCAAAGATAACTGTAAGGATTGCGGGAACGCGGTGAATGCGAAAAGCACAAGGCCAGTCTGAGTGGAGATCCTTGGAGGAGGCCTATGTCCAGCAGTGGACGTCTTTCGGCTGACATGATGATGATGATGATGAAATAGCTCTCGAAGTAAAGAGAGGTTTCAAAAATAAAAAAGGGAAAAATTACTTTTCGGAAAAAACAGGAGACATTACAGTTTTATCTGAATCGCCACAACAATTTACAGTCGTAAACCAAAACTGCGTGAAAACTCTTGGAAAACCAACCATACGAGAACCCACGCATACAAATAATTTTCCTTTCATTCGCATTAACGAAAAACACTAGTAAATTATATATTTCAAAAACGAATAGCATTACGATAATGGTTACAGAATTATCAGGAAGTTTTAAGACTTGTTGGTAATTCTTTAGCTCTGCCTACCCCAATCTGGGAATGAAGGCGTGAGTTTATGATGATGATGATGATGAATAGCATTTACCAAAATGGCTGCACAAATTACAATTTCGAATAATTGCGGATACCCAGATGATACAAGAGCGGTAATATAAGTGGAAAAATAGCCTCCGTGGTTTGGCAGCGCCGCGGCGTATTTTGCGTTGCGGCCGTGATGCCGGGAAACTGTTAAATTAAAGCAGGAATCCGACGATTCTTTTAACTGCATCGAGTTTAAAGCGGAACGCTGCATGGCTTTAATATCATTACTTTAAATGAAATGAAAATGTTTCATACATTTTCATTTCATTAGGCTATTTTAACAATAAATAAAGCTTTATTAAGGCTCTGCCATCCCGGCTCATAGACACCTCCGGAGATCCTAGAGCTGGTGCTTACCTCTCCCAAAGGATTGGGCTAGCTATCCAGAGAGGTAATGCAGCCAGTGTCATAGGGACCATGCCGCGAGCGGACCTGCTAGAGGGGATGTTCTTTTTATAGTGGTGATTATTATTTACATCTTTAATATTTGAGTAGCTTAGTTTGATTTTAATTACATACATACATACATACCTTCACGCCTGTAATCCCAGAGTGGGGTAGGCAGTGATTTTAATTTGAGTAGCTTAATTTTATTATAATTTAAATAAGTTTAGTTTTAACTTTTAATTGTAGTAACTATATTATATTTACACCATAAACCATAAATAACAAATGGTATCGTATTTTCAATGTTACGATAGCTCTTATTTTCTTGACAGTAATGGCGGCTGATTTAAAACAATAGGAAAACATTTCAAAGGCAATACCTATCGTTTTACTGAGTGGAATAGAGCAGCTCCTGGCTGTTTATTTATCACTAGTCGAATTCACATTCGCGCCAGTGACCACTTATTGTTGTTTTGCATTTTGCTTCTTATTTATAATGGTACTTACGCGGTTTTGCAGTTTCACCAACGATAGATGTATACTTGAACAGTCCTATCTATTATATAGGGTGTCCCAAAAATAGCACGTCACAGTGACACCGGAGCGGAGATTTCCCAGTGTAAGACCAACAGAACCTGCCTAACATGACCTCAGTAAAATTGCATCGTTTTCAAATTATGCCTATTTAAAGTTTAATTTTTATTTTTAACTCTTCTGACAAAACAAATAATTTTAAAAGTACAAAGGTACTATAAATATTATAGCACAATATTTTTTTCCGTATTCTCTTAATATTAGTTACAGGAATAATGAATAGGTACACTAAACTACATATAAATCATTTCTGATTATTATACAATCTAAAACTCGGCATGTAAAGAACCTGTATAATTTCACTGTTCTGACAATAATCAATAAATTTAAACGAAATCGCACAATTGTCAGTTTTATATTTATTCAATTCTTAATTTCCAATGTATTTTGATCTACAAAAATCTATATACAAAAATAAAATATTTTAATCTCCTTACCCTCACTAACTTTGATTATAATAAAGCAATTACGTTCAGGAAAGGTTGTTATTTTGGAAATGGCTAAAAGAGTTTCATTGAAGACTTTTGGACGTTGAATAAAAATGTAAATCTTCCGAGGGCCGCGTGAATTTTCGTTCAATTTATTTTTCCTTTTGTGCCAAAACAATTAATCATGATTACTGTGAGTTAGAAAGGCATTTTAAATACTTTTTAGAACGGATTGTTCAATAATATTAAACCTTGGTCTTTAGACAGGAAAAAATCTTACATTTTAGTTGAAGCGAGTTGCTTATCCGTCTGTCCGTTTGTTAAGCCTTCTTAGCCAAATTGTGGTTAATTTTTTAAGGGAATTTGTTATTGATAACTTGAGCCCCAAGGCAGGAAAATGTGTCCGTCGGTCAAATAACTGTCATCCCAACCGTAATGTTAATTGTTTCAGAGAGAGCCCGATAGCCGAGTTCTACGTAAAGTTACTCGTTTAATGTTTCAATCAAGAATCGCGTCTTGCAGTGATTGCGTTTATCACGTGACGAAATGTGGATGAAACATCCGGCACTCTCGTACTGTGCGAGTCAGAAATTGACGGATGTTTTATTCACATTTTGTCACGCGATAAACGCAGTCATATAAGGTCAGGAAGATAATTTGAACCTTTTTCTAACTGTCGCATTGACTTAAAATTTGGTATAGGTTCTTTTGCAATTTCGATGACAATACAACACCAAGGTGATTAGTCAATTTGACGCTGCACGATTGCGTTAATGTACCAGTATTAAGTTGTAAGGTGAAATTACGTGGAATAAAAACTCTATAGTTAAATAGTCACATATAAACAGGTGAAGAGGATTTTAAGGCTGATATTTTCTATACAAAATGCGGTAACGTTTCTCCCCCCTTAAAGGTAGTACGACTTTTACGATTTTTGAAAATTTTATACCTAAATATTATGATTTTTTTATTAAAAGAAAATAGAAACTAGTAAAAAAGTAGTTTTACATAATAATTACAAAATATTTATAAATCGTCGTAATATGACTTCGATTCGTATTGATTTTAACAGCTTCCCGATTTTGACATCGCCTCACAATCCTCTTAATATACTTAATTATAATTCACCTAAGCATAATAACTCTATAAAAGAAGCTCTAGAAAATACTAAGAGCATATTCCAAAAAAGATTTCTTCTAGTTTCCCAAGCCTAACATTTATTTTTATGGCCATCCGTCATTCGTACGCGAAATTCGGGAAACAAATGGCTTACTTGGACGCGTGACAACGTCGGATACGTTTACGAGGGCGAAATACGAATGACGTATTAGCGTGCCATCCGGTCGACTCGTTCATATGAGCCATTTATGAACACGGTGTTATTATTAACGTGCTTCGCGAACTGACAGCCTAATCATTGCGTTCTTTTGTTTTATAAAAGACAGAACTATACATAGAAGTACAATTTAATTGAGAGGGGACGGCATGCGTTGCGGCCGGCGGGGAGGTAAGCTCATAATCAAAGGGCCCGAATTTTCATGGCAATAATCAAACGTCAATAGAGTAGGAATGTTATTTTATCGACATTTCCAGATATCGATAAGTTTAATCTCCTTATACATTTAATATCCCATGGCAGTTAACCGGCATTTCAGCAAGTAGTCTTTTTGCTACTAATTCATGTATGTGAACAATAAATAAATGGATAAAGAAGTATCCTTTTCTTTCTAACAATGAAGACAAACATGTAAGGTTCATCCATAGCAACTTAAAAATATAGCGTTGAAACTCACATAACGAGTAAAACACATTCACGTGAGTTTAAAGCTGTAAAAACGATAATAGTTTTTATCTAGATTTGATTATATTTCTAGCACCTTGCAACATTCCATGGCGAAGAATTAACAATCCACAATTCCGTATTTTTTTGAAAAATATATTTGTTGTTCCCATCCATCATCATTTGAGGTCTATTTTTGATAATAAATAAATAAAGATACGCTTCGTAAATATGGCTTATCGATAGTCGATAAAATTCAACGTTCCAACTCTATTGACGTTTGACTTTTTTCATGAAAATTCCGCCCTCTGCTCATAATACAATGTGATAGCTCTTAGAAGATGCTTCAAGTTTGTACTTCTCTCACTTGCTCTCATACGCTCTTATTAAGAACGAGTGAGACGAAAGTACAAACCCGTAACACCTTCTAGGTGCTTACAGACTGTTGTCACCATAGCCGTCTCCCCGCACCTCATGCATATCCCGGCTCTTAAATAAGTAGTACGCATCACTTAACGGTCCGTCTGCAAGCTTGTAAAGAGTAGTGTTGCCAGATGTGCCCATTTCCGCGGGACGTCTTTTTTATGGCAAGGAGAAGACAAACGAGCTCATATGCCACCGGGGGTGTTATTATGACGTAGCTATGCAGTTTATTTTACGCTGAGAGAAAAGGACGGAGCTATATAACTGCTATAGCTCTGTTCTTTACGCTCTCCGTAAAATTTGCATAGCCATGTCATAATAACCTATCTGATGGTACAACGGGTCTGTGGCCCATAGACACAAGCATAAGGCCAAGAACTTAGATAGAATGCCTCTTTGCTAGTATGTACATCGGTTGTCTTATCCCTACATCAAAATTTCAATGCGTACGGTTGATCTGGACGGACCCTGCACAAGGTCCTACCGCCGCTAAAATTGCCTTTAATCGGGATACCAATTGTCAGAAACAGCTCGACACAGTAAGCATTGCAAGAAGACTATCATCATGCAACTTACTTTTATTAATGCCTCGATTGAAAAATCCAAGTTCTAATGTTTTTATATATTTCTGATTTTTAATAGTCTTGCCTGGTAACACTGGCTCAGACAAAGTTTTATTGTTTAATGTTTGAAATTAATTATATAAACAATGAAAAAATTTACATTGATAAAATTTACCCCTAACACCCCACTACTGAGACATATTCCCACAAATAGAAATAGGTACTTGATGTAGTTACTGTACGAATAAGTACTGCAAAGTGTGTCTCAAGACAAAATCTAAAGTCGACTCACCAAGTATTTTTCAACTTGGTCTAAGTTGTTTTCAAAGTAGGAGATCAAGGATCCAACAGCTTTTACTTTGCGATACTTACCCATGCATCAACTCCTTCACTGCCAGCAACGCATATAAGCGTTTTTGCAGAAGTTGAATGAAGCCGTGACGGTATGTATATGTGTCAATCTTGGTCATGGCACTTTACGGCCTTGTTTGCGACATATTGATCTTTCATCTTTTGACATACTGATTGAAAGAGATGCTACAAATAGCCGAGTGAAGTGCCATCGTAAAACAAAAGATGTGGCACGCCGTGCGCCAAGGCATGGGAAAATGTCAAGAGCAACGGTTGAAACAGATCATGGCTTCAGGGTTTTTATATGTTACTTAGTTTTTTTATTCCGTATTAGCAACATTAGATGGTTAGAGGATTTCCGTTAAATTTCAAACACTAGATTAACTTTTTGACAAAAGAAAACTTACATACGGATCATATCTCTGTATCGTTCATACCCCTTAACGGGGAAACACTTTAAAATTCTGAATTATTTAAAGATAAAAAAAGATAAAGGGTGAATATTCGGGCGTTTCAACCGCCGTCAATGTTGTCTTCAATATATTGACTAAAATAATGATAACTATCGGCAACTTTCATTCATTCATACCTTCACGCCTGTAATCCCAGAGTGGGCTAGGCAGAGCTACAGAATTACAACTTGATAATTCAGTAACCACAATTTGCACAAATAGGCTAAGATGTTTACCAGCATATTAGTGACAGGTGGCAAGCCCATCGCCTAACAGTACTGCAAGCCTATATTCCCTTAGTCGCCTCTTACGACATCCACGGGAAGACATGGAGTGGCAACTTTTGATGTCAAAATCAACGGACCCGGGGGTAGTATCCATTTCATTTGAAATAACAATAAATTTATAAAGATGATCTTGTATAATATGCGATGACAATAATGACGGCGGTTAAAACGCCGAATAATCACCCTAAAGGATGTTTATTCAGTAAGTAGGCCGCACGGGCACTTTTACACGTCAAAAATCTACCAGCGCTGCGCAAGAGACCACTGCTGAGAAGAAACGCCGCAAGAAACTCAATTGTCAGTCGTTTTTTTTAAATATTGCTTATAAACATAAACTCACGCCTTCATTCCCAAAGTGGGGTAGGCAGAGCTAAAGAATTACCAACAACTTTTAAAACTTGTTGATAATTCTATAACCACACTTTGCATAATTAGGCTAAGATGTTTATCATCGTATTAGTGACAGGTTGCAAGCCCATCGCCTAACAGTACTACAAGCCTTTATTCCCTTAGTCGCCTCTTACGACATCCACGGGAAGACATGCAGTGGCACAATCCTAAGCCGGCAACCACACGGCAATACTCTACGGAATTATGTAGTGTACCAGTCTTGAGGCCGTATCAACTTGAATCATTTGATTCCATCCTTTAGGTATATCCTGTTTATGTATGCAATAGTACAAATCAGTTCTTTTTGCGATAAAAACTAACGAACGGTGACCTAGGCTGCTATTGTCTAACGCACTCGCAATCGCAACCGGCTTCAAATTGAAGCAATTATTTTCATTTTGTATGCTACAAGCCTTCGATTTTCAAAATGAAAACGATCTCGCGAGGCTCTCGGGCTGGAGCTTCCAGCCTAAACGTCGGATTAATAAAGAGGTTAGTTTTTATCACAATAAAACCTGATTTTAACTAGAGTAGGTATGTGTTGTGAAAGCAAGATTAAAAGAGTCATCAATTAAAAGTTAAAACTAAACTTATTTAAAATTAAAATAAAACTAAGCTACTCAAATATTAAAGATGTAAATAATAATCACCACTATAAAAAGAACACCCCCTCTAGCAGGTCCGCTCGCGGCATGGTCCCTATGACACTGGCTGCATTACCTCTCTGGATAGCTAGCCCCATCCTTTGGGAGAGGTAAGCACCAGCTCTAGGATCTCCGGAGGAGTCTATGAGCCAGGCTGACAGAGCCTTCATAAAGCTTTTCATATAAGCTGACCAAGGACCCATGGTCTCCACTGCAAGTGCCACAAATTCGTAATTATTTAAAGAGTCATTAATGTTCGATCCAGAAACAATTTCTGTTTGTTTCTAAATTACCAACAGAACTTTCATGCCTATTATTATAATTAAAAGGGGCAATTGCTTTGAGACTATATAATTAGTTCGCAAGTAGTTGGCTTAATGACAGGGAAATTGCTACTTTCAGAGCCATTCTGCCCCCATTACCCTCTTTCGTCGACCGAGACTATTTGTTCCTCAAGACGTTCATTTAAGTGTGAAGCGTAATAAAGGATATTAACTTGAGACGTTAAGACGTTAACATGTTTCTTAAAATTGTGCTTTATTCATTCTTAAACTGTAAACGTTATAAATTCTACCGCGGTATAAAAAACACTATTTAAAGCTTATTGCACATCCATGCATGACATGCATGTACGCGAACAGCCTATGGGTCAAATATTCTAAGAGATCATACAATGCTCTTCGGGTCCAATTTAATAATGGATTCAGGGCACTGATGGGGTTGCCTCGCTATTGTAGCGCCTCGATTATGTTTGCGGAAGCTTGCACCGATTATTTCTATGCAATTCGTAGAAAAAAAAATCATCACTTTTGAGAAGAATGCAGGGCTCCAAGTAGCTCAAGTAGATTCGATTGTCCAATAGTCTTAAGTATGTGTAGTTTAGTTAAGTCGAATTTAGAATTTAAGTTTTAAAGTTGTTCCTCAGTACTGACATTAGATAGTAAACTTACCAATATAATATGGGTCAGCTTACCCAAAATAAATGTTTTAATTTGACTTTGAATAATGAAAATGTCAACGTAGGACGTGAGAAAATGTATCATACTCTCTACGGCTCTAATTTCAATGAATGTAGCGAAATGGTGATCTGTCTAGAAGTAATCTTCATGAAATTTAGTTTTTGATGTTATCAATCGTAATAAACTAGTATAGAAGTTACTAATACAAAAATGTATGATAATGTTTGGTTGTTTGTCTGTAAAAACAATGGATGAAATTTGGAATGCAGACGGTTTATCGCATGGACTTAATAATTTCTTTGTTCCCGTATAAGTCACGATAAATAATTCTTAGGTGAAAAAAGTTGCTGGCAACTGCAAGTAAATAAATACATCCTCATCACATTTCGAAAAGAAAACGACTTTGTGATTGGTCAATTATTTTCTTGGATCCAGCCCAAGCGTTGGTTCTGCGCAGCCCGCTAATTGTGTACCTACTCAGAATTCTACTCGTTCCAAGAAATAAAACTTTTTACCCGACTGCCGAATAAGGAGGTTAATGGGTTCACTAATGTTTGACCAAAAAAATATTGCCAAATGGTCATTTGACAAACAACGTTTCGCCAAATGATCATTAGGCAAACGAGACATTTGACAAAAGTATCATCTTACAAAAACTCACTTAGCAATTGATCATTTAGCAATTAGTTTACCTAACCTAACTATCCGAGTCGGTTATGCCCTGTTTCGTCTTCCTCTTAAAATGTAAATTTAACTGTTGATCATTTGGAAAAGTGAGTCATGTGTAAAATGAGAAGTATTAAAATGATCAATTGACATAACATTTTTTTGCAAAATGTTGTTTGTCAAGTGTAATTTTGCCAAATGACTTTTGGTCAAACGACAGGACACCTGTTTAATGTTTATTTGGGTGTACTGCCTTTTTGCCGAATTATGTTTCGTCAAATTTCATTTGGCAATCAACTTTTCGCCGAAGTTTTATTTGGCAAATCAATCCTTGGCATTATTTTACTTCGTAATTTTTTTATTTCGCTACATTTTTATATTGCAAAATTTTATTAGGTCAAATTTTTATGTGATAAATAATTGTGTAGCAAAATGATTTGCTTAGGCAAATAACATATTGTCAAATTTTATATGGTAAATAATTGTGTAGCAAATGATTTGCTAAGGCAAATAACATATTGTCAAATAATTATGTCAGCCTCTGGCAAATAACTGAGTGCTAGTAAGCATTTTACTTGTTTATTGAAAGTCATATCAGCTGCGTACTTTTTTGCGTTACCTTGAGCTTGAACTTGTCTGAAACAAATATAAATTGGATTAAAAACGAAACTGCTCCCAGAGATAGGTAGGTTAGGGTTATTTTTTTTATGACTCTAAAACCGAAACTGCTCCCAGAGATAGGTAGGTTAAGGTTATTTTTTTTATGACCCGTAAAACGAAACTGCTCCCAGAGATACTCAATACTCAATACTCAATACATTAACTATCAACGATAACTCAAGAATGAATTGCTATTTTGAGCCATAAAGTATGTAAACAAAAGTACCCTCTTAATTTAGCTGAACGGTGCATTACCCTACCCGCTTAATGCAATAAAATCATACTGCAAATTGAACCTTGCATTCTAACAAACTAGGTTAGATTTCATAATGCCATTCAATATGTTGCTAAATCAAAGTATGCCAATCAATACATTTGACGAAAACATAATTGACATCTTAAAAAAATCCCACGTAATAATTTGTCTAACAATAATTTATCAAATCATTAGTTGGGAATTGATATCAGTGCGAAACGTTGAGTTGGGAAATAAAAATTTGACCAAATAAAAATATGGGATACGTAGTTTGGCGAGTTAAGAATTTACTAAATAATTTTCGGCGAAAAAAGGGTAAACCGTTTATTTGGGCACAAACAGAGCACAAGTAAAGAAAAAATATTACAGAAAAACTTACATAACACATTGAGCAGTGAAGTTGCCACAATTAACTAATACAGTACAGGGTAACACGTCAAAAATGTGTGCTTACATAATATTAAATTAAATTACAGACAACACTTAACGGTAATGTGTTTATCAGTATATATATATATGTTTGTTCCTTTTTTTTTTTGTGGCGCTTTAGAAATTAAACGCTTGGAGCGATTTTGTTGATTCTTATGTCAATCGATCTGTCTTAATCTTGTGAGTGTCACTAAAGATATGACAGTAATAAAAAATCAATGTGCCGTCAACCAGACGCCATATTATAAAAAAAAAAGTGAACGCGTTATGACTATTTTGGTATCATTGAATAAGTATTTTAAATTCATCTTTAGGTTTTTTTCAATCATTTTTCATTTAGAACGATTATTTAGGGTTTATAACGATTTAGAGTTCGTTAGCAATAACAGTCGGGTTTTTTGAATCGTGCTTTTTGTTGTTATTTATCTACTAAAACAATGTATAAATAGTAGAGGCATGGTTCAAGGAAGCCGTTTCTGGTTTCCTCACGTACACGTAATTAGGTATCAAAAATTATACACCCATGGAAAATTATACGCTTGTATAGTAATTATAGTGCTGTAAAAGTCGAAACATGTAATAAACACTACTTTCCGTAATTACAGAGCTTCATTCCTTAAATTAAACAGGTTTAATATAGAGTCAACGTACATTTTTACCACCTTATTTTAATGGAGTAAGCTAAAACTACAATAGGGAATATGCATGTTTTTTTTTTACAGCTTCAATTGAAGCTGATTCATGTAACAAACAGATCACAAAAATCATTTTTTGAATAACTATAAAAATAACCAAGATATAAGCCAACAAAGATTTGTTCCTATCTCTTTCTAGAGAAACGGAATTTTACATGGAGTTTATATGGCCGCAGTGCACAATGACGTCACGGTGCACATCGGATCTCTCTGTCTAATTAGAAGTTTGAAATGCTTATAACTTCCGTATTTCTTGACCGATTTTAATTTTAATTTCCGTTTTGGTGATCTCTTTTACGGTATTTTCATATTTTGACGAGAAATGCGATTTTTAAAATCCATGCATATTCCCTATTGTACATCAATTGTACATTTTGTTTTACTTTTCGTCTAGGTTTTGATATATTTTTAAACAGTCATCTAGTTATTGAAATTACTGGTGATCGGATTCGCGATGTCTTGAATAAGGGCCAAATCAAAAGCACCCGAAACCGACGTACGTGTATGAATAGGTTGGTGAATGTAGAGGAAACTAAAGTTGTATGTTTAGACCGGTAGGGGGAATACGCAATGAAACGGACGCGTTATGAAACGGACACTACAGATATCATGAAAAAATCTGAACGAAAATATTCACGTCTTTTGGTGGTTGGCAACACTGATGACCATAGACAAACCCACAATTATGACAGATCCCGGCAGCCATTATTTTGTTCACTTTTTCGCACGTTGTTGAACTGCATGAGTTTTGTATAAAATATCGTATATTTGCAAACTGATTTAAAATTCGATAAAAACTCAAGCTACAATTATATTGGTTGTACTTGTTGTGACATATTCTCAAGAAAATACGGAACGGTGTGTTGTAATCTTATCAATACTTCACTATTTGGAATTTGGCTAAAATGTTTTTAGGTTAGATTCGCAATGAATCGAACAGGTACCGTCGCGTTGAAACGGACTAAGAAGTTGAGAGTGTAATTATTTAATGTTGTTTTTTTGTAATTTTTAATTTTATGATCTCAGTTTGAGTTCAACCAAAGTGTTTGATAAGTACCTATTATTGTGTAAAAAAAAAACAATATCTACTTTTATTGTTGCCAAATTGAAACTAAAACTAAGAAGTTGAAAGTTTAATTATTTTATGATCTCAGTTTATGTTGTACCCAAACGTTTGACTTATTTAAATTAATATTATTGTGTAAAAGCAAAGAATTTGTGAAACATTGATTATTCATGAGGCTCAAAGTGTGGCATTGGTTCCTAGTCCGTTTCAAGACACCCATTGTCCTATTCAATGCTACCTTTGTTATGAAACGGACGTAATTGAGATAAAATAATTTATAATATTTCTTACAATAAATTGAATTTTTATTAAAAATGGTGTATTAATAATTATACAATAGTATATCCGAATTCCTTAAGGATAGTGAACGAGTTCGTAAGTTTTTAACTACAGTATGTAATCTTACTTCAAAATTAAACGTCCGTTTCATGGCGTATCTCCCCTACACCTGGCGTTCCTTAGTCTCTGCCTACCCCATTGGTAGGCAGGCGTGAACGTGTGTTGATAATGATGATCATGATGAAAGTATTAGGTGATAAAGGTATTATCAGTTTTTTATGGCACAGAGGCAAGTACAGGATCCAAAGTTGTAGAGCCTTGTAGCCTGTGGGTATTTTTTACCCCGCATTGCTCAGCAGTCGTCTACGATCTTAGCCCGTCGAAGTACATTCGGCTTTATAACTAGCTGCACACTTTTGCACCGTTATACACCTTTGATAAATTAGTGCAGCAGTTCAAACATGACGTTAAAGTGATAAAGCGCTAAATTGTACAGCTATATTAGTGTAAGTCTAATATCCCAACTAGCAAAATAATCTTCCGTTGAGTGGAAAGTAGAACAAGCAAGCGTTTCCTCTTATAATCTGTGGCACCTAATTGAGCTTGAGAAATCACCCTGTACCATGCCTGAATTTTAGTAAAAGTAGTGATAAAATTTAAACGTCTTTTGTCATATGTTTTGATTTCAAGACTTAATTTATCCTACTTGCGAGGCTATTCTAGTCGTTTTTATCGCTGGGATTAAATATCGATAAGACATTATTGTCTTCTTTCGACAAATATGTAAGTGCGAGAGTGTCAGATATATCCACCGCGATAAACGTCGCCGCCGCTAGTAGAGCGAGTAAACCCTTCGTTCACATACAGGTTGTTTTTGTAAGTGGGTTAAACTGGAGCTCATGTTTATGCAGAAGCCGGACGCTGACAAGATAAGTTACCTGCGGCAACTATGGAGAACTTTGTATACTTGTAACACGTTTAGTTCAGTCGGTAATAATGTAAGAGTGATGTTTTGAAATGAATAAGGAAATATTTAAGATCTAGCTGTTGCCCACGACTCCGTCCGCGTCGTTTTTTTTTTTCAAGGCACGGGAAGGCAAACGAGCACACAGGCCACCTGATGGTAAGTGGAAACTGTGACCCATACTCATTCGCATTCACAAGACAGCAAATGCACTGCCAACCCTGAGGACTAAGATGGAATGCCTCTATGCTAGTCATTTCACCGGCTGTCTTATCCCCAAACCGGAACACAACAATGCAAACACTGCTGCTTGGCGGTAGGTTAATGGATAAGATGGTGGTACCAACCCGGACAGACCCTTCACAAGGTCCTCCCACCACGCCATTAGTGGTAAAATGTAGCCTATGTATAATCGCCCACACAGCTGAGTGACCAATGAAGATAAACAGAGAAAAACTGTCTCTGTCATGCACATGAGATTCTTATGTAAAATCTATATTCATCTCTTTCTACATCTTCTCACTTCTGTCTTTAATGGGCAGTTAAGTGTGTGGCTGTTTGTACTTTCTCGGGGTACAAGTTATCTCTATCGTCGTAAGGCCCAGTGTGCAATACGAGGTACATGTTCAAGGCAATTTATTTTGAACTCTGTTGCAATAAGAATAAGGCTTATTTTCCTATGTTTATAAACTGAAAAGGCATTTTCGTACAATCGCAATTGAACTTTATTCCCTTGATTGTAGATTCAAAGTCCCAGTTACAAAAAACTCCCATTTTTCAGTAGGGCCTTACAAATTTCATCGAGATCGGTTCAGCGGTTTGGCCGTAAAGACGTAAACAACACAAAGTTATTTAAACATTTATGATATTAGTATGGAGTTGGTCTTGTTGGTTTATTTTAGTGATTTTGAGATTTAAATAACACAAAACTTCAAATGTTTTCATAATTTATTCAGATGAAAATGTATACTGGGTCGTTCTTCTTTTTTACCGACAATAAACCGTCAATTTTCGGTTTTTTTGATTTTTGAACTATCAATAACTATGGTTTCAGTGCATGATTTAAAAAAAAATGCATTTATACTTTATTAAAACTAATTAATGCTTCCGGTCCTGCATTAATATTTTATTCTTTTTAATATGGTTTATCAGATACACTGTGACAGAGTGGCCGTTTTCAGTCGAGACCAAGTATTAGATGACCACTCTGTCACGGCATTCTACGGAAAACCATATTATTTAAAAAAACGTGGGTTAAAGAAAGAGCACAATTATTTGGTACTCTTACATAAATAAAAGTATGGACGTATATTAAACACGAAAAACATAATTATCCATACTCTAATGAGACGCTTCATAAGATGAGAGACAGGCTATTGTCGGTAAAAAAGAAGAATGACCCATACTTCACTATATCCACATTAATGTTAAAATAAACAACCACTGGTGGCCACAAAGTTAGGAACAATGTGGCTTCTTTATCAATCAATATCTTTAATGACGAGATCGTATTTGGTAATTATAACTAATAATAACAGAGGGTTATTGTTTAAAACATACATACTTACGTATTTAATCGGGCCTTAAATAGTTTGGTTTTTGAAAAATGATTTTACTTTTTTTTATATTCTACATTTTATATTTATTCAGACTGCCGCAAAAAATGCACCACAAAAAACTAGTGGTTATTGACTGTATTTAAATACCAATAATGAAATGAACAAAATAAAAAATTCAAACGAAGCATGTTTGCTTCGGGCATTTACACATCAAAAATGAACAAAGATATTTTGGATCTATTTGATTTGCGTTAATGTATGTATGTATGTAAACTCTTTATTGTACAAACAGAAAATAGCAAAGCAAAAAAAGAAACAGAAACACGTAAGGTATGTACAAAGGTGAACTTATCCCTTTAAGGGATATCTTACAGTTAATCATCGATAATAAATAAAAAAATTGTGTACCATCACTGCCTGTTTACCTCATACTATTTGAAGAACTGCATTTACTATAAATAAGTATTTAATAGATTAAAAAAACCAAAATAATGGCGACTCCTTCTGCCATCTTCATTTTCATAAAACCTAATTTAAAACCATCGCATCCATCCAAATCAGTCCATCTGTTGGGAGCTACTAAAGAAAGACACACAGATATACACACACACATAGATACACACGTTAAAATTAAAACACCTCTTGTTTCATTAATTGCATTTTTTATTTTAGAGCAGGGTAATAAAAATATCTTCTTCTTCTTCTTCTTAGCCGTTCTCTACCATATTGGTGTAGGCCTCCTTCAGATTGCGCCATCTAACTCTGTCTTGCGCCACTTCTATCCAGTTCGTCCCTGCAGTTTTCTTGACGTCGTCTTTCCATCGCATCTGTGGTCTTCCTCTAGGCCGCTTCTCTCCCCAAGGCCTCCATTCCAAGACCGCTTTGCCCCACGAGCCATGTTTACGAGCTACGTGTCCCGCCCACTGCCACTTCAGAGTTGCTATACGTTGAATGGCGTCGGTGACCTTACTTTGTTCTCTGAGCCAGGTGTTGGTCTTACGGTCTCTCAGCGTAGTTCCCACGAGCTTCCTCTCTACTTTCCTCTGAGCGACTTGTATTTTGTTGATACTCTCTCTTGTGAGGACCCAGGTTTCCGCTCCATAGGTAAGTACTGGTAAAATGCATTGGTCAAACAACCTGGCTTTCTGTTCCGCTGTAATGTTCATTTTCAGAGCAAAGTCCACTTTTGCGTAGGCGGCCCACATGAGACGTATGCGTCTATCTATCTCGTTCACTTGATTTTCCTCTCCCATCCTTATTTCCTGGCCCATATAAACGTACTTCTCAACCTTTTCGATGGTGGTTTGGTTTACTTTAATCGTAACAGGTGTGGTATCATTAGACATCACTTTTGTTTTGCTGAGATTCATTTCCAAACCAACATTTAGGGAGGCTTCATTCAACTCATGGATCATGATTTGGTTCGGTTTGGTTTGGTTTGGTTCGTGAGGGTTGTCACTCAGGAGAACGATGTCATCTGCGAACCTTAGGTTGTTCAATCGGGCTCCCGGTAATTTAAGACCACGTTCTTCCCATGAAAGTTTCTTGAAGACATCTTCCAGTACCAAGGTAAATAATTTTGGTGAAAGAGTGTCCCCCTGTCTTACACCTCTTTTGATTTTTATATTTTGTGTTTGGTCGACTATTGAAACTCTCATGGTAGCGTTGTTTTGGATGTTTTCAATAAGCCTAGAGACCTATGATCTATGCGGGCATTCTGTAGTGCTTCAACAACCGCCCAGGATTCCACACTATCAAATGCTTTCTTGTAGTCAATAAAAGCTACCCAGAGAGATGTCTGATACTCGGTAACTTTTTCAATCACGGTTCTTATTGTCATAATGTGGTCCATGGTGTTAAATGCGCTTCTGAACCCGGCTTGTTCGGGAGGCTGATAGAAATCGAATTTATCTGTTAATCGCAGGGTGATGATTTTGGTAAGCAATTTGTATAGATGGGATAATAGACTTATCGGGCGATAATTGTTAAGATCTGCTTTGTCTCCCTTTTTGAATAAAAGTATTACATTGGCAGATTCCCATTCTTTTGGGATCTTACCCTCTTCAAGACATTTGTTGAAATTCATTCATTTGTTCTAATAAAAATATAAGACTGCATAATATTTGTACAAATTTAAAACTGTTACTTTGATATTTATTGCTTACTGACAAAAAGTAAGTGTGACATACAGATAGACAAAACTAAAAGGCTTCTTAGTTTGATTTCGGAACCCTATCAAAACCAACGATTGCGTAATTTTTTGTCGTATTCCTGATTCGTCGAATTCTTATTTTGACACATTCTTGTTTTGTCGCTTTCCCATTTTCGACATATTCTTGTTTAGTGTATAAACACAGCGGAAATAGGATGTTTTACTATACAAATTCCATTGACTTTGCTTGCATTATAAAAATGTTAGGTTTATAAGTTAAAAAAAAATATTATTTCAATAATATGTAATAAAAAAAAACAGAAAGCATAAGTCATACCAAATCATATTTTTTTTGCTGAGTACAGTTTTTTAAGTTGTACTAAACATTATTTTAAACGTATTACGTGTTGTATTCAGCTTGCATGCAGGCGTGCAAATATTAATAAAATATCAAGTTAATATAAAATATATAATATACAGGATGGGCCATAAATTTTTGCAAATAGCAACACTGATTTTTTCGGACTCTGTCAGAGTGAGCGGCGGGAAATTGGTGGGAAACTATAGGTCACTTCGTGCAATTTTATTTATAAAGGAGCGTTTCACGGGAAAGCAACGGGGTTTTTGTATTAAACAGTTTTATAAAAACAACGATTTGTATCTTTCTGTACGACGCGCGACGCCTACTTAGAATTGAATAAGGATAACGCCAAGTGAGTGAGTGTCCAAGTGTTAGTTTAATTAAATCTTAGGTCAAAAACTTCAAGCAAACTGGTTCGACACTGAATATCAAACAAACAGGGCGTCCACGTTTAACAAGAAATGATGAGAACATACGGCAGGTTAAAGTTTCTGTAGAGAACGATCCAGAATTATCTACGCGTAAACGTTCAGCAGCTCTAGCAATACCAAGAACTAGTCTACGGCGAATTTTACATCTAGATCTGAAACTGCACCCACTGCATGAATTTGAAGGTGACCAGAACATGGATGCAACAAGATGGAACAACATGCCATACGTCAAACATGAGTTTACCGGTGGTGAAAGAAATGTTTCCGAAAAAGTTGATTTCTCGCAGAGGTGACATCCCAATTCCCATGGCTGCCAAGGAGCCCGGACCTAACACCTCGCGATGTTTTCAAGTGGAGATATTTAAAGAGTCGAGTGTACCTTAATAATCCGATGACAATACCCCAGTTAAAACAAAACATTCAGAATCAGATAGCTGCGATCCCTCGCAGCATGCGTCAGCGAGTTTTCCAAAGTGTTTGTGTAGTCGACTGCAGGAGTGCAACGACGAGACGGAGGAGATCTGGATGACGTTATTTTTCAAAAATAAATTGCATTTATCTGTTACTAGGTTAAATAAATAAAATATAAAAAAACATGAAAAGTTAAATTTTTATCGATGTTTTAAAAGTGCAAAAATTTTTGGCCTGTATAATAATAATCAAATGTCAATAAAAAAATCAAATAAAATTAAAAATTAACAATTAATATTACGCTCGAGAAAATCCTTAAACTATATTAGAGACAGACTACGATATGTGGGTAATCATTTATGTCGAAAACGGAAAGTGACGAAACAAGAATGTGTCAAAACAAGAATACGACGAAACAAGAATTGTCAATACGAGAATACGACGATTTAGGAATACCATGAAAAAGGAAGCGATCTAAGCAACGCTCATTAAAATAAATGTTTTTCAGCACCGTTGATAAAGTTAAACAAAAATTAATAACTCGTAACGCTGTTTAAACTCGTAATGCGCGTTAGGGCCGTTTTCATCTCAAATATGGGCTCAAAAGTTTCCCATGTTTTAACTCTTCAACTAGCAAGCGGCAAATTAGCAGTTATGATTCTCAAAATTAAAATTAGTTTCCTATAAATCGGGGGCAATTTTGTACTGAAGTTTGTGCTGGTTTCCGTCGAGCCATGCCTGAGTTATGTCGTGATCAAAGGAAACAGGGATTCATTTTTATATATACCTAATAGGTTATAAATTTGTGTTCTTACCCGTGTGGTTGCTTGGATAGAATAGTGCCACTCCATGTCTTCCCGTGGATGTCGTAAGAGGTGACTAAGGGAATAAAGGATTGTAGTCCTGTTAGGCGATGGGTTTGCAACCTGTCACTAATACACTGGTAAACATCTTAGCCTAATTGTGCAAAATGTGGTTACAGAATTATCAACAAGTTTTTGGAGTTGTTGGTAATTCTGTAGCTCTGCCTACCCCTCTTGGAAAGGAAGGCGTGAGTTTATGTATGTATGTAAATTTGTGTTCTTATTGTCATGGCCATAAGGCTTTCCCCAAAGATCTCCACAAGGTGACAGTCTGTTTAGTGCTCCTCATATCCATCGGCTGTCAGCGAACTTCACCAAACCCTCGGTCCAATTTGTAGGAGGCCTACAACACCTCGCTTTTATTTATATTAATGATCTAAAATAGAGGCAGATAATATGTAGCAACAGATAATAAGTAAAACGATCCCTCAATACTCTCAACTTTAATCATCTCGACTGAGTAAACGATACTGCAGTGAATTCAAACTTTGACTATGATAATCCTTAACACAATCATTATGCCGACGTGCTGGCCTAGTTGTTAGTGACCCTGCCTACGAAGCCAGCAGCCCTGGGTTCAAATTCCGGTAAGGGCAGATATTTGTGTGATGAGCGCGAATATTTGTTCCTGAGTCATGGATGGTTTCTATGTATTTAAGTATGCATTTTTCTATACAAGTATTTATATCGTTGTCTAGTACCCATAGTACAAGCCAAAGAGCTTAGTTTGGGACTAGGTCAATTGGTTTGACATTGTCCCCTGATATTTATTTATTTATTATTGTTTGAGTTGCAAAACTTCGCTTTGATAACTAAATGTTCCGATTACCCAAACTACCCTGCCCTGCCCTGCCCTGCCCTGGACACAAACTAGATATGACATGTTCAAAAAGTTTGAGTTCTATTTTTTTGGCTAAACCTTACTCCTTTTGGCATGTTATCGCTTTGTCAATGTTATAACAGCTATTATTTACTTGACAGTAATGACGGCTGAGAAAACGATAGCAATACAAGATGTAGAGACAACGTAAAAAGAAAATCTGACAGCAAGAAAAAAATCAACTGTAAAGCGAAAAACAAGCTCTATTTATAATATATAGAAAATTGTAAGAGCAATGTACTTATTGATATTAATAACAATTTAAATTTAACTTGAATATCGGAAACGGCGTTCCAGACGGGGCTTTGTAATTTATCGCTGGTCTTGTTGTTGTTTTTATTCTGTAATGAAATATTACAGTAAAATTTAAACTTTTTTATTATAATTCTTCACTTCTTAATCGAACAATGTTTACATATTCACTTGGGTAATCACAGACACAGACAAAAATAGAGAAAACTACAGCCCAAAAAGCGTAGCCAAGATAAAAATGCTGCTAACGTTTCATATCAATGGAGTTGACATGGCGGTCGACGAGATTATGGCATCAACTTACAGTCGATTTTCGAAAAGCTAACGTAGCGTCATACATCGATTTTTAATGAAACTCGTGGTTATTAATGTTGTTATTCTACAACAACACTCCGTAACAAATAAAAAATAATTAATTATAGTAATTATCCATCAGCAACCCACCTGAAAAGAGACATAGGCACATGGAAATAAAAGGGAGATAGGCCATTTCCCAACAGCGCCACTCGTTAAGGCTACGTAAAAAGTTACAGGTACCAATAAAAACCCTTGCCATATAAACAGACATTATTACATTTCAACTGAGGTATTCTGAAAGCCGTTATCTGAAGCGACAATAAAGTGATAATGCCACTATACTCCCAACACTTGGCACGTTTCGTGCAATGTCGATGGCGCGAATTTCCCCGCAATAAACTTGTAATTCTAACATAAAAAAATATGACTCGTAAACGGCCCGTGTGAGGGCTTATTCACTGTTTCTTTTATGTTACACACGTATTTTTCGTAAACAGACTTATTGCTAACATTTTCTATTATCTTGTCATCGGAAACAGTTTAAAAGTAAAAAGTAACAACTCGAGGTAGGGATATAGCGTAGTTTCAATCCTGACTGGCGTGAAAAAAGGTGTAAGTTAAACTGCATTTGATGTCGAGTCATTCGTGTTTGCGACGTGAGGGTTAGTTCTGCCCACTTAATGGAGAGGGAGGAATGTTTTTTTTGTATAACCGGACAAAAGTAAAACCTTATCCTTTAAGATCCTTAAGATGTAGTTTCAACTCTTTAGCTAACAGAAAAGAAAAATGAAAAACCTACGGGTGTTTTTCTTCTCTCTCCGAATAAAAAGGTATTTTCTTATAAAAATAGCTTAAAGTTCTTAGGGATGGTAACAGTTGGAGTAAATACTGTTACGTACGTGGGGTTAAGTAACTGATAGAAATGCACGAAAACACCGAAAATCAAAAGTAGACTTCTATAACGCACTTAAACCGTTACAAGTAATAATCGCACAATAAACTTCAAAGACTTAGATCACTCGGGCCGCTCTTGTTCGCACTGTTCACTTTCCAAATAAAGACTGAATGTACTTGCAATCGGTCCGCTCTTTTATAGTCCCCGTCTCCGATCGTTCCAGAATGCCTTCTGGAATGATCGATTTACTTTGCCCCGCCGAGAGTTCATTCCCAGTAGTTCCGTGGAAGAAGTTCCGTGGCGGAACTAGTGAGACTTTTTTTCCCAATAGTTCCGCGGAACTAAGCATCAATTAAATACTAATATTTTATAATCCCATTAATTCCGTGCATTTCCGCTTTCGTCAGAAATCATTTATATTCCGCAAAAGTAGGTAGGTTAGGTTCGTTAGGTATCTATAAATTCCCGAAGGGCAAACCGCTCTAGGAGCCCTGCCGCGAGGCAGGGCTCCGTCAAAAACCGCAGGGGGACGAAGTAGTGGGACCACGGATAAGCGTTCGAAAAAGTGTCACTAATTCCAACACGGAACTATTGGGAAGAAAAAGTGTCACTAGTTCCGCCACGGAACTATTGGGAAAAAAAGTCTCACTAGTTCCGCCGCGGAACTTCTTCCACGGAACTACTGGGAATAAAGGCCGCCGAGGACGATCGAGACTATTTACACTTCTAATAATATTATTATAAACTTTGTTTTTGAACTTATGTCTAGACGTTGCTACTTTTGTCTTATTTACAATAAGGTTAAAGATAAAGATAAAGATAAAAAAAAGATAAAAGATGTTTAATCAGTAAGTAAGCCGCATGGGCACTTTTACACGTTAAAAATCTACCAGCTTAGCTATAAGAGATCTCTTAAATGTTTAAGTCCACTTTTGTACATTCGTACTTTGTACATATTGTATTTGGATTTTGTGTTTTCTACAATAAAGTATTTACATACATAAATGAATTCCATCACATTACGAAAATGAGGCTTATCGCGTATTCTTTCCTTTTTAAAAGAAAAGCCGTCATTTCCGACCACGTTTGAGCAACCTTACTCTTACGCTTTTAAATTGTATTAGGCTCATGTGTATGAAAAAAACACCAATGAAGTATCTAATTTATTTCGATACAGCCAGCGAGGCAACAATAAATAACAGGAAAAGGTAAAAAAGGAGCAAAACATAATGACGCAAAAACGCACAAAATGCCGACGCGCAAAAACCATTCTTACGTTACACGAAACATAATGTGTTTGTTCATACAGACATACATACATTTGTAGGGTTCTGGGGGAAAGCGTGTCGTGCTTTGCTTCCTGTATTTGTGTTATTATGTTTTACTTTGCATAAACAAACAATTAAATTGAAAAACAATCTTGGTTGGCATTATTATGAAGCAATTAAATCGTTTAGATATTATGTAGTAACTTAAACAAGCAGCAACCCTTGAAAATTTACCAGTTTTTAGGGTTTTATAGTCAAACTAGGAACCTTCATAGTTTCGCCATGTCGTCCGTCCACCCGCAGCTTAGCTCAGAGACTCTTCGTTCCAGAAAGCTGTTATTTGGAATAATTGTTAATGGAATATACATAATTATGAGTCACGCCGACAAAGTGGTAAAATAAATATTGGAAAAATACAAACAAAACAAAATCCATTTATAAAGTTAGTAAGTACCAATATAACAATAATAGTACCATTTGGATTTTATGAAGTACATAAAAACTTCATGACCTAGTCATTTAGATATAAAGTCAGTAGCTTTAATCTACTTGGTGAAACCATATTGTTTTTAAGTTGACTGCCTTACTGTCAAGTAAATAATAGCTAACCGAAATGAAATGTAAATGCTGTGTACATAATTATTGTTGTGTCTTTTGTATAATCTTAATTTTAAATGTTTACAACATGTTATTATACCTAATAAATAAATAAATAAATACGATTACATGTCAAAATTAATAGTCTTACCGTGCAGAATGAAGACCCAGTACATAATGTACAAGACTTAAGTGCTAACGTCAAGATTTATATAATTACTACTATATGTACAGATGAAATCTAAATTGTTTATTCAATCCAACCTAAAAATAACCTTAATATTGGGTCCTTACCTATGAAATTGGCGTTTTTTTTACGTGTTTTATTTCTTACGGAATTTATTTATTTCAATTTTAACTTCCAAAATATTTTTAAATTTCATTAATACACTATACAACAAAGGTTTTAGATACAAATAATATGGTTCAATTTCTTACTTAATGTTTAAAATTAAAGTGTGAACTTAACTCCTTTTAAGTGCTGCAAGTTCAAGTGTTTCAATTACGCAGAGTTTTATGAAGCGAACTATTTTTAAGTAACTAAGATATGTATAATATGGCTTAGAAGTGTCCAATATTCCTGACAGAATTTTGCTTGGTTTGCATTTGACGTTACTAAATAATCCGCAAAATTAAATGTATGAAAACCACCGTTTTCATAAAATTCTCCATATAAAACGCCAATTTCATAGGTAAGGACCAATACATAACATATAACCTTTTAAAAATAAAATCCCCACGTGTTTTACTGGAATGCGTTTAAGCTCAGGGTTATTAAGTTATACGCGACTTAAAATATGAATTACTCTTAAAACATATACCTAAGCAGCATTCAAAATATCTACTTTGCAATGTACAGTACTCGTACTCTTTAGTAATACTCAAGATTTACTTTGAAAAACCTGTTACTCTCAGTAACAGGTACTTAAAGTTAAACACACGTATTACTCTCAACTTTGCCTGTTCGAGTAGGAAGAAAGACATTAACTATTTCCATCGTATAAGTAGTTCTGCAAACAAGTATCTGGTATCCGTTTGTAGTTTGAATATACGACACTCGGAAACACTATATTACTTAATATTACCTAATATCAGTAGACTCGTTCATTACTCGTGACATTAACCGTTTGTAGGATAGAGTTATATTGCCACTATTATAATAGGTATAATAATGGGCTGTATATTGTTTGCAGTAAATATTTTTAGTCATAATGTATTTTAAGGTCATAATTATCATTATTAAAAAACGACTGACTGTTGAGTTTCTTGCGGCGTTTCTTCTCAGCAGTGCACAGTGGTCTCTTGCGAAGCGCTGGTAGATTTTTGACGTGTAAAAGTGCCCGTGCGGCCTACTTACTGAATAAACATCTTTAATCTTTTTTTTTTTCTTTTATCGTAAATTATAACTACATTTGCTTAAGAAACTGTTTTTTTTTTTATGGCATAGAGAAGACAAACGAGCACACAGGCCACCTGATGGTAAGTGGAAACTGTGACCCATAGGCATTCGCATTCACAAGACTGCAATGCAATCCTAAGACTGCAAATGCGTTGCCAACCCTGAGGACTAAGATGGAATGCCTCTATGCTAGTCATTTCACCGGCTGTCTTATCCCCAAACCGGAACACAACAATGCGAACATTGCTGTTTGGCGGTAGGTTAATGGATAAGATGGTGGTAGCGATCCGGACGGACCCTGCACAAGGTCCTACCACCCGCCAAAAAAAACGGGTCAAGTTCCAGTCGGACTCGAGCACCGAGGGATCCTTGCCGCCGTGCAGGAGGTATTATTATATTCCAATTTTGACCGCGAGCCCCACTCACACTTGACCATTTGCGGTATTTGCTGATTCTCTTTAGGATTTGTACTATAATCATGCCAAATTTGACGCTTGTGTGTTATGAACGTAAGTGCGAGTGCGAGAGTGACAGATGCTTTATCCACTGCCAATAAGGCTACGATAATACGGGCCATGGCCGGTATTTGGGAAATTCTCTCGAGCTTTAAGATTAACGTCAAATTCTGGGACCGTGTATACTTTTAAATCTTGTTTTTGTACAAATATCCCATTTAGACACATTTGGGATACACCAATTTTTTACAATATATGAAAATTTCAAAACCATTTCGAGGAATAGACTTCTCCTACAGGCTGTATGTATCTATGTATGCTTCAAATAACACCAGCCAAGTACGAGTCGAATTCGCGCACGAAGGGTTCCTTACCACACATAAAACCCCTTTTACACAACTTTAATTGAAAGGGCCAGGTCAGGAGACTCTAAACCGATGCACGTCTATGAAGAGACGTTCGAGGGTGGGGGAAGCGAAGGAAGTTTGTATGGATCGTAACAAGTGGAAGGAAGTGATCTCAGCCTACCCCTACGTATTTGCCGTTGTATGTTTTATCATGCCGAAAGACGTCCACTGCTGGACATAGGCCTCCCCCAAGGCTCTCCACTCAGACCGGTCTTCTGCTTTTCGCATCCACCGAGTTCTCGCGAACTTTGCAAGGTCGTCACTCCATCTTGTTGGAGGCTTACCTACAGCTCGTTTCCGGTCCGCGGATGCCACTCAAGAACCTTCTGACCCCATCGGCCGTCAGTCATGCGAGCGATGTGCCCCACCCACTGCCACTTAAGTTTAGCTATTCTTCGGGCTATGTCGGTAACCTTTTTTTTTGGGTGTATGTTTAATTATTATTATTATCTGTCGTCATAGTCGCTATAGTGAAACACACACTGTGAAAATACTGACAGACAAACGGACGGACGGACGGCGGTGGTTTGATGGTCCCGTTGGCAACCGTTAGGGTACGAAACCTTAAAAACTAAGCAAGAGCATGTCGGAACATGCTCAATGTAGGGTTCCAAAGCCGTCACAACAAAAAACTATGTCCAAAAATACCAAGTAGGAAATAATTTTCTATTTAAAGTTATTCGGTGCTGTCTTCGATGATTGTTAGTAAAATCAATATTAATCAATAGAATTTGCAAAAGATGTAAACAAAACCAAACGAACCAATTCACCATGATTACTCGATAATCAAGTAGGTACTTTTAAAGATCAAGTGAGGTCTTTGCAATGATTTACACTAGATCATTATTTTCATATTAAGGTTAAGATGAAATAACTATTCATTATAGGTACGTTATTTGTAATAAAAACACGCTTGGTGAATTTTGAGGTTATGTGTCAATCAGTGCTAATTTGTTTACATCGTTCACAACTTCTATTCTCGGCGACTTTAGTTATAAACACTTTAGCCGCCTGTATCTCAAGAACCAATCACGTCTACTTAAAGTCGTAATAGTTTATTTATTATGAATGATTATTAAGCATCGGAGTTTTTGTCGCACGGTAAGACTAATAGCAAGCTATGGAGTCGTCATTTGCCATAAATCTAAACTCTTATTCATATTCATACTCATTTATTTAATTTATCTAAAAATGCATCTATAGAGGTCGGTTGTGTATAATTATCTAGGTCAAGTTATATAAAAAAAAAACTATTAGATTATAAATTCATAACTTGAACTATTTTAACATACAATTCGCCACTAGTGTGGACTAAAACATTCCCTTCTACCGTGTTTTAATGTATATTTTGTTTGTTTATAAAATTTCGTAATTAAATCAGTATAAAAATGGTAATTATTTTCTATTGTAATATTTATTTTCCAAATATAACAATCAAACAATCGTTTCGTTTCTAATCTCTCCAACGTTGTTGTCCTTGATTATAAAAAAAAAACTAAATAAATGAGTATGAATATGAATAGGAGTTTAGATTTATGGCAAATGACGACTCCATAGCTTGCTATTAGTCTTACCGTGCGACAAAAACTCCGATGCCTAATGATTATTTAAGAGCTATCCAATGAACTATACGATGTTTTCTGCTTAACTAACTTAAAAATTTACCTCTGCATTACTTTAAAAAATACAAGTGCCTATTAAACACCATTGTAAGCGTAACTTGTAGTAGTACCTACCTACCAGAAGTCTCTGAGCCAGAACGTGGAAAAACGGAAAGACGGACAGGAGGACAGATGGACAAACGGCGATACTATAAACCTTTACAATCAAGTTCAAATTGAACTCGACACCTGCTTTGTTTGTTCCACGTTCGTTTCTCCTAACAATGGTGCGAGTAAATTAATTATCTCGACAAAGACCCTTATGAAAGGTATGCTGAATGACGCAGGTTGAGAGACAGGCAAATATTTGACTCATCGTTTTGGAGAACGGGCTATTGTTGGGCTACGCGTATTCCAATTGAGAATAATAATGCTTTGGGTTGTTGTTTACATACATACCTACATACCTTCACGCCTTCATTCCCAGAGTGGGGTAGGCAGAGCTACAGAATTACCAAAAACTCTAAAAACTTGTTGATAACTCTGTAACCACAATTTGCACAATTAGGCTAAGATGTTTAACAGTGTATTAGTGACAGGTACCAAGCCCATCGCCTAACAGTACTACAAGCCTTAATTCCCTTAGTCGCCTCTTACGACTTCCACGGGAAGACATGGAGTGGCACAATTCTAAGCCGGCAACCACACGGCAACGGGGTTGTTGTTTGTTTTGGTATATTTCTGATAGCCACTGGTTTTAGGGAAAACAATGCTATTTTCATTTACTATGTTAGTGTTAGGAATTTTAGCGTTAACATGGTCATGCCAATAGGTAATAATCACAGCTTTCCTTTTCTTTCACAATTTCAATAACAGCTGATGATACTTTAAGACTCATGTAACAAACAGTTTAGAAAAATCAATCATCAATCAATACTTTTTCGTTCTAAACAGTTCAAAGTCAATAAAGGTAAGGTTATTTAAGCGATGAATGTTTTAAAAAGAAAATTAGGTACTTAAGGTATATTAAAAACCTTTAACATTTTAGTCCAATCGAACATAGTTTAACTTTCAAACTCCACGGTGCCGGAAGAGAACGAATTCCTTTTTTAATTAAAGTATTATTTTCAAAAAGAAAACAGATAAAGCTACTTGGGAAGTTTAGTTAAATTATTTTAAATGATTTATCGTCTTTTGAGAAGATGATTATCTTACTAATAGCCAAAGAGTATTTTTTTGGAAAAAGTAACTTTTAGCTCTCACGTGGTATTTCTTAGAATAAAGATATCGTGTTTTTACCCAACTGCCGAAGGAGGAGGGTATTGTATTTATCAGACTATATACAGGGTGTCCCAGAAACCGACGTCAACCGGGCTAGGGCTGATAGAGCAGTTCACAAGCTATCGATTTAACCCCTATGTATGTTCAGCAATTTTTATTGGTTTCCGAGATATTGATCATTTAAATCGGAATTTTTGCTATTTTTCCTTATGTCCGTGATACGAAAAATCCCTAAATTCATGTATTAATTCAATTTTTTTTCAGTGTTTTCTTGCATGATAAGAATCACTGTGAAATTAGGAAGTTTTTAAAGCTAAGTACATGCCAATTCTTTTTCATTACATCTGTTTGAGTAAACGCACAGAGTTACTTTCTCCATACTAAGAGAACCCCGCGTTTGTTTTCACCGAGTATGGAAAAACAAACTTTGTGCGTTTACTCAAAAAGTTACAATGAAAAAAAAATAGGCATGTAGCTTTATAAAGTTCCTTTTTTCACATTTATTCTAATCATGCAAGAAAACACTGAAAAAAAATGAGTTAATAGGTACATTAATTTAGGGATTTTTTGTATCACGGACATAAGGAAAAATGATAAAAATTCCGATTAAAATGATCAATATCTCGGAAACTAATAACAATTGCTGGACATTCATAGGGTTAAATCGATAGCTTATGAGCTGCTCTATCAGCCTTAGGCAGGTTGACGTCGGTTTCTGGGACATCCTGTATGTATGTTTGTTCCTTTGTGGCGTTCTAGAAACTAAACGCGTGGACCGATTTTGATGATTCTTATGTCAATCGATTTGTCTTTACCTTGTGAGTGTCACTAAAGATATAAAATAATTTAAATTCAATATGGCGGCAACTAGACGCCATATTGTAGATAAGAAAAAATATAGTCGACGAACTATGACAAGTGGGGTATCGTTGGATAGTTATTCAAAA
This sequence comes from Acleris emargana, assembly GCA_927399475.2. NCBI lineage: Eukaryota > Metazoa > Arthropoda > Insecta > Lepidoptera > Tortricidae > Acleris > Acleris emargana. The sequence continues at coordinate 19,213,971 of OV656837.1, forward strand.
ATAATCTATTGGTTTCTTTAATCATTTTTCATTTTGAACGATAATTTAGGATTTATAACGATTTAAAGTTGGTTAGCAACAACAGTCGGGTTTTTTAAAGCTTGCTTTATACTATGTAATAATCAATGATCGGATATCCCGGTGCAGCACGGGGTGAATGACCTCAAACATTATGCTAATATGGATATGCCCCGGGGTTCCGGGACTTATGTTGTTAAATGTTATTCTGATTTTATTACTTCAAATAAATTTCAATACAATTTAAACGTGTAAAATAAATATTTTGACAAAAGTAATTTAGGTAAGTATGTAAAAAAAATAAAAAAGTTAGTTTTTATTATACTCTGTTTAAAATTGATCTGCCAAATAGTCTTTGGGTATGAATATAAATAAAATATATAATACGGTACGCATTACCAGTTCACAACACTACACACAGATATTAAATTTTATTAGTTTGTATGAAATTGAAATAGCATACAATTATTTTCGAAATATTTTATATGTTTAATCGATTTCTTTACACGTCTAAAATCCTATCCAAATGCCTATTTATAAATATCCCAACAATCGCATTTTCTTTTCGAACCAGATCCCTGGATTTTAGTCATATCCATATTAAGATTTCTACTCTATATCCCGCAGTGTTGCACCGTGAAATCCGATCACTGGTAATAATAAAGAAGTAAGATTAGTAAAAAGTAAGACTGATGTGAAACTTGATCGTATAGTAACGCAGGAGACAAGGTTGTGTGGGTAAAAAAGTTGATTCACCCCAGAGCGGTAAAGTACTTAAATGTATCTTCATTTTATACAATTCAAATTAAACAGACGTAATACCAGACATTTATCATATCTAATGAATCAGACCTCTTCAACTGGAGATAAATTTCGTCGCGGTAACGTTACGCGTTGCGTTACGTTTCCAGTTCCAGAATTGTTACTCTAACCTAATAAACTGATTACAATCGGGGCTGCAGACTGCGGGGTAATTGTGTTTGTCGACAAGTTATGAAATGTAGATCGGTATCCCTGGAAGCGGTGTTATGGCAGCTCGCTGATTAGTATGACGGTTAGCGACAGATTTGAGCGTTAAGGCCCATTTAGATTATACAACTTTCTTGCACATTCCATACAATAAAATTGAGGAAATAAAAAATTGCACAGTCTAAACCTATCGTGATATTCTTGCATATTGAAAGTAACTTGAATTCAATTCTGGAATAGGTGTAAACAGGCCATGCAGTCAATTGAATACAAGAATTGCCGCTTAATTGAATGCAAGAATTGCCGCTCCATTTACCTGGGAGGACCTTGTGCAGGGTCCGTCCGGGTTGGTACCACCATCTTATCCATTAACCTACCGCCAAGCAGCAGTGTTCGCATTGCTGTGTTCCGGTTCGGGGATAAGACAGCCGGTAAAATGACTAGCATAGAGGCATTCCATCTTAGTCCTCATGGTTGGCAACGCATTTGCAGTCTTGTGAATGCGAATGTCTATGGGTCACAGTTTCCATTTACCATCAGGTGGCCTGTGTGCTCGATTGCCTTCCTATGCCATAAAATAAATAAATAAATAAATTCAAAAAATGCATTCCAGGAACAACAAGTAGAACAATCAATATTGACTGGAATCTGCGGCTGCAAATACATGCAATAATTGCAGCAATACATACTTAATAATTATATCGTAAAACTAAAAGGTTTAGACTTGTCAAGACTAATATGATTTTTTTTTCTTGCAATAATTTCATAAATGTAAACAAAGAGGTTAGCAATTATTTCCTGCCAATACTTGTATTAAATTTTTTGAATATTGCACACGTGTAAACTCTATGGTGCATTTCTTGAATACAATTATCGCAACAAAATAATTGCATACAATTATTGCCGATTCTTGTACAAGAAACTTGCCTAATGTAAATGGGCCTTTATTGTGGTTTACTATTATTACCTGTATTGTTGTCTTGGTCTAAAATTTAACTCAAACAGTTCCTGTTAACTTTGATTTTGTACTTATGTCTAGTCTCATAAGAAAAATAAAATCATTAATTTTTGGTGCAAAGCACAAGTACTCGTTGCCACATTCTACTTTTCTTATTTTCTTCAATCATCCAAAGGCTAGCTGGAGGTTAGCTAGTAGGATACTTGTATTAGTAGGATTAGTAGATAGTAGCTTTTGAACGCGTCTTTGTCCGCTTAGATTTCGATTAGAGTTTACCTCGGGAACTTTTAATTTTTCCGGGATGAAAAGTAGCCTGTGTTAATCCAGAGTATAAGCTATCTTCTTTCCAAATTTCATCCAAATCCGTCCAGCCGTTAACGTAGATACATACAGTACAAAATATACGTACAGTAAAACATATAACCTCCTTTTTTGAAGCCGTTAATATAGTAATAAATAGGGTAGTCAACATCGAATGAGATAACATCCAAACCCTTACCTTCAAACATGGAGGCTTTCGAAACAACTCCGTATCAGACCATAAATAACTCATGCGTTCAAAGAAAACTTAAACATCCAAAAACTTTCCGGCATAAATACAGGATAAATCACTACATCAATACCCCGTTGGCCTTCGATTCTAGTTTAAGTATATTTAAAAAGTTCAAGCCCGGTTTGCCATGGGAGAACCAAACTGTAATTTAATATAAGTTTAAACTAGTTTAGTAGTTAGAGTTTTCCAGCTATTTTCCTTTTCTTTCCCCTATAGTTGCGTCGGACACGGAACGGGGAAGTCGTAAAATTGAACGTTAGTAGCAAAATAAATTTGTTTCGTTTGATTTTGTTTAGAAATAAACTCGATACAGCTAAGTCTGAGATTTTCAACAATAGATTGTCTGGAATTGTGAGCTGCATTCTGAACGTGGATTGAATCTTTTGCGCATTTTATTTCCATTCAATAACATTATGCATAAAAACAAAATGTTCGCAAAAGAGGTAGACGTTTTACTCGAGAATTTAAAGGGGGAATGCCTTCTACATGATTATATAGATAAATTCCTTTTCCTGCTTTACCTATTTCCCTCGTTTAGAATGAAGGTGCGAAATTCTTTCTTATTGCACGTCTGCTAGTATACAACTACATACATTAGAGCATTAACATAAAAAAAACTGTATTATCATTCTTGTTGGCTTCACTTTGTGTGTTTTTACAGTCATCGTTTTACGTGTCGGAGGACCTTGTGCAGGGTCCGTCCGGGTTGGTACCACCATCTTATCCATTAAACTACCACCAAGCAGCAGTGTTTGCATTGTTGTGTTCTGGTTTGGGGATAAGACAGCCGGTGAAATTACTAGCATAGAGGCATTCCATCTTAGTCCTCAGGGTTGGCAACGCATTTGCAGTCTTAGGATTGCGGTCTTGTTAATGCGAATGTCTATGGGTCACAGTTTCCACTTACCATCAGGTGGCCTGCGTGCTCGTTTTGCCTTTATATGCCATAAAAAAAACATCGTAACAGTTTTATAATACAATTTAGAAAGCACTATTATCTGTAGATATTTTTTGACTCGAGTTTGTGAGGTTCCGCGTTCGAATCCCGCGGTCGTGACGTATCAGGGCATTTCTATTTTTCAATCAGAAAAATCTAAGTATTAAAGTTTTTAACAAGAAGTATATTTTTAAATTTAAGCATTAAAAAATGCGTTACCAAATGGACTAATTTACAATTTTTTAATTGACTACAAGGAAAAATAGAAATGCCCATCAACCAGTTTACCTATCAAATACAATAACTGAGTACTGCGTTCATTGATGCTCCTCTATGAAAAAACATAATTGTTAGGAAAAATTTACATACATTGTGGTATTTGAGTGTACTTAAGAAAAACTACTGCTTTTACTCGGCTGCTGAGGAGGGTATTGTGTTTATCAGCCTAGAAACTAAACGAGTGGACCGTCAGTCTTGTGAGTGTCACTAAAAATATGACAGTAAGTAATATAAAATCAACATGGCGGCAACCAGACACCGTATTGTAAAAACTAAAAAAATAAAGTCGACTAATTATGACAAACGGGGTATAGTTGGATAGGTATTTAAAAATCATCTTTAGGTTTCTTCCATCATTTTTCATTTTGAATGATCATTTAGGATTTATAAAGATTTAAAGTTGTTAGCAACAGTCGGGGTTTTTAAAGTTAGCTTTTTGTTATGTTATTTAATATATTTAATTTAATTACCATCATGTTTAGACTTATGTTTAGACCCCGCTATCGGAGGTGCAAAATGGTAGCTGTCAAGTTCTTAGGGATGGGTAAAAAATATTTTGAAATACTAGCTATATGTCGATAATTATAGCTATATGTCGATAATTTTTGTTTGCCATAATTAGAGTCTAGGGCTTTAATTAAACGTGTTTATTTTATAAAACAGGACTATATAATTACAAAATGAATGTGTTAAACATTTTTCATTTTTATAAATAAAATTCTTCAATATTTCATCATTACTAACAAATTATCGTTATCTTCATAGCACGAACCATTCATATATAAATTAAAAATTAAATAATTAATAAATGTCTCTTAAAGAGATATCGTATTTTCAATGAACGATCAGTTTTTTTTCAGTTTCTCTGCAATAATCTAGTGCAGTCACGATATTCAACAATAAACCCAATATATCTGAGCCCTATTTATTTTTATTTACATTTCTGATGACAATGATTATCATGGATTCAAAAAAAAACTTGTAAAATTGTAGTCTAAAAAATGGTATATAAAACTAATTGTACAGAAAAAGTGAGAATATCGATATCGACATCATGAATATTTTTACCCATCCCTAAGAACTTGACAGCTACCATTTTGCACCTCCGATAGCGGGGTCTACTTATGTTAACAGAAACAATGAGCATAAAATTACATATTTTCATACAAACTGTATACCCGCACTATACACCGTGTTTTTTTTTATTCACGATCACTTTAAGGGAACATTATTTAGGTCAAAAAAATAGGTTTTAAAGATATTTAATTTTTAAATTTAATCAGTTAATCACGTTGAACTGGTGTAAAAGACTCTTAATTGTGTGTGTATGTCACGCCAACATTGACGTATTTGACACTGAGTATTAGTTAACTCTAAAGGCCTAACAGTAAAAACTTTTTCTTTTGCAATAATGAAAAATCTAATCTACCACTTAGTTTCTATGGATGTACCTAGTAATATGCCGAAGTAACCGTAAATAAAAAAAAACCGAATTATGTACCTATACAAGCATATTCTTAAACAAAGCAAAAATATATCATAAAAATATATTTACCAGTAAGAATCTTCAGCTTATGAAATTAAAGTAAAACCCCTCAGCTTCCCTTAGCACAGTATGTAAATGTAATATTTTGCGAGATGAATATTTCATTCGGTGCATCTTTCTAAACTCTTTGTTCTGAATGTAAATTCATTTCGGCTAGTCTTGCAATTCCGGTAATGCGGTTTATTAAAACAACGAGCAATGCTTCAGGGGCTCTATTCTAATCGGAAAAACCATACTGCTTTTTACCCGACTGCCGAAGAGGAGTGTAATGTGATCGGCGGTATGGGAACAGATTTACGGTGATTATTCCTCTGTGGTTTATCAAACATTTTGTGGAATGTGTAATTTTACCGAATTTCATTTCATAAAAGCTATTTTCTGCTGAAACCTTATAGTTTTCAGGTTAGGTTTGTTACGTATGTTAGGTCATTTGAAACAGGAACAACTTAGTATGAAACTGAAATATACCATCAAATAGAATAAAAAGTCAAAAAGTCATTGGGTTTTTAAATTATAACACTATTACGCGTTGAAGTTAATTCCGTTTTTTTATGAACGAAATACTATGGTAAAAAAATAATTGATATACTTTTAAATACGCGGTAAATGCCTTTCAAAACGCCTTGGACAACCTTTTTAGTCTATGAGATTTTAAAAAGTAAAACATGGAAGAACTTTCATTGTTCAAGTGTTTGGCTGTTTGGAATTAGTTATCCTAGTCCAAACAAGGTATTACAAAGTAAAAAACGTGGGATATAATGAAATTTCCTAATATTAAATTCGCAGTTCAATTACCCCACTAATTAGCCATGATTGTACTAATATTGCATAGCGTTCATCGCCTTTAAATAAGCCTGACAGACAAACGGATAGACAGACGGTTTCAGATAAACTGAGTTCCAGGTTCGACTAGCAGATAGACAAATACCCTGATCAGTATCGTTATCCGACCACGGTGTAAATTGTAACCGAATCCTACATTTCCCGCCACCAATTTCCAAACCACCGATCATATTTCCAAGCCAATAGTTCGTTAATATCTGATTTTCCGAACTGTTTGCCGGCCCGCGGTCTCACAACCTCAATAATTGGATACTAGGCCGACGACGCATTTATCTTGCTCAACGACTAACAGTGAATATGGATCTATCATTCCGACCTAGATTTAAACGTTATTAATGTGACCGTTTTTATCCCTACGTATTTCGGAATTGAATTTCGTCTACATTACTCATGTGGAGGTGGATTTTTTTTAGGTTTCTCCGTACCCATACCGTCTGCCCGTAAACGGTAAAAGTAAGACACTATGGGCACTACGAGTCAGTTGCTGTCGACTCTGTTCTGTGTAGGTCTTCAATTGTTTTCTGACCATTCGGTATTCACTTGTTTTTAATAAAAACCCGCCTTCAAAAAGCAATAAATAACTTCTATTTAAAATGGTAGGTAAGGTCAGTCCGCCTGTCCGTCAAGTCTGCTTTTGGTTAAAATATTGTAGGAAGATGACTAGTTAGGCTAACTTATTAGCTACTATTAGGTCCTTACCTATGAAATTGGCGTTTTATACGGAGAATTTTATGAAAACGGTGGTTTTCATACATTTAATTTTGCGGATTATTTAGTAACGTCAAATGCAAACCAAGCAAAATTCTGTCAGGAATATTGGACACTTCTAAGCTGTATTATACATATCTTAGTTACTTAAAAATAATTCGCTTCATAAAACTCTGCGTAATTGAAACACTTGAACTTGCAGCACTTAAAAAGAGTTAAGTTCACACTTTAATTTTAAACATTAAGTAAGAAATTGAACCATATTATTTGTATTTGTTGCATAGTGTATTAATGAAATTTAAAAATATTTCATAGGTAAGGACCCAATATTTTAAAGTAAGTTATATTTTGCTTTTTGAAGGCGGTTTTTTGTTTTTTAAATATATATTTTCTCAATAAATAAGAAACTATACAACATTTAAATCTCTGCAAACAACGCCATGGGAAAACTCATATATTTAAACCTAAATATGCTTCGTCATAGTAGCCCAACTATCTTAATCGAAATATCTTGGCAAGCACAACAAAGTGAAACTTATGTGGATTCCAGGACACGAAGGCTTTCCCGGAAATGAAGCCGCGGACGAGCCGGGAAGGGAAGGGTCCAAGGTGCATAAGTCGGACCTAAACCATTTGTGGCACCCTCAATGGGCACTATAAAGGCAGCCCTGAACAATAACGCCCTAGAATATAACCTAAAAGGGTGGAAAACTACGGTAGGCTAAGGGCATAAGCTCTTCATAGAAATGGTTGACCGGAGCTGAACCAAAAAACTTTGGAAACCCAGCAGAAAACAGCTTCGTTATACTATCGGAGTGTTTACCTGGCACTGTGGGGTTGAACATCTCCTAGCAAAGATGGGCCTTTATGACAACACAGATTGCAAAATGTGTGGCAAAGAGGTGGAGACAGTGAAACACTTACTGTGTGAATGTGATGCCCTCGCCGGAGTAAGAATGAAAATCCTTGGTTGTGGCTACCCAGAACCGAATGATTTCAAGGCACTGCCATCGCACTCCACTATCCGCTTTTTGGAAGGGGTGGAGGCTGCATTGGATTAAGTGCTAAATGAGGGGTAATTACACCAAAGATCCCATAGGGACGAAGTGTATTCATAAGGACCCCACCAACCAGATATGATAAGATAAGATACAGACAGACGGACAGACAACGAAGTGTCGCCATAAAGGTTCCTTTTTTACTCTCTTTATCTCTCTCTCTTAAGATTTTGGTGTGTTTTCCTGCGGAAACTACGCAGGATATTTGAAATATTATTAATTTGTTATTTATAGATTTATATAATGCTAGACTAAGTAGTACCATTGTAATATTAAATATATTTAAAAAAAATACTGACCGCTGAGTTTCTTGCGGCGTTTCTTCTCAGCAGTGGTCTCCTCTTGTGAAGCGCTGGTAGATTCTTGACGTGTAAAAGTGCCCGTGCGGCCTACTTACTGAATAAATGTCTTTATCTTTATCTTTACTATTTTGGTACGGAACCCTAAAACATGTCAAAGGAAATCTAGTTATACCAAGTAGAATAGAGCCTCTGCAAGTATTGTTCTTATATTTTATGCAGAATTATTTGAAGTTTTAATTAACTCTTCCATTTGTACGAGTCTTTTGTAACGAATTTCACTAAAAATATCTGACATAGCTGATGGCACAACTCAACGCTTTTCAGTTATTTGTTTCGTTTTGAGCTTCAATTTCGTTATAACCTAATTTGCCTTGCGAAACTAACACAATTTCCAACACCTGAATGTATTTGATCCGTATTTTATTTCGCGGAAACATTGTTGCAGAATTTGCACTCGTAAAACCCATTAAAAGCGCTTGTGGGGAATTATTTACGATGATGACCCGGTAGCCTGGTATAGTCGGTAGTGACCCTGCCTGCGAAGCTAGTGGTCCCGGGTTCGATCCCCGGTACGGGAAAATATTCGTGTGATGAGCGCAAGTATTGGTTCCTTAGTCTTGGGTGGTATTTAAGTATGTATTTCTCTATATAAGTAAGTTTATCGTTGCCTAGTACCCATAGTACAAGACTAGAGCTATAAAAAGCTCTAGTCTAGCTAGTAATTTTTTTATGTGTTTTGTTTTCGATTTGAAAAAACTTTTTGCATTTGAGAGAGTACGATTACACTTTCCAGTTGGTCCCATTATCAACACGTACGGATCTGATAATGAGGTCCTAGGGAAATTACGGTAAGAAGTCCAGCGTTTGCATTCAGAAAGTATGATTTGGTGAAGTGGAACTGATTATGTCTTCATCGTGATGGCCATCGGAACTCCTCATGGTAGCTATTTCTAGGGTGGCGATAAGATATCTCGACTAAAACAGTTAAGCGACTATGACGAAGCAGATTTAAAACACTATGACTATGACTCCCGCGGCACTACTTGTGATGACATTGAAATATTATGGGGTTGACTTTGACCGGGTTATCGTGTTGTCAAGGTTTTTTTAGCTCTTATTTACTTGATTACTGTCAAGTAAAAAAACAGGTGGCAGCCGAATTAAAAACAATACCACAACAAGTCAAAGACGATATGATTTTTTCCGCCTAGAACAAAGGGGCTGGTATACGTATCTGCGCTGTTATGAAACAAATAGTTTCTTTCAAAGTAAGGATATTACATTACAAGTTTATTCAAACAAATAGCGAAATAGTTTAGCGAAAGAAATTTGTCAAGATCGTACCAAGTGGAAAGAAGTCGTCTCTGCCTACCCCTCTGGAAAACAGGCGTGATTTAATGTATGTATGTAAGTTTATTTTCACTCTCGCATGTTGTATACATGAAGAATTCCCGACTTCCTGCCCTCAGCGTTGTATTTGACGGCCGAATTGAGCTGAAACATAAAGAACCAAGAAGTTATTTCACGGACCGACGAAGTAAAACTTTTACTAGCGAAAAAGATTCCGTATTAAATTGACAACAAACTGAGTGCTCCATTATAATTTAGAATATTATTATGAAACACAATTATAGTTTCACGGTAAAGTAATGTATTATTCAGGAGTTACTAGATTTTCATGATAAATTATTACATTGCGTTTACTATCCAAACATTTACTTTATATTCAGTACGGTAAACGTATGTTTACTTTGTTAATGATCAACAAAGTAAACGGAGTTAAAACTGCAAGTATATTTAATTATTTTGAATGCATTACTCGAAAAGGAGCGTTAATACTCGTATTTACAGCTTTTTTATTTATTTAATAATTGAAAGTAAAACATGTGTATTTAGTAAGTTGGCTGCACGGGCACTTTTACACGTTAAATATCCCTTTAGTACCATCCCTTTAGTACCATTTGGTAACCAACATTTCGTAACCACCAAACAAGCTGGTTACGAAAGTTTGGTTACCAAACGGTAATAAACGTAAAAATCTACCAGATGCACATTCCAAGAGAAGAAGCGCCCTGATTCTGTCATTGTTTAACATAATTATTACTTGTAATATGACAGTCATAATACCCAGCCTAAAATTATGTAAAACTATGAATGTAAAATAAAAAACATGCATAAAACATATGCTTGCAGCTTAAAATAATTACACAAACAAAAAAATACTGTCGACTGCAAAAATTTGTACTCATCCAATTTTGAACCTTATTACCATCCAGTAAGATGACAAAGTGGATACATTTATTTTCACACCAACTGCTCGACAATGCCAAATTACATATCTTGCAAACCTTACGCAAACCAAGTCATTACTGACAGCTGATAGACGTCAAATATTCATCTCCGTATTTTATTAAATTATTTTGTTTCAAAAATATTGTAATTTGACCTATTGAGGCTATTAACGTTTACTTAACAGTGTTTTCGTGGAATTATAACAGCGAATTCTACATATAATCATTATATAACAGTAAAACAGGCCGATTGCTACAGCGCCTGTCAACCGTCAACGGACGTTTTCAAATTCTTCAAACCGGGGGAGTATTTCTTTTGATTGTTACTTACACTACTATTATTTTTTAACACTGTGTTCATATTGATACTTCTCATTGCTCACTGTTGAAGCCGTGAGCGACGTCAAACACAAAACACTGGCACGGTGAGGACTCTCTTTGCTTGACGAATAGTGGAATCAAAGTTGAGACATATCACATTCGCCACAGACATTGCCGTACACGATACACTGTTCACAAACATCTATTCACTCATATCCTTGTTATAATAACCAACAATCTTCCTTCGTTCAAGGTACTCAGTTGTACTCAGTTGTTTTATATCTTTCAGTGCTTTTTGTGGAGTTACTGTGAGACAATGAGCGCTTTGAACATGAAATCTCGCAAGGCCACTGCACGTCAACAAGAAATCCAGCTCAAGGCCACCTTGAAACAGCTGCAGGAAGCTAATACCCTGAATGACCAGCTAATGAGGGAAAGGGATGACAGTGAGGAGGAACAGAAGAAATTAATGGACAAGAACACAGTGTTGAGAAGCGATCTGGTGGAGTATGACTTCAAATTATCAGACGCACAAGATAAGTTGGAGCAGTTGCAGTCTGTGATTGATACCTTCAATCAGTGTGCTTCTACACATGAAGTGGCATTAAAGCGCATCACAAACTTGGAGGAAGAACTTGGCGCTGCTAATGAAGAACTCAATTATTTAAGGAAAGAGCGTCAGTGTTATGATAGTTTAAAAACACAGAGCCTGTACCAAGAGCTGGTAGGTAATAACGATAAGGACAGTAAGAAATTAATATTTTTTAACAGCAACAACAAATTGAAGAAATATGTTAAAATTAATAATTATATTAGGCGTACTCAGAAATTGATAAGGAGCCAAAAATGTATAAAAAACTATTCAACAATGAAATTAGAATTATCAATAATGAAGGATAGAGTGCGGCATTGTAATGAAAAGTTAGATTCCAGTAGGATAACATATGATATAAATATACAGAAACTAGATGCTGAGATAAGTAGGTTAAAGGACCAGCTTGAAGTTACTGCTTTAAAGTATGTAACCACACAGAAGGAAGTCAAGGAGCATATCCTGGCTTTCACTCAATTGGTAGAAGAAAGTAGATTAAATGAAGAGCGTTTTAACTCCTTAATGAACAGCGGTTATGGTAATTGTGACAGATTACGAACTTCACCAACTGTGGTGATTAAGCCGGATATGGTTCTTGATTCTTCTAAGGAGTCCCCTAGACAAATAATAAGTAGGACTAAAACTATTGTTTATTCTGACCAGCTTGGATCTGGACTAGGTTTATTATTAAATAACAAGTTAAGTCAAAAGGTTATAAATTTCTGTTACCATAATGCAACTCTTATGCAATTATGCAATTCACTTTCAAAAGGAAGTTTTGACAGGACCACAACTTTAGTCATTTTAATAGGAAATAGTCTCAGTGTCGATAAACCCAGTGTTGATAAATTAATGTCAACACTAAAAACTATTGAAGAGAGTGGCATTGGTAAAATTATACTTTGTTCATTGCCATACTCACAAAGTATGCCATTTAGTAATAATAATAGAATAGCTCAATTAAATTCCATTATGTATAATGCTATAGCCTGCAATGATAAATATCATTTCTTTAATTTAAATAAATTTTTAAAGCCCATCACTTTAACATCAGGAAAAATTCATGTGCCTAGGAAATACATTTTGACCCTAGTTGACTTATTAGCTTTTAATATAGAACCTAATAGATTCAGTAGTACCCAGCCCGAGCAAGCCAATATTGGCAATAATGTGTTGCCTCTTGATTTAAACTAAATTATAGGACAGCGGAAACACCATTGAGTATAAATTTAATTCACCAAAATATTCAAGGTTTTTCCAGCAAAGAACTAGAAATAGGGTTGTTCTTAGATAGTGAAAATGTACAAATTATGTGCATTACTGAACATTGGCTTAGACAAGACCAATTAATTTTTGATTTTTTAAATTTTAAATTAGTTAGTTATTTTGCTAGAAAATGTGCCATTCATGGTGGCTCTTTCATAATAGTTAAAAGTACTCTTAAATCCAAGGAAAGAAAGGATATTGTTAAGCTATCTATAGAAAGGATTGTAGAAATTTCTTGCATAGAACTAGAAAGTTATATAATAATATGTATTTACAGACCACCATTGGCTGATTTTTGCACATTTGAATCAACTATGGAAAATGTTTTAAAATTAGCTTGTAATAGCCAGAAGCATATTATAGTTTGTGGAGATTTTAATATTAATTTACTTGAAACGTCAAATAATACCACTAGGCTATTAAGTTTATTTAAATCTTTTAATTTAGGTAATCTGTTCTTTGAACCCACACGGATAGGTGTTAGTAGTGCTACCTGCTTAGATAATATTTTTTGTAATTGCGAATGTTTGCATAAAGAAATATTTAATTGTTTTAATTCTGACCATAGTGGTCAGAAGGCTTCTTTCGTCAATGATTTTTATCAAAAACCTCAGACAATAACGTATCGACCTATAACTAATAATCGTTTGGAGTTATTCAAAAATAAAGTTGAGAGTAATCTTTCAGTGTTACCTTTCATACAGGATGAGTGTAATAGTATTTATAATGACTTGTTTGGCGTAATTTTGCATCAATTTAATAACAATTTTAAAATGAAAACTATCACTAGGTCAAAAACCAAATTTAGCGAATGGGCTACTGCAGGCATTCATAAAAGTAGAAATAGGCTTTATGACCTATATAGAGAGAGGGAGGACAATAAGAACGCGGACTTCCTAAATTATGTTAAGATATATTCAAGGACCTTTAAGCAAGTTTGTTTAACGGCTAAGGCAAATTTTCTTAGTATTAAACTAAAATCATCTGACAATAAGGTTAAAACTGTATGGAATATTATAAATAGAGAAACGGGGAAATATAAAACTCGGGATAATCAAGTCACACTAAACACAGGTGACAAACAAATCACGTCAAATAAAGACGTTGCCTTAGCATTCGAAGATTATTTTTCCAACATAGCTATTAATACTACGAAATGTCTTAAATCATCCGCGGTTCAAGCTCAATCATTACTTTGGACTAATGTCAGTAAATGTAATATAAACTTTGAATTCAGCCCTGTAAATTCAGATTCAATAGTCAAAGTATTTAAATCGCTTAGTTTGAAAAAGACTGAGGATTTGTGGGGTACATCAGTTAGTGTACTTTTTCATATAATAGATGTAATTGCACCCCATCTAGCATTAATATACAATAATTGCATATCAGAGGGGATCTTTCCAGATCTAATGAAATATAGTAAAGTCATTCCTCTTTTTAAATCGGGTGAGATGAGTGATATAACGAACTTCCGTCCCATTTCCATACTGCCCGTTTTAAGTAAAGTATTTGAGAAACTAATTTTGAATGATATGTTAGGTCACTTTAATAGAAATAAACTACTTAGCAATAAACAATTCGGCTTTACCAGAGGTCGATCAACTATTGATGCGGCTTCTGTACTCATTAAATATATATATAACAGTTGGGAGAAATCTTGCGATGCAGTAGGAATATTTTGTGATCTTTCTAAAGCTTTTGACTGCGTTGTTCACACAACCCTTATTTTAAAATTAGAACATTATGGATTGTCCAATAAAGCTATAAGTCTTATGTCTTCTTATCTGAGTGATAGAACTCAAACAGTTGTTGTAAACAAAACGCAATCTGATGGAGCTACAGTAAAAATAGGTGTGCCTCAAGGCTCTATTTTAGGTCCTTTTCTATTTTTAGTTTACATAAATGACTTACCACCAACAGTAGATAAACTTTGTGATATTGTACTTTTTGCTGATGATACTTCATTAATTTTCAAGGTAGACAGAAAATCCATAGACTACAGTAGGATAAACACCACTTTAATTAAAGTACTTAATTGGTTTACTAGCAACAATTTGCTACTAAATGCTAAGAAGACTAAATGTGTTAGGTTCGCTTTGCCTAATGTTAAACCGTTAGATTCTAGTATTTTTATAAATGACGAGTGTTTGCAAATCGTAGAAAAGGCAGTTTTCCTAGGCATAACTATAGATAAAAATTTGCAATGGAGTCCCCATATAGCTGTACTGGCAGGTAAACTAAGTTCGGCAGCTTACGCCGTTAGGAAAATTAGACATCTAACCAATATTGAGACAGCTCGCCTAGTTTATTATAGTTATTTCCATAGTGTCATGTCGTACGGTATTCTGGTTTGGGGTAAGGCAGCTGACATACAAACTATATTTGTGTTACAAAAAAGGGCCATTCGTTCTATTTACAACTTAAATTCCCGTGACTCGCTGAGAGAACTTTTTAAGGAAATTAATATCTTAACTGTAGCGTCTCAATTTATTTATGAGAATATTATTTATGTTATTAAAAATTTAGATTCTTTCACAAAAAATTCTGATGTACATAATTTCAATACTAGAAATAAAAATAAAATCGCTATTCGCAAATTCCGCGTTCGTAAAGTATATAAATCATTTGTTGGTCAATGCATTCATTTCTATAATAAATTACCTGACATAGCTTTAAAGCTACCCTTTCCAGCACTTAAAAATTACTTGAAAAAGTCGTTAATGTCTAAAGCGTATTATAGGATCGAGGACTATCTAATAGACAAAAATGCTTGGCCTAAACCCGAAACTTAATATTTTTTATTTTTTTCAAATTCAGTAACTTTGTCTTGTCTAGGGGACACCGTTGATGTAGGAAAACATATCAATCTTATGTGGTCGTCTTGCAACGTCTTATATACTTACACCTAGGTAGGTGTTCCTTTTTTTTCTTCTCCCTCTATCTCTCGCAAGATTTTGGTGTGTTTTCCTGCTGAAACTACGCAGCTTATTTAATATATATTTTTAATTTAATATTTATAGATTTATATAATGCTAGACTAAGTATACCATTGTAACATTAAATATATTTAAAAAATGACTGACTGCCGAGTTTCTTGCGGCGTTTCTTCTCAGCAGTGGTCTCCTCTTGTGAAGCGCTGGTAGATTCTTGACGTGTAAAAGTGCCCGTGTGGCCTACTTACTGAATAAATGTCTTTTATCTTTTTTATCTTTTTTTATCAAGTCATTAAAGCCCTTGGCTTTAGCCGGGGTGTAATGTTGTACTGAATCTCATTATAACCCGCTGGGTTGTAATATTTTCACTTTTCATAGTTCTTATTACAATGGCCTTAAAGTCTAATTTCGTAATAAAAGATCAACTAATACTCGAAGGCCGGGCGCGGCGCCGCCGCCACCGCCGCGTCGAACCTAATTTGAAAATCGAACATTTTCTAAAATCGAGCTGGCCACGGCAAGCTGAATGGAACACATTTGAAATTAAACAAAAGCCGCGAGTATGTAAGACGCTGCAATAAAATACATTGGTGATAACTGCAAAGTTTTAAATAATATATATACAAATATCAATTTTCACTTTTAATTTTAATTTACTATAATAAAACACTGTTTTTAGTAGACTCGCTTTTTTATTGTCTCGCAAAAGGTGAGAAAAGTAGAGTACACTCCTCGGGGATAAAGCTGTTTTCGTCTTGCCTCACTGCGCTCAGGACTCTTCTTAATTCCCTCGCTTCGCTCGGGAATTAACTCGTAACACCCTCGCTGCGCTCGGGAGTTAAATCTGGAGTCCTTCGTTACGTTCAGGATTCAATATCGCGCCCGTGTCATAAAACTATGCTTTATCCCCTCGGTGTATAATCTACTATTGTAGTCGACATAAATATTAATTGTAGTCGACTTTGTGGTTGACATAGAACTAATTGATATTAATATGCAAGACAACCATATAAAATAGATTCGATTACGATTACATTAAGTAATAATAAAGTAATAAACAATAAATTCTTAAAACTAGCAAAAGTAAAATTATTACAAATGTCAATAAACTTTAAAATAAAATAAAATAATGACTCTGAGCAAAACACGACGAGGTCTCTACGTCAAAAGCCATATAACTAGGATTATAAATTGAACAAAAGTTCTTGCAAACGTGAACAGACCGGACCCCACAAACAGCACCCGTTCACGAGTATGACGCGTATCTCAGCCATCGCCTCTCTCAACCATGTGATCCGGAAAGTGGCGACCCGATCAACGACCATTTGTCATGTCCCATTGACATGATTTTAGACGTTTTTAGACGACTATTTTAGACGTAGGTTGAAAAATATTTATTTTTGATGTTTTTAAAATGGATTTTTTTTCTAAATATTAGTTGCTATTCGGAAAAGTGTGGTATGATCGAAATGTAAGTGCTTGAGTTACAGGTATATTTTATTTGGTAATGAAAACTCAGATCACCGTAGTCTGCGTAGATTAACCCTGAATGCCGTTGATGGATATATTCGTAAACGAAGTAATCCCTCACAATAGACAACACAAAATAGATCCCTTATCGTGTTGGGTTCTAATTCAGGGAATCGATTGTTCAATTTCACTGATGATCCGTGAGTCATAATGAAAATTAATTCACGCGAAAATTTCACACTTATCATAGTTAAGAGAAAGGCCGATTTCAGAAAAACGGTCAATAATAGATTTTAGGTCATTTTGAACGGAAGATCCTTTTCCCCCAATGTTGTTTGTATACTCTTAAAGGACAAATTAACTCGTCAATTAAGAGGATTGTGACCCACTTTGAATACCGTAGCTGTCCAAAAAAATCATAGAAATTTAGATCTTAGATAAAATTTCTCACCTCCTAAATCAAGTCCAACATTTTTTTATAATTATGCTGTCTAGGGTTTTACGTTTTTTTTTTGTTTGTATATCAATATTTTCTTGGAAAGGACAAATTGCAGACCTAGTTTTTCGTAACATCTACAACATACACTCTCGGTCAAATAATACGGGTCAGAGTGCGTTTTTCATACAAACGAGGCTATTTCGAAGCCTTGGTTTCTGGACACAGGCATGTTTTGAGTGAGGTTTAATGGTGGATACTCCGAGGTTAAACAGTGGAGGTCAAAAGTGCTTAAGATACCTAACAGATCGCACAATCAGTTAACACCACAGCGAGAGAGCATGGGTCAGCATTTGGATTTCCTTACATTTTATTGCCATTTTATATGTTTTTCTGAACATGCACAATTCCGGCGTTAACCACAGATTCAATCCGTTGGGTATCTTAGGCAATCTGGAAGTCCTGTATCGATGCTCGGGGTGTCCATCATCAGATTTCACTAAAATCATCTCCTGGCGAGGAACCAAGGCTTCCAAATAGCCTCTTTAGTATGAAAAACGCATTCTGACCCGTATTATTTGACCGCGAGTGTATTAAAATCGTAATAATCAGACTAAGTCTAAGTGAAGAATAACGTTCCGCATTTTATATGGCATTTGTTAGCTTCTCAATCCTCTTACTCCGTCCGATAGCCATTTTGGTCTACTGTACTTACCTGTGATTAAAAACATGACTCACAGACTTTGTAAAAACCTAGTGTAGGTATCCCAGTTTAGATAATGAATCCTAGAAAACTTTCCTCAAAGTTAAAACAGACTATTACTTACCCACTAAGACGCCGAGCGAGGTAATAAAGAGCGAACTCCCCACCAACTTGTTTACTGTACAATTCACAAACAACTCAGTGGAACGTTCAATTTATTTATTTTTAAACCGGCTGTGCTAATATTTTAAAATGCACCGAGTAAGGCTTTCGAGGAGATAAGGCTTCATTATACCGACAGGAAGGCAAGGAAACAGTAGGCCACTGCTACAGTTTAAATATGGGCATCCGTTGTCAAACAAAAATGTTCGTGCAATGCAAATACCTTAAAATAAAGATTGAAGTGGGGATAATATTGCAAATTTGCCGTCTGTCTTATCGCACCTGCAGAATAATAGTGACCATATTCAAAATTTCAGCTTTTAAACTTCAAGTCATAAATTTATTATTAGAGAGACCTAAATCGAAATTTAAAATTTATGAATTAGGTCACTATTACCCGGCAACCACACTATAGATCCCGTGTGGTTGCCGGGTTAGACTAGTGCCACTCCATGTCTTCCCGTGGAAGTCGTAAGAGGCGACTAAGGGAACAAAGGCTTGTAGTACTGTTAGGCGATGGGCTTGCTACCTGTCACTAATATACACTGTTAAACAACTAAGCCTACTTGTGCAAATTGTGGTTACAGAGTTATCAACAAGTTTTTAGAGTTGTTGGTAATTCTGTAGCTCTGCCTACTGCTGGGAATGAAGGCGTGAACGTATGTATGTATGTGTAGGTCACTATTCTTCTGAAGGTGCGTTATGCGGCTTTCGTAACTGATAGAGATGTTACACAATTGGGATGCACCAAAATAAGTAACTTATTTTTTACATTCTAATTCGGAACAATAGGTAATTTTAAGAGAACGATTTCATTACTTTTGTATTTGAGTGAATAGTTTTGTTTTAATTTTCTTTATTTTAGGGATGACATGATTATTTTAAATTTGGCTTGGCATTTTTTAATAAATTTCAACAATTAAATTATATCTAATGACGAAAAGTGATTGTATCTAATAGTGTATTAAAACATTATATTTCAAGCGGTTTTCGCTTAACCAGTAAGAAAGACCTAGGAGGGCTTGAAGCAGTAATCGAAAGTCAATCAAAGGTTAAATATACTTTTGTCGAAATATGCAAAATAGATAAAATATTTAAAAAACTTAATAGTGCAGAACGGCTTTAAAACCCTATTCAGAGGAAGAGTAAGAGTTCGAATTAGAATAATTGAAAAATATGAACGATCCCAATTATGTATGTAAAAATATAAAATATAAAAAATACAGAAATAAAATACTACAATACCGATTTTTTGTTTCCAACTATTTATAAGTTAGAAAAGTATTTTTTTCTAAAACCGTTTAACTTTTCAATAATAAAACAAACCTAACTTTACTTGTGGGTTCTATAGTTTATCGAACATTTAAAAAAAAGTGTGTTTCTAACAATAAACAAATTTCGGACAATTGAAACAAATGAGAAACAAAACTGCCTTGTGATAGGTTTCGGTTTTGTCACTTACCCCCGTGTTATATAGAAGTACTAATTGAGCGGTAACCCTTTCAAATTAAAGAAGCCTTCTGTAATCTGTTTTCATCCCTACTCTGGAAGCTGTATTAGGGGCTTATATAATAATGCCTCCAAGCTTAGTTCAGCAGTTACCGGGTTCTTCGACGGATAGGAATATTGTGAATAAAATATTAACGGAGTTTGTCGCTTGATGGGCCCTTGAGCTTTAAGTTATGCCGTTATTTAAAATTATTGCTTGACAAGTTTGAATATTTTGCAATATTAATACGCTTCGCTAATCTTGGTGGTTTGTTTACGCTCAAGTTTTGCCCATTTTACCGTGGAGTTACAAAAGAGCTATGTCATAATGATGCTATAATCTAATCCCAAGTATTCCACAAAAGAAACGTTTAAGTACTTAAGAGGCCGTACACGATTTTTTGACCGTTTTGCTTATTTTTGTGATTTAACAGTTAAAATACTGCTTTTCTATAAGTTTTAATGCTCAACATTAAATATCATTTAAGTTATGATCGAATAAATGAGCTACGAATAAATGAGCCACTTTTTTACTTTTGTCGAGTATCAAAATGCGAGATTTAGGTTGTTTTGAACATTATTGATTGCCAATTCTTTTGAACTTTTTGGATATTTTTTTTAAGTAATAGATTGATTATGAACTAAAGTTTATTTCTATTGTTTTAATTTTATAAACAAGAGTTCTGAGTAGCCGAAATAAAAAATATTTTTTGCCCGTTTTCTATAAAAAAATACCAAGTTTATTTATTTTTTTACTCGAAAAATTTATTTGAAAGTGGTAAAAAGTAATTCATACATTCTTTAGACGACTTTTACAGCAATACATTGTAAATTTTTCATACCGTTTAGACGTCAAAACGGTTCATGAATATGTGACATTCTAAACCTCTTCCAGCAAAATTCACATAACAGTCGCCAGTGTCAGGTCGATTAATCAAAATAAAATAATGAAAACAGAAAAGTAGCTCATACATTCGATAAAATTAGTATTTATCTTTCGTATTGTGTATTAAAACTTGTAGAAATACAGTATTTCAACTGTAAAATCACGTCTGGAAAATCACGTAAATCAGCGATATCGGCAACATTTCGTGTACGGCCTCTTAATAAAAGTGGAGGATTTCGGCCTTGAGTGTATTGTCAATGATTCCAAACAAAGTTTCGTCACTTTGGGGATCACTTTGTTTCGAAGTTCGGGGTTTCAGGTTCAATTTCCATTAAGGACAAATATTTGTGTGAGATGTGCGTTATTTTAACCACTGTTTTTTTTTAAATGTATTTTCACCGATTTCTCTGTCAAATTACGTAGGAGTTCTTTTTTCCTTTTCTCTCTTTCTCTCTTAAGATTTTGGCGGGTTTTCCTGCGGAAACTACGCAGGATATTTGAAATATTTTTTAATTTGCTATTTATAGATTTATATAATGCTAGACTCAGTAGTACAGTCAGCTGCAGAGAAAAGGATACCCCCCCTCCTGGTAAGAATTGTTTTTTTTCAAAAACCTGTAGTTAAATTTATATGATTTTTTGGTGAATTGAAGATTTTACTGTTGTCTACCCATAAACTCTTAATCATTTAAATCTAACCACAGGTTTTCGAAAACAACAATCCTTTCCAGGAGGTGGGGTATCCTTGTCTCTGCAGCTGACAGTACCATTGTAATATGAAATATATTTAAAAAAATGACTGACTGCTGAGTTTCTTGCGGCGCTTCTTCTCAGCAGTGGTCTCCTCTTGTGAAGCACTGGTAGATTGTTGACGTGTAAAAGTGC
Source organism: Acleris emargana (assembly GCA_927399475.2). NCBI lineage: Eukaryota > Metazoa > Arthropoda > Insecta > Lepidoptera > Tortricidae > Acleris > Acleris emargana. Next base: position 19,235,575 of record OV656837.1, read on the forward strand.
CCATGCGGCCTACTTACTGAATAAACCTTTAAATGTGGACCCATTTTAAAAATTGGGTACCTTTCCTTGTAAGTTAAGTTTTTGTCATTCAAAAGTAAAAGAATAACTAGACTATTTTGGCTCCGTAAAATATTGCAGCGTTCCGTTATAAAGTCACAAACAAGCATTTAAAAATTGGTTTAAACCCTTGTTTAACGCGAACACCGTTCTAAAAAAACTTAACTATTTAGTTGTTTTCCAAACCGCTGTTAACCTTTTTAATAAAGTAATATTACGTAACTGCTTTACCTAAAATTATAAATGTTCACTCGGAAAAAAAACATGTACCTTTCATGAATCAACAACAGACAGATACGTGTGTCATCTAAAAGGATTCCGTTTTCCCCTTACGAAATATAGCACTGTCAATATTTTCACGACGAATATCCAAGTAAGTATGACGTTATTTAATACGTCGTATGTTAAGTGGTGGGGTGGGGTGGTACAAAATACGGACTGGGACATATTCTTGGTGTAAACAACGGGTAGATAATGCTATTTAAAGAATTTATTTAATGAGTTCACCTAATATTAGACGCAGGTACCAGATAAATTATTCCAAGGGGTTATTCGTTTGCGTGTAAAGAGGGTTTTTGTAACGCTTATAACATTTTTATTTTGGCATAAAATCTGAGATCAATATACACTTGCAATTTGAAGACTGCAACCTTGGATTGCATCTCTTGGTGCGGCGTCAATAAACCTTAAATCAGTATTTTGAAGGTCATAAATTATTCGTTTGATTGTGAATGCATAATCCTCACGCCCTGCGCTATGGCTTAACGCCACACTGCTCGTGAATAAGCAAACCCACATCCAATTTCGGGTTCATTGACCGAGATATTAAAGCCATCAGGCAGACATCGTGAATCAAAATTTTGTCCGTCTATTTGATTAAGAATGATTGAATTAGGTCCATTGAGTGTCAGTCACCTTAACCATGCAAATGCCTTTAATGCCGTCTTTAAAAAAGTTATACTGATAAGTGGGTCGTTCTTCTTTTGTACCGACAATAGCCTGACTCTAATCTTATTAAGCGTCTTATTAGAGTATGGATAATTATGTTTTTCGTGTTTAATATACGTCCATACTTTTATTTATGTAAGAGTACCAAATAATTGTGCTCTTTCAATAACCCACGTTTTTTTTATAATATGGTTTTCCGTAGAATGCCGTGACAGAGTGGTCATCTAATACTTGGTCTCGTCTGAAAACGGCCACTCTGTCATAGTGTTTCTGGTAAACCATATTAAAAAGAATAAAATATTAATGCAGGACAGGAAGCATTAATTCGTTTTAATAAAGAATACAGCAATTTTTTTTGACATCGAACACTGACACCATAGTTATTGATAGTTTATAAATCTAAAAAACCGAAAATCGACGATTTATTGTCGGTAAAAAAGAAGAAAGACCCAAGTAACACTATTTAAAGATTATTCCCAGTCGTTCTACGCCTGCAGCTTGTGGATTAACTTCGCGCAAAAGGCTATCAGCGCCCTCAGAGTCCAGTATACTGAAGTCCCAGTTAAAGAGGCTATAAGTCGATTGGTTGCAGGGCTTAAATCTATTGCAGAGAGGTTTCAGGGCTCCTTCCAAGAGCTTTGGCACAAACTCCACAGGCTTATTGCGAAATATAAGTAGCTTTATTTTGAGTCGTGTGTTATCGCACGGTGAGAACGAAAGTGACCTAATACGAAAATCAAGCTTTTTGGGAAATCAACAAAATGTGTTTACGTGTTTGGATGTTTCTCCATAATTATGTCATAACTTCCCGAAATAAAGAGCTTAAGAAAAAAAAACTTACCTATTTGTGTTCCTTACGCATTTCTGAACCAATTCAATTTGTTTTTGATGTAGTAAATATTAAATATACTTAAGTTAATATCTGTCCAAATAAAACCTGGCAAAAGAAAGTCATTGTAGCATTAGAATGGACATTAATATCAATGACCTATTTTGAATTATGTCAGTTTAAGACCGAAGAGTCATTAGTTTAGGTACAGCTTAAAGTGTTAAAATGACTCAACTAGTTTTAAGTCAGACCGAACAGCACAAAATATGATAGACTGACTTCAAAGGGTTTACCTTATTTCACGTGATGTAACGACGCACTAAGTTTTAGGTCACTGCTTTGTTTTAATATCGTGTACCTATACACTTCTGACGCAATATTAAATTCGTCATTATTGCAATGGCGAGAGAGGCGGGGTGCGTGGAATTGAAAGAGACCCGAAGTCTACGTTTGTCCCAACCCAAATTCGTCCGTTTTTGATTAATTAAGCAAAAGAACATGACTTTTTAAGTCATTTTACGTATTTAACTCAATTTACAATATTTATGAATTGAGTCACTTTTGTACTCACCGTGCATTATGTGTAATTGGAACACTATATTCTGAAAAAAAAAGAATTTTGATAATTAATAGCACTCTCTAACTTGATAATATATTTCGGAACTCCCGTGCAATTTCCCGGACACGTGAACACATAAATGATGGCACCACGCTAAAATCAGTTCTGGTGTTGGCACGCCTGTCACTTGCCACAGTCATTACTCTTCCTGTTGGCGCACGAACGAATATTTGTCCTACAGAGAGAGTAAGTTATGATACTCGTCATATATTAATTATAAATACATACATACATACATAAACTCACGCCTTCATTCCCAGAGTGGGGTAGGCAGAGCTAAATAATTACCAACAAGTCTTAAAACTTCTTGATAATTTTGTAACCACATTTTGCACAAGTAGGCTAAGATGTTTCCCAGTGTATTAGTGACAGGTGGCAAGCCCATCGCCTAACAGTACTACAACAGCCTTTATTAAATTATTAACAATGCCGTTCTATTACATAACGTAATCTGCCGTAATACCAAAGAAGCTAAAAGAAAGAGAAAGAGTATGACCATTTTGAATTTAATGCGGTCACCAATATGGAGTAGAATGGTTTGACTATTAAAGAAAGAAAAAGAAAGAAAATCATTTATTCGTGACATGCATAACAAAGAACCGATTAACAAATACAAGAAGAAAGTAGCCACGAAATGGTCCCAACTCAGCGTAATGCGTATTACATTGCAGTTAGCCGCTTTCTTGATATTACGGTAAAGAAATCGGGTAACGTGAATTATACTCTACGAGAACCTAGGGTAATGGAACCAAGGGCAAGGACTTAATTATGGACACTTCATTCCTATTTATCCAAGTATGTCATAAATAATAATAATAATGTCATAATACACATCGTCAAATAAATGGTTAACAGTTCAGTATCCGTTTTGGGTGCTTGTCAGCTAAAAGTGCCCAACACTGCCGGCAACGTAATTTAGATGTGTAATTGTATCTTTTTTTTACGTCGTTAGCCCGTATAGGTTCTGTTATTTACATAGCAACGTTGTAATTCGCTTTGTCATTAACATGAAACCTTGACCGAGTTCTTTAAGGCATAATGGAGGATTAGGTTCAGACACACACGACCGCTGACGGTCTTTTCCCACTAGTTCCATTGACAGTTCCATTATTAAAGATCTTCAGATAATGGAACTAGTGGGAATATTTACATTCCAAAAAAAAAAAAAATGGTTCATTAAAAATAATTTAGTCTCACTAAAACCGTTAATGAAAAGATTGCATTCAATAATAATAGCATTTAAAATATTCGTAACAATAAAAGAAAATATCCGTCACTTTATTTTATTTTAATAAAGTGGAAAGACTGGAAAAAATCATTCCTACTAGTTTCACTATCTAGAGTCCTTTAAATAATGGAAACGTCTATGTAACTAGTGGGAATAGACCAAGACCACTTCATAGTAACAGGGATCTGAGAACCATAAAACTTTTAATTCTCAAGACTACAATCCTAAGGCTCCAAATGCGTTGCCAACCTCGAGGACTAAGATGAAATGCCTTTAAGCTAGTAGACAAAATGTTGCGTTAACCGCATTTAAATGTAGGGCTATTAAAATCGAGATAAAAATGCTACATTGCTAGAACATTTTTAGTTAGATTATAAGAGGGTCTTGCGTTTTAATTCATAATTATCGCCTTTATTTTTTCATAATTTTTATAAACCCATGTAAACCCACTTTTCCTTTACGTTTAATTATATATACGAGTGTGTGAATTATGTACGTCTTTGTGAAGTCCTCAATATTTAGCAGACAGTTAATAATAGGCATATTATGTCATATCATGTAAATTCATCCTTTATGAAAATATAAAGCGTTGTCATTCGTATTTACGAGATAGAGGTAATTCTGTAGCTCTGCCTACCCCACTCTGGGATTACAGGCGTGAAGGTATGTATGTATGTATGTATGTTCATCAATAACCTTCGCGTGCTAATGAACATAAGTAGTAAGCATGGGAAAAGCAGAGCTCTCCTTTGTAGATTGGCGTGCCGTCAGCAATTATCCATTCAACATGTTATTTAAAATAACTTAAAACCGTGACGGCAACGCTCATCAAGCTAGATTAACGAGTAATTCCTCGTTAACACACAAATTCCTTTGTAATTTATTAAAATGGTTCATACCTCGTTATAAAAATTGATAAAAAAACTTCCTATCATTAAGATAATTGGGTAAGGACCGTAAGGGCCTAATGGCCATGCTAAATCACTTAATTAAAATTTATATGAAACTTTCCCGTTGTGGCACGAAAATTAGCCATACAATTGTAGCGATACTTTTCGTCGCACAACGGAACTTTTTTCGAATTCGTTGTTTGTATGGTTAACTGCGCTTAAATATGGTCCAACGTTTTGGTCCGAACCGAAATAAACACATTTTCGCAGTAGCTTTTTATTACACAAATATACGATAACAGTAATTGGCTATAATGGTTTGATGTCATTAAGCCGAAATTATTTGCTGACAAACAAGCAATTACTTACGTTGGTTATGTTATAAAGACGAAATAAAACGATTAACTACAATCGATTCGTAATTGGAGTGATTTCACGCATTGATTTATAATAAGCAATGCGCGGACGACGGATGCAATATGGTGACGAAAGCACAAGATAGATAAGACTTTTAATTAATTACTAGTACTATTTATGTGTGAAAATATTTGCAGTTTTTGTTATAAATTAGTACATATTTTATTTATTAAGAATGTACTGAAGTAACACTTTACGAATACGTCTGTAGATGTGGAGAGGTAATTTTCCCTATATAAGTAGATAGTTAACTGCAAAAGGAAAACAAAGAAAAAAAAATATCAGGGGACAATGTCACACCAATTGACCTAGTAACAAACTAAGATCTAGGCTTGTGCTATGGGTACTAGATAACGATATAAATACTTATATCGAGAAATATGTATACTTAAATACATAGAAAACATCCATGACTCGGGAACAAATATTCGCGCTCGTCACACTAATATCTGCCCTTACCGGGATTTGAACCCAGGAGCGCTAGCTTCGTAGGCAAGGTCACTACCAACTAGGCCAGCGCGTCGTCTGATTATTTACTTCAACAATAAAATTTATAAGTTTTTGTGCAGCGATTTTCTCTTTTTTAAAAATCACTTGTAGTCATAACCATATTAAGGATATCGTTTGACATTATTTTGACGTAAATTGCATCCGTCGTCCGCCCATTGTAAGTACAGCTAGATAGAATCGCAAAGAACAATGTCAAATATTCTTGGCCAAGCCATAACGTACTAGTCGTAACAAGGAAAGGTACCCAACTGACTGGCTCCGATTTGGTTTAAAGAGTAGTCTAAACTAACACACGGATTTTTATAGCTACCTAATCTCACCCTGTTGGGATAAATTATCCCCCAAAGTACTGAAAAGTGACTAAACCCTAGTTATGCTAATTACCAGCTAGTTTACAAAAATACCACAGACAGTGTAGTGTATCTTCGTTGAGAAATTTATAACTATGAAGGTTTCTTTATTTTAAATAGGTATGAGTTTTAGCCGATATTAAAAAGAGGCGTCGGGGGTTAACAAAGTGAACCATATTGCGAGTTTTAAATCGGTCTGAGGAAGCTGCCAGCTCTGTGGTCTCCGGGTGTTTATAAATATTATCCTTTTTGAAATGTCCTTAAAAGGCTAATAGCACCAGGTCCCCACGGACCAAGGTTCTCGACGTCGAAAGGAATGAAGTTATATTCTGCGCCGAGACCCTTGTACTTATTCTTATTAATTTTTGAAGCGATTAAAGTGACAGTTATTAGAGTTGTTGGTAATTCTGTAGCTCTGCCTACCCTACTTTGGGAATGAAAGCGTGAGTTAATGTATGTAATGTATGTATGTTAAAGTGACAAGGTACTAAAATGTACACGTATTTATGAAATCGACGGTACTCGACGCGCATGTCAGTAAGTCAACTCCTGACATCTAAAGCTCCGTTTTTTTAACTCAGCACTCTACCCCTTTATCCAGTAGAGGGGGACTGGGCGTGACATTGATGTATCGAATCCCGAACCGCTTTGACTACGGGATCTATATTCATTTTAAATTGAATTTCCAATCTCAATTCAGATTTTATTGAGAATTTTAAGGTCCGTAGCATGGCAAATGTGGTTCAATATAACAAAAGTGCGTCCGAGAAATGGTCGTATTATGTACTAATATTAATACAAGGAACGTCAGGAGGTTAAAAAGACTAGCTTCTTTCTGCCAGTGACTTCACCCGCGTAGAATTCTTATTTTTATCTTCCCACGAAAACCCTTCATTTTCCAGGATAATATAGCATTGTAAGGCCGGCCTTACACTTGTAAGTTTTACTTAATTATGTAAGTAGGAACACGGTTCTCTTAGAATGAGAAAAAAATCTATCTAATTCTAACAAATAGCTGCGTCCCTACTTACCTACTGACGTAAACATTATGGTGAAAAAAAAAACGGACCGGTAGTTTTTGAGTTTATTCTTTACAAACATACAAAGTACAAATAATACAAGTGTACATATGAAAAGTAGCTTCGATAAAAATAAACATCAATAACATCACAGTCTTGAAATAAAGCAAAACATTACAAATTCAACGTTAATTTCCCCACTCGAGTTGATGTTTTCGTTTGGACCTACCCGCTTGACCCTGAGTTTGCTTCAATATCAATCAGTAAACACGTGTATATTATTAGGGTTCCTTACCCGAAAACCAACCCAACGGGACCCTATTAATATGCGTCCGCTGTCTGAATCTGAAATCTGAATCTGTCCGTCCGTCCATCCGTCCTAGCTTCCAGGTGCTGTATCTTTTGAATCGTTATAGATACATAAGTACATACATACATACATACCCTCACGCCTTCATTCCCAGAGTGGGGTAGGCAGAGCTACAGAATTACCAACAACTCCAAAAAACTTGTTGATAATTCTGTAACCACATTTTGCACGAGTAGGCTAAGACGTTTCCCAGTGTATTAGTGACAGGTGGCAAGCCCATCGCCTAACAGTACTTCAAGCCTTTAGTCCCTTAGTCGCCTCTTACGACATCCACGGGAAGACATGGAGTGGCACTATTCTAAGCCGGCAACCACACGGCAAATCGTTGTAGATAATGGTTTTTTTTTCAGAATGTGTATAATTAAGGGAATATAGGCTTGTAGTACTGTTAGGCGATGGGCTTGCAACCTGTCACTAATACGCTGGTAAACATCTTAGCCTATTTGTGCAAAATGTGGTTACAGAATTATCAACAAGTCTTTAAAGTTGTAGGTAATTATGTAGCTCTGCCTACCCCTCTCTGGGATTACAGGCGTTGAGGTATTTATGTATGTGTATAATTACGGTGGATTTACTAACAAATAAAAAATTAAAAAAAACTGAAATAATAAAGAGGGTCCACGTACATGACATTTTTTTCACATAAACGTCAAATTTGGTATGATTATAGTAAAAACCCTGACAAAAACAACATTTACCTACTAAAACCTGTGAAGTGTGAGTCGGGGTTGCGCTGATTCGATTCAAAATTGGAATATAATAATACCTATCGTGTTGCGGCACGGAACCCTCTGTTTGCGAGTCCAACTCGCACTTGACCGGTTTTTAGTATATGTTGTTTTTATCATGAAATAATTTGGCGCGTCGAATTCTAAATCTTATAAAAACTTCTGTATATTTATGAGCTTTTTCTGAGAGCGACTGAATAAAGTTGAGCCATAAAGCTTAAAATTAAGGCACGTGGAAGCTTCAAAGAGAAATAATTTAAGGTAGCTTAGGAGTGTAGCATTCTTAAGTTGAATTTGTCCTAGTAATGCGCAATTTCAGAACTATAGTGACCAAATTCAAAATTTCAGCTTTCAAACTTCAAGTCATAAACATACATCGTTATCGCGGGAGCAAAAACAAATCTAATAAAGAACACATATAACAGAATGTATGTTTAGTATAAATGGAATATTCTGCCTAAACACTCTTGCCTCTAAGAAGTTCTTCATATCTAGGACGAAGTTTTCGCTGGAAACGGTCAATCAAACTTGTCTTACACTGAGTAAACGCTTCTTTAAGTCAACGTGTCAAATTTAATATAAAAAAATATTATGTCAAATCCTGTATTTTTAAGTACAAAAATAGTTTTCACTATTTAAATATATGTTTTTCATTTGTACTCATATTTAATTTAGATATACTTTTGTATGTTTTTGTACATATCAAATCAATCAAGAATGAAAAATGTCTAAAGTAGCAGGAAAAGTGACTAGAGGTTGACGTTAGGATTGCGTACCGTAAAACCTGGTAACTATGGTCCAAAATCTTCCAACTATGGTCCAAAATCAATTACCAAAAGTACAAGTTCCCATTATCTTTAGTTAAGGAAACGTGTTGTTTTATAGACATTTCTTGTTGACTAAAGTTTTAAAATGCTTATACTTAAGTCATCTATGAGGAATTAAAGGAATTAGACTTGGACCACAGTTGAAGTACTGGACCATAGTTACCCGGTTTTACGGTAGCTAATCTCTTTAAATATGTACTACTGATCAAGTCAAGTACGGAGGTAAGATATTTGAAAGAAAATGTATACTTTTTGAACTCGTAGGTATAAACGTTTTTCGATAGGAGTGTCACTTCTGTTATTGCCTATTTGTCATACTCTTTCACTACTGTCAAATCGTTTTTGCTCCCGCGATAACGATGTATGGTCATAAATCTATTATTATAGAGACCAAACTCGATATTTAAAATTTCTGATTTAGGTCACTATTGTTCTGAAAATGCGAATTATCTAAAAGCTGTCTAACTATGTTACAATTGCATACATATTATTATTGCATACAGCGCTTGTTTGGAAATAAATAAAATCCTTCATTATTAGAGTAAAGGATGTCATAAGTAAGTCATCCATCATGATAGGATTATAACGTCTATGGCAGACGATTAATGATCATATCTGTGAGACACTTCCTTTGGTGACTATACAAACCATGTAATATGAATATGCTAGACCATCCATCCATTAGCTGTCTGAACGCCCATACAAAGAGTGACAACGGTGGGGTACTTAACCTTGTAAGGCCCAATGTCCTAAATTTAGGACATTTGTCAAAGTTAATTTTGACTTTAGTTGACTGACACAAGAGTCTTTTTCAAACTAACGAAATTTGACGTGAGCCTGACGAGGATAAGTGATCGTAACATACAACTACAGCTCCGAGCGAATAATAAAAAAATTACAATAGCCAGGCTTCTATTCCCTACGGTAAAAAAAAAAGTGTTTGAACTGTTATCGTATTGTCACCGGGCAAACTTAAAACACATCTCTTTCTTCTCGCTACGCTCGTGATACAATTATAAAATCTTCCGCATACTCGAAATTCAATATTATCGCAGCAAAAAACAAATTTTGACCTCTTGTTGCACGAACACTTTATTATAATACCTACAGTTGGTTCTATGCACCGTAACAGCTTCAGAGGGCGGTAACTTTCAAATCTCAGAAACAAGTACTCTTTATGCTTGCCTTATGTTTACACAACGACACTGGCATAATACACCTTGCCAACTCAGAAAGATGTGAAAACTGTTAAGAATTAGCTGATTGGTGGCTTTATGCGTGCCTTATGTCTACACAACGACACTGTCATAATACACCTTGCTAACTCAGAAAGATGTGAAAACTGTTAAAAATTAGCTGATTGGTGGCTTTATGCGTGCCTTATGTCTACAAAACGACACTGGCATAATACACCTTGCCAACTCATAAAGATGTGAAAACTGTTAAGAGTTAGCTGACTGGTAGCTGTTTGTTGCAGGTATCGTGATGATGTAGCAGTATGAACGCGCCGGCAGCCGCGGCGCTCGTGCTGGCCGCGCTCGCCGCCTTGCCCTGTCGAGGTAAGCCAGAATGATGATAAAGGTGATGATAATGATGAAAGTAATGATGAACAAAATGAACATGACGCTGGTGATGATAATGGTTATGATGATAGAGGTGATGGCAATAATGAAACTGATGATGACGAGGATTATGTTGCTGGTGACGGTGATGATAATGTCAAAAGGTTACTGATGATATTTTCTACAAAGTTAGCGGAGAAGGTTGATTATTTTGTAGATAAAAATGAAGATTTAAAGGTTTATTGGTTACTTACCTATACCACAGAGTAAGTAATAGTACAAGTACAGAAGTTGCTCTTCCTTGCAAAAACGCTGTTTAGGTATGAAAATTTTTCCTACTTTATGCCTCTCTTACTATCGTATAACTTGTATTCATTCACAGGCGGCACGAGTAGTGCTAGGGTTATTATATCACACTTAATTATGTCGCTTAAGGCCACTCTGGATTTTTCTAAAGTTATTATCAAAATGGTTAGAAATTCAAATTTGAAAAATACAGCTGACCTTAAGTTAAAGGAGTAATAATAAAGGATTTTACAGAATTCTGATTTATAAGGCTAAATTCAAACAAATACATAGATATACATACAAATACATAAATCTAAAACTAATAATTAGTATAATTGCGAATAAGTTTGGTTCACTTTAATTCATAGAAAAAAAACGACGCGTCTTTGCTCATTCAAGATCGGTTAATACTCGGTTTTATCCGTCAAAATCCTTATCAATATTTTTTTTTTTTTTTTTGACAAAAATGTATTAAATTAACATATTACTACCTACTTACGAGTACACACATACTGCCACAATAAAATCTGTCCTGAAATATGTTTTATCGTAAATAATAACTTACCTACGTTAAAGGTAACTTTAAGAACTTTTGATTAGTTTTCAGATCTATAACTAACCCATCCTTAGTTATGGGTCTGTGATAGTATTTAAAAAGTTTCAACTTTAATTTACGATGGTAATAACTTTATTTAGTTTTTTGACTCTTCAATACTCTATATATTGATGCGTTGAATATATTATAAGGCTTTAATACCTTGCGCAGCAAATGACATACCAAAATCAAACCACTCTCACTTTAATACGTTATTGCGACAAGGTACTAAAATACACAGCTACTTATGAGTTCGACTATACATGCAGAGATTGTAATTTTTTTTTTGTTTTTCCGTATTATCAATGTTTTGATAGTTCTTATTTACTTCACAGTAAAGGTGGTCGAGTAAAAAACATAACCTATAATAATATGGTTTCCAAGGACTATAAATTTAGAAAAAAAGAGGTCATGACCAGTGATGGGAAATAGGTGAGCTAAAATACCTATTCTTTGCGAGAGGACATAATATGGAGTGGTTACAACCGGATAAAAGCATATATTTTTTGGATTCCGGGTATTTGATATTTATCCGGGCACTGCGAATACTAGCCGTAATGTTGGACATACATTCTTTTCCTTATAGAATGTTTGTAAAGTTTGTAGTAAAAATGGTAACATTCCTGCCATAAAGTTAAAATTATAAGTAATCCGAAAATGTGAACGCCCATTTGCAAGTCATAAACAAACAATGCGTGGGAAAACCCATATTATTAGTCCTGCTACTACTTTTTAGAAATCTTGTACATTCCTTCTTTTCTCTAGCCCTTTTTACTAAAAACTAACATTAAACATGCCGTACTTTAAACAAAACATGTCATGTTTTACATTACGATAATTACCCGAATAAATATCGAATACCCGGCACAGAAAAAAATAATAATTTTTATCCGGTTGTAACCACTCTATATTATGTCCTCTCGCGAAGAATAGGTATTTTAGCTCACCTATTTCCCATCACTGGTCATGACCTAGCAAGTTCAAGGGTTAGAACGGAACAGAGATATATTTATGATTCCTATAGCCGTACCCTATAGCCGTACTCGTTTCTCTGAATGGCCTTTGGCACGTTGTAAGTGCTCATATTTAGGGTTCAGAGTTTTCATAGACCCTTAGACTATAAAGAGAGATGGAGTCGACATTTATATTAAAATTCGTCATTGAGAGGTGGTTGTTGGTCTCTTACGAAGCGCTGGGAGTTTTTTTGCGTGTAAAAGTGCCCGTGCGGCTTACTTACTGAATAAACACGTTTTATCTTTTTTTTCTGATCATAGTCAATAATTTTTGGCATTCCACTATTTAATAATAATAAAGAATCTAGGAATTCTTACCATGTATATAAATTGCTTATGCTTTAACATAATAACTTAAACATACAACATAATTATTTATTTCCTATAGCCACGATATTCTTGAAAGATACTAACACTTAGATACCTACACGATTATGACCGTAGTACCTTTTTATTTGTTGTAATAATTAAATAAATGAGTATGAGTATAAGTATGACCCGAGTTTTAGTATTAATATCGACTCCATGTCTCGCTTCAGTCATACTGTGTTATAAAAACTCCGAACCCTATTTATAAACAGGGCCTCTGCTACCCATCCTCACTGTAGGAAATGAAGGCTCGATTCGTTGCCGGTCTTTAAGGAACGTGCTGAGAGCATGTCCTTTTGTAATATCCATACATTGTTACCTCGAGCGTTGCTGAAAATTGTTTTAAAATTGGAATGAATAAAAAAAAATTTTTTTTTGGCTTTTACCTACTTTTAAAATCAAGTGACTGCTAACGCGCACCAAAGGGCTGCAAATGACTAACATTACTAAACATTTCTCTGATATAAAATTCTCGCAAAAAACAAATTTGATAACGGAAGAGCCTTCAGCTGGTGTTTCTTGGGTGTCTTTTTCATCTAAATTAATTCAGCGGAGGATTTTATACAAAACGCCGGCGTGGAAAGCTTCCTTGATGGGAAATTAATCTCTCCTTTTATTTCAATAGTCCTCCACGATATTTAATCTACGGGTTATAAATTTGCGACGAATTAAAGGAAAATATTCTGTCAAAAACCTGGCGCTGGTGTCATGTACAAAGTATACATTTTATATAAACAACCTGTGAATTACTATTTTGCAACTTTTTTTATTATGACTAATATCAGTGCCAAACAATTTAAATACCTGCAATGTTTTTTCTTTAAAATAACTAAATTTGGTTAAAAGAATATTATCAATTAGGATTTTATGAAAGCTACACTCTTTGGGCTTTACCTTCAATCACGTGCAATAACCCAGATAGATAAACATTTTGAAATATCGAACTAATTTTACGATTCTGTCTCAGTTGTTTATCTTATTAACTAATTTCACAGGTACCGACGCAGACGCTACTTCCAAGATCCTAAATGACACTCAAAGCAGTCTGCAGAGGTCACAGCCAACAATCAACAAAGTTTACGAAATGCTCCACACGGTCGCAGTCACACAGAATCAGACAAATCTCAGAAACTTTAACGAACCCAATCTAAATGTCCAATCTAGTGTAAACTCTGAGGACGAAGCCAGTTTAAACAAAACATATTTAAACTGTTGCGATGAAGACAAATATGAAGATGATATTAGTTTTAAAGAGGGTGCTCAAGTAATACATAAGGCGATAGATAAAAAGAATAGGAAAAGGGCTGTGAGTGTAATAAGGGCGGAGGATGATGCTCAAGGAGTGACTACAGTGATAGCGATGCCGAGTCCGCCGCTGATGACAGAGAGGAGACAGAGGAAGCCAGGAGAAACAGGCTCAAGCTCGCCGCTGCTAAATTATATCTTCGACACGTACTCGAACACGCACCACCACAAAAACGATAGGTGAGTGCGCAATCAATCAAATCTGACAGTGATGTATGCGAAAATTGATCTTAGTCTCAGTCGCAATACAGTCTTTAGTTAAATTAAATTTCAATCCCAGCCGTTTCCAAGGCTCTGTTTGCCATTTGATTATTTAGCAAATAGTAACAGTATAATTTAATTAGGTAGTTCCTTGAGTTTCTCCCAATTTGAGCAGACGTTGATGTTAGCTTAATTGGATTGGATTTGTCTGCAAAAAATTGCTGAGCAAAACGGGATTGTTTGAGTTAATATTATCAATTCTGAAATTGAAGCTTTGAGGATTTTTCAACCATTAATTGGCACAAGAGCATTAGCTTAAATTACAATTTGAATCAATCCTTTGTCAGAGTTTTATGAATTTTTAAGCGATTATTTGCTTTCGCAAAGTAAAAATGTTAATTATAAAACAAAAAATACTACTTGCTATCTAATAAACAGACAATATAAGATAGTTTTGTATCTTAAGTATAGATATATATACTCGTATATGCAAAGTATGTGTCAAATATATGATGACAAAGTACAAGCCAAGCATTAATTTAATGTCAGTCTCTTTACCTACATAATTGAAAATGTCTTGCGTTCTGGGGGGTTATTATGACATAGCTATGCAGTTTATTTTACGGCGAGTGTAAAGGACAGAGCTATAATTACTTTTCTCTCAGCGTAAACTGGAACTGCAGAGTCATGTCATAATAACCCCGCAGGTCGGATTGATTAATACAGGTTGTCCCAAAAATAGGAGAAAACATCTTCCTTCGATCCCTTTATTGTCAGTGTTGCTGTAATATTTGCTCTGACGTTAGAAACCGCCTTTATATATGATTTTTTCTGTTGCAGACCTGGCAATGGGAACAGCATATATGCAGCGGCAGCCCCTGAGATAGAGGCCTTGGTAGGATCCACAGCCCACCTGGACTGCAAAGTCGACGCATTGCATGACAAATTGGTAAACTAGTTGTTTCACTAAATAAACACAAGCGCAATAATTGACTTAAAATAGTAGTAGCAATAGTTGGGATATGTGAATAGAATGTCATTTTAGATTGACATTAATTAAAGTTAAGTCGTTAAAAAGATCTGACGCGATTGGGGATAATTAATACTAATTTACATTGTTAAAATGAAAATATTTTTAAATTACAATAATTTCGTACATTATTGATGGATAAGTTAATTTGGAATACAGTAAATATTGAAGATTTTAGTATAATTCATAGATCTGATTTCAAAAAAATAATTAACAAGTTAGGCAATGATTTGTTATCCTTTGTTTTATTTGTCATTAAAGGCTTCCCGACTGTGTAGCTGTCAACCAATAAATTAATCTTAAATTCGTAAAAGAGCAAACAAAGATAGTTTTACCACAAAAGTACGAATACATCATGCTTATTTATATAACATATTTTTTTATCATCCCAACTTTATCTTACCCTCCAAATTCGTGAACAATGCGTCCCTGTAATTTGTATAAACTGTTCAACCCCGAAACTTGCGATCACCCTTGTTAGTGTGATAGAAACTAAGCGAAAATTATTCCGGGTAGGTATAAAAGCTGTTTGTGTCGGTTGAAAACTGTACAACATAGAAACAATGACAGTTTCGATGTTTTACCGCTGTGAAACTTTACGGAACCTTGTCATGTAAATGTAATGTGTCTCACATGGCACTTGATATCTTGATGATATCACATCAATAGATGAATTATTATCAGTAGTGATTTTTCGCAATTTGGAATACCAAACATGTCGAATGTTCAGTGTGATCCAGAGGGGCTATTGTCTGACGCACTTGTAATCGCAGCCGGCTTCAAAGTGGAGCAATTGCTTTCATTTTGTATGCAGACAAGCCTTCGATTTTCAAAATGAAAACGATTGCGATTGCGAGTTCGTTAGACAATAAGCCCTCATAATTACGATTTGATTCGACGCAATACGCATCGCGTTTGGGAGAGTCGCGTAGCATTTCAATATACTGTGTTTTGGCCATGAAGGTGTTATATCATCTGCCGTTGTAATAAAATCCTTAACATACTTATTTATTTATTTTAATTGCAGTTTTTCTGTGCTACTTTGTAACAAAATTATTAATTTAAAATAGTAGTTTCCAAAGTAGCTATACGATATTAAACTGATAATTACAATGTGGCCGAACATTAGCGGCTTGTACACATAAAGTTCGGACCGCGGGAAACGCCACGCGCCGTTCCAATCGTCGTTCCCAGCCGTACGTGTAAATGCAACTGTAATAGTCAAATAATAATAAAAATACAGTTTGGACCGAAGCTTGGACTGCGCGTGGCGTTTCCAGCGGTCCAAACTTTACGTTTAAATAATGAAATAGGTCAGTATTGAAACCCAAACCGGAAATTATTTGGAAGTGCATGAAGTGACATTTTAATATTTAAAAATAATAACTTATCAACATAATTTAGAGTCACCCTATAATTATATTAGTCGAGTATCCGTGGTGTTCATTCGCAGGTATCTTGGGTGCGTCGAAAAAGTGACGAAGCAGCCATGGAACTACTTACTACTGGAACGCAACAGTACACAGCCGATGACAGGTACTCAATAATTATAAATAAATAAAAAATCACCCTGTACATAAAATTCGAGTTCTCTGAATTAGCCTAACTAATTGTCTTTGACATAAAACTCAGCTATGAACTTTAAATATAAGCCTCACTAATGAATTTTACATTAAAACCAGTTCATCCTTTCGGTTCCTAGGTGATAATACTCCTTTTTATGAACTTGCAATATTTGTATGTTTTTCAGTTTAGGTTAATTCGACTATAAGTCAATTTTAACCTATTACAGGTCTCGTTTGGGACCGTACGTCGTGTTTGAATGTGTGCTTTATTGTTCTATACATTAGAATTCAAAATAAATTGAAAAAATAAAATAATTTATCCTATAATTTTAAACCAGTTCCCGTTAGTGGAATGGGCTAAAATTTGGACAAAATACAATAATAAATAAACCCAATACTGATTTGATGATGGGGTCGGAAGGCGGCGACAGGATCTCCGTTATGCTGAACGTATTCATTAGTCTGGTGTTGACAGATAATGACTTGGCAAAAAAAACAAATATAACAAAAGAGTTGTTGCGTAAGTTAAAACAACAGAACATAATTGACAAGAATTTGATAAGTAGCCACTTGATAAGCAGTAGTTTATATTTTCGGGAAACGAGTGAGCTACTTGATATTTTTATGAACCTTTTTTTACACTCGATATCTTGTTGCTACAGAATGTTTGTTATAACCCCTATTTTAAAGAAAATTTGTTCTTAGACAAAAACCTTCATGGACGAAAAACCGATTGTAATTCACGGTTGATTACATTTGACATCTAAATATCAACGGAAAACTCGTTATACTTATATCCGCGTTGAAAATCAGGACCTCTATATAAATTTGAAAGATAACCAGAGAAACGGTTTATTGACCGCTCCCGCTGGTATTATACTTAGTTTGTGATGTCGAATAAGGTTTTTTGTCATTTCTCATGTGTCATTCGTCATTATATCTGGATAGGTCTATACGAAATTGCCTCAGGCCTCTCGCGTTTACATTTTCTACAAAATGTCGCCTTTACTATCAAGTTTATAAAATAAATTTAACATACATACGAGTACATACATAAACTCACACCTTCATTCCCAGAGTGGGATAAGCAGAGCTACAGAATTACCAACATGTCAAAAAATATGTTGAAAAATATATTGATCATTCTGTAACCACGTTTTGCACAACTAGGCTAAGTTGTTTACCAGTGTATTAGTGACACGTTGCAAGCCCATCGTCTGACATTACTACAAGCCACTAACACTACTCTAGAAAGTTAACAATTCAAAGGAAAACAATTTGACATTTTGTTGGTAAACTGGATAAATAAATGACACTTATCAAAACTCATGCCTTATAGTCGAAAATAAAAAGACTATTAGAGCATTTTCCTTTTTTGTTACCAACTTTCTTTGGTTCATGGTAACAAAAAAGGAAAGTTTCATACAAATGTATGAGGACATTTTGGGAGACTATGTTATTTAGGCTCAGCTTCATTCACTCTACCAACCTGCAATTTTTTTTGCAAATCTAAGTTGTGAATGAAATGTACAAACTTTTTTAGAAATGCTCATTTATACCTACTTATTAAATCTAATATTTAGTGCCTGTGTCTATCTGTCATCTTCCAGGGTTCAATGGATAAAACGTCTCACAGTTCAAGGTCCGTCCACAGGTTCTCGGCCCGCTTCATCCCCCCCGACATCTGGCGGCTGCAGGTGAAAGACGTGCGCGCCACCGATGACGCGCACTACGACTGTCAGTTGTCTGCGCACCCGCCGCGCACCGCGCGCGTCACGCTGCGAGTACCAGGTAACAGACCTTAAAACATCGAATGTCCAGCTTAAATGCAATCCAATAGTGTGGTCGATCAACTTGAATAATGCCAAAGTTGTAGGCCACTTGGCCTACTTAACGGATGTCAGTTCATAACATTCACGGGCTGCGTGGCGTGATGCCACGACCCTAGGTGCCAGATTTTAGCTTTCATGATTAAATGTCGTGAAGAGAATGGAAAAACGCAAAACAAAGGTTGTAAAAAAAATATGAATCGAAGATTTTGGCAGTATTTTGGTTTATGTAGCTGTCATTTGACAAATTCACTGTACTGGGTTATTACTGGGTTTTATTGTATTTGGGCTTTAGGCTTAGTTACGCAAGAAATCGGCGAGAAGGAGACCTTTATTTTTCTTAACCACATAATATAATTTAAATACTTTAAGAATGCATTCCAACAAGGGTATGGACCCGCGGCGTACCAACTTAAGCAACTTAATTACTGTTTACCAAAATTACAACATTTAACACGCAGGGATTTAATATGTAGATGTTGGCGGAGACGAGGCAAATAGGCTTTACAACGTGTTGTGAAGCAGCAAAGAAAGTAAGCTGCTCAAGGAGAAAGACGATAGAGAAGGCGAAGTGATTATTAATAGCTGTTAAAACCTGAACGTTCCAATCAGAGGCAGATATGGCTATAGTGGGTTATACAGGGTGTTTGGTAGAGAGTTGTCTAAAAGAAACAGGCGAATAGAAGAGGCCATTAGCTATCCATTTAAGGTACTTTAATCCTTTATTTGTCTAGGGGCTACTTAATACCATTTAAAAAAAAAATAAAAAAAATCTAATATTCGACCTTGAAACCGGGCCGGGTGGAAGTTATTAGCGAATAACTCAAATTATTAAGAGTTTTGTAATACATGTGGCACACCATTAGAATTGGCATTAATGGAGGTGTTTTTAGGAAATTGGAAGAGTTGTAATCACTTTCGTTTTTTTTTTTTAATTTCAGCTTGAAAATTTTATTTACTGATTTCTGAAACTTTGAGAGCCCCCATTTTTTTTAAATGTTGCTATACGCTTCCAATAACACTTTTATTCGAACACCACAAAATTAAACTTTCTAACAAAATGATAATTTTGTAGATACACCAAATAGTTCCTTTTTTTTCGGGGTTTTAATGTCGAATTTTGGTAACTTTTAATTTAAAAAAAAGATCGGTATTAATAAGCCCCTAGACAAATAAAGGGTTAAAGTACCTGAAATGGATAGCTAATGGCTTTTTCTATTCGCCTGTTTCCTTTAGTCAACGCTCTACCAAACCCCTGTATATAGGGTGCACTGCAGGGTTACCTTAGCAAACCTGGTTGCACATTACGTCCTCGAACCATCATCGCCGTACTAATATCACAGGGCCAATAAAATTACTTTGGGCTTGTATCAGATACTCATGCCTAGTGATGGGCGATTTCTGAAACATTACAAAACTTTCCTTAACTGCGAAAATTACAACTTCTGAAAGTTACATAATTAGATGGAAATGATTCTGACACATGTAAATTTCATTTAAATTTCATGAAAAGTTTTCGTTACTTACGTTACATTACAAAACTTTAGTAATTTTCAGAAATTAAACGATTTCATTTTAGTAACTTTCAGAATGTTGCATGAAATTTTAGGTGAAAGTTTCACTTTTGAAAGTTTCAGAATATTGCAGAAATTAAAGTGAAAGTTTCACTTTTGAAACTTACAAGCCGCCCATCAGTAGTCATGCCATCTAAATATATGTTACACTTCAAACAATCCATTAGGCAAAACAGCGGGCATGCCGAATCAGTCTAATTGCTCAAATTAATCCCAGAGACAAATTGCTGTAATCTTGTCAATCACGCTTCGAAAATCACGAGTTTCACATGTATTCGATGGAGAGTCTGAGCAATTAGATTTAATATCCAGGGAATAGATTCTATTACGCCGCGGGCTTCTAATTTGTCAACCGAAATGACAGTGTCAAAGTGCGCACGGCCTTTGAACTCGCCCTTACCTTGATATTAATTTCAAAGGTAACGATGCCTACGAAAACAGGTATTTTACGGTAAACAAGTCGATTTAGGTAGTTATGGTTTTTGTACCATAATTGAAGAGCCGACTGCAAAATTTCATGCCGACTTTATACCGCGATGAAATGCACAAGGTTTCCTATGTAAGTGATGGTAAAAAAAAGAAAGTCATTTCCGGTGCGAAAAAAGGGGTGTTACTTTACTGATACTGAAATAATAGTTATATGAAAGAGTTGACCAGAGCTGGGCCAAAAACTTTGGAAACTTAGCAGTAGATTACTCCGATATATTATCGGAGTGTTTACCGGGCACTATTGGGTTAAACATCTCCTAGCAAAGATGGGCCTTTATGACAACACAGATTATAGAATGTGCGGCGAAGAGGCGGAGACAATGAAACACTTACTGGGTGCAAAAGATGCCATAGGGTCGAAGTGTATCCGTAAGGACCCCAACAAGAAGATAAGATAAACCATTGTGCATTTCATCGCGGTATCAAGTCGGTACGAAATTTTGCAGTCGGCTCTCTTCCTATCAGTTCAGAACATCCTGAGGCAACATTAGGTGTTGATTAAAATAAATAAATAGGAGTTCAAAGTAGTTGCTGCGAGTAAATTTACAATTACTGGCTTGTTTTGTCGAGTCGAGCAAAACTTGCTGAACCGCGCCTTTTTGTGCATTTGTTTTATTACTTTTTCCAATAATAGTCTTTATATATATAATTCTTCTGTCCGTGTGTTGACAGTGAACTCCTCCTAACGGCAGAACCGGTTTGAATGTTTTTTTTTGTGTGTATTCAAGTGGATTCGAGGATGGTTTAGATTCACAAATAAATCCGACAGATGGCGTTGTCCTGCATGGCTAGTGTTATTATAAAGATTACCATACATAATTAGTAATAAACATGAAGGAAATGCAATTTTTCTTCGTAGTAATGACGGACATGATTGGGTTACATGAACACGAGCGTGCCTGTAACCGCCATTTTTTATGACGTGAGTCGTGCATTTGATTTTGTCTGCCACGAAACACTTCTGGCCAAATGTGAGAGGTATGGAATAAGAGGGGTAGCAAATGAATGGCTCAGGGACTACTTACATGCCAGGACACAATTCGTGCAAATAACTCGAATCGATTCGGCCAATACTGTGATTACACATAAGTCTTCTACTAAAGTTAACAGAGTCGGTGTGCCGCAAGGGAGTATCATGGGACCCCTGCTATTTTTATTATATGTAAACGACGTACCAAATGTCACGAACCATGACTGTACGCTTTTTGCAGATGATCTATCCATCGTTATACCTTGTCATAATGCCAGGAATTATAACAATGACATAAATAACACCATTGCTGATGTTATAACATGGTTACATAAAAATAACTTAACTGCAAATGTCCACAAGACTACATTCATACAATTTGTGAACAAAAATGGCAATAAACAACCTTTAAATGTATCCTTTGACAACAAGAAATTAACAGAATCTTTAAACACAATTTTTTTAAGTATATGGTTGGACGATAAATGTTCTTGGAAGGTTCACATTGATAAATTATGCGGTAAAATAAACTCCTTTGCTTATGCTCTATGGAAACTTGCAAAGATTAGTACAAGAGAAACTGCAATGCAGGCCTATCATGGATATATTTGCTCCATTCTTAGATATGGCATCTTCCTTTGGGGTAACTCAAGCCATGCGAAACGAATCTTGGTAGCACAGAAGCAGTGCGTAAGAGCTATGTGTGACGTGGATATTTTAACATCTTGTAAGCCACTATTTAGAGAGTTAAATCTGTTGACTGTGCCAAGTATATATATATATGAAGCGTGTTTATTTGTTAAATCACATCTAGGATTATTTAATAAGAAAAGTGACATTTGTAAATTTAATACGAGATACCCCAATCAACTCGCTATTCCAACTAAAAGGACCAAACTGTACGGCAACAATGCATATTGTATGGCAATTAGTATATACAATCAGTTGCACGATGACATTAAAGAATTGCCAATTAACCTTTTTAAAGCTAGATTAAGGAAGTGGTTAATACAGGAATGTTTTTATTGTGTTGGTGACTACTTTAATTATTATAAATGGTGAATATTGTTTTAGACATAAATACTTAGTTCAATTTTAATTTTATAGTGATTACCACGGTTTATGAGTAATAAATAACATTGTACATTTCGACATTACAATAACTTTTGTATTTCCTTAACCTTTAAGAATCAATTTTGCATGCCAGCTGCTGGTAAAATGTGTGTTTCTGTGATTACCTATGTAAACCATCTTCTGTACCACGTTTTAAGCAAAATAAATGACTTTGACTTTGACTTTTGACAGAAAGCTGTACTGCCCTGCGAAGCCAAAAAGCATTATCTCGAAAAAACTCCCGTAGCACTCACAACCGTATTATTAACAAGAGATGATCGAATCTACTTTAGCAATCGAATCTGGGATAGTGCTTATTGGCTTAGGAGGGCAGTGTAGAAGTCTAAGAAGGTATTTTTCCAGCAACGGGACATTGTCATTGACAACAAGTTTTAAAAAGTTTCCTTTAAAAACCACATGCATCGGCTTCCCCCTCTTTTTCGCCATTAGTCCCTTTATTACCTATTGCATGCTCTTGCCAGTCGCCTTGAAACAGATCCAGCCCCCGCCGCCCCGAACGCGGCATCCACCTTTTATTAAGTTGGCCGTATGGGACTTTTTTCATTGTTCCTTTGGTTTTGAATGCACTAGAGACCATTTTTAAATAAAACATCGCAGCGGACGGGTATACGTTTATTTCAATCCAAGGAAGGAAATAAAGCTCTTTTTATATTTGTTCTTTTTTCAAAAGAAAAACCATCCTATTTGACCACGTTTTAAAAAAAGAAAATAACTATACCTAAATGATTTTATTTTAAGTACAAACCGCCTTCAAAACACAATATTATTCCACAGAGGTGTCAGTGCGCATCGTAGACGGCGCAGGCGCGAAGGTCTCCGAGCAAGTGTGCGAGGTTGGCAGCACTGTCGCGTTGCGGTGCGAGGTGAGGGGTCTCAAGATGGAAGGAGGGCCTACCCTCCTTTGGTTTAGGAGGGACACCCTCCTCAATGATGACACAACTAGGGGGGGAATCAGGTGCGTATTATAATGTAAGATGCATTCTGCAAACGTTATCGCTATCAAAATTGTAAAGGATTGACGCAAGCTGCGGGATGGTCGCGTCGAGGTCTTATGTCATGTAAATTCCGTACATAATGAAAGTTTTTGAAAATCACTCATTAGCTTTATGAAATTTCAAGCAATGTCAGAGTAGTAATATGAAAGTCTCAAAATTACCGGTTAGTAGAACGTCAACCTCTTAGGGCCGAGTTCACCAACCAATTTAACAGAAGGTTAAGTCTTAATCAGCTGTTAGTCAATACACTTGACAACCGTTAAACCGCTAACCATCCGTTTAATTGTTGGTGAACACTGCACTTAGAATTTCATGCTAGTAATACGTCAGTTTCAGAATGACCAGGTAGTAAAACACCTACATCTTTAAGTCAAAGTCTTGAAATGTCAAGCTGCCTAGACAAGAGAATGTTAAAGTAGTAAGCTTGACGTTGTAAGACCTTGAAGTTGTACGACCTAGACGTTGTAAGACCTTGACGTTGTAAGACCTTGACATTCATTACACGACAAGGACGTTTCAAGATTTTGACATTGTCCTTTCTGAACATAATTTAAGCACTTGATATTTCAAGACTTTAACTTTAAACGCCGCGCCGGAGGGGTAATGTGCGAATCCTGTACTAATCCTGTCCTGTCCTGTCATATCTTATGAATGATTTGGAAGGTAGGATTAGAATAAACAGTTTTAACGCAGCACTCGTGTTTGATGTACGTCCCTCCGCCTTAGCTTATATAACATGGCGCAGCCGGTAGGATTAAAACAGATTTAATGAACAAAATATAGAAAAATAAACGTTAAAAACATTCGTGACAGTGATGTGATGTAATATCAGTATAATCTAAAGTACGAGCCGCATTATATCGTCGAGTGGAGAATTATAATGGAGTCGATTTTGCACCCACCGCAGCCATTTTTATTTGAGAACAGTATAGTGAATGTGACGTCGGGAAATCTCAGTAAAGAATGGGATAAATGGAAAAAGAGTTTTAAAATTTATTACGAGGCATGCGAATTAGGAAGAAAGGATGAAAAAGTGCGAATTAATATCTTACTTCATGTCATAGGTGAACGTGGCCGAGACGTCTATGATCAGTTCACGGGAAAAAATGAGACTGTTGAAAAAGTTTTAGAAAAATTTGATGCATTTTTCGTTCCTAAGAAAAATCTTACTATTGAGCGGCACAAGTTTTTCAAACGCGAACAGGGCGAATTGGAGTCTTTTGAACAGTATGTATTTGAGTTGAACAAAATGGCGGCCAAATGCGAGTTCAAGGATTTGTGCCAGGACTTGGTCCGGGATCGATTAATTTGCGGAATTAAGGATGGAACATTACGTGAACGACTGTTGAGAGAGCCAGACTTAACCTTGAATAAAGCGGTAGAAATATGTAATTTAGCGGAATTATCTCGAGCGCAAGCTGTCACCATCAAGTCAGAGAATACCGATCACCACGTTCATGAAATACAGAACAGAACTGGAACTGAACAGGAGCCACAGCGCGCGGAGTTGAACGTGATAAGAGGGCGGTACGAGTCATCACGGAAAGGTCAAACTTCAAGGTCAACACGGTCGCGTGGTACCTACAGTGGGCAGTGGACCCGCCCGGGTCCATCTAGGGCACAGCAGGAACGTTCTCAAGAACCACGGGAATTCCGGGGAAATCAAAACCAGCGTAATCAACGTCAAAGAGATCAGCGAAACTGGACGTATGCGCCCACCCACCGCGGTTGTTTGCAGTGCGGAGGAGTTCATAGCAAATTTAATTGCCCAGCATTTGGACAACAGTGCTTGCGTTGTAAGAAAATGAACCATTATTCAAGGATGTGCGGAGTTTTTGAAGTGCGCGAGGATTCCTCCGATCAGGTAAATAATAACATTAATAATTCAGACTGGTTAGTTAGATTGCAAATTCGTGGCATAAATATCACCTTTAAGTTAGATACTGGTGCGGACGTGAATATTCTTCCTCTGAATAAATTAAAACAATTAAATATTCTAGAATCGGATTTAACCAAAACTTCTTTGAAACTACAGGGTTATTCCGGTAGCGCGATTAAAGTAGTAGGTAAATGTTTTTTAAAAGTAAAATGTAAAAGTAATGCACATGTTGTGGATTTCGTAATCGTTGATACAGATTCGTCGCCTATATTAGGTAAAGGTTCTTGCGAAGAACTAAATTTAGTGAAACGCGTGTTCACCGTTAATAATAAAAATGAAATTCTGGACGAATTTCCTGAAGCATTTGTAGGGATAGGCTGTTTGCCGGGAAAATACAAAATAGAGTTAAAAGACAACGTTCAACCAGTAGTTCACGCACCCAGAAGACTACCTGAGTCTCTTAAAGAGCAAATTAAATGTAAACTTGCAGAAATGCAAGCTCAAGGTATTATTACGAAGGTTACTGGGCCTACGGATTGGGTAAGCAGTATGACCGTAGTTAAAAAACCCAACGGTGATCTGCGAATATGCCTTGACCCTCAAGACCTAAACAAGGCCATTAGGCGTGAACATTTTAAACTACCTACTCTCGAGGAAATCACTGCTAAGTTGTCAGGGGCTAAGTTTTTCAGTACCTTAGATGCAAAACAAGGTTTTTGGCAAGTAGCGTTACATGATTCAAGCACAGATTTATGTACGTTTAATACGGCTTTCGGAAGATTTAAATTTTTAAGAATGCCTTATGGAATTTCATCGGCATCAGAAGTGTTTCATAGAAAACTGTATGAATATTTCGAAGACATGGAAGGTGTGATTCTTTTTGTAGATGATTTATTAGTATACGCAGATTCAAAAGAAGTTCATGACCAACGGCTTAGGGCTGTGCTACAGAGATGCCAAGAAATAAATATCAAACTAAATCGGCAAAAATGCAAAGTAGGTTTAACAGAAATAAAATATCTAGGACACACAATTACGCAATCTGGCATTAGACCCGACGACAGTCACATCACCGCAATTACGAATCTTCCTACCCCTGAAAGTGCAAAGGATGTTGAGCGGTTTTTAGGATTAGTGACGTATGTGGGTAGATTTATTCCAAATCTGTCCGAGAAAACATTTGTTTTGCGCGAGTTGTTAAAAAAATCTGTTGAATGGCATTGGGACCATCGTCATCAAATATGTTTTGAAAATATTAAAAAATGCTTAACAAACCCCCCTGTACTGCAATACTATAGCCTAGATAAACCTATAGTTATATCGGTCGACGCGAGTAAAAATGGCCTAGGCAGTTGCATACTACAGGAAAATCTGCCAGTCGCTTACGCGTCAAAGTCACTAACAAAGACGGAACAATCGTATGCACAAATAGAGAAGGAGCTATTTGCCTGTGTTTTTGCGTGTGAAAGATTTTACTCTTATATTTATGGCCGTAAT
The DNA here is from genome assembly GCA_927399475.2 of Acleris emargana. NCBI lineage: Eukaryota > Metazoa > Arthropoda > Insecta > Lepidoptera > Tortricidae > Acleris > Acleris emargana. The sequence goes on from OV656837.1 coordinate 19,262,662, forward strand.
GATATAACAATAGAAACAGACCATAAGCCTTTAATAAGCATTATAAATAAACCGCTGGCAAGTGCACCCGCGCGATTGCAAAGAATGTTACTGCGACTTCAACCTTATTCTTTTAAGCTGGTATATAAGCCGGGTAAATATCTTTACATAGCTGATGCACTATCGCGGGCAGTCGCACCGGGCGCGAGCGAGAAGTCCGAGCCGCGCGACCATCTCGACGCGCAAGCGCAAGTTTGTGCTATAATAGCAGAAAATCCGCTTACCGACACACATTTTTTAACAATACAGAAATGTACTAAAATAGATAATGAAATGCAACAGTTAACAAAAACAATAAGACGCGGATGGCCGACTCACAAAAGTGAAATTGACGCTGTGCTAAGGCCCTATTGGGATATAAGAGACGAACTCACACTAGCTTATGGTATTATTTGGAAAGGAAATCGGGTAGTAATTCCAAGTTGTTTGCGAGCCGAGATGCTTCGAAAAATTCATATAGGACATTTAGGTATTGAGAAGTGCAGGCTAAGAGCCCGAGAAATAATGTACTGGCCCAACATGAATGCTCAGTTATTGGATTACTTGTCAAGGTGCCAAGCGTGTCTTACCTTCCGAAAGCAGAACTGTAAAGAACCACTCATACAGCATGACATTCCTCCACGGGCCTGGTTTAAGGTAGGGGTGGATATTTTTCATTTTCACGGAAAATCATTCTTACTTATCATTGATTACTTAAGTAAATTTGTCGAAGTAACAAAATTGCGAACAATACAATCAGATTACGTCATAAGAAAAATGCAAAACATATTTACTAGGCATGGCATTCCAGAGATAGTGATGAGTGATAATGGTCCAGAATTTGCATCCGACCACTTCAGACAGTTTGCTAAGGAATGGAACTTTCAGCACGTAACTTCATCACCGGGATACTCGCAGTCCAACGGACAAGTCGAGCGAGCAATCCAGACAATAAAAAACACAATGAAAAAGACCGATTTTGATAAAACGGACTTTAATTTAGCCCTATTAGAATATGCAAACACTCCTATATCTACTGAGTTAGCATCTCCAGCGGAACTGCTTTATAACAGAAAATTAAGAAGTATAGTCCCTTGCCCACCACAGTTACTTTTACCAAAAATACAAAAAGGTGCTACTGAGGTGCTGAAGAAACGTCAAATTGTCCAAAAAATGTATTACGACCGAGGTGCCAGAACTTTATCCCCATTAACAATAGGGCAAAAAGTTAAAGTTAGGCACTATGGTCATTGGATTCCGGGAACGATTATAAAAGAAATAAGCATTAGGTCTTATATAATTCAATTGCTGTCAGGTTCGACATTACGTCGAAACAGGAAACACATAATTGTTGATTCCAAAGATCGTATGGATAATCAACCGGCCGGACACTCAGCCGAGTTCGATGACATAATCGTAGATAACGCTCAGCTGATGTCCCCGCGCTCACCCCCCTCGCCCCGCACCAGCACTAACGCAACACCTCCCGAAAGTAGCAATATTTACTATCGTACTCGTTTTGGCAGGGAAGTGCATCCTCCTGATCGGTGGGGATACCCGGCAGCTTCGTGACCTCCAATGAACTCCATCATAATAAGATATACCTAAGTTCCTTATAAAATACTACGAGTCGTTAACATAGCGATTCAAATTAAAATGTAATAATGGACATCAAATTGAGTCGATTGATTTTGCATGTGCTTGAATCCAAAATGTGTCTATTAATTAACAAATTTCAATATAATTTAAGTGTTACATTAATAGCATGATGTTTTAATCACATTTTTTTTGGTACAACTTTTTAAAAACATTTACATCAATTTACGATATACATACCTAATTATTGTTATTATATATTGTTTTTTTTTTACACAATTGTTTTTTACTTAAGACCATGTATCGATTAAGTAACGTACTAAAATGTATATTTCACAAAATTCCTTCTACGAAATTAGAAACATAAAATTTGAATCTGATCAATTTATATAATGTGTTAAAAATAATGTACGGCCAAAATCAAATCTAATATATACTGACACTATTATTGGTAACTCACAATAGTAAAGATCAGCAATTTTTTTTATTAACTGTACATAATTATTATTTGTATTCGACTGGTTTTGAATACAAACGGATGCAATAATGAAATAGGAAAAATAGAGTATAGTGTAATGAATTGAAGATAAAACGATTTTGCAAGATTGTTATATTTAAGTACTTAAATATGTGTATATTATTCTCTCTTCGTTTTCAGAAGGGAATTGTCATATCTTATGAATGATTTGGAAGGTAGGATTAGAATAAACAGTTTTAACGCAGCACTCGTGTTTGATGTACGTCCCTCCGCCTTAGCTTATATAACAGTGGTTGCCTTATATCTAAATGTTTACATTAAAGTATCGATCACCGATACTTTAATGTGTACATTATGATGCAACCACATCGATAACCGATACTTTAATAATATGCAATACTTTAATGACACCCAATACTTTATATGTTAACATTAAAATACAGATACAGGTTTCTTAATATAGGCCATTTGTTTATCGTTTCTGAACATATTGTAGGGAACTTATATTATATATGAATGTAGATAAATATACTTAAGGTGTGTTCTTATTTTGAATTGCAGCGTTCGCACGGAATTCGGCCCGAACGGCGCCAATTCCGTGTTGCGCGTTGCGCGCGTGCGCGGCGACGACGCCGGCCGATACACCTGCAGCGTTGCGCGCGCGCCGCCCGCCACGCCGCCCGCGCAGGTCCTCTTACACGTTATTAAAGGTTAGCCATTTATTAATAAAAAAAATAATTAGGGCCAGTCAGACAAAATTCACGTTCGGGGGCAGTGCAGTTCATTTTACGGTGAGTGTAAAGGACAGAGATAGAGAAGTTATATAGCTGTGTCCCTACGTCGCTATGTCATAATAACTCCACTGGTCAAAAGCTATATTGCTTTACCGTGTTATACTATAGTAGCCCTGTAAACCATTTAAGTATCCTTAATTCACACGGGGCTGTATTCTACTCGGTAAAACCATATTGACTTTAACATGTTACGGTATGGTTTTCACCTCGGCCGCCATTACTGTCATTTAAATGAGAGCTATCGTAACGTTGACAATATAGTAAAATGTCAATAGCAATATGGTTTTATCAAATAGAATAGAGCCACAGATTTATTTTAGTCGAGATCATAATATATGTATATACACTTTAGTAAGGTACTCGGTCACGTTAATCGCTGTGACAATTCATATATGGCAGTATAAACATGACATTTAATATACAAGGTACAGTCAAGGACATATTAATGTCTATACAGCCATCGCGTCAAATATATATACATGGACCTTATTGCCATTAGCATAAAGGTGTATCGATATTTTTGACGTCTTGAGAACGTGTATATACCTATTTATGCCCTTGACTGTACTAAAGTGTACACATATTTATGAAGTACTGAAGGCCGACTTCAATGAGGGCGCAAAAACAACGCACGTTGCCAAAACATACATAGAATTTACATTCCATAAAAAGCTTGCTTAGGGTAGCTTTATGATAGAGCTTTAAAGCTTGATCCCGAATGTTCCACTCCAATAAAATATGTGCTTCGTAAGCGTCCTGCGAAGCTCGTAACGTCTGATTTCGTACAAAATTGCTTTACATATCATTTTTTATTCGGAATTGCGTTCCGTCGCGAAACGCTAACTCGTGACAGGATTTGTGACTGAACGTTTACACTACGTCAGTGTCATTCATAAAATGAAACTAGAGATGATCACAGTATAATCAGCATACATCGGGGTTTTCGGTGCGGGAATGTTTGACATAAGCCAAAGATTAAAAAACAGAGTTTCTACCTAATGAAAAATTAATTGAACAAAAAAAAGTATTTTATAAAAGAAATGTCGAAAATCTATGACCGAATTATTACAAGGAAATAGAAATGCGATCGAAAAAAATTAAATATGCTCCTATTACAACTGCCGACCGAGAGATCGTTCAGTTCATTGAAATGGATAATATTTTCAGCAAGACGTCGCAGATGAACTGTTCCAATATAGAAAAAACATTAATAGTTTATTTTGTAAATCGTGTCAACTACTAAATTTACCTACTGCAGGTAATTAATTAACGTTAATTATATTATTATCTCATATCATTATAGCCTTGGTAGTAAAGCTAAAGTACTACATGAGTTAAAATAAACTTGTATCATAGTGTAAGCAATTCGCAGAGAGGTAGTCATTAGGCATAATATGATATTTTCTCAGATTACCTACCTGTTGATATCTACTCTTTCTTAAATCATTCCCGCACCGAAAACCCCGATGTATGATAATCAGTAGTTCATTATCCAACAAAGTCGTGTCGCTTGCTTGCATGTGTGCGTGCCTTGACCGTACGCGCCGCGAGTCACCACAAGCAAACTCAACATGACGCACCAAGCTGGTTTAGTCGGTCACTGTCGCTGCGTTTGATTGCGTGCGTATTAAGTATCAAGCCATGCGCATAGGCTCAACCCTAGCGTCTGAATGACAATAGGTAACGGAAACAGGTACATATTGGCTCACCTAATTTTTTTTAGTCCGAATGTAATATTATTCCTAATCATTGCAACTCCTAAAGTGTTTTTTACTGAAACCGTTTTTATTTCAGGGTTTTTATAAAACAAACCTAACCTTACCTTATCTACCAGTTAGATACTTTAAAAATCCTGAAATAATAACGGTTTCAGTAAAAATACTTTAGGAGTTGCGATGATTCGAAATAAAATTACATTCGGTCTAAAAAAAACAACTTTGGCGCACCCAACGGAAACCCTTAAAGAGCTGGAGGCGCACTACTTTTCTATTTATGCTAAGACGTGATGAACGACGTGCTACTAAGTTAATCAAAGAAACCGTTAAAAAAAAGGTTGCAGTGTGTATTAGATAGTTCATTTCACCTGTGCGCATGCAAATTAAATCGAAGTTTACAATTTATCGTGTGAGCTTTGTTTTAAATTGAAATAGGTACTCTAGCGAGTGACGGAAACGCGCCGTTTTTACTGTGCGAGCCGGCCTAAACGGTAGGTACCTATAATAGGAGATTCAAATAGGACACGACCTTTACCGGGCCGTTTAGTCGATAAAAAGTATATCAGGTACTATGGATGGCGAATAGGTAGGCTGAAATTTTGGGTGCAGACTCGTGGTCACACCAGGTTGTCACACCACTACTATTCGACGGAGCCCTGCCTCAGGCAGGGCTCCTATTTCTGAGCGATTTGCCCTTCGGGCATCTAAAGATACCTAAAAAACCTAACCTACCTACTTTTGCGGAATAAAAATGATTTCTGTCGAATTTCCCACCAAAGCAAATAGCAGTGTGACATTCTGGTGTGACCACGAGTCTGCCCCTGAAATTTTTAATTTATTACAGTTATAAGAATTAACTTTTAAAAAAAACCATTGCTGGTTTTATATACAAATTACATAACAATCGAAAGTAAGCTTTATAGAATAGGCAAACATTAGTTTGACTATTTTTTGGGTAGGCAGGTATAAACAGGTAAGTCAGTACTAATCATTTGCACCAAACTTAACGTTTATTTATCCATAAATAAGCAATTGCAATTAAAAAAAAGTTCATTTTTATATTTTTTATTAATTATATTAGTCATCATCATCATCATGTCAGCTGAAAGACGTCCACTGCTGGACATAGGCCTCCCCCAAGGCTCTCCACTCAGACCGGTCTTGTGCTTTTCGCATCCACCGCGTTCCCACCATCCTTACAAGGTCGTCACTCCGACCGGAGGCCTACCTACAGCTCGTCTCCCGGTCCGCGGACGCCACTCAAAAACCTTCTGGCCCAATCGGCCGTCAGTCCTGCGAGCGATGTGTCCCGCCCACTGCCACTTCAGTTTAGCTATATATGTATTAGTACTGGACTGAAATTTCTCAGCCTCTCTATTTGCCATTATATTACTTAACATAAACAGCCCGGTAAAGGTCGTTTCCTATTCGGATCTCAGTCTAGTAGGTATCTGAGCAAAAAAACCTACCGCAGTGGGGTTATTTATTTAAAGTTTTTCTTGCACAAAGCAGGTATCCTAGTTAGCATATTGATGACGTTATGACAGCCGGTCGATATCGCCTAGAATAGGCGGTAAAAACGATATCGTAGTTACCCTGTTATGGTATTGTTATCACGTCAGCCGCCATTACTGTCAAGTAAATAGGAGCTGTCAAAACGGTGACAATACGAAAACAGTACCAATTGAGTCACAATTGACAACAATTCATTATGTGCTAAGGTAGTAAAATAAAATACCGTTTCTAGATTTTACACTGCTGATTACAGTAAAAATATCTTTGGATTTTTTTACGCAGTAGTTTTTTTTATATTTAGGAAAAACATTAAAAAAAGTTGGATTGTGAATGTTAGGAATACACTTATAGTGCCCTTAGTCCATTTATTTAAAAAAAAATATATACAACTGTCATGTTCATTTTTTATCTGTCTGACGAATTAAACTCAAAGCAGATGCAAAGCAGTAAACGCAAAATAGTTTATTTATTTTAATGGCGTCTACAAATTATGTAATTAAGTAAATTACGCAAAATAACAATTTTTTAAACGAACGGCAGCGAATGATTGACAAGTGAGTGACATGACATGACAGTCAGTTCTGTATCTGTTTAAAGTTACTTTATTTTTATTTTATGTCATGCTAAGATCACGACATCAGTATTCCTAACTTTGGATATTCGGTCTTTTTAATGACTATTTCTTTAATAAATTATTGACGACGAATTTAAGTAAAATAAAGAAAAACTGAGAAATACGGGTAGTTTAATTTTTAACCAGCTATTATAAACGCGAAAAATCAATAACGCTTTTTTTTTTAATGTTGTCAATTATCGTATTTGCTAGCGAGTCCAATGCTTTGTCCCTCGCAGACCTCGTAGTATTCTTATACAATGCGAGGGACAGAGCATTCGACTCGCTAGCGAGTACGGTAATTGTAACTCATGGTAAGGGTACAGTTCAGTTTTTAGCGACAAACAAGTAACGGATAAATTGTCCTAGCCGTCATGCGATCCTAGTATGGTAGTATGGTATTTATTGACGTCTTAGGATATCTTGACGAGTGACTTCCAAATGCAGTACCTAATTCTCTAGCAATGTAGTCTTGTTTCTAAATTGAACTTATAGTTAAATTAAGATTAAAGTTAAATTTCGCGTATAGCTAAATTTACTAAGCTATTGACTAAGTATAGATGCTACTTAGTCTGTCACAATAGAGATGGAGATGCACTGCGCGTCAAGCGTAAAAACACACCCTATGCTTGCAATACAGTAGCGGATACAATAAATTTGACCCTAAGAGTAAGTCAAAATGATAACCTACAAAATGCGCAGCAACCGTTCCAGCGTGCGCGTGTGCGTGCGTGCGTGCGTACGTGCGTGCGTGCGTGCGTGCGTGCGTGCGTGCGTGCGTGCATCCGTGCGGGCGTGCGTGTGTGTGTCTGTGTGTGTTATATATGCGAGCCAGTGTCAAGGTTCAAGTTACGTTCTAGATAAGTTAATAGTACAGACAGTTAAGGGATTGTAGTCAATGACGTTCTAAAATTGAAATAGGAGTAATTTTTACGTGACTGCCCTAAGAAGGACTGTATTGTTTTCAGATTGATATCATATTTATGTTTACTTATTGTTACAGGCGAGAGCCTTGCGGAGCTACACCAAGGAGGCGGGGCGTTGTATCACTCGGTCTGCGTGGTGGTGGTCACACTGGCATTGTGCGTCAGTTTTTACGTCTAGTCATAATTTGTTTATTAATAAAATGTTCAAGTATACTAAGCATTTTATTTACTTAACAACATTTATCCAACCATAATATCCTCCTAATACTATAAATGTGAATGTGAGTGTGTATTTCTGTCTATTACGCTTTCAAGGCTAACTATTATAACTCTTAACGGCCGTTTAACAATGTTATACGTAAGTAACTAAAGCTAAAACTAAAGTAAATCCTAAATTAACAACTAAAGTATGTAAAACTATGACTTATAACTAGGGTTAGGACTTTTGGTGGCATATCGTGGTTCTAAAATCCATGGAGTCGCTATTTCTTACTTTTTAAAATAAATACCATTTTGATTTTGACCTTTAATTTTTTAATATTCAAATTTCGTTTTTATGCATTAAACCACTTATCCAATTTCAATGCAATTTGGTATGAAAGATATCTCTTCTGTGTAAGCGTTACAAACAAGCAAATATTAGTAGGTATGGAATTACCGAACTAAAAATGTATATGGTTCTTTTTAAAATATGACCACACTGAAGGTCAAAATCAAAGTGTCATGTATTATAATAATTAGGAAAAAGCGACGCCATAGATTTTAGAACCACGATATGCCACCAAAATTCCTAACCCTACTTATAACTATGCAGGCGCCATGAGAGGTTTTTGTCCGATGGTCGACGACCCCGACTGTTTTAAGATTTTTAAGATACAATAAAAAAAAACTTTAAAAAACGATTCTTGTATGTTGACTACATTTATTTCACTTTATTGTTTTTTTTATTTGTTAGTAAATCTGCCGCCATAACACTAATAACACATTCAGAAAAAAAACTACAAGTTAAAAAGATACAGCTAGCTACTTATTTAATGTTAGGACGGACGGACAGCGCAGGCATATTTATTATAATATACCCTATTGGGTCCCGTTGGGCTTCGTTCGGGTACGGAACCCTAAAAAAAACAACAGTCGGTCGAACGAGTAAACATATTTAAATAGTCCCGTCAGAGCGTACAAACACATTATAGTGCGTGCATTCTCAATTAGGCAGCCTTAGGGTCTCCCCAGACCTGAAAAAGTTTTATGTATGAAAACGACGTCGCTCCACTCGGCTCGGCTCGGCTCGGCGTTGCTAACGGAACGACGACGTTTTCGCTCTTATTGCATGGACATAAAACTTTTTCTTACACGCTCAAGCCGATTCGGCGTCGATAGGTCTGGGGAGACCCTTATACGTTCGGTCTTACACGCAATTCACACAGCGGGCGGGCGGGCGCGAGTCGTGCGCCGAGCGGGTCGGAAGTTCAGCTGGTGTTTTAACATGAAGTTATATGAAGCATTCACACACGCGGCGGGACGGGTCAGCCGCACCCGCCGCCCGCCACTACAAACAGCACGCAGGTGCGGCGGGTACGTCGCGGGCGTCCTTGGTCGTAATAACACGCTTTCTCCGATAAGTATTCTCACAGAGCGTTGTAAATTCTACTCTTTATACTCGCCATTATCGTCCGATCTCAAATGCCCGCCTGTGATCACCCGCGCACACCCACGCGGGCCCCGCCTCGATTCGGCGCTATGTGTGAATACGACAACTCGCGCAGCTCCCGTGATGAAAACAACATGCTCGGCGCCCAACCCGCTCCCGCCAGCTGTGTAAATTGCGCTGCGCTAAAATGTGTTTTGTACGCTCTGACGGGACTATTTAAACTCACCGGTTAATATAAGCTGCGCCGCGTTCACTCGTTGACTAAAAATAATTGTCACTCAGTTGTCACGTATTTTTGTCTCTAGCGTATTGTCCTATTATCCCCGTCTGAAATAGATCGATGTTTAGCGGTAGGTAAAGCTTCCTCTAATTTTAAATTGTTTTTGTATTTTGACGGTGATAAATAAATATTATTTTGTTTGTATCGCAAGCTGATACAAAAATAAAGATTTTTGTTTCGAAACATGGTAAATATAATAACAACAGACGACCCGAGTTTATACTTACAAACAATGATGAATTGTTTTGTATAATTTTCAGCCGAGGTCGACGATGTGAAAAGGGCTTATGAGAGTAACATGTTAATATTCCGCACGGGGGAATAAGGTGACACTGTTAAGCCCTGGTACGGTGAATGTGTTACGAATATATCAAAGATTACAACAATGTTACCTAATTCAAGCCCAACGGTAATAATAATACAATCAACAGGGAAAATCACACACAAATAGACTAAAAAAAATGTTTTTTTTTTTTTTTTTTTTTTATTGCATGGGAAGGCAAACGAGCACACAGGCCACCTGATGGTAAGTGGAAACTGTGACCCATAGACATTCGCATTCAGAAGACTGCAAATGCGTTGCCAACCCTGAGGACTAAGATGGAATGCCTCTATGCTATATAGTCATTTCACCGGCTGTCTTATCCCCAAACCGGAACCCAACAATGCGAACACTGCTGCTGGCTTTTTACAAGATTGGGGTTGGTACATAAGCGTCTTACGAGCTCGACAACACCTTAGATACATCAACTAAGACGTTAGTTGAATCACTAAATACATTTTCTGTTGTTACTATTAGCTTTGGTTGATATAACTAACATCACACCTATTGTATTAATTTTTTGACAACTAAGAGAAAATCTATCTTGGTTCGCTCTCAGTTTTTCCGTGTTTTCCGACACTAGTGCTAGGCTACACAAAGATAAACATACTTACATATATAAAAAAAATGCATACTTAAATACAAACATCTTAGTCTATTTGTGCAAAATGTGGTTACTGAATTATCAACAAGTTTTTAAAGTTGTAGGTAATTCTTTAGCTCTGCCTACCCCACTCTGGGAATGAAGGCGTGAGTTTATGTTTGTATGTATGTAAATACAAAAAAAAACATGCATTACTTGGAAAAAATATTATTAGCTAGTTTATCAGTTATCACATAAATATTTACCCATACCGGGAATCGAACCCAAGACCGCTAGCTTTGTAGGCAGGGTCACTACCACACAGACCGACCGCGCTGTATTTAAAAAAAAAAGTTGCTTCATATTTTTATAACAGGTTTATTGCACAGACAAAACTGACGGACTGAATGTCTCGCGCACATTGGGGAGACCGTTAGTGTCAATTTTCCATACACAAATTTGTAAAAGGAACGAATTAATTGTTTCTAAAATGTCTCTAAGGGTCGGCTCGATTGGGCGTTGCGAATGGAACGACGTCGTTTTTGCTCTTATTGCTTGTACATTAAACTTTTAATTACCGATTCAAGCCGAATCGGCGTCGATAGATCGTTCCTTTTACAAACTTATGTATGATAAATAGTCACTAAGAAACGACATTGTCATTAACTGACACGTGTGTGAGGTTCTAAGACATAACACACGGGGCCATTTGCAACGTTACAAGATGGCGGACGTGTAATTTGTTTTAGACTTTAATTTTTGGGTAATTAGGTGTTCAAAGTTCTTTTCTGATAGTGATTTGTACTTTTTATGCCTTAGTGTCGCACAGTGATTGAAGACTTGGACTTATTTCGTGTATCTGGCATCTTTCTTCTCGTTTCAAGTGGACTCGCAGTGGTGCAGAGGTTAAAACTATCTTGACTTCTGACCTACAAATCACCGTACAACGTTGCCCCCAATCTTCCTAGAGAAGATTGGATTGTGTTTTATTGCTATATTGATTTATACTTATATCCCCGCGGTAGTAGCTGTTCAAGTCGCCGCGGGGGCAAAGAAAAGAAGAAGAAGACATAACACACATCCATATTTATGTACGTATGAACTTCAGTTCATGAATATACTGTACGCTAACTGACAGTTTTTTTAATTCCACGCAGGTTTTCCTGCTAAGATTCCATTTATGAAGCAAGTTACGTAAAGAAAAAGTTCTATAAAGACGATGTCAACACGAATGAATTGAATTAATTTACCCACACAGTTCGTAAACACTTCTTCAAACGTTTCGTAACAGAAATACATTTCAATTACAAAGCAATTTATTTATACTTCGAGTACATAAACACAAATAAGTCTTGCTCAGCTTTTTATTTTCAATGCCAAAATGCCGAATAGCTTTTTATAAGTTGCCAATATTGGGAACGTCTTTCTTCCATTCAAAGCTAAGTATTAATATGTAATGCGAAAAGTTCGAGCCATATGAATGAAGTATCAAGCGACTTTCCTAATGAATTATGACAGCTATGAAAGGTTAAAAAAGATTTCTTTGCCAGTTATAATAACAAAAGCCCTTTGTGCGAAAATAATAAGCGTTTTCCGACTAAGCGTTAAGCATTAGCATATGTATGTTCTGAAGAGTTGACTATTGTTCTGAAGACGTTTTCTAAAGACTACGCCCAAATTTACCTGAAAGGGTAATTCCAAATTTCATACAAGACCGACGTTAGGAATAATGGATTTACATATTTATGAGAAGACTGTAACTGAGGTACTAAATGTTATTCGATAGTCGGGCATCCCTATGAATATTGAGGTCTATTCACAACTAAATTCATTTAACTATTATGCATATCATTCAGCATAATTATCTCTATATTATCGTAAAGCTAACTAGACTAATACTTTAGCCTCCCGGCCAAGAAATATTAACTAGAGTATGAAAATTACAGTATTATAATTAATCCAAAATTTATACAAAAAATAAAACTAACGAATATGTTGTACAATATTAATGACAGTGGCTAAAATCATAAAAAACCTGCTAAGTGCGAGTTGAACTGGTTTTCCTGTAGGTAATCTACAAGCAATAAACTATGATTTGTATTTCTTTTTCAAAATTGTAGGTCTAGTAGTTTCGGAGATCAAGGGGGGGTCATTTTTCGTCTTCTTTCATGAATAAAATCAATACTATTTATTTTACAATAATAACAAAAATATATTTGAGATCTTCACAGTAATATTTGCAAACATTTTTTTTATTTCCAAATTTGTCCCCCGAGGATGGACTTTAATTTAAAAAAAAAAAACTTTGCACATCTGTGTTTGGGTCATAAAAAGGAAAACACCATTGTACAAAATTTAACCTGATTTGGTCCGGTAGATTCGGAGCAAATTGGCTGTGACAGACGGACGGACTAATAAAGATTCCGTTTTTAATTTTTTGTACGGGCCCTAAAAAATTACCCAACGTTAGTTTGGTATCTTGGTCACGGCAACAAAATATTATAAACAAAGATCGGGTTACGGGTGTCATTACTCTCAATAATGTGGACATGACTCTAAAGATTTTAATTAAACAAATTAAATTACATTCATTGATTATTTACCCTAAAAATGATGCATAGAATATTTAATTTTATTTAATAATATTTTTTCCGTGGTTAGTTCATTCCTTTTCAACGTTACAATAAACTTACGAGGTGAAAAGCTTCTTTTGCAATCCACGGATGTTAATGGAGCAAACTTAAGTAGAATAACCTTTCGGTACCCGCCGGCTCCCAAAGGAGCCAGTAACAAAAAGTATTTGAATTCTAATTTAAGACATTAATGACTGTTTTTTTTTTTTGCTATATGTATCGCGTTTCGAAACGTTAATAATAATGGCCACTCCGACGGCCGACGTGAGTCTTTGTGTTATTTATTTATTATTGACCTGTAAAGGATCAAGATTAAGGTTCAGGTAACAAATCAATTAATGTTTTTTTTTAAATTAAAATCTTTGGAGTCATGTCCACATTATTGCGAGTAATGACACCCATTTGTCCGATCTCTGATAATAAAACATAACGTTCAATAGCTTTGAAATTAAAATCACTGTCAATTTACACTGGTGCGCATGAGCGCTTCAGTTCATTTGGTGCGCAGTGACGTTCTTCCTATGCAACGGATATTCAGTTTACGGATACACGGCTTAGTAAGTCAGGCTGCATGTGTTGACTCTTCCACTGCAGCGTTGTACACGTGAGAGTGGACAGCCGGAAATCTACGTGCAGTGACGTCATTTAGTCGTGCTTGCTGCAGGTAAAGTGTGGACATTTGTAAATAGTAAATGCATGTACAAAGTAACGACCAAACAAACAATAGCTTGCGCTGAAACTTCTGACCATATCTGCACTACTACCAAGAGAGTTCGGAGTGAAATTTTGTGTTCAGGTAATGATCCAACAGTTTGAATAAGAATGGATTATTTAGCTACCTTAGTTTACTTTGAAGGTAAGTACATACCTACGGGAATATTATTCATCAATAGTCACAATTTAAACGGCACAAAACAAAAACAAAATGGTATAATGTACATGAACTAGTAGATTGCTTTTTATATTGATGATGGGTTTGATCTCCACTAACTCTTGCCTTCTAGAACGAAGGTTGTGTGGACGATGAAGCGAGCTCACAAAGATTCATATTCATCCTAGCTAGTAGGAAGTAAAAACCAGTAGGTAGTAGTTATTTTGTTTCGTGTTTTTAGCAAATGAAATTAAAAAAAAAACCATTTGCATTATTATTTTTTTATTTTTATGGCATAGGAAACGAGCACACAGGCCACCTGATGGTAAGTGGAAACTCTGACCCATAGACATTCGTATTCACAAGAACGCAATCCTAAGACTGCAAATGGGTTGCCAACCCTAAGGACTAAGATGGAATGCCTCTATGCTAAACATTTCACCGGCTGGCTTATCCCCATACCGGAACACAACAATACAAACACTGCTGCTTGGCGGTAGGTTAATGGATAAGATGGTGGTACCAACCCGGACGGACCCTGCACAAGGTCCTCCCACAAGTAAAAGCTAGATGATTTGAGATTTTGCTACTAGGTTAGATGAGCAACATATAAAACTTACCCAAAAGTCAAATCTATAAAACTGTTAAAATCAAATTAGCACTAATGAACTTCTTGTCGTTTACAAGAAAAGTACAAAACCGTAGATCGATTAAACGGCATTCACGGAATCCCATTCAAAGCAGATGCAGTCCGCAAACTAATCTAACTTTAGTAAAGTTGCGTCAGATAAAAGGAATTCAATTAAATATATAGGAGCAAAGACTATCAAAGTTAAGTAATTATCAGAGTAGCAATTGAGGCATTAAAAACAAAGTTTAAAACAGAATCAGGGAGGTGGTCAGTTAAGTTAAGATATTGTTATTGTGTTTTACTAATAAACTAAAGTATTTTCTTGAAATCGATGTATGGTGTTTTGTTGTACAAATGAATACATAATTTATTGGTTATATGACATAACTTAATATAACTCCAGTAACTTTAGACATCATGAGTTTGCGTCAAATCCGGTAGTTCTAATTTTTTTCTGACTTGTTTATGATGTTGGCTAAATTGGTGACGTTGAGCGCCAAACGGAACTTTGTCAAAAATAAACAAAACCTGAACATTTCAAAGTTTTTCAGATTTTGGCGACTATAACCCTAAATTACTTGCTTTTGATAGTTCCTATTCAGGACGATTTTAAAGTAAACTAAATTCGCTACAATATGAGACATTAATATGTCTATGTAGACCCAACAGTTTTCGAGAAAAAGCATTTCAAAAGCATTTCTTTTTTTTTTTGCCGCCGCAAGAAGGGTTGTGAGAACGCGCGCAGCTGTAGGAAGGCAGGGGAGAAGGTTGTGCGTGAGAAGTTGAAAAATAAAAATGATAAGATGAAATGTGACAAAACTGATTTAATCAACGTCATGTTTTAGGCGGTCACCCATCCTATTTTAGACCACGCATCGCGTTGCTAAACTTTGGAAAATACGCCGTGCCATGATAAAAATACAATACGTATAAAAAAAAATTTTTTCTCATGTTTCTTGTATTTGATTTATTGTTCATTTCATTCAACACGTATTCTGTGAAAACTTCAACTGGCTACTTATTACGGTTAAAAAGATATTAGACCTGTAAACTTACTCAATCATATAAGGTCGCGTGCCGCTGTTAAACTATGACGTCACCATCCTTGAGCGCTAGCCGCCGGGTTTCGAACGCCGAATACGAAGTTTAAAATTCAATATTTTCAAAACTATTTGACGTATCTAAATGTTTTTTTAACGTTTTTTTTTGTTTTTAATGATGAAAAAGGTAAGCCAAAAATCTAAACTGGTTGGCATTCTCGTTTATTAATAAGAGTATCATACATGTAATCCTACAACCTAACTTTCATAGCATACAAAGTAAATACTTTTAAGTGTTTCTTTCTACACACCCTTGCGAAGAAAAGGCTTCGTATTGATATACAAAATAATCACAAATTCCTCCTCGGAATAATCGTAAGTGTCCTTTTGAATTACCAAGGGGTGTATGTCAAATTGGAAATTTAATATATCTTACCCCTTTTGTTTTATTTCGCAGTGTATTTTTCAAACCATGTCGATTACTGGGTACTTACTACAAATTTTAAACGTATAGTACCTTGCTGCCACCACAACAGCCAACACCAACAGCTGCCACCCTCAAGTGGAACTGGGCCGGACATATCTGCCGCATGCCTGATGACCTTTGGGCAAAAATAACAACAAATTGGATACCGCAAGATCGGACACGACGACGTGGCAGACCCCGGCGCAGATGGCGAGATGAGCTTGATGCCTTTCAGCACGATTGGCGGGAGATTGCCCATAACCGAATTACGTGGAAGGGTGAGAAGGAGGCCTTTGCCCAGCAGTGGGACATTCCGGGCTAATAATAATAATAATAAAATAGTACCTTGAAAGTTTCTTCTATCTAGGCGACTGACGAAAATATTTATTGACAGAGATCGTCAGTGTACCAATTAATACACGGATACTCTAAAGTATGAAAGATAAAGATAAAGATAAAGACATTTTTTCAGTCAGTAAGCCGCACGGGCACTTTTAAACGTCAAGAATCTACCAGCGTTTCACAAGCGGAGACCACTGCTGAGAAGAAACGCCACAAGAAACTCAACAGTCATTCATTTAAAAAAAATATTTAATATTACAATGGTACTACTTAGTCTAGCATTAGTAAATTAACAAATATATCAAATAACCTGCATAGTTTCTACAGGAAAACACACCAAAATCTTAAGAGAGAGATAGAGAGGGAAAAGGAAAAAAGAACACTTACTTATGTGTATGTATATAGGTATAAAACGGTGCAAGACGACCACATAAGATTTATAATGTTTTCCTACATCAACGGTGTCCCCCTAGACAAGACAAAGCTTTTGAATTTGTTTTTTTTTATTATTGATTAAGTTTCGGGCTTAGGTCAAGCATTTTTGTCTATTAGATAGTCCTCAATCCTATAATACGCTTCAGACGACTTTATCAAGTAATTTTTAAGTGCTGGAAAGTGTAACTTTAAAAGTATCGTAAAACGGGGCTATTTGGGAATCACGAGGCTATTTGGAACTAAGTAATTATAAGCTTTAAGTAGATAATAGTTTACTTTCTTAATTATTATAATTAATATTGTATAGTGTATATTATGTATAGTGTTATTTTTTGTATTTTACTTTATTTGTTTAATTAAAATTATAAGCTTTTAGTCAATATATTTTCTGTCATGGCTATGATAAAACTGTAAAATTTGTTGTCAGGCTAAGTTTTTAGGTTCTACCATAGCCATGAGAATAGTTATTTGTTATACAAGTGGGGAAAGTTGTATTTTACCTGCGAGTGTTCATTTCGCCTGCTCGCTTCGCTCGTGGTCAATCATAGAATCCTTTCGCTAGCTCGTGTTTCAAGACACGAGACGTAAAATAACTTTTCACCCGTGTATAACACAAAACTTTTCACCTCACTACAGCGAGGAAACTAAGAAAAGGGTTTGTACTGTAAGCTCAGTTCCGCATTACGCACGGTTTTCTGTAATTCCACAGGTGTTAATACGACTTTATCACTCGAATCACTCATTTATAATAACAAAACAAACTAGAAAAACATGCGAATATTTAACGTTGACTACAGCGAGGAAACTAAGAAAATGGTTTGTACTGTAAGCTCAATTCCGCATTTTGTACTGTTTCCTGTAATTCCACGGGTATTAACGTCTTTATAACTCGAATCACTCATTTTTAATAACAAAACAAACTAGAAAAACATGCGAATATTTTAACGTTGACGGCTTAATAGAAAAGTTTTGACGTAAGTTTTTTTTTTTTATTATTTTGGATGTTTGCACATCGACTTATTTGTACTGTCAGAACATTTTATCCGTTTTTAAAACAAGAATGAAGGTTAATTTTGAATGCTGATATTTATGAATTAAAATAAAGTAGTAAGACTGTATTTAGTGTTTTTTACTCGATGCAATTCATTAATTGTGATGTTAAAAATTCAGCACTTGTAAGGTTTTACGTTTGGTTAGCTGTCAAATATCACTTAAGCTGCCTTCAAAACTCTTCCCTCACTTGTGGATAAAAAGCGATTTCATCAATAGATATCAAAGAAACAAAAAGGGCTTTCCGAGCCAGTGACATGAAAAAAATATATCAACTAAAAGCTTATAATTAAGTACTTGGTTTCAAATAGCCTCGTGATTCCCAAATAGCCCCGATTTACGGTAGGTACCTACGTCAGAAAATTTATTATAGAAATGAATGCATTGACCAACAAATGATTTATATACTTTACGGACGCGGAATTTTCGAATAGCTTTGTGATCTAATAGTGGCAAGTCCTGGTTTCGACAGTTCGTAAGGTTCACTTAACTTTGATGAAGGGCCGCCTGACTAAACTAAAGCAAAGCGTCGTCTAGCGGCGGGAGTATTGGAATTCTGTCAAATGATATTGAATCCAAAAGGAATTTAATCGAAGGATCTAAGTACTAGGTAAATTACTGAAGATACGTATGTATAGCCGACTCAAAGTTAAAATGAAATCAAGAGACGTTCTCACACTAATTGATCCAAACCCAAACAAAGAGTCACGCTCATTAAAAAAAACCACTGATGGACATAAGGTCCCAAGGAGTGCCATCAAGTTTTGCTATAGAAATGGGTTAGTTTCAAAAATATTTTACGCGAGGCTTGCAAGCTGTCGTCACTAATACGATAGTAAACATTTCAGCCTATTTTTGCAAAATATAGTTACTGAATTATCAATAACAAGTTTTTAAAGTTGTTGGTAATTCTGTAGCTCTGCCTACCCCACTCTGGGATTACAGGCGTGAATGTATGTATGTATATTGTACGTTGTTATAAGGAATCGATTGTTTGACTTATTTTCGTTATATAATCGAATAAAGTTGTCTCAATTAAGTCCTTATATTATTATAATTAAACTAACAATATTTTTGAAATTCACTCATATGATTTCTGCCCGCCACTTGCTTGAAGAAGCACAGTATTTTTGATTACCAAATATGATCATAATATCGAATTAATTAAGATTATTATTCGTAGTTGAGGGCGTCCTTCCGTTGTGTAACAAAAGATATTGCTGACAACGGTATTCCTTTGTCCCTACAGCAGTACCTAACATTATATAATATTCTAAAGTTTTTTCTAACTAACGACCCTATCTAAAAGTAGGTAACTTATAATTCAAGCAAATCAAATTGAAATGCTTTTTTTTCGGATATGATTACTTGCATAGAAAACAGTATTAATCCCGGGGTTGTGGCAGAATACCAGTGTTTTGCTCACTAGAGTAAGCCATACGCTGAGCCATGACCTTTTTGTACTGCTGCGACCACAGGCTGCGAGGCACACGTACCTAGTTCGTAAGTTTTACATTGTTATTTTCCACTAAATATGACAATTATAAGTAATTAAGTAAGTAAGTAAAACATTTATTCACGACAATAACACACAACAAAAAAAAAAGTAGCAATAAAATGAAGAAAACAAGAGAATAGATATGTGCTAATGTTGCGAAACGGTCCCAACTCAGCATGTGCTGGTTGTGAAGCCAACGTTGGTCTTCCATTGGGGCCGCAAGTTTGATAGAAGAATCCAATAGACGTTTTATCTACCTATCTAATATGGTTAATTTTCGTTTCACAAAGGAAAAAATAACGTGTTTTCAATTGAATCCTAGATACAATATTGCTTACACCCGAACAGCATTTATTGAAGTCGGTATCGAACATATTTTATCAAAATAAGGGATAAACTTTGCAGAGAAAATATATATAAGAATATATCGCGTCCCGCTTGCGGTGCTGTGATTCGGATTTCCCCCGGGACCTCGGAAATTCAAATAAAAAAATGGTGGAACTTTACGCCGTTGACTAAAATCTGCGTGGGATGAAACATATTTGGTACAGATTTAACGGATTCAAATGATAAATGATTCTATAATAACTATCACAGTAAGTAGTATTCGTTTTTATTAGGTCATGATTATTTTACTGCCAACTGAAGTAAATTCAAAGTCTTTAAAATCCCAATTAGCAGCTTTAAACAATTTCGGCGCTCTCATTGAAATTACGTATTTGATGTCTCACATTTCATAAACCGAATAATACACGAAACAAAATCATTTAGCAAGCAAAATTTAGTACTTAAATGGATTAAGTATAAGATGTACTCGTACTTGAAATATGGAAGTATTTAATATACTTATGAATATCATTATTAATTCCGAGATTTCGTTTTATCCGAATTAAATGGAAACCGATTATAAATAGATTAATGAGAAACTTTCTTGTTCTGAACTGAAGCGTATAATGAAATCTCGACTTGAAGTTACGTCGTGTAACTCGAATTATATTCAAAAACCAATGGCTCCTGCTCAAGAAATCCTTATCAACCATTATTTAATCCGCGACAATCCCAATAACTTCCCAGCCGTTTATTCGGCGTTAATGATATTCGCAACCTTGACAACTTGTCACTTCGCATTTTGTTTTACAAACAACTTGATAAAATCGATGTACTTCATTCGGAAATTGCTGACGACTGATCAAATTATCATTCAAAATGGTTACTTGTCCTGGATTTGTTCGCGTGGAAACTAATAACTTTTGCTTGAATTTGTTAGTACCTTTAGTACTAATAGGGATGTTGACAGTTAAGTAGTACAGATTAATCTATCTTCATGGTGGAAAAAACGAACGCCACATGGACGACAATTCCGTTAATTATTGGAAAAAGCAAGTTCTACGCAAAGGAGACTAACTTTTATTTTTAAAAACAAATATAACTGCATTATTGGATTATTAAAAAAAACCTCTTCCTTAAACGGGAATCGAACTGGCCGAATATGACAAAATAAGGACGTGTTTTATGATACAGATCGAAAGGGTCATTAATAGTGATATGTTTTTCTATGACACATACACATGTTAATTAAATAAAGTCCATAAAGAAACCTATCTTAATTATTTTGTCATATTCGACCAGTTGAACACCCGAAAAGAAAAATGAATTTTCAAAAATTCAACAATTTTTTTTTTTACAATGTAAAAGTTAGTCTCCTTTGCATAGAACTTGTGATTTCCAATATTTAAGGTAGTTGCCGTCCATGTGGCGTTCGTTTTTTCCACCCTGTATACACAAATTATTGAATAAAACTACGTCAAATATACGAAAACAAATTCTGTCCTCCAAAGCCAATGAGCCGTATTTCAAATTCAATAACCAAAGCAGCATTAATTCTATTATGCTAGTAATGCGGTTGATATTGCTACAGGAGTATTATCTGAGATACAACCTATTGGCATAGGAGGCAGTGCGGATAATCTTAGTACTATGAACAAGGTAATGTCGAAAAGGTAATATTCAACTTTAACATACAGATGGCAGCACAGAGGTACAGTTAATTACCTAAACTTTTTGATAATCTTTACATTATAACGGGAAATAATATTTTAATTTAAATGAATAACATCATGAATATAAACATTAAATAAAAAAATCCAAAATCCATAAGGTCCAAATTGTATTATTTACCATTCTTGGCAACACTAAATTTGAATATGTCAACCATCTTAATTTCAAAAAATACCTACCTACTTTTACCAAAAATACTGTTACGAGATTGTGCGCCTTTTACTATTCTTACAAGTGGTTTTCACCATCGAATCCGTTGAGTTCAGACTGGTCGCCTCCGGTTTCACGTTTGCAGTGATATTGTGGGTTTGGAGGATGACCATAATATATAAATATCGCCGAGTTTGCCGTAGGCTGTTTGAACCCAGATTTCTGTGCAGAAACAATAGGATCAGCAATGCAGCAGTCCCCACATTACATTTAGCAGGTTAGTTTATTGTAAGAAAATTGAATATTTATTATTATGTGGCCAAAAGTATGGCTATTGTTTTATTGTTTGTTGTTCTTTAGGCAACTTTTGTCACAAGTGACGAACCTTTTTATTCTCCGACTGTAAATGCACTTTTTGGTTTCAGGAGTATTATCTTCCCGCCAATTATTATTTCATCAAAGGAGACCTTTAAGGGAGCTGCAAATCAGTGACTCATTGATATCAAAGGGTAACGTTACATATTTTAATCCTTATATTCATTTTAACTACATTGTTGTAATAACAATTAATACTTTTTTTGGAGACCAGTTTTTTTTGGGATGTGATTTTAGGGTTCCGTACCCAGAGTATCCGTAGCTTTTGAACCGTAGGACGAGTAGAAACTTGAAATTAACACAGAGTTTGTATTACTATGGCGCTATAACAATAAATAAAAAATAAACGGGTCTCCATACACGATTCGTATATTTTTGTTCGTTGTATAGTTGTAAGTTCGTGTGCAAGTTCAACTCACATTTGGCCGGATTTTAGGATGTGTACAATCTGCTGAAATCACAATTTCTTAACATACTTATTAAATTCATCTTCCTTGCTACTTTAAGGGCTGGGATCCATACTAATATTATAAATTATATATATTTATAAATGCGAAAGTCGTCGATCTGTCTGTTACGTTTTCACGTCTTAACCGCTGAAATAATTTTGATGAATTTTGGTATATAGATGGGAACTTGGAGAAGGACATAGGCGGCTTTTTTCCGCGAAAATCTAAAACTTGTAGGAGTTTGAAATAACTAACTAGCTCTCCGCAGCATGGATTGTGTATTTTACTTACTAAAATTTCCAGAACCAGAAGTTGAAGAGATGCCTTCAACTTTCAAATTTCAAAGTTCAGCAGTGGTCTCCTCTTGTGAAGCGCTGGCAGATTCTTGACGTGTAAAAGTGCCCGTGCGGCCTACTTACTGAATAAATGTCTTTATCTTTATCTGTATGTATTTCATTCATTTCCTAATAGGTACATAAAGTACTTAACTGACAAAAAAGGCCCCATTTCCACGGCCTGGATTTTTACCCCGTAACGCGCGTTCGGCGTAAAAATGACGGCCGTAGAAATGGGACCTAAACTAACTACAAACTATTGATGCTATAGGTACCTATGCATATTTATACACAGTAGTTCTAACTATTAATAACAGATGGCGTTAGTTACGCCGTTACCCATTTCAGTCCCAGAGTTTGTTCTCTATTTCAGTTATATACAATGTACTCTATGATAGGAGGGCAGTGTTATCCACGAGCGCCCTCGCTTCGTTTCGGTTATGTGAGTTTTCCGTAATACATCAATAACAATTTTCCTTTGCAAAAATATCTGATGGTGAAATCCACATCAAAATTCGTTAGCAGGAGTTAGCGGAAATTCCGATAAAAAGAAAAAGAAAGCGACTTTATTTTATGCAATGTAAAGAAAAGAGAAAATAGATGCTTCGGATCAGTGTTCAGCAATTTTAAATATCTGTGACGTTTAACTTATAAACAACCAACAAACGTACTTAATCGCAACCGGGTTAAAAGTGGAGCAGTTGTTTTCATTTTGTATGCAGACAAGCCTTCGATTTTCAATATAAAAACGATTGCAATTGCGAGTGCGTTAGACAATAAGCCCTTAGATTGATGTTTGACCTTTATAGATTTTGATTTAAGTACAGATATTTAAAATTAGAGAACACTGATTGATCCGAGTTCAGAGTCAATTTGTTTTTTTTTTTTTTTATGGCATAGAGAAGACAAACGAGCACACAGGCCTCCTGATGGTAAGTGGAAACTGTGACCCATAGACATTCGCATTCACAAGACTGCAATGCGATCCTAAGACTGCAATGCAATCCTAAGACTGCAAATGCGTTGCCAACCCTGAGGACTAAGATGGAATGCCTCTATGCTAGTCATTTCACCGGCTGTCTTATCCCCAAACCGGAACACAACAATGCGAACACTGCTGTTTGGCGGTAGGTTAATGGATAAGATGGTGGTACCAACCCGGACGGACCCTGCACAAGGTCCTTCCACAAGTAAATCGAATAACGAACGAAGAACAGAGAAGAAGTAATTATTTAGTGATAGCTCATGTTTAGAGTTGTTGGTAATTCTGTAGCTCTGCCTACCCCACTCTGGGAATGCAGGCGTGAAGGTATGTATGTATGTAGCTCATGTTATCTACGAAAACTGTATAAAACAAGATAAGATCAGAAAGCAAACTTGTTTTTTTGTTCTCTTTCAGCCAACTACTCGCTTCGCTCGTTCAGTGTGCTTTCGTCTCTAGCGCTTATATAACGCTGAAGCGGATTAAAGTGCTACGTAATAAGCAATTCGTTTTTTATTCTGTGAAATTCAGAATTGCAGAGAATTGCGAGAATTTCATCAGGCGACGCAATTACGGCACAGGTCGAGGACAAAAGAATAACACGAGTAGAGTTACGCGGCGCGCGGTGTTACGTGTGGAGACGACTTTACATCAATACCTATACCTACTCGAGGTACAATACTTCAGTTCATCGAGTACGAACTTTATCCTTTTAAACTGATTTCCAAAGAGGAGTTTTCGGGATCCGGGAATCCGGGATAGATCTTTTTGTAAAGGCCTCCCCATGCCACTTCCCATGCTTATTTCCTTTCGATATGGCTAGTTTAGTCTTTGATCTTACATGGAGACTTGTTTTTGTTGACCTATTTAATAATTACTAATTGTGTACAAATTTAGTTTTTGCAGAATACTTATTTTTAGGATAGATGCCTACCTATATCGATAGATGCCTCACCATTACAATTCTAAGGAGGAAAGATGCTTGTGGTGTAGGTTAGATATGCCCTATGGAATAAAATATATGAATGTAAATGAAATATGTATAATATTTACGATAAGTAATGAAAAAATATCAAAAAACGCTAATAATATCTTTTTTTTTTATGGCATGGGAAGGCAAACGAGCACACAGGCCACCTGATGGTAAGTGGAAACTGTGACCCATAGACATTCGCATTCACAAGACTGCAAATGCACTGCCAACCCTGAGGACTAAGATGGAATGCCTCTATGCTAGTCATTTCACCGGCTGTCTTATCCCCAAACCGGAACACAACGATGCGAACACTGCTTAATGGATAAGATGGTGGTACCAACCCGGACGGACCCTGCACAAGGTCCTTCCACAAGTAAATCGAATAACGAACGAAGAACAGAGAAGACAATACAAATTATAACAGAACATAGACATGGGGGGATTTCAAAATTGGAACGGGGTAAACAAAACTCGAAGCGAGCGAAACGTTTTTCACTAGTCCGTGTAAACGGTTCGGGCCTCAGACGTTTTGATTTACCGTATTGACGCTGTACACCGCGTTGACTAAAGTTTAATTAGTTTAGCGTAGTTTGTTAGCAAAGAGTTAAAGTTACGAAGGAAAACACTTACCATATATCATGGCTTGCTTAAGAAAGCACATATGCTAATGTGATTGGCGATCTACATCTCATAGGCCGGGGTAATTAGATCGAAAAATAGTATGGCATAAATATTCAAGCTTGCATGAATTAAAAACAGTTTTTTTTTTTCATTAAATGTGTACAGTACAGACAGGGGAGTGTATTAAGTTGTATCCTGCAAAAAGTTCACCCCCGTTTAAGAATATATTTTTTTTTAACTTATAATATCACTCTGTACTTCAAGCTAAAATATTAACAAGATAAAAAAATGCTAAAAGGATATTTTTGATATATTTTACTTATTACTTAATTATATTTAAAGAAAATTAAACTGAAATGTGACCGCATTTCAGACATCAAAAAATCTCACATAGTGGTTCAGGCAAAAATGTAACTATATTTAAGCCCAGACTGAAATTTCTCAGAATTAAACAGAATGAAGGTTATTTAATAGTTTATTATAGTAAAACCAAAAAATGGGATTAATTTGTTTAATTTTCTTGTAAATAAGTAATATAAAACCTATAAATAAAAGTTAAACTAAATTAAAAAAAACTGTTTAAATTTATTTGCGTTAATACAATTTAGTTTAACTTTAATTTATAGGTTTTAATATATTAATTTTAATAATCTTATATTCAAAATTCACTGATAATATTTTTGCTTGAAGTACAAATAAAATAAAAAATCTTTCGTTTCCCTGGGGGAATTAGATTAATTCTGTAAAAATATATTGTTTCTACCAATTTTATATACATAATAATTATAATTGTCCTGTTAACTATTTTGCCTAGAATTTTATTAATAAAAACGCGTTTTTTAATTTTTACCTTGTTCCGGTCATGGAAAATGTTTAATTTTTTGTTATTACTTGGAGAAATAAGTTGAAATACATGATTCTAGAAAATAAACGCTGTGTAGATTTTTCGCAAGGTTTAAAGCTTCAAGCCCCTACTTTTAAATGATAACAATAATGGGTGCCGACTAATTTGCATAATACATACATACATACATACATACCTTCACGCCTGTAATCCCGGAGTGGGGTAGGCAGAGCTACAGAATTACCTACAACTTTAAAAACTTGTTGATAATTCTGTAACCACATTCTGCACAATTAGGCTAAGATGTTTACCAGCGTATTAGTGACAGGTTGCAAGCCCATCGCCTAATAGTACTACAAGCCTTTATTCCCTTAGTTGCCTCTTACGACATCCACGGGAAGACATGGAGTGGCACTATTCTAACCCGGCAACCACACGGGGATTTGCATAATTTTAAGCATAATTTTATTTAACTAAGTTCAATATTCACATTTAGCATAAAAAACAATAAATAACACGTCAGAAGAAACATGGTTTTACCATTTTTAATAGAGGTCCTGTTAAACGAAAAAACAGCATCTCGTACAATTTTTTTATTTTTTTTGGAATATTATATTTGAGTTAGTGTTCTGGTAGATTCTTGACGTGTAAAAGTGCCGTGTGGCCTACTTACTGAATAAAATGTCCTTATCTTTATCTTATCTTTAACCTCATTCCTAAAGAAATTTGAGTATGCTTTAGTTATTATTATTAAATTAAAAACCACCGTTTTGACTTAAGAGAACACCTGCCTTCTGCGGGCCTTTTGATAGCTGACAACTGTGTTGTGAAACACTCCATTTTACTATCGTAAAAATTTCAGTCAAGAATGCGAAATATATTTTAAAAAAGTGTATTAAAGAAACAACTCATAAAAATTAAAGGCCATATTCCATGATTAAATAAAGTATTTATTTTAATGTATTTTAATCCGATTAATTTAAATCACTGTTACTCCTTGAAGAACAATCGTCACTGTTATCATCTGCTACGTTTATTATGATTGTGTAAAATATTGTCTACGTTTACTTCAGTTTTATTGTCTTCAATTATCCGTCGCACGGTACTGTTTACCACCCGTTCCCAGTCTGTTTTAGTCACATGTGCACAAGCTTCCTATAATAATTTTAACATTTTTGATGTGGTGAATGGAGCTTCTGTATTGTGTCTTACTGCATATCCCCTGGCTTGTGCCCATATCAACTCAATTGCGTTGTAATCACAATGGTAGGAAGGTAAACCCATGACTCGGTGTCCATATTCGGCTGTGAGCTCATCGATAACGTACCGCTCTTTTGTGGTTAATTTACTTTTAGTAAATGTACCAACTCTGCCTTGAATATCTTCATGTTTGCATCTACGCCATTTCTTTTAGCCATGAAACGGTTTCAGCTTTATTCTCAGACTGTTTTAGTCTCAGATGGTTTATCGATTGGCATTGATATGGGGCGTTGTCCGTAATTATAACGGATGGTTCAGGAAGTCTAGACAACTTGGATACTTCCAAGTTGTCTACCATTCTGTGAACTTTTCTCCGTTCATTTCTTCGTGATAGTCGCCAGTTTTTGTTGGTGCGAAAGCCAGCAAGGCAGTCAGTGCTGGCGTGGCAAATTATAAGTCAGGGTCCTCTTCCAGATGGAACTTTAGACTTAGACGCAGCGGTATCATCTGTCCAAGAACGGCTCTCTGTATGATTGGCATTAACCCATGTCTCATCCAAGAAAACCACATTTTGCTATTTTTTTATTTGTTTTACTTGGAGTAATCCTATGTGTTTTAAAACTGTTCCTAAAGATCTTTCTTTGCCGAAAAACCAACTGGCTCCTTTCAGGGATTCTACTAACTTCCTTCTCGTTTGATATTCTTTGCGTAAATCTGTAGACATAAGCCTTCGAATAGCATCGGAATCAAAACTATCAATGCCTACAATTCATTTTGATCGTTTATCTTATTTGGAGTCGGAAGAACATTATCTTCCATGCCAGTGTCACCATATTTTTCTTTACTTATCCTCAGTAGTTCGCTTTCTAACATTCAATGCACCAGCTACACGATCAAGCACTTGTGTCAACGGTTATAATGGCCCGCTATTTTGAGCCTCACGTTCAAAATAATTATGTAGCCAAAGAACGAACTCACTTGACTGTTTAAAACAGTATTTTTCGTATGTTTGGGCATAGTCCGACTCCCACTTGTCCGGTTTTTTTGTGTTTGTCGTAACGGCTTCAAAACGCTACACTGAGCACGGTTTGATGCTCTTTCCCGGTTTTCGGTATGATGGTAGTAAAACAAATTAATGCTACGCCGTATATCATTTCCTGTTATAATTAAGCTAAAAGTAAACGAGTGCCGGCTCTGTTTTATGTACAGTTTATTATCTTATATTTTGGTGATTCCATAAAATTCCATTAGTCACTCCACGGTAATGTAATGACCGAGTTATGGTTTCACTGTAACCTGCTCGTTATTAAACAGCGCTGTAAAATGTTCATCTGGTAGTAAAAAAATGACTTTCATTCCTTGTAAATATTATACTTGTGTATGGACTGAAAGAAATAGGTAGTAGGCATAAAAACAGTTTCTAATACCCAACTGCATTTTGGTCTTTTTGGAATCATCATTTTTTTTCATGGTCATTATTATATCCGTCTAAAGACTATAATTATTGGTATAAATAATATGGCCTTATTCAATTAACGAATATCACTGAATATTTAATACTTACAGACCCGACGCAGAACTGTAGTGTCCAGAAATGAACACAATGGTCCTTTGGAATAATGGATTCGAAAGACGCAGCTTCCCATTGCTTTTCAATCGAGGACTAATATCGGAAAAACTTAAACTTAAGATATTTTTGTTTCCAATAAATAATGGTAATTAATGGTAATAAATGGTAACGGTTTCTGTAGGAGAATGTATCGAAACTTTTATGCAGGTTGTTTTGCACCGTCACAGGTAAGTATAACTTGTATACTTTAAATTTTTTTTATTACTGTTGCTTATTAGTTTTGTGACAATTCTGAGTTTTGACACATTTTCCTGCTCAACTACGCTTGAATATATTAATTTTTAGTTTTATATGAGATTCATTGTTTTATATAATGCTAGGTTAAGTTTATTATTGTTTAATATCATTAGCAATATTTAAAAAACGACTTACTGTTGAGTTTCTTGCGGCGCTTCTTCTCAGCAATGGTCTCTTGTGAAGCGCTGGTAGATTTTTTTGACGTGTAAAAGTGCCCGTGCGGCCTACTTACTGAATAAACATCTTTTATCTTTTTATCTTTTATCTTTTTTAATACAAATTGTAACAAATGCAATTAGGCAACAACTTGATTTTTATTTTAGTAAACTTCATTCATTGTCATTTCATGGTTTATAATAAGCACCCCAAATTTAAAAGTATTTTAGTTAAAGATATACTTGAATATTTTTTATTGTTTTAATTTAATTTATCTTGTATTTTTTCCTCGATATTAAATAAAAAACATATTTTTACTCACAAAGCATTTAATATTAATTTATTATTAATTAACAATTCTCAACATAAAATTACAAACACCAAAATTATAAAATATACAAATAAAATCTTATCCTAACAAAGAGACACTGTAATATTTGCTAAAGAAAATGTTAAGTCTTGGACCTCCCGTTTACGTACAGTATTAGGTTAACAACATTGTCACGCCAAACGCCGCGTCAGAACCCTTGCAACAGTAATTTACTACTCACCTCGACTAATACATTAACACTAGCGAAATACTGACGTTAGATGACGCAGTGAAAAGCGTCTGCTGCCTAGTGGCTTAAGGTTCTGACGGTACAGGGTAAGTATCGCTGAGACGTTTTGTGTCGAAGATAAAAGAAACACTTCTTGAATCTATTTTATAATTTATAATAACTGAATACCAAATAATATAGTAAATTAATGAAAGTACAATAATGGTGAGACACGCGTACGCGTGTCTAGTTCTTTTAGTAAAAATATGGAGAATGATCCAAGGATCGATAGCGGAATAGAATCTAATGAATTTGAATTTGGAAGATTTAGATCGAAATGTAATAGAGGCCAGGAACTCAAACAAAAGAGGTTGTAACAACCTCGTTACAAGGTGTCGCCTCTTGATCGCACATTAAGGCACCGAATTCAAAAGCTAGTGGTTGCTATGTACCTACAATAACTGGGGGGTTATTATGACGTAGCTAGGCATTTCACTTTACGCTGAGAGAAAAGGACAGAGCTATACAACTGCTATAGCTCTGTCCTTATCTCTCAGCGTAAACTGAACTGCATAGCTATGTCACAATAACACTCCTGCTCTAATCTATAAAAGGCGTTAAAGCGACAAAGTACAAAGGTATGCAGCTACTTATAAGGTCGACTGTATTGACTATCCGATGTTCTTGTGGGAAGAAAACATCGTGAGGACATTTGCATATTAGAGCAGCTAAGTAATGTTTTGCCCGTGTGGTTGCCGGGTTAGAATAGTGCCACTCCATGTCTTCCCGAGGATGTCGTAAGAAGCTATTAAGGGAATAAAGGCTTGTAGTACTGTTTGGCGATGGGCTTGCAACCTGTCACTAATACGCTGGTAAACATCTTAGCCTAATTGTGCAAAATGTGGTTACAGAGTTATCAACAAGTTTTTAGAGTTGTAGGTAATTCTGTAGCTCTGCCTACCCCTCCCCGGGAACGAAGGCGTGAGTTTATGTATGTATGTAAGTAATATTAATACGAAAAGTTAAAATGCATCCAAAAGAGCCCATCTGGCAAGACAAGCGGATAGAAACGTACGAAAGACCCTAGTCCTTTAATAGTCTTCTCCTAAACATACCACTCCGAAAATCCCCCCTTATAGTAACCTAGGTCCCTCGAGGCGTCTGCCAACCCCAGCATCATCTGCGTGACCTCGTCTCCCTGCTGGTAGATCAGCTGGGGGGGCCAGTGGAAGTAGTAGCCCCTGAGCTCGTAGGTGTACACCAGGGGAGTTCCAAGGGCAAAGCGCACCCAGTCCATGCTACCTCCAGAGGCTTTGTCTGCAATAGAATTTATATAGATGAAATTTATCCAAAGGTGCCATCCATGAGTATTTCTTGTATTTCTAGATAGATTTTATAATGAAAATAAAATAAGAGGTAGGTATATTTATTCGTGACAAAAAAACATACGACAAGAAATTGTAATTACCCTCCCTCGGTAGTTGGGTAAAAAGACAACTGTCACTAAGTGGTAATTAATTCTATACTGCATAATATAACTCCAAATATGATATTGAGTTCTTTTAGATAATAAAATCTCGTATCTCATTATAATAAAGTCTCATGTTCAAAATGTATAAAAATATGTTTTATTATTATTTTAGTGGGTTGACAGCCCACATATTGGGAAGGGGTGCGTCCCACGAGATATAACTACATAATAACTATTTTCAAGTTACTAACGTTTACGAGATATAATGAACGTTAGCTATAATAACAAAATCAATATTTTTATAAGGAATAACGGTCAAGTCATATAATATTCATTTTATATAATATTTTTTAATATAACACTCACAATGACTAATTTCAGTTCGTATAACATACATGACATATAGCGATCATATTACATATTATCTTTTAGTATAAGTGTTACAATATATAATATCGTATGATATAAATGTGAGCGAGCGAAGCGAGCGAGCAAGACTTCTCTGGGCAGAACCGACTCGGTTAGGTTAGGTTAGAAGGCCTAGGCGGGAGCAAAGCTCCCGCCTAGGCCTTCGAGGTTATTTTTTTTTAATCCTGAAAATAGAATTTAATTTCAAATAACATATGCATGTATTTATATTATACGTGTATTATGTTTTTTGATGTTAGATAATTTACAACATATTTATTATATTTATATTTATTGAGAACATATGCATAATATCATAAATGTTTAATGTTTTTTTAAACTCAAATTTGAGGCTATCGCTCTAAGAAATTCGAAATTCGAAAGAAGTCGTTCTAGGCGTTTTTATATAATACGTGTATTATGTTTTTTGATGTTAGATAATTTGATTGATATATCTTTTAAATCTTAGGTGTTATGAACGTTATACGTTTTAATAGTTATATAAATTGATATTATATATTAATAACGTTATACTTTATGGAAATAGATATTTTGAAATTATATCTTCCGTTCATTATATCCAGTGAACGTTATACTAAACGTGTTTATACAAAGTGAGCGTATATATTATGAGTGTTATATTATCAGTTGTTATATCTCGTATTACTTACCCATTGGGAAGTGGTCTCTTGCGCATATGGACATTTGCAAAAAAAATGTGCTGTAAACAATATCTGCTAGAGATGTTGCTAATGAAAAGTAGGAGCAACAGATATTTGTTTCCTTACAAGAAATATTGTAAGAACTTAGAAAAAACTACATACATAAAACTTCTGCAGCTGTGGCAGGCCCGTCGTACTTAGCACGGTTCACCTTATAACCATATTCTAAAGAAGTCTTCCCGATAGTTATCTGAAATCAAGTAAATATTGCTAAATCAAATACAGAAACGGATAACGCCAGACTCACATTCAAAATTGATCTAAAGCCCTACTATATTGCAGTACCATGAGTTACAATTACCGTACTCGTTAGCGAGTAAAATGCTCTGCCCTCTTAAGCTAAAACGCAGTATGTTAGATCAAATTCCTTTAGCAATATCAACCTTATTACTAAGAGGAGAGAACTAAAACTGCTTTGGCTATTGACTTTGGGATACTGTTTATTTTCTTAGGAGGGCAGTACTCTGTCCCTCACAGCATTATTAGGTACTAGTGGACTTATTTTTTTGCAATTAAATTATAACTTCTAACGAATGCACGGATGAGTCATAATTTTTTGATTACTCACTGTTTACTATGGTCTCTATTTCTAAATTAATAAACCAAATTTGGTGACCCACTACATACCGGGTCCAATTGTGTTTTCAAACCATCCAGAAACCCATTGAAATATACACGCCAAATTTCATCCAAATCGGTCCAGCTGTGTAGGAGGAGTAAGGTGATTGGTGACATACCGACAGCAGTGCCACCTACTGGGTCCACTTGTGTTTTCAAACCATCCAGGAGCCCATTGAAATATACACACAAAATTTCATAAAATAAATAAATAATTCATTTATTTGCATTTATAGCAGCGGCCACGTCTTCATCCGCCGACGTTTTGATTATAGTCAATCCCACGGGAACTTTTAAATTTTCCGGGATAATATATAATATAAGTGGCCTATGTTTTAATCCAGTGAATAAGCTATCTCCATTTCAATTTTCATCAAATTCTGTTAAGCCGTTGCATCGTGAAAGAGTAACAAACATCGATCCATCCATCCATACTTACAAACTTTCGCGTTTATAATATTAGTAGGATAAAGTGTGAGGGACAAAGCAGTCGACTCGCTAGCGAGTATGGTAATTGTAACTCATGGTAACGGTAGAGGATGCAGATCTTGATGCTTTATATTAATTTCTACGTTAACTTTGATAATACTGACGCCAGTCTTGTGTGACATTTAATTAATGTGAAATTGTTGTTGTTTGACTTGTTCGCAACTTCAATTTGTTAATTTTGCTCAATCTTGACACGAACAAACTCATAGGCTGTATTCATGGCATCCAATGCTTATTGTTTTTATATTATTTTATTACATGAGATGGTAGTTAACACACTCAGGTCAACTGATGGTAAAATAGTCTGAGACCCCTAGATATTTCCATCCTCAATTACAATGACAAGAATGCAAATGCGTTTCTAACCCTGATGACTAAGGTTGAATACGGTATTCTACTATGCTACTGGCTGATTTATTTTGTAGATGTAGTCTTGTGCTTTTCGCATCCACCGCGTTCCCGCGATCCTTACAAGGTCGTCACTCCATTTTGTTGGAGGCCTACCTAAAAACTATTTTGATTAAAATCGCCTATATTGCCAATTTACTCTTGCTGGTACGTTTTACCAGTATTGTGGTAGACAAGTGGCAGAGGATGGGACACATTGCTCGTAGAACTGTTGACCGTTGGGGTAGGAAGGCAAGGTGGATCGACTATACACTTGAAGGAGGCCTGTCATGCCCAACAGTGGACTTTTGGCTGATATAATGATGATGATGGTAGACTTACCAAGTCGTCATAATTGTCACAGTGGTCAACAGAATCCGAATATGGAACCAAAAGCATCTGAGCATCGGCGTGGAAAGACACGTATCCCAGCAGGTTCTCGATGTTGGAGATGTATGAAGACAGGGTTCTGGTCTCGATCTCAGAGAATGGCTTGGAGCCCCCGTACACTTGGAAGTCGCAGGAGTTGTTATTTGCGCCGTGTTCTGCAAATTTTATTTTCTTGAGAAATATTCGTGATATGTTAAATAACCGTGTTAAAAAGTATCCATTAACTTGAATTATGTTGGTAAGAGGAGAAAATTATGATTACTTAGCCAATTGTAGTCCCAGTTGCGATTCGGGTCGGCTCCGTAGCATCCACTCGGTGATTTTGACCGAGTTTTCCTCCACATTCGATCCTTCAAAGGGAATAAATAATACTAATGAGGAAAAATGTTTTTGCTAAACACAGCATTTCAGAAATTGGGAAAGACCAAAAAAAAAAACTGTCAGTATTTACAATCTAGTTCGAATGAATAGGGAATTCATTAATTTTGTATTTAACCCTATAGTTTTGTTTCATGCCTTTATTTATTTAGCAGACATTTTAATTTGGGTTGGCATGTTCTTATAAACTACAACAATTAAATGATATCTAATAATAAAAAGTGATTGTAATAGTGCATTAAAACCTACTAAATATTTCAAGCGTTTTTCGCATAACCCGTAAGATGAGGAGGGCTTCAAGCCGAAAACGAAACTCAAACAAAGCTTAAATATACTTTTGTTGAAATATCCGAATTAGATAAATATTTCAAATACTTATAAATGCAGAACGGCTTTAAAACCCTATTCCTCGAAATGGTTTCCGCATTAGAGTAATTGTGCAAGTATGAACAATCCCAACTGGTCTAGGAACACTTGATATTCCAGTATTCCTAGACAAGATTCACACTGAAGCGTTATCGTCATCGAAATGATAGAAAACCGATGTAAGCTGCCGGCCCGTTGCTTCAAGCGTTTTTATTTCTCTCATTTTGTCAGTTTTTAAAATTGCTAACGTGAGCGTTATACATTTTGTCCGAGCTCCCAGCTCGCATGAAGTTACTTCTAATTGATCGTTATAAACTTTGAACCTTACGGATATTTTCAATATAACACTTTTACCATTCGAATTACGTTAGATACTATGTTGATAAGTCTTATGACGTAGCGATAATTTTTTAAGTATTTTTTTTTAATTTTTAATGCCATCTATTGCCACACTCCCTGGTCTCACTGAAAACCAACGTCTGTGAATGTATCAACGATATTCAGAGGCATAAAGCTGAGCGGAGACCATTTTGACCGTAATTAAAAAGAAATGAAAAAGAAGAAGAAGAAGGATTAAAAATAAAGAAGTTTAAGACATTTTTATGCTTGTAAACTGATTTTTTTTTCTGCCAAAAAAAATATTTTTAATTTTTATGATGATTTTAATACTTAAATATTTAAATTAAGGGCGTAAGATCTTATAAGATGTTATACGTGATTATACTTACAACCGTGTAGCTGTAGTGGTAACCATCAGGGTTGACGGAGGGGAAGATGTGCCAATCGAACTGGTTTCTCATTCCTACAATATTCGGGTCTTCGCTGGTGAGGAGCTGGTTGATGAAGTAGGTCGTGGTAGCGGGGACAATCCATTCTCGGGCGTGGATGCCTGGAGTGATGAATAATTTTAGTCTGACAATGATAATGATAAGGCTGCCCAGTGAACACCACAGATTATCATCATCATCATCATATCAGCCTGTTGCAGTCCACTCCTGGACATAGGCTTCCCCAAAGGAGCGCCATAACGCACGATCTCCCGTCCTTTGCATCCATTCACTGCCAGCTGCCTTCTTCAGGTCATCGGTCCATCTAGCCGGGGGGCGTCCTACACTACGTTTGCCTAAGCGTGGTCACCCAAAACAAACTAAACAACAGAATATAATAAACTTTATTTCAGACAGCAAAGCCCATAATATAATACACTTCAATTAAAATTATCTTACTATTACTCAAACTAAAACAGTTTTCCGGTGGCCGCCGCCGCCACGAAATCGACGTAAAGTGACACTCCTCGGCTAGAATTCCTCGGCTAACAAGGTTCTGACAGATCTTTGGCTCTCTCACCACAAATAATTTAAAATTAACTTTGTAGCGGGTCTCCACTCACTCGACCCTCACGGTAATTCTGGTCTTAACAAGCAATAAGTGTCAACTAATGGACACTTACTTAACTGCTCATTTAAGAACCACTACTTTTTACTGATTGTTGCAAAAAAACTTACCTTTAAAATGAAAATTCCACATTCGTTCTTGCCCATAATGTGTGAAATAATCTTTGTTGTTTTTAAATAAATAAATTCATTTCATACAAAATAATCTTTTTTATTTTAATGGTTAGACAACTATGAAAAAACATTTTTGATTAGCACACATAACTAACTTTCACCGGTCACAAATGAGAAAATGCATTTGTTAGTTAGGCCAGTCCTTTGAAGTCGACGTCAAAACGGAATAGCTAATTGAGTTGATTAGTTACATAGTCGCCTCGTCCGCGGTTTCAGAGGCTCTCTTATTTCCAGAAAATGTAACTATTTCCTGGAAAATAACTTTATTCACGTACAGTGCTGGATATTACCATAAGTAGGTATGCCACGCCATGAATTATACAAGCAAGTTTGTACATTGTGTTCCGATGAGGTAGGTCTGTGGTATAGGATAACTATTGAATCGACAAGAGTCTCGAGGTTGCATATGTATGGATATTTTTTTTTTTAAATTATGTATGTGTCTCGAAACCGATCAAGCCCACATTTTAAAAAGCTGACTAGTAAGTTGACGTCGCGCTGGCCTAGTAGGTAGTGTCCCTGCCTCTCGAAGCTAGCGGTCCTGGGTTCAAATCCCGGTAAGGGCAGATATTTGTGTGATAAGCGCGAATATTTGTTCCCGAGTCATGGATGTTTTCTACTTATTTATGTATATCGTTGTCTAGTACCCATAGTACAAGCCTAGAGGTTTAGTTTGGGACTAGGTCAATAGGGAATATGCATGGATTTTAAAAATCGCATTTCTCATCAAAATATGAAAATACCGTAAAAGAGATCACCAAAACGGAAATTAAAATTAAAATCGGTCAAGAAATACGGAAATTAAAATCAGTCAAGAAATACGCAAACTTCTAATTAGACAGAGAGATCCGATGTGCACCGTGACGTCATTGTGCACTGCGGCCATATAAACTCCATGAAAAATTCCGTTTTTCTAGAAAGAGATAGGAACAAATCTTTGTTGGCTTATATCTTGGTTATTTTTATAGTTATTCAAAAAATGATTTTTGTGATCTGTTTGTTACATGAATCAGCTTCAATTGAAGCTGTAAAAAAAAACATGCATATTCCCTATTGGTGTGGTATTGTCCCTTGGTATGTATTTATTAACTGGTGACAGATGAATTCAGTATACATTGCAAAGTCGAAAAGTTTCTACATCACTGGGCTCCAATTGTCACGGTTGCTGGTTTGCCTTCTCCATACCATAAAAAACCGGACAAGTGCGAGTCAGACTCACCCACCGAGGATTCCATAAAATGTTGTAGGTACTTTTTCATTATTATTCATAAAAATAATTCAAAATCTTTGTAAGCTTGTGCCAATTAGGCCTTGCATTCGAATATTCGAATATTCGAATTATTCGAATAATAAACTGGTTCGAATATTCGAATATAAAACTTGCGATATTCGAATATTCGACCAATTTCCGGAATGCCAAACTCAGAATTTGATGCATTCAAAATACAACTTTCAAAGTTCGCGCGCAAGTCTCGCGATGTTTCCGCGGTCCGCCCGACCCGACATGATTCGTCACAGCTCGGAAGCGATCGGGAACTCGAGCGGGAATCAGTGCGACGACGGCGCTGGTTGGCGGCTTTTTTTTAAATTTATTTTTTCTAGTAACTTTAAAAAAGAGTATTGATTGTTTTTGATTTGATTGTTTGATTGTATTATATTGGGTCCTTACCTATGAAATTGGCGTTTTTTTTACGTGTTTTATTTCGTACGGAATTTATTTATTTCAATTTTAACTTCCAAAATATTTTTAAATTTCATTAATACACTATGCAACAAAGGTTTTAGATACAAATAATATGGTTCAATTTTTTACTTAATGTTTAAAATTAAAGTGTGAACTTAACTCTTTTTAAGTGCTGCAAGTTCAAGTGTTTCAATTACGCAGAGTTTTATGAAGCGAACTATTTTTAAGTAACTAAGATATGTATAATATAGCTTAGAAGTGTCCAATATTCCTGACAGAATTTTGCTTGGTTTGCATTTGACGTTACTAAATAATCCGCAAAATTAAATGTATGAAAACCACCGTTTTCATAAAATTCTCCATATAAAACGCCAATTTTATAGGTAAAGACCTAATAAAAAATATTATTGTCTGTCTGAGTAAGACCTCGATTTATAAGACTGATTTTGTTGTTAACCACCAACTATTTTCCAAGTTTTTGTAAGACTGTGAATGTGATAGTTTAGTACCTTACACCAAATTAAACAAATTGTTCTTTAATTTTTAACTAGATTTTGTTTGTATACAGATAAATTAGAATCTAAATAAGACATTGGCAATAAAAAACTTGATTATTACAACAGTTTTTAACTATTCGAATAATATTCGAATAATTCGAATAATACCAGAAAAAAATTCGAATATTCGAATACTGAAAATTCTCGAATATTTGCAAGCCCTAGTGCCAATGAAGCCTTTTCAATTTCACTCGATGCCTCCACGCGTTCCCAAGATAAAAGATCTTGACAGACAGACGGACAAAATGATCAAGTGAACAAAGTGATCCTACATGGGTTCAGTTTTTTTCTTTTGAGGAACAGAACCCTAAAAACAACCACGGTTAGTTAACTTGCCAGATTCAATGAAGATGGCTGGTTTGTATTCGTTTCTTCCTTCAGGGGTGTTGATCCTCAGACCTTCGATCTTGCGACCTTCGTAACTCTCTCCACCAACAACCAGCTCCGTCCATTGCGGGTAGGTCACACTCATATTTCTAAGGTAGCCGTAGATCTGTAATTTATTTACATGGCGGAAACAAAAAATATAACTACGGTACTGATTCAAACTGGTAGGTACTAACTGCACTTCACTGCAATGCTATAGAAAGCAGCAGCTTTACACTGCAGTTTTAGAGTTACCAACTAGTATGCCAGGGCAGCGTCACTGAAACGTTGTATCTGTCACAAAGAGCCATTAGCCACAAAGCTCACGAATGGTCTTCTTTCCGTTCCATTAGCGTTTTTATCGGAATTCGACATATTGTGACAACAGGAGGGCACAATTTGAACGAGTGCTATTTGTTCTAATACTTTATTTAATATAATGTAGGTACTACAATTAAATGTTAAAACTAAATTTAAATAAAACTAAGCTACTCAAATATTAAAGATGTAAATAATAATCACAACTATAAATTGAACGCCACCTTTAGCAGGTCCGCTCGCTGCATGGTCCCTATGACACTGGCTGCATTACCTCTCAGGATAGCTAGCCCAAAGCCCTTTGGGAGAAGTAAGCACCAGCCCTAGGATCTCCAGAGGTGACTATGACCCGGGATGACAGAGCCTTAATAAAGCTTTTCATATCGGCTGACCTCTCCACTCCACTGCAAGTGCCATCCTTTACTTACATTTTTTACTGGACGATGGGTAAATATGTCCCCACTCACGAACAGAAATTAACTAAGTCATCATCATTACCATCATTACCATCATTTCTGGACATCGGATTCTCCCAATTTTCGCTACACTATTTCACACTATTTTATGGTAATGATACCATTTAGAAAAAATATTTTAAAACGTATGAAAATTTCAAAATCTGGAGAAGCGGCAAACAAGTCAATGCATTCTGATTTACGTAAGTTTTTTTACATTATCTATCACTGTTTTATTTCCTCGTAATCGAAGTGAAAAGTAGGTCGTATAACTCGGTCTAAAAACTCATTTTATCCTCGACTTAATTATCCATCCTCGCCTACCGGCTCGGATAAAATATTTTATTTTATGCCCTTGTTGCACAATCTACTATTATCATTATTCTGCCTTCCTACGGAGAAAACGCGCATGTGCAATTGATTCATAGAAGCATATTAAACTCTCATGGGTTATAATAAGGTTGGATTTTCAATACAGTTCATATAGTAGATACGCCTTTTCTCCTTAGGAGGGCAGTATTACTTAGGTAAAGTAACTCATGTTATGGCGTCAATATCGTAGTACAAGTTAAACAAAATTAATATCGAGTTTTACAAATGACTAAGTGATATATTTTAGGTTAACTTATAACTCACGGCATCGATGTCGTAGTACGCGTTCCATGAAAATGATTTGCTTCGGTATGAAGCTACCTTTTCTAGACGAATAACCCTAGAATCAAAAATAATGTCAGTAGCTTTTAATTAACACATTATAATCAACTTCTACACTTATTAACTACCTTGAGTAATATTTTTGTCGAAGATTAAATAATGAATGATGCAGTGGCTAGTTGAAGTGCTCTGGTTACTCAGTGTTAGCATTAGCATTTCTGCAGTGATCCAAGTGGTGGTGACATTCTCTCTTTCTTGTTAATTTATTAATTCATCGTATACAATTAATTAAGCAAACTTTATCAAGCGACAATCATGCTGACATTCTCTCTGTCTTGTTAATTTATTAATTCATCGTATACAATTAATTAAGTTAACTTTATCAAACGCCAATCATAGTGACATTCTCTCTTTCTTGTTAATTTATTAATTTATCGTATACAATTAATTAAGCTAATTTTATCAAGCGCCAATCATGGTTACATTATCTCTTTCTTTTTAATGTATAAATTCATCGTATACAATTAATTAAGCTAACTTTATCAAGCGCCAATCATGGTGATATTCTCTCTTTTTTGTTAATTTATTAATTATGGTATACAATTAATTAAGCTAACTTTATCAAGCACCAATCATGGTGACACTCTCTTTCTTGTTAATTTATTAATTCAACGTATACAATTAATTAAGATAACTTTATTAAGCGCCAATTATGGTGACATTCTCTCTTTCTTGTTAATTTATTAATTCATCGTATATAATTAATTGAGCTAACTTTATCAAGCGCCAATCATGGTGACATGCTCTCTTTCTTGTTAATTTATTAATTCATCGTATACTATTATTTAAGCTAACTTTATCAAACGCCAATCTTGGTGACATTCCCTCTTTCTTGTTAATGTATTAATTAATCGTATAAAATTGATTAAGCTAAGTTTATCAAGCGCCAATCATCTTAAGGCGTTCTATACATTTACAAAATAATTTAACCCCAATAATCGATTCGCGCAATACGTAGAAAATTACAAATGGTGGACTGGAATACAGGATAACCAAAATCATTTTAGATGAAAATGCTCCAGAGACAAGTGTAAGTCTAGTTTCAACTTACTCAGAAACGTCGTTGAAAACAATTTCCGCTTGCAGTTTGTGTAATTTGATGGTTTCCTTGAAAAGGGGCACCATTTCCGGCGCCACTACAGCTTGCAGCGTCGAAAAACTGTTACGTTGGTACAGAAATGGCTCCTGGAATGTAATTAGATTTGCAGAGGTTTGAGCATTGTTTCAAGTAAAGGAAGGATTTGTTTGCTATTTTAACGGCAATTTCATTTAAATTAAAAAAAGTTCTACATATAAGACAGTAAATAGTTTATATGTTACATCTCTGTCCTTGGATATATAAAGTAAGGACGCCGAGATAAAGAATGTAAGCAAGCTTTGAGGAGTTCAAAACGTTTTTTATTTGTAATCGTGTCACTTGAAACGCAATCCCATCTGTAATGAACTTCACAAAATTTTCTGGCCGACAGGTTGTGATGATGTTTAGGTGACTAGAGGTTATGATTTCTATAAGTCGATCACGAGCGAACAGCTGATCAATTTGATAGTGTTTTAACGCAAATTTAATCAGCTATCTTTCACAGCATAATGAAACTGAAAAATCTAATAAATGTGGCCGTGGCATCAAAAATGATGAACTAGGGTACCGCATTTCCAAAATTTTGAAAAGTTGAGACATCTCGTTTTTGGTGTGACTTTTACAAAACATGATTTAACATATTTTGGCCACTCTTGAGCTGCGCTATCCAGCCCTGTAAGGTTGGCCAGTATCTCCCGGACACCCTAGATTACTTACCACATTAAATTTGATATAAAATACTTACATACATACATACATATCTTCACGCCTTCTTTCCCAGAGTGGGGTTGACAGAGCTACAGAATTACCAACAACTCTAAAAACTTGTTGATAACTCTGTAACCACAATTTGCACAGTAATTAGGCTAAGATTTTTAACAGTGTATATTAGTGACAGGTTGCAAGCCCATCGCCTAACAGTACTACAAGCCTTTATTCCCTTTATAAAATACTTTTCATCGAATAAACAGCTGGGTGAAGGTCGTCTCCCATTCGGATCCCCTACTACACGCTTGTGGCAGGTAGAACATCTTTCTAGATCCGTCTTGCTCGCCTAAACGCCCTTGGGGTAGGTACGGAATGGTAAATACTCACGTGTAAAGCCTTAACTACCTCTTCAAACTTATCGAGGCCTGCCTTACTACCGGTGACCTTGTATTCTTTATAACCACTGTACGTTTTAACATCGTTAACATTGGCAGAGGAAACAGTACATAGGTAAAAAAGTAATCCGTAAAGGTAATTCATGACTACTGGCCGCTTAGCGATACGTATGGTCGCTATGCGGGCTCAGAATTGTACTTATAGTATTGAATCCAAAATGCATATAAATGTTTGAAGCGCTTAAAATATGTGAAAGTGTTGAAATTCTTTCGTGTTTTGTTTTTTGCTTTTATAGAGTTGATAGGCTAGCTAGGTAGGGTGTCCTTTTTTAACGCGTGTAGATAAAAGTTATTACAAAAAGTAGTTGCATAGCTTGCACTCGGCTACTCGTCGCCTTAATTTAACAGTTTTAGTGGAGAATGTGAACAAATAAATAAAATAAATATCAGGGGACAATCTCACACAAATTGACCTAACCCCAAACTAAGCTCAAG
Organism: Acleris emargana; assembly: GCA_927399475.2. Lineage (NCBI taxonomy): Eukaryota > Metazoa > Arthropoda > Insecta > Lepidoptera > Tortricidae > Acleris > Acleris emargana. The sequence continues at coordinate 19,306,238 of OV656837.1, forward strand.
GCTTGTACTATGGGTACTTGGCAACGATAAACTTACATACTTAATACAAAGAAACCACCCAAGACTCAGGAACAAATACTCGTGCTCATCACACAAATATTCGTCCGTACCGGGGATCGAACCCGGGACCGCTAGCTTCGTAGGCAGGGTCACTACCGATTAGGCATGTGTCGCTTAAGTGCACAGATAATATTTTCATTTAAGTATTTTACTTTTGAAAATATAGTTCGTCAAGTTGTTGCTTTTTACAGACATCAAATAGGTATTGTAACGGCGATGGGATAAGGCGTCTCATTTTCAAACATGGATTCTGGTGCTTTTGAAACGTTTTCAGCAGGATGAAATATCGTTTCAGTCCGTTTCAGAGGTAGCTGTATCACATACCTGGTTGTCAAAAATTCGACCAACTTGCCGTTGTTTTCAGGTAACTGAAACATGTCATCAGTCAGTTTCAGGCCACCCTCATTCAGATTAAGCTTCTATATACGATTACTAGTTATAACTATAATTAATTTACGTAGCCTCTCTCTAACTGACTTTGTCATAATAGGGGCAATTCGGATCAGTGTTTTCTAAAAATAAATGTAAAATAAATGACCGCAGATGGCAACGGCAGGCGTCGTTGACTCCCAACCGCAGACCCTGGAGTGACGCCGACGGCCGACACCTGCTGATGCCGTCTAATGCTTTTTTTTAAATGGCATTGAGAAGGCAAACGAGCACACAGGCCACCTGATGGTAAGTGGTGAGTGTGACCCATAGACATTCGCATTCACAAGACACCAATGCAATCCTAAGATTGCAAATGCGTTGCCAACCCTGAGGACTAAGATGGAATGCCTCTATGCTAGTCATTTCACCGGCTGTCTTATCCCCAAACCGGAATACAACAATGCGAACACTGCTGTTTGGCGGTAGGTTAATGGATAAGATGGTGGTAGCGATCCGGACGGACCCTGCACAAGGTCCTACCACCCGCGGTACCTGCTTGCGGTCGGGTGCGGAATCACGACCGCAGACGGCAGCCACATTCGTTTGATGCCTGACGTTGCCGTCTGCAATCAGCAACTTGAACATATTAACGTCAAACTCGATACTTAGTCTAGTTTAAACATAAATAGTGTTTGATGTTTAGCGCGAACTCCATCCTGGCTACGGTAGCAGACAGGTTTGATGGTCCTTTTGCAAGGTACTGGAATGATATCCATAGGCCAAGTACCTACCTACCTTAATAAAATTATAATTATAATTATTATAGTATTTGTAATTAATGGTAGGGTAATGTAATTAATGAATAATGTAGGAAATGATGTATTTACTCTAACATAGGTCTTAAACTTTATTGTTACTAACATAATATGGACATGACCGAAATAAAAGATTTATTATTATAAATTTAAGTTTTACAGATATTTTAAATTACAGTACACTGACTCGAAGCATAAGTTATAGCTGAATATCGTTTAACTTTAGTCCGAGATAAAGAGAAACGTACTGTACATCTAATTTTATGTATAATCATGCGGGTGAAATTCCGTTTATTTAGAACATTATTTTGTTTGCGAGTGTAGAAATAATTTGTTTTTACAGTGTTTCAATTCAACGTATGTAAATTTAAATTCTGGTACAAAAGAAAACCAAAAACAATATACTGAAGAAAAAAAAAGAAAAAGGGCGTATTTATCAAATTGAGGGATCTCTTCTAGCTAACCGTTTTATGCTGTCACTGTGACACCGCTCTATGGTGGGTCACAGTTCCATTGGGCTAATAGTACAGTCAGCATCAAAAGTAGCTAAGCAGAATAACATTCTCAAAATGATCTAAACACGACGTATTCTCTTGACAATAGAGTCGAGTGCAGATCATTTTGACCTCTTACTTACGCTTCCACCGTTAAATTTCTAAACTGATTTTCAAGAAATTTGTTATGGTGATAGCTTGAACCTCGACAAAGGTGAAAGCTTTTCTCTTCTAGAAAATTCAACAGTTCCCAAAAAAAATATCGTTAAACGATCTCTACGCAGACGGAGTCACGCGCAGCAACTAGTAATTACATAAACCATGCACGTGGCGCGTTGAGAATTCCAGCAACAATAATTTAATATTTGCTTAGAAATTCGCAATAATCTAAAACTTGTATTAAAGTTTAATGAGAAAAAGTTTTCGAACGCGGAGTTACAGATAATGATTCTGTAATGGCGTTGAGATAAAATAATATATGAGCGAGACTTAACTTGATAAACGCAACTATTTCTAACTGATTACAAAATACATTAGCGAGATATTATAACAGCTTAGTATACTGCCCTACTACGGAGAAAAGGCAAAGTGCATTTTTTTTTTTTTTATGGCATGGGAAGGCAAACGAGCACACAGACCAGCTGATGGTAATTGGAAACTGTGACCCATAGACATTCGCATTCACAAGACTGCAAATGCGTTGCCAACCCTGAGGACTAATGTAAGATGGAATGCCTCTATGCTAGACATTTCACCGGCTGTCTTATCCCCGAACCGGAACACAACAATGCGAACACTGCTGCTTGGCGGTAGGTTAATGGATAAGATGGTGGTACCAACCCGGACGGACCCTGCACAAGGTCCTCCCACAAGTAATTCAAAGAAGCATATTGAACTCTCAGTGGTTATAATAAGGTTGGAAGTGCAATACAATTATTATAGTAGATGTGCCTTTTTTCCGTAGGAGGGCAGTATAAAGTGATAGATTTTGATGATAATTGATTATATAACTCGTATCCATTTTTTTCATCTGGTTCCAAAATTAGAAGTTAGAACTGCAAAATTCAATTAAAAAGTCAGCAATGCATTTTCCATCGAATAATTAAATTATCTGTTTTCTTTTAATTTTTTGATCATTCACTGTTCTGTGCTAACAATGTAGGTGTTTTGGTATTGACTGTTTACCTATTTATTGTAATTATTAAATAATTAAATAGTTATATTCGATCGATAATAAAAACCAGTCAACTCTTAGACACAAATACTTAATAGCTGTTAATCAACATGGCAATCAAGAGAGTAGCTTATCGCAATCGAACCAAAAACATGGCACCAGGTCGGTAGCCGCAGGTAAGTATGCTGTACCCAGAGCAAGTAATTACTATGGGGACAAACTTATTGAGAAGCCTTACCACCTATAACTATAAAAGAAACCTACAAACCTGAAGGGTTTACCTTACATTCTCAATAGCTTGCCTGCGGCTGTGAGACTGGAGCCTAGAAAAATAGGTTTAAGCAAGCCCTTTTTAAACATTACCTTAGTTCTATTTAAATTTTTAAGCAAATTATTATTTAATATCTGTGATACATACCCACATAATGTAAACCAAGACTCACGGATCCCACAGTCAAACTGTTAAAACGGTTTTGTGGGACATTGTATTAAAACGTAGTTTGTCAACATGTCATAATAACTGCCCAGCTAAACAAAATTATGATTTAAATAAATATCAATAGACCATTTCACACACATTGACCTAGTCCCCAACTAAGCTCTAGTCTTGTACTGGGAGTACTAAACCACGATAAACATACATATAGAGAAATACGTAGAAAACATACAAGACTCACACATTTGCATTCCTTATATTTTTTAAGAAGACAATCCCACTAACTTTAGCGTTACGTATGTACTCGAAACGCATATGTGCGTAAAAACTCATCAATTTCCCGAAATCTCATTCCCAGGGAGCCGCTAACCGTTGATAACCAAGTAATGGATGACGCACATGACGCACAGCGTTAAAAAATTGTGCGGATACACCATAATGGGCTGCTTATCGCCCGGCTTCCCGCTGAGATAAAGTCCTTTTTTCATGCAAAGCCGTTAACATACCCTGATTAAGCATTTATATAAGGGAGTGTGATTGTGTTTCTTAATTCCTTTCTTTTTACATAAACACTCACGCCTTCATTCCCAGAGTGGGGAAGGTAGAGCTACAGAATTACCAATAACTCAAAAAAAAATTGTAGATAATACTGTAACCACATTATGTATAATGTTAATGTAGGCTAAGATGTTTATCTACACACATATCATTAGTCCTCTAAACCCGTAGAAAATGGCCAGCATTATTACAACCAATTTTACTATGAGAACTTTCTTGTCTGTGGTGTTAGTTAAAATCTGTAGGTACTGTTATGTTATTAAACAAAAATACAACAAAATAGCAACATAAAACTGGTTTTCTTTATCTTAAAATAAAAGGATTTTTGAACCTTAACTCATAATCATTATGTTTTTTTCCTCATTCTGTATTTCAGACTTACTTTCCCATTTACTATAGCTAAAGTAAACGATCAGAATTTGTTCCAAATTTCCGGGCGTTAATTTTCTCCGTCTCGACTGATTTTTTTCATATGCACTTATAAACAATGCTGGGGGTTATCGGTAGGATATGGGAAAAGCATCGATAAATGACTTTTCTCAAACATGCTATGTAATGTCGGCGTTATGGTAGTTATTTTAGGCTTCAAAGTGCCACGTTCCCGACGGAACAACTCGAGAGAACTGTAAAGGAATTTCATACAAAATTAAAGGCCTAGGCCGGGAAGTAATTTTTTTTAAATTTTAATATGGCCATGACAGCTGGTTTTATGAACAGGCTGAATAGCTGAAAATCGTTTTTTTTTTGTATCTGTGTGGTTCGGACCAAAAATATCCGCGTTAATGCCTATTACACAAATGTTTTTTGAGTGATGTTTTTTTTTTATTTCATTGCATATGTTTGAGAAAAGCACTATACATACCTCGCCGTGAAAAGGGGTTGCCAGCCTCGTAACTATCCGACCTCGCTTCGCTCGGCCGTCTATATGAACTCGGCCTGCAACCACCTACTTCCCGGCGTCTGTAGTAATGTACTATTATCGATGTCAATCCCTAGCTATCATTTAATTTGGCCCCGTATATTCCTAGGTCTGGTCATTCAACTATCATCTTAGTTGATGCACAACAATCAAAACCATGTCGGGAGCGACCAACTCTTTCAGTGTACTAAATAATTCAACTATACGTAGAAAAATCGGCCACGAGTCACCAGTAGGTACGGTTTCCATTTCCAGACAAGGTGCTCCGTGTAACAATGAACTGCATTGTGAAAATTCCTTCGATACGGTTTCTATAACTAAATGCACTAAAGCTTAGAAGCGCATTCCCCGTTCATATTACGTTCAACTGACCAGGGGGGTTATTATGACATAGCTATGCAATTAATTTTACGGCGAGTGTAAACGACAGAGCTAGAGCAGTTATATAGCTCCGTCCTTTTCTCTCAGCGTAAACTGATCTGCATAGTTATGTCATAATAAACCCTCTGCTCTTATTACACGCAACCATGAAAGCATCAGGGGGGTTATTATGACATATCTATGCAGTTCAATTTACGCTGAGAGAAAAGGACGGAGCTATATAACTGCTATAGCTCTGTCCTTTTCGCTCACCGTAAAATGAGCTGCATTGCCATGGCATAATAACCCCCCAGATCTAATAAGCATACTTGAATAAACTCGCTTGTCTCGTATGCTTATTAGATCTGGATCTGCATTTTAACGTTTGCTACATTTTTGGACTTTTTGGTAATTCTGTAAATCGTGGCTGCGAAACATTCGAGAATGGACTGGAATCACAAGAGCAGCGGAGCTGTTCAACCTCGCCAGAGACCGAGAGAAATATGCGGAGCTGACTGCCAACCTTCACGAGTAGGAGAGGAACTATAAGAAGAAGAAGAAGAAGTAGCTCTGCCTACCCCTTTCTGGGAATGAAGGCGTGAGTGTATGAATGTATGTTATGTAACATGGCAACGAAATCAAAATCATAACAAAACCAGAATAACGTTATAATATAATATCGATATGTATAGAACGATTGCCGGTTTATGCCATAGAGTACTTTATATATAACTGAAATAGAGAACAAACTCTGGGACTGAAATGGGAAACGGCATAACTAACGCCATCTGTTATTAATAGTTAGAATTACTGCGTGTAAATATGTATAGGTATCTATAGCATCAATAGTTTGTATTACTTTGTTCACAGTACTAAGATTATTCGGACTGGTTTATGCTTTTAATACCCTAAGTCAAAGAATTGTACAGTTAGTGACATTTATAAATGATGCATATTAGGTGGGCGGCAACGAGGGCCATCGCGGTATTCTACAAACCAGTGAAGTTGAGTACAGTAATAGAGAGACGTTATGATCTGCATAGTTATGTCATAATAAACCCTCTGCTCTTATTACACGCAACCATGAAAGCATCAGGGGGGTTATTATGACATATCTATGCAGTTCAATTTACGCTAAGAGAAAAGGACAGAGCTATATAACTGCTATAGCTCTGTCCTTTTCGCTCACCGTAAAATGAGCTGCATTGCCATGGCATAATAACCCCCCAGATCTAATAAGCATACTTGAATAAACTCGCTTGTGTGTTATCTACAGTTGCAGAACATTGAACAAGATAGGCAAGCAGCTCATGCCTGAGGTTCAGAGCAAAACAAATATGAAAATAACATCTGACTTGTTTTCCCTTTTTTTTTGGGATGATATGAAATGTCCAGCGCTTATTCGCCGCAGAGGACTTCGTACAAAAAAATGCACCACCAAATTTTATACAGAGGTAGCATTTTATGCTTTTTTAGTTGGCAGTATCGAATTGATCTACAAAACATTTCTCAAAAAAAATGGTGAAAGCGCTAAATGGCCTTTGTACGTCATTTTGTGGCAGAGTGTAAAATACATACATACATAAACTCACGCTTTCATTCCCAAAGTGGGGTAGGCAGAGCTTAAGAATTACCAACAACTTTTAAAACTGGTTGATAATTCTATAACCACACTTTGCACAATTAGGCTAAGATGTTTACCAGCGTATTAGTGACAGGTTGCAAGCCCATCGCCTAACAGGACTACAAGCCTTTATTTCCTTAGTTGCCTCTTATGACATCCACGGGAAGAAATGGAGTGGTACTATTCTAACCCGGCAACCACACGGGGATCCTATACTTTTTACATTGGAGTTATGCCTAGCTTTGTTATCACACTAGTGATTTTTAGAGTTAAAAAGCAAAGTCTTTCCTGCAGAGTAAAACTCTATTTAAATGATCAAATCATTTGCCTAACATCTTAGTTGACTTATGTAACCCTTATCTAAAATATTGGGTGACAAATAAATACTACAGATGGTTCGTAAGAAGTAGCTTTTGATTTAACAGGTCACAGTGGCCACAGTAGCTGTTATCGCCAGTCAAATGTTTTTTCCAAACGAGCACACAAGCAACCTGATGACCTGATTTTGATGGTAGTGGCCAAACACATTTTCATTCCCTAGCAATAAACAACCCTGAGGACTAAGATAGAATGCCTCCATGCTACTAATTTACTGGAATTCCAGGATGTGTAGGGGAAGATTGGCACCATTCGTACGCTTTTTGCTCTGAGCCTTGTAATATAATAACTAACAGCTATTTTAATATGAATCTAAAGCGACAGTCCCGTAAATAATTCTGAACGTTTCAACATGTTGGATACTCGAGATATGACCACTGTACGAAGCTTCCCCGTGTACGAATGGTGCCAATCTTCCCCTAATGTTTTGCATAAAAACAAATGGTCTAATAATCATTTTATATAACACGATACCCATAATTTCGATCTGTATAATAAACTATTGATGCATAAATCGAAATGCATAATTTCAAAGACTGTAATTTTTATAAATTAAGAAATAAATATGTCTAACGGCTTTCATTACTATTAATGTGGTCACAGTTCTAATTTAACGTAACCTGCAATTGATTTAAAATGCATAATGACAAAAAAAAGGTTAGTTATACAAAATGTTAGTTACTTATGTTGTTCGATCGTATGTCAGATAAAAGTATACCATTGGTTTTTATGCTAAACTTTAATTATACTTTTCGTGGTTAATTAAATGAAATTATACAACATGTTTTTATACTGATTAAAGCGCACCCGGGGATAAGGCAGACAGACACAACAATGAGAACACTGCTGCTTGGTGGAAGACTAAAGGATAAGATGGTGGCAGCGATCCGGATGGCATAAGGTCCTACCACCAGAGAAACTCTTGTCAAAAGCAACCATATTTTTTTAGGGTTTATAAAACAACCATGTTCAAAATTGTAGCCCTTAATCACCACGGTTATGTTACTTCCAGACCCACCGTACCCCTCGGCCGTACCACTGGTGGTACTATGACCAATTATTTCTATTAAAATCGAATTTATCAGAGTCGACGGAGCTCTGCTATCGCAGAGCTCCTATTTCTGGGTAGTTTGGCCCTCCGGGCCTGCTGAAGAACTAACATAGCCTAAACCTACCTCATATTTATGATACTAATTTTGGTCAGTGGTACGGTTTAGTGGTACGGTGGGTCTGCACCCAAAGTAGAATACGGCCCTGGTTCAAAAGACACGTTGAACTGAAACTAAACGTACCGCAAACAAACGAAGTTTGATGAAGTCTATGGTCGTTAATAGGGAATGCAATTTAACCGGTTATTAACCGTTTTTGTATGCAAATAACCGGTTATAACCGGCTAAAACCGGTTATAACCGGTTATTTGCATTCCCTAGTCGTTAATACCTCCTCTTAAGTTTTTAAACTTATCGTAGGAGGCTTGCGGCCTCATTGCCTAAAATTAAAGGGGTTTAACGGTCTCCCCCGCATAAATTAACCGCAAACTGCGCTTTTGGAACACAAATATTACGACCAAGCTCATTTAGTTATGATATGATTTATGATAAACTAGCTTTTGCGATTTCGTTCGCGTGAATATCGCTATTTTCTAGGAAACTGTAAAGTTTTCGGAAAAAAAAGTACGATGTACTATTCTAAAGTATAATCTATCCCCGCGCCAAATTTAATCCAGATCCGTTCAGCCGTTCTGGCGTGACTGCGTAACAAACATCCATCCAAACTTTCGCATTTATAATATTCGTAAGATTCGTACGGTTATAGGTTTAAATTGTCGAGCAAAACGCTTCCTTTACATACATACACATACATAAACTCACGCCTTCATTCCCAAAGTGGGGTAGGCAGAGCTAAAGAATTACCAACAAATTTCAAAACTTGTTGATAATTCTGTAACCACACTTAGCACAATTAGGCTAAGATGTTTTTACCAGCGTATTAGTGACAGGTTGCAAGCCCATCGCCTAACAGTACCACAAGCCTTTTCTCCCTTAGTCGCCTCTTACGACATCCACGGGAAGACATGGAGTGGTACTATTCTAACCCGGCAACCACACGCTTCCTTTAATAATGCAAAAGTGACAAACCGGTCAAGTGCGAGTCGGACTCACGCACCGATGGTTCCGTACGGTAGGTATTATTATCCCTGTTTTTGCGTCGGGGTTTGAATAAAAAAAGGTAAAATAATGAGGAACGATTATTTATTTTTCAATTTATTATGACGAAATAAATATATTATTATTATTTATTTATTGAATGGCATTCGGTCGCAATATCGAGCAAACATTTCTGCCAATGTCAAGTTTATATTTTACATTATAAATATCAAAAAAAAAAATAAGGTAACGTTGTACGGTGCTCCTCTAGCCTCCGTGAAGCGATGTAGGTAGAACTTTACGAAGACCAGATGAGATTTTCTTGGAGCAATCCTTCCAAAGGCGACACGTGTTCAAACTTGAATTCTTAATTTACTGCATATTAATACATCATTACTATCCATTAAACAACAAAATATGCAAAAAAAATAAAACAAGAAAGCGACACCATCTTGTCAAAAGCCCCAAGAGAATCCCCAAATAAATATAAGACAGCATTAAATTTTGGTACGAATGTGGTGCATACCCTAACTAATTAAAGTAAACTAAAACATCAAATAATAAATAACCGGTCAAGAGCGAGTCGGGCACGAGAACCCTCGGAACGCGATTCCGGCTCGCACTTGACCGGTTTTTGAAATATGTTTCAAAAACGTAACATTGCCCAGCATTGCGCACCTGGGTAATGGCAACTTTTAGCATAATTCGTCCAATCGAATGTTCCCCGTGGGAAAAACGAAGTTTTCTTGTTTCCAGCGCACCGCTAAATAAATGTTTATGTCTCTAACTTCATTCTAAATTATTCTTTTTCTTTTCTTATTGTTAATTTATAATTCTAGCGGGAGCTCGGCGTCCATGTTGGAAATTTATCGCGTTGTAATGTTTTGTTAACAATGAGGGGGTTTGTTAAGTAATTCGCGTAGTCATTAGCGTTCTTCTTATTCTGAAGGTTTCTGACTACCTGCACTCCAGCTTTATCCATGCTGCAAATTTTCGACTTTCCAAAGTTGACGATTTTTGAAGATTTTGCCCTTCCAATTTGGGGCAGTCGTTCGGAAGTTATGCGCGTACATATATTTTGACGATTAAATTTTAGGGTTCCGTATTCAAACTGCACAGCAACTGCAAGCCATGATTGTCGTTGCATCCGTCCGCAGCCTAGCTCAGGAATTCTAAGAAGTAGAAAGCTGTAATTTGGCATGTCACGCCAACAAAATGGTAAAGTATAATGTTGAAAAATATTTTTTTTTAGTGTATGTCCCTGTTTAGAACGCATCCAAAACGCAGCTTTCGTGACGTCACTACGAGGCGGTTGGCACATTCAAATCCGACGGTTGGCCAACGACGAGATCTTACCTTACCATCAAGGAACGAACACGCATACATCTCTTTAGTCTGTACATACTCTTAACTCCCATTAAATCCAATAAATAATTGTTAATCAGTATAATAAAATCATTCACTGAAAACAACCCTAAGATCCCTGCATCATCTCCCATAGGAGCCTAGGGCCCCAACAGTCCCCTCTTCTACCCCGTAGTTTGTACATTTCATTCACGAATTCAATTTGCAAAAAAAATTGCAGGTTGGAAACTTTCCTTTTTTGTTACCATGAACCAAAGAAAGTTAGTAACAAAAAAGGAAAGTTTCATACAAATGTATGAGGACATTTTGGGAGACTATGTTATTTAGGCTCAGCTTCATTCACCCTACCAACCTGCAATTTTTTTTGCAAATCGAAGTCGTAAATGAAATGTACAAACTTTTTTAGAAATGCTCAAATACGGAACCTCGGTGCGAGTCCAACTCGCACTTGACGGGTTTATTTTAAATCGGTCAAGCTATTCCTCAGTTTCTGCGAGACTAGTAAGTAAGTAATGTACTATTATGAAACACAGGTATAGATAATAGTTCTCAGTCTAGTTTAAGCGACTTATATACCTATGCGAAAGGTAATTGATTTTTATAATACTCGTAAGATAGATAGATAGAAGATAGATGTACCTACTTATGTTTAAACCGAAGTTATATCTGTCTTAAATTAAAGAGTTTTCGATACCTTTATTGTCACTTGAAATCTCAGCGTTAATAAATAACATACGGGCGATTTAAAATTTAATTTCACTTTTTATGATCTCTTTCACGCATATTTAATGTTTTATTGAGAAATGTGTGTAGGTACTCGTATAGTAAACACCTACAACTGCATAGAATAATAAATCATGTCAATTAAAAATCATACCATATTAAAAGCGATAACCAGTGTAACATACATACATACATACATACATACATAAACTCACGCCTTCATTCCCGAAGTGGGGTAGGCAGAGCTACGGAATTACCAGCAACTCTAAAACCTTGTTGATAATTCTGTAACCACATTTTGAATAATTAGGCTAAGGTGTTTAACAGCGCATTAGTGACAGGTTGCAAGCCCATCGCCTAACAGTACTACAAGCCCTTATTCCCTTAGTTGCCTCTTACGACATCCACGGGAAGACATGGAGCGGCACTATTCTAACCCGACAACCACACGGGGCAGTGTAACAAACTATATATTTATTTGACATGTTTTACTCGAACAAAGAATTCATGAGTTTTTACCCGACTGCGTCAGAATAAAAAAAAATACTCTCACGGCGCTCATGAGAATCTTTTTTTATTTATCAGCCGACTTTGTATGTCTTCCTTTTTAATAGCCGTACTCCTGTCGGTCGAGTAATTTATATCAGATTTTTATTCCCAGTCTTGAACGCGTACGTTCGTTTTAACAATATGCGAGCCTCTTTTAAGGTCCGATTTAGACCAAGCGAACTTCTATAAAATCTCCATGCTTGCTCCATGTCATGTAAGGCTAAGGGACTGTTGCCCTTTCCGCCATTTAAAGACGGGCATGGAAAACTTTCGGTACTTACCTATTTTGCGTTTTTTTTTTTTTTAATTTATGTTTTCAAATAATTATGTGTGTGTATGTAACCTTCCGTGGTTTTCCGTTCTGTTGGAACCATCAGGTGACCTGCGCTGACTTTAATGCCAGCATTACGCTGAGTTGGGACCTTTTCTAGGCTACTTTCTTTTTATATTTGTTAATCCGTTCTTTGTTATGTAGGTATGTCACTATTTTTTTTTTCTTTCTTTCTTTCTATGCATTATGTCTTACGTTTTATTTGTAAATACAAAGACAAAACATGTTCTAGAGCACTCCTTCACTGGTTTAGACCCAAAAAAACAAAATATGTGAAAAAAACAAACAGGTTCCTCATTTATAATGTTAGTGAGAGCGGTGTTGAGATCATAATAATACTACTATTAAAAAATATCGCTTTACGCTTTAACACGCGTTCAAATTAATAATTCAAGAATCCAAACGGCAGCTCCATTCGCTCTGCAGAGTCAGTCATACCAACATGAATAACTTAGTTCTAATAATTTATTTAGGACAAGTGATTTTGTGTGCCTTGGCATCTGCGGGTATGAAAAACGTTAAGACGTACAGCGGTTACAAAGGATACAAGGTTTATGGTAACAAGACAGCCCTTGATAAGTTAGAAGTCCTGTTGAGAAAGGCAGACGTAAGTGTACTACCTTAGATTAAATATTTCAGGCATCTACATTCCTGGATTCACAGCCACTGTTACACGTTCACTGCGGGAGAAGGCACAAAAAGCCCCATCCGTGGCCGTACGTAACCCTGTGCGGCCCTGAAAATAGTGTACTTTCGTACGGTGCGGGGAGCTTATCTTGGCCAATCCTTGGAGTAGGACAAAGAAAAATAATTGTTTTCTGTATAGCTCTTAAATTTTGATAATATGGCATACTTAATTTACGGGGGGGGGCAAATTGGACCTCTCGGAAGAGGTCCAATAGACCTTCGACCCATCACACACCCCATCCGCACTGAGTGTTAACCTATGTCAACGGGTAGTGATGCGCCGCACACAAACCGCGATAGGCGATTGTTTTAATTATTGCACTTGTAATGAGTCTAATTTTTCCAAACTATACATACAATACCACTGTATACTCGTACATAGTTACGTTGTGATATGCTAACAATAAATTAGTTGTATACGAATGCCACCCTTACATATCATTGATCTAATAGAAATTCGTTTCAGAATCGCTTAATTTCTGAACGACAGCGAGGTTCATGGCTCCACACGTATGTACCACGCGAACTGGCTCCCTCCTTCGAAGAAACCGTCACCGATCACAATTTGCGGACTAAACTTGTGTACATAGATATTGCCGAGTAAGTTCTTTATACAAACATAAAGTGTCGAGTGTCCTGTTTTATACACGTGTAACGATCTTCATGAACTTTCTCCTCTAGTGAGCCTATTTGCACTGTGTCCCGTTTAATTACATACACATACACATACATAAACTCACGCCTTCGTTCCCGGAGAGGGTTAGGCATAGCCACAGAATTACCTACAACTCTAAAACTTGTTGATAATTATGTAACTACATTTTGCATAATTAGGCTAAGATGTTTACCAGCGTATTAGTGACAGGTTGCAAGCCCATCGCCTAACAGTACTACAAGCCTTTATTCGCTTAATCGCCTCTTACGACATCCACGGGAAGACATGGAGTGGCACTATTCTAACCCGGCAACCGGGTCCGTTTATAGCATTGTATTGTTATAATTTTAAGAGAATAAAGTCGTTATTCCACTGTGATGCATGCTATTGCACAGCACACGCTACGCCTAGAACAAATGAGCCATTTGGTTCACGTGTGCAGTGTACTGGGACATTCTTAGCCTTAGTAATTATGGTTACCGTGTGGTTGCCGGGTTAGAATAGTGCCACTCCATGTCTTCCCGTGGATTTCGTAAGAGGCGACTAAGGGAATAAAGGCTTGTAGTGCTGTTAGGCGATGGGCTTGCCACCTGTCACTAATACACTGGGAAACATCTTAGCCTACTTGTGCAAAATGTGGTTACAGAATTATCAAGAAGTTTAAAGGGTTTACCCTTGTTTCGCCGAAAATTATTTAGCAAATTCTTAACTCCCCAAACTACGTATCCCATATTTTCATTTGGTCAAATTTTCATTTCCCAATTCAACGTTTCGCACTGATATCATTTCCCAACGAATGATTTGATAAATTATTGTTAAACAAATTATTACCTGGGATTCTTTTAAGATGTCAATTATGTTTTCGTCAAATGTATTGATTGACATAAAAATTAACCATAATCTATCTATATCTGAGAGCAGTTTCGTTCTTGGGGTCATAAAAAAAAATAACCCTAACCTACCTATCTCTGGGAGCAGTTTCGTTTTTAGGGTCATAAAAAAAATACCCTAACCTACCTATTTCTGGGAGCAGTTTCGTTTTTAATCCAATTTATATTTGTTTCAGACAACACAATTATTTACCACATAAAATTTGACAATATGTTATTTGCCTTAGCAAATCATTTGCTACACAATTATTTACCACATAAAATTTGACGTAATAAAATTTTGCAATATAAAAATGTAGCGAAATAAAAAATTACGATGTAAAATTATGCCAAGGATTGATTTGCTAAATAAAACTTCGGCGAAAAGTTGATTGCTAAATGAAATTTGACGAAACATAATTCGGCAAAAAGGCAGTACACCAGTTTAAAGACTTGTTGGTAATTCTTTAGCTCTGTCTATCCCACTCTGGGAATGAAGGCGTGAGTTTATATATATATATATATATATAGTAATTATGGGTACTGTGCATGTGCAACAGTGATGCTATATGAATAAACGCTGGATCTTCTTTATATTTAACTATTCTTAAATAAAGTAGATACAACTGTCCTCTCTGATAGCTGTGAAAGCCTAGGGGCGACTAACAGATTATTTTACTAAACAAACGGGGGAAGTTCCATTAAGTCTATATTTTTTAGTTAAATTAAAAGCAAATATGACACTTATTGACGCACTACGAGACGTCAATTTAATTTAATGTTTGATTAAAGTTGCTGCTGTCACTTCCTCTGCTATAGCAATAGAATAAGAGAACACCTCACTAAACAAGCATTACGTTTAATTGACGTCTTTCAGTGCGGCAGTTAGAATGCAACAAGTTTTCAAGCTACTGTATACTTATTCACCTTACAGTACCTGCAATGATTAAGTACTGCT
Source organism: Acleris emargana (assembly GCA_927399475.2). NCBI lineage: Eukaryota > Metazoa > Arthropoda > Insecta > Lepidoptera > Tortricidae > Acleris > Acleris emargana. The sequence continues at coordinate 19,321,712 of OV656837.1, forward strand.
TATAATTACTCCTTGTCCATGGAAGTCATACCTGCCGAATAGGGTGGTCCACAAAAAACTTTTTTTTTTCTTTCTTCAAAAGTGTCTTTTTATTCGACTAGACTTTAAAGACCCCTGTGCAAAATTTGAGTGAAATCGGTCAATATTTAGGGGTCGCTATGATTTGGCGATTATTTTGATAAAAAATAGTAATTGTACGCACTTCTTTAACACGAATGGTTTATGTGAAATAAACATAAAGTGACATTACTGATCCGTAGTTCCTTATCCTTTCCATTTTTTGGTAGTAAAATAATCCGTGTTAGTTTCCCTAATTTTTGTTAATAATACAAATATTTAAAAAAAAAACTTGTCTAATGGCTAAGCATTCGTGCGGGTCCAGGAAAAAAATAAATAAAAAAATAGTGTAAAGTCACCAGTGGTCAGCCAGAGACCAGTAGTCGACCTTATATGAGTGCGAAGATTGGGAAATATATCTTTCGTACTCTTCCCACTCATACAAAGTATATGCAGAGGCCGACTACAGGTCTCTGGCTGACCACTGGTGACTTTACCCTATATACTAGTAATTTTTATCAAAAATTACTGTCGTTATAACTTGGCGTATTTAAGTTGCGATTGCGAATCATAGCGACCATTGTCCGATTTCTCTCAAATTTTGTACCTATTTAAAGTCTAATCGAATAAAAAGACCCTTGTGAAGAAGGAAAATAAAAAAAAACTTTTTGTTGGACCACCCTACTACCGAATCATACTTACTGAATAAATGTCTTTATCTTTATCTTTACCATAGACATTTAGCCACACTAATCTTACAATTCAACGACTGAGGTTCCAAATTTCAAGCATCATAAATATCATGTTATCAGACTTCACTAGAATATGGAAGACGTTTAACAACTGTCAATGGATATTTCAGTGTGATACGCAAGGAAAAGGCCCGTCCAGGCGATTCATACAGTTGGACTAAATACCACGATGTAGACGGAGTGAGTTTTTTTTCCAAGTGATTACCTACCCCTTTTACAATCAGCTGGTTGGAAATGCCGATTTTATTGACTTAGTAAAAGTCACGGAAATCCACTGAATGCAGGCGGCAGAAGAAGACCGATTATGCCACAAACCCATTGAAAGTGGAGGCGGCGTATTGCGACGAGTTCACATAATAAAAACGTGGCAGAGGCGTTTTTAGTATAGGAACGTAAGGCAGCGCGCCCTCTCTGTTCCCAATGCGTTTGCGCCTTTGTTGTGATGATCATTTCAATGGTCAGCCACTTTGGCTGATATGATGATGATGATATTCCTATCACAGATATATGGTTACCTTCAAAACATGAGTTTGGCCTACCCACGATGGGCGGAACTGGTGGTGGGCGGCGAGAGCTATGAGGGCCGCCAGATCCAGGGGTTGAGGATCAACACCCCCGAGGGAAGATACCAATACAAACCAGCCGTCTTCATAGAATCTGGCAAGTAAATTACAAATAAGTTCCTGAGTCTTGGATGTTCTTTATCTATGTAAGTATGAATTCCTCTATATAAGTATGTTAATAGGACTAGGTCAATTTGTATGAGATTGGTTCCTGATAATTTGCAATAGTATGAAAACCATGGAACCCAGTTCTACAATGAAAATTTACTCGATGAACCGTTTTTTACAAGTTTCGCATCCACAATTGAAAAATACCGGCCAAGTGCGAGTCGGACTCGCGTACGGAGGGTTCCGTACCATTATCTATAAAAAAATCACGTTTGTTGTAAAGCCCCCCTTAAACATTTATTTAATTCTGTTTTTAGTATTTCTGGTTATAGCCGCAACAGAAATACATCATCTGTGAAATTTTCAACTGTCTAGATATCACGGTTCGTGAGGGCCTGGTGACAGACAGACGGACAGCGGAGTCTTAATAATAGGGTCCCATTTTTACCCTTTGGGTACGGAAACCTATTTTTTTCTCATTATTGATCATTATCACTTCTATACAATGCTATTGCGGATCAGCAACTCAATTCTGCCAATTACCTATCCAGGCATCCACGCTCGTGAATGGGTCACCTCTGCCAGTACCACCTACTTCATCAATGAACTCCTCACCAGTAACAACTCTGATATCGAAGACCTGAGAAATCTGTTTGACTGGCACATCTTCCCGTTAGTCAACCCTGACGGCTATGACTATAGTCATAAAGTTGTAAGTAGGTCTGATATCATCTCAACCAAGGGTACATGGTTTCATACTACGCAACGTACACTAAACTGTCCCCTGTCACCAAAATTTTGCAGTGTTTTTGGAAAAGCATCAAAATTCATAGATTAGATTTTAGTGGTGGGAGGACCTTGTGCAGGGTCCATCCGGGTTGGTACCACCATCTTATCAATTAACCTACCGCCAAGCAGCAGTGTTTGAATTGTTGTGTTCCGGTTTGGGGATAAGCCAGCCGGTGAAATGACTAGCATAGAGGCATTCCATCTTAGTCCTCAGAGTTGACAACGCATTTGCAGTCTTGTTAATGCGAATGTCTATGGGTCACAGTTTCCACTTACCATCAGGTGGCCTGTGTGCTCGTTTGCCTTCCCATGCAATAATAAAAAAAAACACACCTAACTGTAAAAGTTATTTAAAAATTATATTTTCAAAAATAATATCCCTTATGACTATGCACTCAATATTATATCATAGCAAGTCTTCGTCCATTATGCATGATATTGTTTTTAACTCGGCCGTTAAGCCGTTATTACTGTCTAATAAATAAGAGTTATCGTAACGTTGACAATACTATAACATGTCAAATGCAATATGGTGTTACCGATTGAAATAGACCCCGTTATTGTCGCGTGGTGATAATTTGACTCCATATGATCGATCTTGAATGTAACAGCCTTTTACGCTGCAGCGTTGCTACCTCGCGACTAAACCGCCTGTTGAATAACGAAAATCAAATTAAGATAAAAACCTAACTGCTGTTTGGCTAATGTCGTCCTTGTATAATGTTAGGTTCACTAATGTTTGACTAAAAAATTGTTGACTAATGGTCATTTGACAAACAACGTTTCAACAAATGATCATTTGGCAAACGAGACTTTTGACAAAAGTATCATCTTACAAAAACTCAGTTAGCAATTAGTTTACCTATTTCTGGGAAAAAAAAACAACCTCCAAGGCCTAGGCCTAACCTAACCTATCCGAGTCGGTTCGGCCCTGATTCGTCTTGCTCGTAAAATGTAAATTTAACTGTTGATCATTTGGAAAAGTAACTCATTTGTAAAATGACTAGTAGTAAAATGATCAATTAACGAAACATTTTATTGCAAAACGTTGCTTGTCAAGTGTAATTTTGCCAAATGACTTTTGGTCAAACGGCAGGACACCATAATGTCTTATTACTTATCAAGTCAGTACTTTTTATTTCAAAAAAAAATCATTATATTTAAAAGTACCTACCTGTCAAAATATTACAGTTCTTCTCAGCAGTCAGGTAAAAAGCTCTGTAAAATACTTGTGAATCTATCGCAGGATCGCATGTGGCGAAAAACACGTACAAAATATCCCGGCGGCTGCTACGGAGCTGATCCAAACCGCAACTGGGACTACCATTGGCTAAGTAACATCTAACCTAAGTTATTAATAATTTAAGGAACCAAAATCCTTCGCTTTTACCAAAATATAGCAAAAATAGCAGGTTTTTTGGTTTAATGTTCGTTTTTAACATTTTCATTAATGAATAACAGATTCCTATGTTATAATATAGTATGAATCTTCCCAGGTGAATTTTTCGCTTCGAGCCCTAATCTTTCAAACAAAGGCCATTGTCTCTATTATCCCAAAGCCGCTAGCTACCGAGTTAGCACGTGCCACTACAACATTCATATTGAAAAACAAACGGTATCGTCATAGCATTAAGGTTCACATTTAATGTCACTGATATTCTAGATATTACGTTTTGGTAGAGTAGGACGATAGGCATGAGTGCCGTATTGCCTCGGGGCGGTCTTTGGGATAATAGAGATAATGGTCTTTGTTTGAAAGATTAGGGCTCGAAGCGAACAATTCACCTGGGAAGATTCATACTATACTTACATATTTTTGATAAAAACTTCTGTTGTAGTCGGAAGTAAGGACACAAGCTTGATTTATCCTGCTTCATGATTTACGGGCGATACTACTTTGTATTTTTTGTTTTACTTTTCTTGTTGATTATAATAGTTCAATAAATAATACTAATATTGAGTAGTATGTGAAAATTCACATTTATATGACAAATGTCATATAAAAAAAAACCAGTTCAGTGGGAGTCAGACTTGCACGAAGGGTTCCATACCGTTATCTATGAAAAATCACGTTTGTTGTATGGAATATTTATGTTACCCACCCACCACCACACCCACCTTAAATATTTATGTTATAGCGGCAACAATAACACATCATGTGTAAAATTGTGTGAAAATTTCAACTGTTTAGGTATCACGTTTTGTGAGATACAGCCTGGTGACAAACTGACGGGCCGACAGACGGACCGCGGAGTCTTATTAATAGGGTCCCGTTTTCACCCTTTGGGTACAGAACCCTAAAAATCTACTCTATGAACGCTTAGAAGTAAATTCCGCGTTACAGTGCCAGGTGCCAGCAACTCCTGCAAATCTGCACAATACGCAGGCCCTCAACCCTTCTCGGAAAAGGAGACCGACACCCTGTCGTCGTACATCTGCAATGTGGAGGATCTCCTTGGCTTCATCAGCATACACTCCTGCGCGCAGGCGCTTCTGTTCCCGTACTCAGACTCCGACCAGCAAGCGAATAACTACAAGGACTTGGTATACTATGAAAACCTTTGTTAAAATGAAATACTTGAAAAACCGGGCAAGGGCATGTCGGACCATGCTCAGTGTAGGGTTCCGAAGCCGTTCATCATCATCATCATGTCAGCCAAAAGACGTCCACTGCTGGACATAGGCCTCCCCCAAGGCTCTCCACACAGACCGGTCTTGCAAACGAAGCCGAAGCCGAAGCCGTTACTACAAAGAAATTAGACCTATCGATAAACTTAATTTTCATACACATTCGCATTCACAAGACTGCAAATGCACTGCCAACCCTGAGGAATAAGATGGAATGCCTCTATGCTAGTCATTTCACCGGCTGTCTTATCCCCGAACCGGAACACAACAACACAAACACTGCTGCTTGGCGGTAGGTTAATGGATAAGATGGTGGTACCAACCCAGACGAACCCTGCACAAGGTCCTCACACAAGTATACATCGATATAGATCGCGGTCAGTTTACCAGTTTAGGTAGGTAAAAACATTTAAACCGTTTGTAACTCAAGAACCGCTGAAGTCTACTTAGTACCTTAGTGATAGTTTTCCTATTAAATTCATTATACGAGGGGTGATCCATAAGTTTTGAGAATCAGTATGAACCATGCACATAATGATATTTTTTTAATGTGGAATATACCATGGCACTAATCAAACTTAAATTAGAGAAAAAAAAACTATAAGTATTGTTCATTTGTTTTTCTGTGATAGCTAAACAAAAAACATCTGTATGAATAATTTTACAAGACGGTAAATTAAGAGTTAGTTTTGTAATAATTTGGAGCGGTGTGGAGAAAATTCTGGTACACTAATAAAAAATATTGTTTTTGAAAATGAAACCTTGATTTATCATTATGATTAAAACATTTTAAACGATAAATAAGTTATCATTGCAGTGGATTTTTTATCTCCAGCTCTGTCACCAAAATTTAGGGTGGTTTTTTCGGCCTCGCCCAGGATTATTGAGGCCTGCAAATAAATACTTTGACATTCGTTTTTAGCAATTGTGTTTAAATAATCTAGGAGAGTTATATAACATTATTCTATCATAGTTATGGGAAAATATTAAAAACAAGCTCAAGAAAAAAAAAACGAATTTGCGGCAGGAAATGTGCTTCAGAGCCTTCTAATTCACAAGGGTGCTGCTCATCGACCAAAGATCAGAACTGAGAACCGCTCTCCCCGTTATTAAAGCCCTAACTTTCGACTACTACTTCTCATTCACTAATGTTAAAAAACAACTACATAAAAATCACGAGCTGATGATGAGTTAGTGAACGTACAAAATTTGACCATTTTGACCTCCTAAAATAAAATTATTTTTATAGTGGTAAAATAAAACAATTGAATGACGTTAATGAGTGTTTGGAAATATAGAAAGTGTGCTTATTTCAATTACTTGTGGGAGGACCTTGTGCAGGGTTCGTCTGGGTTGGTACCACCATCTTATCCATTAACCTACCGCCAAGCAGCAGTGTTTGTGTTGTTGTGTTCCGGTTCGGGGATAAGACAGCCGGTGAAATGACTAGCATAGAGGCATTCCATCTTAGTCCTCAGGGTTGGCAACGCATTTGCAGTCTTGTGAATGCGAATGTCTATGGGTCACAGTTTCCACTTACCATCAGGTGGTCTGTGTGCTCGTATGCCTTCCCATGCCAGTGTTGGGCACTCAAGAATAAAATCATTATTTGAATGAAGATTCGTAAGAATAAAATCATTTCGATTTTATTCCTGTCAAAGTTATTCAAATAATTTCGTCGGGAATAATTTGTAAGTGGGAAAATTTAATAAAAATAACTTATTCTTAGTCAATTACATTTATTCATGATTTTTTAATTTGAATAAAAGTATCTGAATAAGAATACAGTAGGTTAATGCGAAGGGTTCATTTAGCCATGAAAGAATTCCGGGATTCACTTCATCACCATCGTATCAAAGGTACCAAAAAAAACGTCATAAAACTTACTTACACGTAAGTACATTGAAAAAATGTGCCAAAACCAATATTTATTGTACTACAAAATTAATTTTATTCCAAATAACATGTTAGTTGAATAAAACGTTAGTTAGAATAATCCCATTTCCAAAATAGTTATTTAAAATTTTATTCTTCATTTAAAATAAAAGTACCATGATTTATTCACTAGTATTCCATTTCAACTAACGAGGTACAAGAATTATTCTAATTCAAATCGATTTGAATGAGAATAACTTTTCTGTTTTATTCCTATTCTTATTCAAGTTAATTTTTGCCCAACACTGTCCCATGCCATAAAAAAAATATATATATATATATAACGATTTACATATCTCCCATTTTTAATACCGATTATCAAAACTTATGGATCACCACTCGTATGTGCTTTCATTTAAGATATTTTTCAGATTTATTGTATTAGTAGTTTTGGCTTTAGAGGACTCTTGACTCTAACAAAAATTTGCGCTATAAAGCTTAATACGTATATTCATGCCAAATTTCAGGTTTCTAGTACCTACTAAGAGTCTCTGAGCTAGGCTGCGGACGGACGGACATGGCGAAACTAGGGTTCCTAGTTTGACTACGGAACCTATCACGGTTCGTGAGATACAGCTTGGTGACAGACAGACGGACAGCGAGTTTTAGTAATAGGGTTCCGTTTTTATCCTTTGGGTACGGAACCCTAAAAACGAATTCATGCAAAAAATTATATTTTTAGTTGCAATAATGTCACTATTCAAATAACTTGTGGCAAAAATTAAATCATATAAGCCAATGAAGATAAAAGAAAGAATGAACACAGACGAAATAATCTTTAAGGAATCTCTTCCAGCGAACCCTTGAGAAATTGAGTGAAAAGGTTGTGCATTGAGTTAATAAACAATTCACAAATTTTAATGTTTAATTATGCGATTCCAGTATACTGAAATCTGATATTCTAACATTTTGGTTCGGGAAAGACCAAAAAAACCGTTCCACACCATCTGTATTAATAAATAAATGTACTTTCCAAAGCCGTACCCCGCTGTAAAAATATGATATTCCTTCGTCAAAAAACAACAAAATTAATTATAAAGAAAATAATTGGTTTCAGATTGCCATTGGGAGGAAATCCTTAGAGTACGGGTACAAAGTGAGCGGAGTCAGATATCGCGGACCTGGGACAGCTTCCGACGCATTATCGAGTAAGTATTTATACTTACACACATAAACTCACGCCTTCATTCCCAGAGTGGGGTAAGCAGAGCTACAGAATTACCAACAACTCTGATAAGTTGTTGATAATTCTGTAACCATATTTTGCACAATCAGGCCAAGATATTTACCAGTGTAATAGTGACAGGTTGCAAGCCAATCGCCTGACAGTACTACAAGCCTTTATTCCCTTAGTCGCCTCTTACGACATCCAAGGAAAGACATGGAGGAGCACTATTCTATCCCGGTAACCACACGGACTATATATACTTACTTACTAGAATAATCTAATAATAGTATTCTATGCATGTAAGGTCGTCACTCCATCTTGTTGGAGGCCTACCAACAGCTCCTCTCTTTGTAAAGATCGCGGGAAAGTGGTGGATGCGAAAAGCACAAGACCAGTCTGAGTGGAGAGCCTTGGGGGAGGCCTATGTCCAGCAGTGGACGTCTTTCGGATGACATGATGATGATACATGTAAAACTCCTCTGTGATTGACTGACAAACAATATGAGTGGTTTTGGCCAAGGAAAGCCTAAACCTGATATTTGAAGAGAATATTCCATAGAGGAGCGCTAACATAGGATTTCTTTAAAATCGATCATCAACGGGAAGAAATGAGAAGGGTAGAGGGAAGCCAATTGGGATAGACCAAAAAAAATAACTCACGGTTTTTACATTCTAATTCGAAATAATAGGTAATTTTAAGAGACCAATTTCATTAATTTTGTAATTGACCCAATAGTTTTGTTTTAATATCTTTAATTATCAAGCAGACATTTTATGGATGACATGATTATTTTAAATTTGGGTTGGCATTTTCTAATAAATTACAACAATTAAATGATAACTAATAATAACAAGTGATTGTAATAGTGAAATAAAACATACCATTTCAAGCGGTTTTCGCCTAACCCGTAAGATACGCCTAGGAGAGCTTCAAGCCAAAAACGAAAGTCAAACAAAGGTCAAATATACTTTTGGTAAAATTTCCGAAATAGATAAATATTTCAAAAACGTAATAATGCAGAACGGCTTTAAAACCCTATTCCTCGAAATGGCCTTCAAATTAGAGTAATTTAAAAAAAAGATCAATCCCAATTCCACGCGCAAAACTTATTAACAGGGTTATAGTAACTTTAACAATGTTAGTTACGTCTTATTTGGTAAACCACTGTACCAAATTCGAGACGCGGTAAAGCGTATATGCTATTGACTTTATACGTCAAATAGACAAATAACGCCAACTATGCCATCGACATAATATTGCGATTATATGATAAACTAGCTTTTCGCCCGCAACTTCATCTGCGGTCAGATCTGTTAAATGGTGTATAGTTTACATCACAATCAATGGTTATACAAAATTGACGACGCGTTGGCCTAGTTGATAGTGACCCTGCCTACGAAGCTAGCGGTCCTGGGTTCAAATCCCGGTAAGGGCAGATATTTTGACTATGGAACCCTAAAAAGGCCCTAACATAAAGGCCCTAGCCTGTCGGCTGCCGCTGGATGACGTATGCGTCAGTAACATTAGCTACGCGGACGACATGGTGCTGCTGAGCGCCTCGATGTGCGGGCTAAGAACGCTGGTTAGAACTTGCGAGATGTATGCGATAGATCATGGTCTCAATTATATAATATCGCTAAGAGTGAGATCATGGTCTTCAAAGCGGGCGTTAAATGTCTACAGCATGTTCCACCCCTTAACCTAAATAGTACTACTCTCACCAGAGTAAAAGAATTTAAGTACCTATCTAGGTCACCTGCTCACCGAAGACTTAAAGGACGATACGGACATGGAAAGGGCGCGTAGGGCTCTAGCGGCGCGAGCTAATATGATCGCACACAGGTTTGCCCGATGTTCGAAACCAGTTAAAGTGACCCTTTCCAAGGCTTTCTGTACATCTTTGTACACCTGCACCCTGTGGGCCCAGTACACTCGTAAGTCGTTTGACGCCCTGCGCGTCCAATACAACAACGCGTTCAGGGTGCTGTTGCGGCTGCCGCGCTACTGCAGCGCGTCGGGGATGTTCGCGGAGGCGCGCACCGATTGCTTCTTCACCACTCTGCGCAAGCGGTGCGCGTCCCTGCTGAGCAGAGTGCGCGCCAGCCGCAACAGCGTCCTGGCTATGATCGCCGACCGCCTGGATTGTTCGTACATGAATCACTGCATAAGGGTGACCTGTCGTTTCGCCGAGTTTAATTACGCAGATTTTTGTTTCGCAGACAACTATTGGCAGACCTTTCTTTTGGCCGAGTAACGTTTGGTATAATTTCGTTACGCCTATTATTTGTTTCGCCGAATAGTCGGTAGACAGTAAAGCGATACGCAGAGTTACGTTTAGTCGATTGTTTGTTTCGTAATTGTTTCATTTTACCGAACAACTGTTCGTCGAAACATGATAAGCAGAGTTGTGACATGGCATCATTATTGTTTAGTAGATTTAAGGTTCAGTCGATTTTTGTTTCGGCATTTTTTTAGTTAAGTAACTTAAAGTAAGGGCAGATCCGACTCGGATAGGTTAGGTTAGAGCCAAGCTCCCGCCTTGACCTTCGAGGTTATTTTTTTTTATCTGAATAACAAACACAACAAAGTCAATTTAAAAATCAAAACATCAAAACTTATGCGGGTACATAAGGAAATCACGAAGAATTTCTACCGCCACTAATCAGTGTTTATTACACGGCATATAAAACCACCAATGATGTCATAGCGTAATCCAGATACATTCGCAGTATTTGATGCCATTCCCAGTGCAAAACGAAAAGGTGGCAAACAGTTAATATGATGATGAATAATAGTTGAACCGTTTAAAAGCGAACAGTTTTTCGAGCAAACATTCAAAATGTGTACTGATTAATTAACGAATTTCTGCCAATAGTGATTCAGCTTACTGACTCATAAGCCAACTAAAACAGCTGCTAAAGGTTGAGTTACGAAACGTTAGTCTGCGAAACAATACATCTACGAACAAATCCATCGGCGTACCGTTACTCGGCGAAACGTTGTCTGCCAATCAATAATCTGCCAAATAATTGTCGGCGAATCATTAGGGAACCCTGCATAAGTCTTCATGTTCGGACCCAGGTGACTCGTAATGGTAATATTATGTAGAAATGTATATATATTGTTCAATATATCACTAACATAGATGTAAGGATAATCTCTTCTTGTCACTAACCAAATGAATCTTAGTTATTTGAAATAAATTTTTTGAATTTCAATTTGAAAAAATAAGACAATTAACAAAAAAATATATTTCAGTAACAGCGTCCGGAGTCAGCATGGACTGGGTAAGCTGTGCTCTGAAGACCCCTCTTGTGTACACATACGAGCTTCCCGCGACGCACTCATTCTTCTGGCCGCCGGCGCAGGTCCCCCAGCAAGGGGAAGAACTGACGCAGATGGTGCTAGGCCTCGCGCGTGGGGCCGAGACCTTAGGCTACTTGGACAAGAGGCCCCGCTTCAAAGCGAAAAATAAATGTAAATGCCAGTTATAATAAATTGTATGTTTATTTTTATATATTTAATATTGATTTTTTAAACAGTAGGCAATTATTTAGAACTAACAAGTGACATGCATTTTTCTAATCTGATCACTAACTAATAACAATAGTGTCTGTCTGGTGTTGGTATAGACTACTATTCCCAAAACCACCCCCCTCCATTGCTTGGGACCGAGGCCTTAGGCTACCTAGACAAGAGGCCCCGCATCCAAGCGAAAAATAAATGTAATAATAAATTGTACTTATTTTTATTTTTATTTATTTAATATTGTTTTTTTAAACAGAAGGTAATTATTTAGAAATAACAAGTGACATTTTCTGCATTTCATGCATAATCTGATCACTAACTATTAACAATAGTGTCTGTCTGGTATAGACTAAGTAATATTCCCAAATCAACCCGCCCCCCTTCCCTCTTAATGAGCAATACAGAATCCTTCTTCTGGCCGCGCCGGCGCAGGGCCCACAGCAAGCACTCACGCAGGTGCGCATGCGATGCCTCGCGCGCGGGACCGAGGCCTTAGGCTACTTGAACCAGAGGCCACACTTCCGAGCAAATAAAATAAAATCATACTGCCAGATCAAGACAGTATCAACTCAAAATCATTTGACAAGGCGTTTGGTCTAGTTGGTAGTGACCCTGCCTACGAAGCCAGCAGTCCTGGGTTCGAATAAGGTAAGGACATATATTAGTGTGATGAGCTCGAATATTTTTTCCTTAGTCATGGATGTTTTCTACGTATTTAAGTATATGTTTCTCTATATAAGTATTTATATCGTTGCCCAGAACCCATTGTACAAGCCTAGAGCTTAATTTGGGACTAGGTCAATTGGAGTGACATAGTCCCCTGTTTTTTTATTTTTTTTATTGTTAGTTTCATGTCAAGCTCATACACGTTGTATTAAAGTGGATTTTAAAGTATAGTTGTATTTTGAGTTACACTTTTGATCTGGCAGTGCCAAATGTAAATGCGAAAATAATAAATAATGCATTTATAACAATTTAAGTCGACTTATACCCTTATTTACTAGGACCCCAGCATTGTGCTAGTCTAAATGTGATCGCACGCGCGCACTTTTAGCGTTAGCCTCATGCGCACGAACCTCTTCCATCTCTTGCGCTGACAGAGGAATAGGGTTGTCCAACGGTTCATCCACAATCACTATGTCGTCCTGTAAACAAAATAATATTTTTTTTAAACAATAATCTCATACCATATTATTAAGGAGTTCCATTGAAATTTAAAGGGAGCAAACCCGAGATATTCGTAATAATTAAAAAAAGATTGACAATGTGTACGTATGTCATAGATAAAAATAATCCAGATCAATAATTAGTTACTTCTAAAATAATTCAGTTACTCCTCCTTTTTTGAAATCGATTTAAATACCATTTAAAAATGTTAAAATATTTACTTTGAAAAATGCTACGAGACTGCAATTTCTTAGTATCAGATTTTCCATTCGCGTTTTTCCCTCGAGATATTACAGTCGATTTTTTTTCCTTGACGCATTTTATCTAAAAATACCACTAAAGGGGGACAGGGATTTGGTATGCAAATATTTACGTCAACCTACCTACCGTGATTTAACTTATACCCTATACGCGTAGAAAACGTACCATATTACTGTTGGGACGAGAACCCCGACTTTGAATATTGGCACAACTGGGTCTATGACGCTGAAATGGAATGAATTCTAAATTAATACTCGCGTTTGTCACTTTAATATTTGCCCTAATCGGGTCAATCCGGTTGAAAAATTTGAAGATAATGTTAAACCCATATGAAGATAGGGATAACGAATTCGATTTTGCATGCATTAATGACCAAACTTAAAGTTGAAGTAGTACAAGGAAATAAAGTAATAAATAATAATTAAACACACTAAAAACATTATATGTGTGTAAAATACTTTATTGTACAAACGAACCGAACGGATCGAATTGGAGCCGAGTGGTTGCCGGCTTAGAATTTTACAACTCCATGTCTTCCTGTGGAAGTCGTAAGAGGCGACTAAGGGAAAAAAGGCTTGTAGTATTGTTAGGCGATGGGCTTGCAACCTGTCACTAATATACACATGGTAAACATCTTAGCCTGTTTGTGCAACATGTGGTTACAGAATTACCAACAAGTCTTCAAGAGTTGTTGGTAATCCTGTAGCTCTGCCTAACCCACTCTGGGAATGAAGGCGTGAGTGTAGAGGAAAGGTAAGGTTTTACAAAGGTTTGTGGAACTAAAAAAATCCATACAAAATTCGATAACGGTTCTCTCTCCTTAAACCTAATCCATTTTTTACGATTTTTGAACAAAAAGGGTGCCTCTGACCTTAGCGCTTTAAATGCATGGGTCGTTTTTACTTCTGAAACTGAACTTATTTTGTTCTGTAAGTTGTTATATTTTATTTTCATACAAGTTAAATGTAACTTTCAATGTACGCGATCCAATTCTCGATTTTCCTTTAGCCCTCGTACCAAGGTTATGTCGCCCCCGTACCATGAGATAGTGATTACATTGCCAGTATTTAATACACTGAATTTACAATTAGACTTTAACATCAAATAGGTATCTAAACAAGTTTTTTTAATGTTGCTGAACAAAAGTAGTTCAGTTTAGCGAGTAGAATCGATCGTCGCATTTAAATCCCTGAAGTCACTGGCACACGTTATTGTAGATATCATGAAAAATTATTTATGTACGTTATATATTCCAAGAAAATATTTCTTAGAATGAAATAAATTGAAAAAAATCGGACTTGATTTAGGGGGTGAGAAACGTTATCGCCCGGAGCAAAATTTGTATGTTTTTTTTATAGCTAACAGCTACGCGATTTTAGCGGCGCTTCACATTTCTCTTAAGGGATCTCGTCCAGTTAACCTTTGAGAGATTTTGCAATGTTTTAAATGACAAATAGCCAAACGTACAACAGTGAAAGGGTTCATAATTACGTTAATAGGTAAAGACACCAGTGGTCAGCCAGAGACCAGTAGTCGACCTTATATGAGAGCAAAGAGTGGAAAATATATATTTCGTACTCTTCCCACTCATACAAAGTATAGGCAGAGGCCGACTACAGGTCTCTGGCTGACCACTGGTGTCTTTACCCTATTAAGCAACAAATTTAAAGTACAAAATAAATAAAAGCAAGTGCTTTTTTTACTCTAGATTAAAGCGACGCAACAAATAATATGTCGGGCCATTATTTGAACTCACCAAACTACGCCTTCGAATTTCTAGTTGCAGTTCTTTCAATTCTTCTTTGGCTTTCCTTTTGAAGAAGTTTAACTGAAATGCATTTAATGTTAATTAAGTTAAGTAATTCAATATTTTACTTAATTAGATGCCGGCCTTTGCACGACCTGTATAATTAGTTTAGATTTTCCCTCTACTTCTTCCCGTAAAGGGGTGATTTTCAAAATATTCACTCGCGGTCGAATAATACGGGTCAGAGTGCCTTTTTCATACTAAAGAGGCTATTTCGAAGACTTGATTTCTCGCCAGGCGATGCTTTTAGTGAAATCTGATGATGGACAACCTATTACTAGTTTAAAATGGAATTACTATTTCCACTCTAAAGTTAGGACGGTAAGTTCCAAAAAGTATAGAGCTAAGTATGTTTTTTTTTTTGACCATACCAATTTTATATATATTCGAGAGATGCTAAACCATTTCATTTAAATTTGGTACAGAGATTTGAATCCGCGGAACGCTAGGGTATTGTTTATTACTAGAAATTGGACAGTACTACGTTATGTTTCCTAGTTTTTCGTCGAATGTATTATTTCCCCGAATTTCACTTTGTCGAAAGCTATTTTCTGCTAAAGCTTTGTCGTTTTCAGGATATCTTTAATATCAATTAGGTTAAGCTACACTTGAGACTAATCACAAAATGAGCACTATCGATGAATAGAAAATTCTGCGAAGTGATAAGTTCTATGAAATGAGTGAACTCAAAACAAGGGAAAAAAACCGTTTTCTGTAAATATACCAACCTTGTATAGAATAATACTTATAATCAGCAATACAATCACGGCCACTACCACGGCAATGCCTATGACTAGTTTTTTGTTGTGTCCCACCGTCTGCTCTTTTTCCAACTCCATGACTGTTGTCAATCTGGAAACGAGGAGGAATCCCTCAGGGTTGTGGTGTTTGGTTTGTCGTGAACTCTTGAGGTTTATGGCGTTGAAAAAACAAACGAGCTCACAGCTACCTGGATGGTAATAGAACTGAGGAGCCCATAGACATTTGCAATGTCAGCATTACAATCTCAACAATGCCATTCCTACACCGGAATAAAATGCGAACACTGCTGCTTGACAGTAGATAAAATATGAAATAGGTAGTGGACCATGCACAAGGTCCTATCATAGGCTGGCCTTATACTTGTAAGTTTTACTTAGGTACGTAATTAGGGACACGGCTATCTGTTTGAATGAAAATAAAATATTTCTCTCTAATTCTAAGAAATAGCTGCGTCCCTACTTACGTATGTAAAACTTACGAGTGTAAGGCCGACCAACAAATGTTCAAAATGACTGTTTTGTTATCGTAATATAATAATTATATCCTTTTATTTTTAGTGGTGGTAAGTAGGACCTTGAGCAATATGTTCGGATCGCTACTAACATCTTATCCTTTAACCTGCCGCCAAGCAGCAGTGTTTGCATTATTTATTCATTAAAGACAATTAGGAATATTAAAATATAAGAAGTGTTTGTATTTTTATTTTGGCAACTTACGTTATATTTTTGGTATTGTTTGGCGATAATTGCAACACTAATTCTGATTCTATAGTAATTTGCTTATCCACAAAATATTGAGCTGAAAATAAAAAAACATCATTATTTTTTTAATAGTGGGTAGAGGTGTACAATTCAGCTCACGCAACATAGCACATTTTTTAGGGTTCCGTGTATACGTTATGGGTTGGGTCTAAAACGATTTGGTTTCTAGCTTGTTGAATATTCTAGGCTGTAAAGACTAAATCGTATTTGACCTGTTATGGTACTTATGGCATTGTTTTACTAAAGTCATTCGGCCGCCTATACCTACTTGTGTTGCTATGACGTGTTGAATAAAGGCCCTGGGTCTCTATTCATCACGGTAGTAACCAAATAGTTTTTCACATGTTATTGTTTTGTCATCGTTTTTATTGCTCTTATTTACTTGACGAGGATTCTCTTGGGGTTCTTGACAAGATGGCGTCGCTTTCTTAATTATTTTTTTTTGCATATTTTGTTGTTTAATGGATAGTAATGATGTATTAATATGCAGTAAATTAACATTAAAATTTGCAGTATAATGAAGAATTCAAGTTTGAACACGTATCGCCTTTGGAAGGATTGCTCCAAGAAAATCCCATCTGGTCTTCGTAAAGTTCTACCTACATCGCTTCACGGAGGCTAGAGGATCACCGTACAACGTTGCCTTATGATTTTTTTGATATGTAGGTACCTAAATGTAAAATATAAACTTGACATTGGCAGGAATGGTTGCTCACCGGTCGCCATTAAATAAATAAATAATAATATTTTCATCACACTTGCTCGGAAAGGGTTTTATAACACGCAGGCGTTTAGGGCAGTTATAGCCGACTTAGCTCCCGCGGGAGTTATAGATTTTCATAACTCCCTAGGGAGTTATGAGTTTAGTTTTAAAATATAGAATCCACTTGTACATAATTTCAGACCAAGGAGGTGTAAAATCAGCCAAGGTTTATTTCCTATATTCAAAACTTGGCTACAAACCAATTTTACTGTTTAATTAAACTTATACGGCACATTTGTCTGCATTATATTTCTATTTTACCATTATTTCAGAGACATTCGCAATTATTTTATTAAATTTCATTTTGAAAATTTGTACAATCTGGCAAAATGGCCTGTATTTGTCAAGTTTAAAAAAAAAGCAATTCTAAGCATTATCTGTGGAAGACTAAAAAAAAGTTGTCAAACTCTTTTAGCTTAGCGAATCGAGTTCGTTTAATTTTGTTTGATTGTTGTTTCCGAAGCATATTTTGTTTATTAAAGGTTTTTTTCTATTTGTTTTTTTATTTCCTCGCTAATGTGATGAAAATCATTGTGTGTATCATGGGCAGTAAGGAGATTGCAAACTCGAGTCATTAAAAGCCCTCCGCCTTCGGCGTCGGGCTTCTAATAGTCTGTCGTTAGCAATCCTCTTCTTACCGCCCTTGATGCACAATGTACTATTACTTGACAGTAATGGCGGCAGAGATAGAAACAATACCATAACCGGTCAAATACGATTAGTATTTGACCGCCAAGAATAGAGGCGTAGCATAATAACCAGACATAGGAATATTTGGGGCAAAATTAAATGACAGCTAGGGATTAACTATATCGATAAACTAAATTATCGATGCTTTTTTTTTGTCTTCCCGTGGATGTCGTAACAGGCGACTAAGGGAATAAAGGCTTGTAGTACTGTTAGGCGATGGGCTTGCAACCTGTCACTAATACACTGGTAAACAACTTAGCCTAGTTGTGCAAAATGTGGTTACAGAATTATTAACATATTTTTTGACCTGTTGGTAATTCTGTAGCTCTGCCTACCCCACTCTGGGAATGAAGGCGTGAGTTTATGTATGTTCCCATATACTAGTGGTCGCTCCAAGTTTTGTTTGTATTTTTTTATTCATTAAAAGTATGAAAATAAAACAAAATATAAACCAAATTCTGGTTATATTTTTGGATCTTCACTCATAATCATCATACTTGTTTCCTCATTGTGTATTTCAGAATTACTGCCCCATTGACTATTGTTAAAGTAAACAATCAGAATTTGTTCCAAATTTTCGAACGTTAATTTTCTCCGTCTCGATTGATGAATCCATTTCAGGTAGCTAAAAGCCTTTTGTATGTCTGTGGAAGTGGTAGGGGTAAAACCTTATTGAAAAATACACACTTACAAACAAAACTTGGAGCGACCACTAGTATATGGGAAAAGCATCGATAATTTAGTTTATCGATATAGGCAATCCCTAGCTGTCATTTAATTTTGCCCCAAATATTCCTATGTCTGATAATAACAATGGAAGGTCAACTTACAGATTTTCTTTTTGTTAATAGTTGCGATCACAATCAGCTTGATCGTCGAAAACGGTTGTAGGGTGAGTGAACAGTCGGCGGTGAACCTCTCCGTGTCGATGGTGCCGGAACAATACTCGGGCTGCTTCATCTTACAGAAACCAAGATAATAGGAACAGGTACATCATCGTAATGATTGGGCAAAATGTGGTTGCTGAGTTTACAACAAGTTTTTGGAATTTTGTGATTCTGTGGCTCTGCTTGCCCCGCTCTAGGAATGAAGGCGTGAGTTAATAAATAAATATAAAAAATATCAGGGGATTATGTCACACCAATTGACCAAGTCACGAATTAAGCTCTAGGCTTGTACAGTCAACGTCATAAAGTATGTAGCAGTCAAGACCACCGAATTATTATTTAACTTAAGCAAAGGGGCATCAACCTCTTTAATTTTAATGGTATCTCACCTTCGCTTTGAAAAAGAGTAGTTGTATATTTTTTTTGAGCTCTAATATATTCAAAATAATGTTCAGTTTTCTTGTGTGTCCCGTATTTTTGGCTACTATGGACGTTGCTGTACTAACGGCGGCTTGAATGTTACCAAGTATTAGGCTGACTGTATGTACTATCGGTACTAGACAACGATATAAATACGTATATAGAGAAATATATACTTAAATACATAGAAAACATCCATGACTCAGAAACGCTCATCACACAAATATCTGTCCTTACCGGGATTTGAACCCAGGACCGCTAGCTTCGTAGGCAGGGTCACTACCAACTAGGCCAGCGCGTCGTTGAAATCTGAGTGAGTGTATATGTAATCTTTTTTTTTTAATGCCATGGAGGAGGCAAAAGAGCTCACAGATCACACGATGTTAACCCATTAATTGACAATGACGCCGATCGGAGCATAAATTATTGCAAGGGCCTCACTTGATCTTTAACAGTACGTGATCATCGAGTGATCATTGTAAATTGGTTCGTTTGGTTTTGTTTCCATCATTACTAACTCTACTTCACATAGTTTGTATAATCGTACTTACCGTAAAATTCAGAATGTAAGGTTTATTGACCGCAGTTACTTTAGCCAATACATTTTTCCAGATTACTGATCGATTGTTGGCTATCTGTAACATAACATCACTATAGTTTGAATCAGTTAGGGAATTTATGTTCACCAGTTCCAAGTCGCTCAGCGCGCCATAATGGGACGGGCTATGCTTGGAGTCTCACTGAAGGATCGCATTACAAATGATGTGATCCGATAGGGAACCAAAGTAAGCGACATAGCCCTTTACACCCGAGCGATTCAGACAATGTTTGTTTAATTATATCAATTGAAAAAAAAAAATTTAGAGGTCAATTTTTTTTTTTTTACTCGGTTCATATTTAAAGTGAAAAAAAACCTCACATTCGTATCAGCTCGGGTAAAGGGATAGCCAGCTGAATTAGCAAGCTGAAGCGGCTGTTGTGCCAACCGACGACTGAAACACGACAGGTGTTTTTGAGTGGACACTGGGTTTCGGCAAACGTCGTAAAGGACGCCCTGGGGCAAGATGGAGCGATGATATGCGCAGATATAAAAAACTAACCTACCGTACCTAACCTAATCTACACAATAGACGTCCATTAAATTCTGAAATGTCAGCCTAAAAGGGTGTTATGCGAAAAGATACAATATGCGTAAAAAGTTTATGCGTTTCAAATGGTTCCCCAATAAAGATTATGATTATGATTATGAGGGAATTTATGAAACAAATTGTGGGAAAAACTAATTACAATGTAAGTCTGCTCGTCGGATATGATTTCTTCATCATCAACCAGTAGTTCTGTATCCGAGATGGCACGATTCGTGGAGGACCTGTCGAGAAAACAAAAAGTTTATTGTTAAACTGTTAAAAAAGGTCAAAGCATATACAATCGCCCACACAGCTGACTGACCAACGAAGATAAACAGAGAGAAACTGCCTCTGTCGTGCAGATGACATTCTTATGTAAAATCTATATTCATCTCTTTCTACATTTTCTCACTTCTGTTTTTAATGGGAAGTTGAGTGTGTGGCTGTTTGTACAAGTCTCATCGTCTTAATAGGTGATGCCTGTAAATAACCAATTTAAGCAAAATAAGACCAAATAATCTGTGAAACCTTTCACATCTCCCAACCTTTACTATCCTAAAAAGCAAATATGAATACGGCCATCTACGTGGGGACAAATTATGCCCAGTATCTTGAACAGACATCCACACGAACTAGTAGGTCAAATTGATAGTAAAACAAGTACGAGTAACCAAACAAAGAACATTGTAAAGAGATATTGACTATGTAAAAAACTACCAGATACCTGGGATTGTCCGAAATAAAAACTCCCAGTTTAGACAAGGAAATTTTAAGATTCCAATTTCATTAATTTTGTAATTGTTTTGTGTAAACATCTTTAATTATTTGGCAGGCATTTTATGGATGACATGATTAATTTAAACTTGAGTTGGCATTTTCTAAGAAATTACAACAATTAAATGATATCTAATGATAAAAAGTGATTGTAATAGTGTATTAAAACATACTATTTGAAGCGGTTTTCGCCTAACCCGTAAGATACACCTAAGACCTCGGCTTCATGCCGAAAACGAAAGTTAGGTTAAATATACTTTTGTCGAAATATCCGAGAAAGAGTAATACAGTATCAAAATCTTTTCAATGCGGAATGGCTTTAAAACCCTATTCCTCGAAATGTTTTCAAATTAGAGTAATTATAAAAACATGAACAATCCCAATTTAATTAAAATATTTATAGAAATAAATAAAAATAAAATATTTATATTTATTTATATTCTTTAATATAAATTTATAAGAAAAAAAACTAGACATAATAATGTACCTAACCTCACTAAAATCTTTATTAATTAAAATTAGACGTGTCCAAAAAATTGTCTTGCATAAAATAAACAGCAGAAAAAAAAATAAAAAAAATCGGTCGGCTGCCTATTTGTTGTCACAACTAACAATAAACTTGCTACTCGTGTTTTGAAGAAACGCTAATCACCAGCTATTGACAAAGACATGTTCATTGACTTAGTATACACCGTGTTTTTTTTTTACGATAACTTTAAGGGAACGTTCCTTAGGTCAAATAAAGTTAATTTCCCGAAGACATACAAATGATAACTGTAACGGTTTTAAAGATATTTAATATTGAAATTGAATCAGTTAATCACGTTGAACTGGTCTAAAAGGCTCTTAACTGTCTGTGTATGTCACGCCAAAATTGATGTATTTGACACTGACTATTAGTTAACTCTAAATGCCCTTGACCAAAGATACAACATTTAATTACTTTGTTCTAAACAGTTTTTTTTGCAATATTTAAAAATCTAATCTACCACTTAATTTCTATGGATGTACCTAGCAATATACCGAAGTTATCGTAAAAAAAACACGGTTTATTTTTACATACCCATCAAGGAAAACAAAATCCGGGTTGAAATCGTAAGCCACAGTAAAAGATAAACGAGGGACGTCTTCACTTCTATCGCAGGTTTTGTAAACCTCTACGCTGATTTGGAGGTTTTCATCTTCTGTACTGATTTCATCCATTTTCAGTATAACATCAATGTTTTGCTAGAAAAAGAATACGTTACACATAAGTACAGTAGTCAAGATGCAAACGCTACTATAAATAGCAGGTAACATGTTTCTGTAAA
This sequence comes from Acleris emargana, assembly GCA_927399475.2. NCBI lineage: Eukaryota > Metazoa > Arthropoda > Insecta > Lepidoptera > Tortricidae > Acleris > Acleris emargana. The sequence goes on from OV656837.1 coordinate 19,343,970, forward strand.
ACCTCTCTTCACTCACCATCTTATCCATTAACCTACCGCTAAGCAGCAGTGTTGGCATTGTTGTGTTCCGGTTTGGATATGAGACAGCCGGTAAAATGATTAGCATAGAGGCATTCCATCTTAATCCTTAGGAATGGCAGTGTATTTGCAGTCATTGGTATACATTCTTGTGAATGCGAATGTCTATGGGTCACAGTTTCCACTTACCATCAGGTGGCCTGTGTGCTCGTTTGCCTTCCTATGGCATAAAAAAGGGCCTCATTTCAACGCGGTAAAAATCATGTCTTTTCAGACCCGTTATCGTATTATCAACGTTTTGATAGCTCTTAAAAAAAATAACTTTACATGGGCACTTTTACATGTCAAGAATCTACCAGCGCTTCACGAGAGGAGACTACTGCTGAAAAGAAACGCCGCAAGAAACTCACACACAACTGACAGACAGACATGACACTAATGGCGGCAGATTTAAAAGCAATTCCATAACAGGTCAAATACGATTTAGTTTTCACCCCCTAGAATAGAGGCCCCTAGCAAGGTTTTGTGCAAATCAGTTGGTCCGTTCAAGAGATAATATCATGTCTAGGGAATGCAATTTTACCGGTTATTAACCGTTTTTGTATGAAAATAACCGGTTAAAACCGGTTATAACCGGTTCTTTGCATTCCCTAATCATGTCTGAAAGAAGCGGTGGCCTTTATATTGGGGGATTTTACATACATACATAAACTCACGCCTTCATTCCCAGAGTGGGGTAGGCAGAGCTACAGAATTATCAGCAACTTTAAATACTTATTGGTTTATTTAAATTTGAAATTTTACACTCAACCAAACTGCAAGTTCTCACTTTATTCGGCACGCTCTTATATCTCTAGTAGCAAAGACGTGACAGATATTTTGCCTTCAATGTTGGGTAATATATTATTGCTGGTGACTGATTTCTTTAGATATGTTATAGTCTGTTATAGAAGTTATGAAAAACTACGTCTACATGTTTTAAAAATGCATGCAAATACATGTTTTGGTAGTGTAGGACGATAGACAAGAGTGCCGTATTGCCTCGGGGCCGTCTATCGTCAAAACGTAATATCTAGAATATCAGTGACATTAAATTTGAACCTTAATGCTATGACGAAACCGTTTGTTTTTCAATATGATTGTTGTAGTGGCACGTGTTAACTCGGTAGCTAGCGGCTTTGGGATAATAGAGACGATGGCCTTCGTTTGAAAGATTAGGGCTCGAAGCTAAAAATTCACCTGGGAAGATTCATACTATACCTACTACAAAATATACAAAATCAGAATTGATTTATGGAGTGGAAAATGTTATCGCCTAGAGCTAAATTTGTATGGTTTTTTTTTGGGAACTACACGTAATAACCGCGTAAGGCTTAGTGTGTAATAGGATGTACATAATCAAGGCAATTTACTTTGAACTCTGTTGCAATTAGAATAAGGTTTATTTTCTTATGTTCATAAAGTTAAAATGGCATTTTCGAACAATCCCAATTGAACTTTATTCCCTTGAATGTAGATTCAAAGTCCCAGTTACAAAAAACTCTAAGTTTTGCAGTATGGTGGACCTTACGAGTACGTACAGTGCTATTTGGTCCAAAGGGGCTGGTCAACACACACTCGTACTCCCCCGTCCTCTCGTCCTGGCACTGCAGCGTGTCCACGCGCGCGCCACTCACGCGCAGCACGGCGCAACTGTTGCAGCCTGTGGACCCCGCGTTGCGCACGATCACTCTAACGGTCTCCAAGCGGGACAAACCCACTTCAAAGTTTGCTGTACTGCTGTAAGTTTTAAACATCGTCGAATTCTTGCAATGATTCTAATGTGTTATGGCTTCAGTTAAAACGAACTTGGTTATTTTTACAAGATTTTATTTATCTTGCATTGTTCGTATGTATGTAAGTTGTCCGCTTCAAAACTTGCGAGTCTATTTTCAACCAAGGGAGTTATTATGACGTAGCTATGCAGTTCACTTAACGCGGAGAGAAAAGGACAGAGCTATATAACTTCTATAGCTCTGTCCTTTACGTTCACCGTAAAGTGAACTGCATTGCTATGTCATAACCTCTCAGTTCCCGGTAAAAGACTAGGCTGAAATTTGGACTTCATATTATGTACACGAGATGATTTCGTTGGTTGGTTGGTCTTGATAAGCAGATAACAACTTTGCAAAAAAACTACAGTTGGCAGAAAAGCTTGCCCCAAAAAATATTTTTTTGACAGTAACTTATTTCATAAATTCAAAAATTCAAAATTCAAAATATTTATTCAGTAAATTGGCCACATGCTGGCTCTTTTACACGTCGGAAATGTACAGTGAATCTACCAGCGCTTCGGACAAGACCATCATTGCGGAGAAGAAGCGCCGCAAGAAACTCCATATACAAATTGTTTGCGTAACCGAGAAAAAAATTGCTGCAAAATCATAATGAGTAATAATACTATAATTTCAGTAATAAGGAACCTAATTTTACTTTTAAATAAGCGAAAACCATTGTACATTCCTACAACTATGCTTTAAAGAATCCCCATGTAAATTGACACCATTTAGATCTCTATTATTTTATCAGCAAAGCGATCATCATGTACTTGACTTGTATCAAACTTGCCCTACAGACATACATACATACCTTCACGCCTGTTATCCTAGAGTTGGGTAGGCAGAGCTAAACAATTACCTACCTACCTACAACTCTAAAAACTTGTTGATAATTCTGTAACCATATTTTGCACAATTGGGCTAAAATGTTTACCAGCTTGCACTCTTTTTTAAATTAATGATTTTGATGGGATTATTTTTACAGCATATAAGTTACCTTACAAATACTAAAAACATAAAATATAAGGAACCATCGAATTCAAAAAACCTTTTTCTAACTATTTTTTTTTTTGTATTAAGTATCACATTTTTGTAAAAAAACATTTGACTAGCGTTAAATTCGGCTTTATTGTTGTACAGTCAACTGCATAAATAAGTGATCATTTATTGTCGCTTTCAATCGTTTCACAATTTTGTATAACATTTCAAACACAACGTTAAAGTGACAACTGTGACAAGGTACATAAATGATCACTTATTTATGCTGTTGACTGTACGTACTGTAGAAAATAATCATCATCATCATCATGTCAGCCGAAAGACGTCCACTGCTGGACATAGAAAATAATAACATATATGTAATTATATTAGCAAACCTAGTTACATCGTCGTCTCTTCAACTTGAAAAATGGCCACCATGGAACTATTACGTTACGTAATGATTCAAATCGTAAAAGATAATTTTGCTTGCAGGGTCCGTCCGGGTTGGTACAACCATCTTATCCATTAACCTACCGCCAATCAGCAGTGTTCGCATTGTTGTGTTCCAGTTTGGGGATAAGACAGCCGGTGAAATGACTAGCATAGAAGCATTCTATCTTAATCCTCAGGGTTGGCAGTGCATTTGCAAATGTCATGCGAATGTCTATGGGTCACAGTTTCCACTTACCATTAGGTGGCCTGTGTGCTTGTTTACCTTCCTATGCCATAAAAAAAAAAACTTCTTAGAATTGAACACCACTTTGACATAGTTCCATGGTAGTCGATGGTAGACGACAAAACTGTGTAAAAAATACAAACTCGTACCCGCCCGACCACAGGAACTCCACAGTAAGGTTCGGTGCGCAGTTCCCTCCCTCGCAGTTGCAGGGCTGGAACGGCACTGGCAGCCTTAAGTTGCTCTGACCGCTCAAAGAAACCCACTCGTTGCTAAACTCTTAAAACACACACGTAGTCATGCAATAATGTTCCAACCCACAGCGACCTAATTTTAAGAAATGCAACTTTAGGTTTCAGTGGTAGACTTTTTTGCTGTAACCAGTACCTACATACGTATATTGTGTGTTTTTTTGTACATAGACGTATGTACTGGTTACAGCAAAAAAGTCTACCACTGAAACCTAAAGTTGCATTTCTCAAAATTAGGTCGCTGTGGGTTGGAACATTATTGCATAACTACGTCCAATTGAAAACAGTTAGAAGCAAAGAAATCACACTTTTCCAAACTTTAGTTGGCCGAAACCACAAAGCCGCAGTTTTTTATAACAATAATGACGCTATCACACTAGTCCCGTCACACACTTCACACAAGAGGATTGTAAAGGAAAATTCGGAAACAGTCAGGGAGGGAAGATGGCCGATTGAAAAATGTCCGGCCTTTACTTTTGATTTATATTATTTGCCGATTATATATCTTCATTCACTTGACATTGGCGAAATCACTACGAAACCGCCATTAAATAAAAAGAAAAAGAGGAAGGATCGTGAAGAGACGCTTAGGTGATTACGCTTATCGCCTCCTAAATGAAATTTATAATACGAGTATCTACAACATATTATAAAATCGTAAAAATTGGACTCGGTTTATGGGGAGAAAAAGGTTATATCTTGTATGGAATTTTTTAGCTGAAATCCTCTTATCACTATCACACTAATGAATATCATATGCGAAAGTATGATTGTATTTAATAATCGAAAAACTGACCATCTGCTGGAGTTTCTTGCGGCGCTTCTTCTCCGCAATGATGGTCTTGTCCGAAGCGCTAGTAGATTCACTCCATGTTACCGACGTGTAAAAGAGCCCTCATGTGGCCAATTTACTGAATAAATATTTTGAATTTAGATTTTTAGTAATTTTGTTACGATCGTGTTTCGAGTAAATAAGTGAAAATATAATACTCAAAAGATAGTATTAAATACCTTGAATAGTAGAAATATTTTTGACCATTGATACTTCGGATATCACATTACCAATCCAAGGTATAATCTGAAAATAAATGTTAATGAAAATATATTGTCTAGTTATAATTAAATAAAAGTGTGGTTGCCGGGTTTGAATATACTTCATTTAATTTAGAATGAGAAACCACAACAACCTTATATTGCGGCTCGTGAACTGTAATCTCTTTACAATTTGTACTAGAGTAACAATTGACGACACGCAAATAAAGTGACATTAAAACAATTATTATACTGTACTATTTGCTAGGTAATAAATAGTTGATCAAACGCAATATAATGTTATTGTGGTTTCTCATCCTAAAATAAATGAACTATAGTGCCACTCCATGTCTTCCCATGGAGGCGACTAAGGGAATAAAGGCTTGTTTGTAGTGTAAGTGTTAGGCGACGGGCTTGCACCCTGTCACTAATACAGTGGTAAACATCTTAGCCTAATTGTAAAAAATGAGGTTACTGAATTATCAACATGTTTTTAGAGGTGTTGGCATTGCTCTGCCTAACCCACTTTGGGAATGAAGGCATGAGTACATTTAAGGTAAGACGGTTTAGTACTTTAAGCTTTTTGAAATAAAGGTTTTTTTTAAAGTAATTTGGATATTAAAAAAAATTAAGCGGCAGCGCCATCTAGTACTTCAACCATTGAACGAAGTAAACTTAAAACAGTCCGTATCTTTTTGTAAGGGATGTAAAAGCCCAATAGTTTCGTTACGTCGCGCTAGATGTCACTAAAGTAAAAATATTTAGTAGCTTATTGAAATACATAGATGGTGCTGTTATAAACATTATTTAGGAAATTCACCGGGTTTTTTTCCAAAACTAGTAAGGTTCATTTGGGCTAAACGTACACTCCTGCTATGGCGCTATTATGGTCGCGATTATGACTGAATAAAACTACCATCGCGTCGGCATTTTCTGACACAATGTGGCTGCGAGTGACGTATGCTTTATACAGAGCGATAAAAGCGTACCATAATAAGTCCGTTGGATTTGATGCACAAGCAATGGTTGTTAGTTGATCGACCTTGTTATGCTTCACTTACAATTGTGTAGTTTCTGCAATATTCTGTTTTGTTGTCTTTAGTCTTGTTGCCCGCGTCAGTGCCCAGGTTTATTGTATACGACACCGACTTATTGCCCGAATGCCCAGGCTGCACGATAGAAGCGTCCCTGCCACGTACAGTATCCTTCACAAGCAATTCTGAAAAAAAAAACAAAACCCCCACATAGTAAAAATTGTACATATTACGGAAATTGGAAGTGCCGTGTGGTTGCCGGCTTAGAATTGTGCCACTTCATGACTTCCCGTGGAAGTCGTAAGAGGCGACTAAGGGAATAAAGGCTTGTAGTACTGTTAGGCGATGGGCTTGCTATCTGTCACTAATATACACTGTTAAACATCTTAGCCTAATTGTGCAAATTGTAGTTACAGAGTTATCAATAAGTTTTTAGAGTTGTTGGTAATTCTGTAGCTCTGCCTACCCCGCTCTGGGAACGAAGGCGTCAAGGTATGTATGTATGGTAAAAGCTCCATTTTGACACTTTTTTCTGCTCAACTGCGCATGAACGTATTTATTTTTTGTTTTATATGAGATTCATTGTTTTATATAATGCTAGGTTAAGTTAATTATCATATAAGCAATATTTAAAAAACGACTGACTGTTGAGTTTCTTGCGGCGTTTCTTCTCAGCAGTGGTCTCTTGTGAAGCGCTGGTAGATTAGAACTTTCGCGATGTTCACAATATTAAAAACTCTGTGGCCATGGTAGATGGGTCAATCAACTATTCTTTGTACACAATTTTTTTCAAGTTTGTAGTGTTTTTAAGTATAAAGAAAAACTAAATGGATTTTCTTTAAAATATTGCGTGATTTTATTACACAGATAAACAGTGAATTCTATGACCCGGTAGATATATTTATTAAACAATTAAAATATCTTGTTTCACTGGTAACTTAGTGGACCATGTTGTCCCCAGTTTTGTATGAAAATAGTGATTTGTCCCCTAAGTTACCAGTATTTTTGGCAAAAATGTTATTCTGATTTAGATAGCTTATTTTCCCTTGTGCTGACAATGATAGTATTGATTTAAAAAAATAGTTTATACCGGGCTATGGTTTCACAGTGTTGTATAATTAAGACATACTAAAATGTACAAAGAATAGTTGATTGACCCAGATGCTTTGCGAGATCATTATCGTTATCGAAAATGTATCGGATTGACGTAAACTATCGGATGGTCGTGTCAAGCGCTGTGTCAATTCCATAGAATCTGACAGTTTTCGGAAATCGATAACGATGGCATCAAGAGGATTGTTTGAAGCTCAAAATTTCCATGCAAAATGCCATATCGCTTAATTTTAGGTTTTTTTTAATATGTTGTAGATATCATGAAAAACTATGTCAGTACGTTTTCCTTTCCAAGAAAATATTTTGTAGAATGAACCAATTTTAAAAACATAAAAATAAACGCACAGACCTAGTTATTTATAATAACTACAGCATATTCAAAAATCGTGCAAATTAGACTTGATTTAGGGGGTGAGAAACGTTATCGCCCGGAGCTAAATTCGAATGTTTTTTTTTTGGCAGCCACTCTATTTTAGCATCGCTCCACAATCCTGTTAAGCATCTAGGGTTGAAACTTTCAGCTCTGTAAGATTGTTTCTTTGACGACTAATTTACTGTAAAATAATATTTTATTTATAAAAAAAAACTTTACCAGTGGTTGTAGCGTTTGGTTTTGGCGGTAAATCTACTGCGATACACGAAGAGTAGATGTATTCGTGGTCAGCAACCGGCTGAAAAATTATTATGAAATAGACATTTAACAATAAATAAATACCTAGTCGGTTACTAAGTTCTGTTACTGAGATTAATTACAATTAAAAATTTTTTTTAAAGCAGTTTGGCATAAACCTGTATATTAATCAAAACTTTGATTTATATAGAATAATAATAAAAATAATGTATTCTAAACTATTGCAATTATTTGATGTACGAGCTTGAAGTATTCCCATTTCGGACGATAAAATCATAGTTAAAATCACGCACGACGATGATACTGATAACGGCCCCAACTTTTGTAAGAGTTCCTGTAGAGAGTTCAAATTTGCGTGACATATTGAACAGACTTCTAGCTTTAAATTCTGATACGAATGTATTCAAAGCAACTAAAGATCCGCTTGGACACCGGTCAATCTTGATGACTCATTAAATCGACTATAAGATTTCACATGATTTTGCAGAAATACGAAAACACACCAAATCTCTTGCTTCATAAGTTGGAATTAAGTCATGTTGAGAAATATAATGTTGGTCTCTAAACATATACAGAGATAGGATTTTTTATAATATTATACAAAAAAAGTTCTTTGGTAAACAAAGACTAACTTTTAAGCGATTTCAAAAAATTAAATTTACAGAAAAGTCATGCGTAATTTCATCGATGCCGGCTGTGAATGTTAAAAGATCGTATCGGGAATTGCGGAAACTAAGAAAAATGATTAATTGTTTTTCAAAATGTATATTAATTCAGCTTTTAATTTTTATACATATTGAAATTAAAAAATAAACATAAGTTAGTTTTATTTGCATCAACCTTAGTAACAGAACTAAGTAACCAACTAGGTAACTACGAGTATGAAATAGATATCAACTCGGTTTTTATAAAACCTAGCAAAGAACCACTTAGTTAAACTACCGCGGTTCGCCGCCATGAATAAAAAGAGAACAAGAAGAACACAGGCCCAGCAGACTTATTGCCTAACACACTCGTAATCGCAATCATTTTCATTTCGACAGTCCGAAGGCGAGTCTGCTTTCAAAATAAAAACAATTGTTCCACTATCAAGTCGAATGCGTTAGGCAATAGGCCAGCTGGTTTCATGCATTTTTCTCAGATTTTGGACTGTCAGCTTGCCTGAGACTACAGGCAAGCTATTACCCTGCTATTCATAAATGCACAATAAACCTATTTTAGTCCTATTCTTTGTCCTGTCAAATTCAATAAATACATACATACACACATTAAATTACGCCTGTTTCCCAGATGGGTAGGGAGAGACCACTTCTTTCCACTTGCTAGGATCTTGACAAATTTCTTTCGCTTCTTCCACAGTCACACATCGCGTCATGCACGCACGTCAGTTTCGGGTACTTAAGATTCGGCCCCTTTCCAGTATTTCTCCCATTTGATTCGAAAAAGTACGCCTAGGGCGGCCCATTCCGTCCCTTCCACTCAGCATGTTTCAAGCACACTGGCTATTTCTCCTCTAGGAAAAAGAAGTTTAGACTGCTGTGGTACCCTAAGTACCCTTAGATAGATAGATAAAAATCTTTATTCACATATTACGCCATGACAAATTAAAACACGTTTATATAATTAAAATAAAGTAAAAAGAAGTAAAAAACATATTAAAAGCTTTAACTATAATTAAATCTACAACTAAAATTAAGATGCGTGATTCAGATGTCACGGCATAGTAATGAAAGGGCGCCGACTCAGCATAAGTGTGGACTCCCTTAAGTGTGGACTGACGGAAAGTTTCTCACCTTCTTTATATCCTGGGGAAACTTCGAAGTCACGTTGACGGTTACGGCCCGGACGCCTTTGTACACTGTTACTGTTGAATTGTCCGGAGCTCCCACGCTAAGCTCTATAACAAATACAAAAGAATGAGTATTGCGGACAATTTCATACAAATTGATCTAGTTTTCAGGGCTCAGATACCGGTTAAATTTTCAAGCGGTTATTATTTACTTGACGCGAAACCTTTTCATTTCGGTTCCGTTCGCATAAATCGGTTTTTGGAAGAACCTTTATATAAAGTTATTTTGAAATAACCGGTTTCCAGCTAAAAAAAAACGGTATTTTACATCACAAGTAACAACGAACGCGTTGCAAGCTGATTGTGGATTAAACCGGTTAATTAAGGTTAAAGTTCTTAAAACTTTCGCGTTCCCTATAAAAGTAAAACTAGTTTAAACCGGTTTAAATTGGTACCAAGCCCTGCTAGTTTCAGATTAAGTCCTTTTTTTATAGGCATTTGTTCACAGTTATATTAGCTAAAGACTTTAAAGCACTGTCAGTTGACGTTCCGTAAAAATTTCGTTTTTCTATGAAACACGAGGCCATAATACCCATCTAGAGTGAACCAAATGTTTATCGTTATTTATGTATATGTATACCATCGCTCCCATTGTCGTTAAAGTCCGGAATTGGTTGCACGCTGAAGCCAAAAGATTTTAAGCTCTTTTCGATTCGCTGCGTTCTCTTCAAGCCAGACACGGAGACTGTTTGGCCGCTGACCCGCTCACTCCCCCGCTCACTCACCCGCTCGCCCACCCGCTACAGACATTAACATAATTATCATTTTATCGAATTTTACTTCATCGATTATATAATTCAATGGAATTTCATTTTCTACTGAAACCATGTTATTTTCAGGATTGTGACTACCCAAAAAAAAAACAAGCGGTTAGAAATGTCTTTCGATGAAATAAAAATTCTGCGTAATACGAGTAATATGGTCGTTGCAACGTGTTTCGATAAAGTAAAGGGTACCCATAATTATCATTATCATCAAGGATCTCATAAGTATTTTGTTTTTCCATAAAACGCTACATGGCACTGCAATGTCTGAAAGTAGATAATTTTACGAGTATTAATTATTGAAACAAAGTATAAAAAAATACTTGTTTTGCCAAAACTATTAGAATTCTATCTGCTTGTAAGTAACGAAGCGCAATTCCTAAGTTATGTTTTATAATTAAAACATAAAAATGCATTTTTTCTGTTCCCATAAATTTTAACCTTTTGATTAGATTAAATTTGTTTCTTATGATATTATTTGTTATCAAGCCTAAACAGTTAACCGGCTTCAGTAAAAATGCTTATCTAACTTATCAAAATACGGTCAAATTAAAAAGTTTACTAAATACAGGTAAAGCAGGACACAAATAATGCAGCGTGCGTCAAAGTTCTTACGCTTGATAAAGAGTTAATTATTGCCTGGTCCGCGCCCCATATTAATTGTCGTTATGTAGCCTGCTGTTTACGTACCCCCAGTCGCATGGTCTCATAAAGTTCAAAGCCGCAGAAAACATACAACGCACCCACTCCTCCTTTCTCGTATGGAGCGCTGACAATTATTTCTGAAACATGTTTTATTGTTACTTTTTCTATTTATTTCTTCTTATGGTGCCTCTCCATCTAGCGAAGGTTCATCAAACTTTAATTCCTCTTCTTTTTCGCAAGTGATTAGGCACCATTCGTTTTATTAACTACAGTTTTACACAAAATGCAAGCACGATCAGTGAAGAATGCCGTTTGTTTAGAATGGTGCAGAGCGAAAAGCAGTGGTCCAACGTGCCGTAAAACTAGTATTTTTTTATTTGCCGGTTTTCCATAGCTTGTGGTCGTATAAAGCACTATTATTACTATGTATTTAAGAGATACTGAAAACTACTGAGAAATACTGGAAAAGGGCCGAATCTTAAGTACCCGAAACCGACGTGCGTGCATGACTCGATGTATGAATGTTGAAGAAGCGAAAGAAATTTGTCAAGATCGTAGCAAGTGGAAAGAAGTGGTCTCTGCATACCCCTCTGGGAAACAGGCGTGATTCAATGTATGTATGTATGTATTTAAGAGATAAAAACTTCGATATAATTAAATCGGGACTTAGACACTTCAATAGTTATTTAATAAGAGTGTTACCAGGGTAGGAATCGCCGTCCACGTCGTTAGAAGACAGAGTAGTTCCGAACCTCGCGCCGTCTTTTTCGCCAAGTACTGTGAGTCTCAAGCTCATTTTCTCCTTTGCGGGTGGCTGCAATAACAGTAACTTTGTCACTTAAAGATCTGACTACGCCATTTCGACGTGGAATTGCCCTTCAGTGAAGCTCTGCCCCTTTTTAGGGTTCCGTAGTCAAACTAGGAACTCTTATAGTTTCGCAGCTTAGCTCAGAGACTCTTAGTACTAGAAAGGTGTGATATGTCTGTTATGGCATGAATATACATAATAATCACGCCAACATAGTGACAAAAAAGTTCTTAAAATTATTATTTTTACTGTTCTTACCCTACACGTAACGAGGGCAAGTATTTTTTTTCACGTCTACCAAAAAAAATGCGTGTTTGTGAAAACCAGTTTTTGATTAAGGGATTCTTTTATGAAATATTAAGCTTAAGCTTTAAGGTGCTAATTTTTGTTAGAGTCCAAGTTTTTTGGTGCCGACTTAGATGATTTTGTCGTGTTATTTTGTAGCTTGCGTGCTTTCATTTGTAGTTTTGGCTGTAGGAGAGGGGGAGGGGGCGGAGGGGCGCCACTATAGGGGTTGCTTCGGGACCTAAAATGACTACCTATTGTTTTATTCTATCTTTAGTTCAGGAGCAAAAAATCAATTTTCTTGTATTTCGTAGAAACACGTTCAAGCGATATCAAAATCGAGATTACTTAAAAAAATATATTGCGTGATGAACAGTGATGGGAAATAGGTGAGCTAAAATACCTATTCTTTGATCGAGAGGACATAATATGGAGTGGTTACAACCGGATAAAAGTATATATTTTTTGGATTCCGGGTATTTGATATTTATCCGGGCACTGCGAATACTAGCCGTAATGTTGAACATACATTCTTTTCCTTATAGAATGTTTGTAAAGTTTGTAGTAAAAATGGTAACATTCCTGCCATAAAGTTAAAGTTATAAGTAATCCGAAAATGTGAACGCCCATTTGCAAGTCATAAACAAACAATGCAATGCAATGATTGTGGGAAAACCCATATTATTAGTCCTGCTACTACTTTTTAGAAATCTTGTACATTCCTTCTTTTCTCTAGCCCTTTTTACTAAAAACTAACATTAAACATGCCGTACTTTAAACAAAACATGTCATTACGATAATTACCCGAATAAATATCGAATACCCGGAACAGAAAAAAATAATAATTTTTATCCGGTTGTAACCACTCTATATTATGTCCTCTCGCGAAGAATAGGTATTTTAGCTCACCTATTTCCCATCACTGGTGATGAAACTTCGGGAATGCGATCAATGCGGAATTATGTAAGTACTTATCTTCAAGCAGCATTCCACTTTTTCCCGGTCTAATGCGCGCTTAGCACTGGCTATTTAATCTTACCTCAGTTTTAGAGTAGACGTGTATGGCGCCCCTGTCGTAACTGAGTGCGTCAGACACGTGCGCAGGCGCACCGACGACCAGCTCCGCGAGGCCATCGCGCGTGACGTCAGCGCTGCACAGCGCCTCGCCGAACATGCTACCCACCGACCAAAACCCAGTTTCCAACTTCCAGTATTTACTCATATTACTGTGGAGGAATTCCACCTGTAACATAAGCAAGTGTCAACGCACTACGGGGACCGTATTAATAGGGAACATGAATCGTTTTTTTTTTGTCGCATTTCCCAATACCGTTACAGAGATCACCAAAAGCGAAATTAAAATTAGAATCGGCCAAGAAATACGGACGGTACAAGTATTTAAAAGCTAATTAGCAGACCTAGGAATATACGGGGCAAAATTAAATGACAGCTAGGGATTGCCTATATCGATAAATTCAATTATCGATGCTTTTCTCATATACTAGTGATAGCCCCCAGCATTGTTTGTAAGTGTGTATTTTTTTAACTTCTCCCTGCCACTTCCACAGAAATTGATTGTATGAAATGCATTATCATTCGAGACAGAAAATGAACGCCCAAAAATTTGGAACAAATTCTGATCGTTTACTTTAACAGTAGTACATTTACTACAGTAATTTTTAAATACACAATGAGGAAAAAAAAATAGATGATTATGAGTGAAGGTTCAAAAATCCTTCTAAAATTTACAATAACCAGAATTATGTTGCTATGTTGTTTTATTTTCACATTTTCAATAAATATATTTACAAACAAAACTTGGAGTGATCACTAGTAATATGGGAATAGCATCGATAGTTGAGTTTATCGATATAGGCAATCCCTAGCTGTCATTTAATTTTGCCCCGTATATTCCTAGGTCTGCTAATTAGACAGTAATTAGACGACAGGATTCGATACGCCGTGTGAGGTCATGTGACACTTGAGCCGTATAGACCCCATGATTAATTTTTTTGTGCTAGAAAGAGATAAGTACAACTATTCAAAAATGTTTTTTCATCTGCTTGTTACATAAATCAGCTTTTATTGTAGCTGTGAAACAAAGTCATGAATATTCCCTGTTACCTACTGACAATGTTACATAGGATGTATCTATAAGATTAGACAAGCATGAAAGTCGTGTAAATGCAGATGAAATGCGCTCTTTGAGTAGTATGTGTGGTGTGAAACTGATTGATAGAGTAAGAAATGAAAAAGTCAGAGATAAATGTGGAATAAAAGAAGATGTAGTGACTAAGATTTAAAAGGGCATGCTTCGATGGTTCGGTCATTTGGAAAGTATGGATGAAAGAAAATTGACGAAAGAGATATACAGATCGAAAATGAGTGGAAGGGTCGTAAGGGGCCGACTTAGGCGTACTTTTTCGAATAAAATCGGAGAAATACTGGAAAAGAGTCGAATCCTAAGTATCCGAAACCGACGAGCGTGCATGGTTCGATGTATGAATGTGGAAGAAGCGAAAGAAATTTCTCAAGATTGTAGCAAGTGGAAAGAAGTGGTCTCTGCCTACCCCTCTGGGAAACAGGCGTGATATAATGTATACAGGGTGTTAGGTAGAGCGTTGTCAAAAAGAAACAGGCGAGTAGAAGAGACCATTAGCTATCCATTTCAGGTACTTTAACCCTTAATTTGTCTAAGGGCTATTTAATACCGTTTTTTTTATAATTTTATTACAAGACACCGAAATTCGACCTTTAAACCCCGAAAAAAAAGGAACTACTTGGTGTATTGACAAAATTTTAATTTTGATAGATTGTTAAATGTTGTAGTGTTCAAATAAAACTGTTAATGGAAGCGTAAAGCTACTTTAAAAAATAATGGGGGCTCCCAAAGTTTCAGAAACCGATAAAGAAATCTTTCAACTTCAACTTTACAATGAAATTAAAAAAAAACCAAAGTGATTACAATTCTTCCAATTTCCTAAAAACATCTCCTGTTCACGCCAATTCTAATGGTATGCCACATGCATAACAAAACTCTTAATAATTCGAGATATTTGCTAATAACTTGTTGAATGTGGCGAATTCGATGTTTGAGAAAATTTACTTCTCTGTTCATTTACCACGTCTTACACTTATTCTTTCTCGTATTGCCATAGAGGGTACCTAGATTAAAACCTCCTCGATACTACCTACAAAAAGTTCAGTAATTAATGGCCGGTATTTGACAGCTTTTGACATGTCGGTGATTTTTAACCCCATCTTTATTGTTACCTCATTATCGTTGAGTTGTGTTAGTATTTTCGTTAAGTTTATTTTAATTTAATTGTTACAATGGCGGCTTACTCCTCCGAGGAGTATGCCGACATGTTACTAGCCTATGGAAGAGCTGAATCAAACGCAAGCCATGCCCAAAGGATTTATCAAGAACGCTATCCTGACAGGCGTGTGCCTGACCGCCGCACGTTCTCTAATACGTACCGACGGCTACGGGAAACCGGGAATTTGCAGTTTCAAGAGCCTCGAGTAAACGCTCATCAACCAAATGCTGCCGACGATGAAAGGGTGTTGGACCTTTTCGACCAGAATCCCACCATAAGCATAAGAGTCGCTGCTGAAATGCTTGACTTGAGCACATGGAAGGTATGGTCAGTGCTACGGGCTGATGGAAAACACGCTTTCCATTACACTCCTGTGCAAGGTATTTACAAGTTGTTCAAGATAAAGTGATTGTTTTTTTTATTTATTGTCAGTAGTGGTCATGTTTTGCATTTTTAAATGTTTTACGCGTGTCCGTGGCCGGCCTATGTAGGTTTTGAAGTACCAACTGTCAGATCATAAATTCTTATTTTTTAGTTGATTTGTTTTAGGCTTGGAGGATAATGATTATAACAGACGAGTCGAGTTTTGCCGTTTGTTACTGCTCACGGATGTGGACGATGTTTTTTTTTTAAAAAGCATTTTATGGACCGACGAGTCCAAATTTACTAAGGAGGGGATTTTAAATCTTCACAATTTGCATGAATGGGCTCCAAAAGGACAAAACCCACACCCCAAAAGAGCGAGATGTTTTCAACGACGGTTTAGCGTCAACGTGTGGGCCGGAGTTATTGGAAACAATTTGATAGGGCCACATTATTTGCCAGACAACCTGAACGGGGACAATTATCTAGAATTCCTGCAGAATGATCTGCCAAGATTAGTCGCACATTTACCGATATTTGAGGGAAACCGACCGATTGTTTTCCAACAAGACGGGTGCCCAGCACATTGGAGATTGTCGGTGAGAGAGCACCTAGACAATGTGTTCCCAAACTCCTGGATCGGACGAGGTGGACCCATCCCATGGCCCGCACGGTCCCCAGACCTCACACCGCTTGATTTTTATGTCTGGGGACATGCAAAGAATTTGGTTTATGCCACCGAAGTCAGAAGCCGAGATCATTTAATTGAGAAAATTGAACATGCTTTTCAAGTGATGAAAGAAGAAATGCAACTAAAAACGACGACAGTCGAAATACGGAAGAGATATCGTGCCTGTATTGGTCAAAATGGTCATCAATTTGAGCAATTGTTGTAAAAAAAAAAATTTTTTTGTGTTGTGACTATGAATTTGAAAAGTTACCATTTTGGGGATTCTGAGATTTTTCCTAATAAAATTTAAATAAATTACTAACCTAACCTAACCTAACCTAACCTTATCTTCCATATGTTAGAAGGATGTTAGAGAGAGAAAACACTATCTAACTGCGTAAGACGTGGTAAATGAACAGAGAAGTAAATTTTCTCAAACATCGAATTCGCCACATTCAACAAGTTATTAGCAAATATCTCGAATTATTAAGAGTTTTGTTATGCATGTGGCATACCATTAGAATTGGCGTGAACAGGAGATGTTTTTAGGAAATTGGAAGAATTGTAATCACTTTGGTTTTTTTTTAATTTCATTGTAAAGTTGAAGTTGAAAGATTTCTTTATCGGTTTCTGAAACTTTGGGAGCCCCCATTATTTTTTAAAGTAGCTTTACGCTTCCAGTAACAGTTTTATTTGAACACCACAACATTTAACAATCTATCAAAATTAAAATTTTGTCAATACACCAAGTAGTTCCTTTTTTTTCGGGGTTTAAAGGTCGAATTTCGGTGTCTTGTAATAAAATTATAAAAAAAACGGTATTAAATAGCCCTTAGACAAATTAAGGGTTAAAGTACCTGAAATGGATAGCTAATGGTCTCTTCTACTCGCCTGTTTCTTTTTGACAACGCTCTACCTAACACCCTGTATACATTATATCACGCCTGTTTCCCAGAGGGGTAGGCAGAGACCACTTCTTTCCACTTGCTACAATCTTGAGAAATTTCTTTCGCTTCTTCCACATTCATACATCGAACCATGCATGCTCGTCGGTTTCGGATACTTAGGATTCGACTCTTTTCCAGTATTTCTCCGATTTTATTCGAAAAAGTACGCCTAAGTCGGCCCCTTACGACCCTTCCACTCATTTTCGATCTGTATATCTCTTTCGTCAATTCTCCTTATCATTTTTTAGCAGATGTTTGAGCCACCGTTGAAACCTGCAAAGTTCTACTTTAATAATTGGGGCTAAACTGAGTCAAGTATTTAAAAAAAAAACCACAAAATATGAACTATTCGCCAATTAATGAAAAAAAACGCTGTTTATAATTCATGCAAGGTTGGCCTATTTTTCGATCTAATTATCCCGGCCTTTTCGTCGATAACTAGATGACACGGTTTATGAAGTGCGTTAAGCAGAACAAAATGCAAGCGTTTAAATGGGTGACCTGTCGTTTCGCCGAGTTTAATTACGCAGATTTTTGTTTCGCAGACAACTATTGGCAGACCTTTCTTTTGGCCGAGTAACGTTTGGTATAATTTCGTTACGCCTATTATTTGTTTCGCCGAATAGTCGGTAGACAGTAAAGCGATACGCAGAGTTACGTTTAGTCGATTGTTTGTTTCGTAATTGTTTCATTTTACCGAACAACTGTTCGTCGAAACATGATAAGCAGAGTTGTGACATGGCATCAGTATTGTTTAGTAGATTTAAGGTTCAGTCGATTTTTGTTTCGGCATTTTTTTAGTTAAGTAACTTAAAGTAAGGGCAGATCCGACTTGGATAGGTTAGGTTAGAAGGTCAAGGAGGGAGCTTGGCTCCCGCCTTGACCTTCGAGGTTATTTTTTTATTTATCTGCCCAGGTACATCGGAACAGTGAATTTTATTTGTTAATATGATGATGAATAATAGTTGAACCGTTTAAAAGCGAACAGTTTTTCGAGCAAACATTCAAAATGTGTAGTGATTAATAGGCTAAACGAATTTCTGCCAATAGTGATTCAGCTTACTGACTCATAAGCCAACTAAAACAGCTGCTAAAGGTTGAGTTACGAAACGTTAGTCTGCGAAACAATACATCTACGAACAAATCCATCGGCGTACCGTTACTCGGCGAAACGTTGTCTGCCAATCAATAATCTGCCAAATAATTGTCGGCGAATCATTAGGGAACCGTTTAAATGTTTAGAGAATGGCTACGTGATCCTTTTTTATGTAGTTCTAAGTACTTACACCACCGATGGTATCGATACTCCTGACGCCCAAGGCGTAGTGTGTGGCGTTCTTAAAATAATTTCCCAATGTGATGGCTTGCGCTAAAAACCATAATAGATTAATAACAAACAAATAGAGCGAGTGCAGTAATTCAATCACTCAATCAATCAATCAATTATTTATTTGTAAAACATAGTTAACAATAATGTACAATTGTAAAAGTGGGTACGTATCACTATATTCCGCCATTAGGTATACGACTACAAAAATGATGACAGGAATCATCATGCATTACTAAAAATAGTATTACATGCATTTAAATTAGCGATGCATCCGATACCTATACCGATACCGATATATCGGCGATACTTCGGGTTAGCCGATATATCGGTATCGACGATATTTTTATGACCGATTCAACGATACTTTTTAATTAAAAAATGTAGTGTAAACAGCAGCAGGTCTTATTCAAACAGACTTGCGAAATCGCCTTTCTCCGAAAAATTTAAGATTACTTTGTTTTTTAAACAAAAATGTTATCAATGTTAATTTTAATTACTAATTTTTTTAATTATCTAATATTAACCTATGTATCTACTTCTTATATTAATAAAAATAAATCTGTCTTGTGATTTATTTATTATGCCTTCATTTTTGAATTCACAAAAAGCGTATCGGTATCGGTATCGGTATCGCCGATATTTTTATAAGAGTATCGGTATCGGTATCGTATCGGCGAAAAGGCGTATCGATGCATCCCTAATTTAAATGTAGTTAATTGACAAAAAGTGTATTCTTAATTTAACTATTATTTTTGAGGTTATATTTCTAAAGAGACTTCGTTCGCGAGCGCCCTCTAAAGATTTATTTTGGTATTAATAAAGTAAGGGAATTAAGAGATGGCGTTGCTAATACACTCTGTGAAATAAAAAGGAACGTTGTTATTTTGCAGCTGTGTAGGTTTCCTCACAATGCTTTCCTTCAACGAAATAGTACATTGTGTATTAAGGTCGGTAAGTAAGGAATTACGATCGAGGCTCTAGTAGAAGCCCGAAGTCGAAAACTGAGGGCTTTCTGAGTCGAGGTACGTAATTCCCGTACCGCCCGTGAAACGCTTGGTAAATAAATATTTGCGAGTAAATAAATAAAAAAGTCAGCACAACTATTATTACGAATTACTGATGCGGATGGCGGGCGGACTCTACAGATTATACAAATGTTTCGTTCAGAAACGTTAAGGGCAAATACTTACGTAGGTATACATACAGCCCTGAAGGAGTGTAAAAAAAAAACGACGTTTTGTTACAGAAAACTATTAAAATCGATTATTAAGAATATTAATTGAGTATTTAAGTAACATGTAGCAAGATTGCAATAAAATTCCTGTTTAAATAACATTTTAAGACAATTTTTCAATTGCGTGTAAACTCTTTGCTTGAACTTGCATGACATGTGTGCTGTGCTATAAATAAATAAAAAATTACTTACCGACCTTGGGTTTCATGGTAAGAAGAAAGGTCGAGGGTTTTATATGAGGCATTGCGGCCAAGTTAACCTGTATGTTTACTATGTTTAGATACTGTTTACATGCAAGTGTGATGAAAAGCATATAACATAATAAAAAATCCCGTCAAGTGCGAGTTGGACTCGCGCTCTGAGGCTCCGAGGGCTTCGTACCGCTAAGCTGTAGGGTAAAGTCACCAGTGGTTAGCCAGAGACCAGTAGTCGACCTTATATGAGTGCGAAGAGTAGGAAATATATCTTTCGTACTCTTCCCACTCATACAAAGTATAGGCATAGGCCGGCTACAGGTCTCTGGCTGACTACTGGTGACTTTACCCTAGGTATTATTAAATTCCAATTTGAATTCCATTCCGAATCGGACAAGCGTGAGCCCAACTCAAAATTTATATTTTTTCTAATTAATTGTTTGTTTTTAAGGGTTCCTAATAAAATCCTACCAAATTGACGCTTGTCCATTTTACCGTTTTTACGATACGAGAAAAATCGAAATATGTTGAAAAACTTTTTTTGTATGGTGATTCCTAATTTTATTAATTTTTAAATAAATCCAACGTAATAACTCGGGCGGACGGACGGACGGACGGACAGTGGAGTTACATTAATAGGGTCCCCTTCGGACACGGAACCCCAATAAGGATAAACTGTATCGTGTCGCCAACAGACGTCGTAGTACTCACCCAAATTACGATCCTTAGCCGAGTAGATCTTCGATCGGTACGTATTTTTGAAGTCGCCACCAGGATTAGAGATGGAACCGTAGATAAGGCTGCCCCGTGAGAAAGACTCGGCTATAACAATCCTATCGTTCTCCTCGTCTACTAACGTGCTCCAACCCAATCCACCATAAATTTCACCTGTGAAAAATCAACGGATTTTAAACTTTATTTTGATGAGAATGCTCGTAACTACTTTTGGAGTCATGATTGCGCAGTCGCATATTACAGACTTTTTGCATAATTTATGATTATTTGTGTTGTCCCTCGGAAACCTTAATAACGTTTGTCCGAGTTATCGTATGCACTAGACGGTTTTCAGCTGAGTCAGACAACTTTTTAAGACAGCGCCGAGCGTACGCCGGATTCGCGCCTCATTACTGTTATTGAGTTTTCTAATAAACTAAGGTATTTTCTTGAAATCGGACGGTGCTTTTTTGTGCTATAAATGAAAACACAACTTATAGGATATATCACATAGTTTACTAACAGTTGACCTTCGAGTTATCAACTTAACGGAAAAAAGTAGCCACCTTTTCCCGTTAAGCTGACTTCTAAAAGGGTAACTGTCATTAAAGTTTGTTACGTTTTCCATACCCGTGTGGTTGCCGGGTTAGAATAGTGCCACTCCATGTCTTCCCGTGGATGTCGTAAGAGGCGACTAAGGGAATAAGAGCTTGTGGCTTGCAACCTGTCACTAATACGCTGGTAAACACCTTAGCCTAATTATGCAAAATGTGGTTACAGAATTATCAACAAGGTTTTAGAGTTGCTGATGATTCCGTAGCTCTGCCTACCCCACTTTGGGAATGAAGGCGTGAGTTTATGTATGTATTTACGTTTTCCATAACCTGTGTTTTTACTTGCGTTACATAAAAGCATCGTCCGATTCCAAGGAAATTGTTTAGTTAATTATTACAAAACTCTTAAAAGTCTACGGTGCAGTCTTGAGTTTTTTAACTTTATAACAACCATAAAAAAAACATTAAGGCGGTAATGGCTTTAGGACAAACGAAAATTCGGACAAATGATGCATTAGGACCAATGACGATCAGGGATTCCAATAAAGACAATTATTTGTCAGTATTTGTCACTATTATACCTTACTAAAAAAAACCGAGTTTTCAAAATCGGTCTACAATAGGGAATATTCAAATCTTTTTTTCACAGCTTTAGTAAAATCATGGTAATATCTGATTCATGTAACAAGCTATGAATATCACCAAGATATAAGCCAACAAAGATTTGTTCCTTTACAGAATTTAACATTGAGTTTATTTTGTCGACGTATTAAATGACGTCACAGTGCATATCGGATCTCTCTGTCTAATGGCTGTTCTATCATCGGTATTTCTTGACCTATTTTAATTTTGGTTTCACCTTTGGTGATCTCTTTTAAGACATTTTCATATTTTGTTGACCAATGCTACTTTAAAAATCCATGCATATTCTCTCTGTGCATTTCAATCATGGGAACGTTAGTTGTTACGTTGGCAACTGAAGTTTTCTCTGGAAATTGAATCTTGAAAAAACCTGGACGCAAAGGGGGTCTGGGTAAACCTTGTTTCCTTTAAATAATGATAAGAAAATAATCCATGGCTGCTAAAACAAAGACAGTTATTCTAATATTGTTATGGGTCTGTCGGCCTGGAATAAAGGATTCTATTCTATTCTATAAAAAAAAAAAAAGTTAAATGTAGTAGGTAGTATTACTAACATAGTCTAAGTACCTCTGTTACTAACAAATGTTATGGGTCTGTCCGCCTGAAATAAAGGATTATATTCTATTATATTCTAATACAACCTTACCCACTGCCCTTTACGCCAAGAAACGCCAAAAAAAAAAAAAAAAAATTAAATAATAAATAAATTGGTTCACTAATATTTTACAAAATCATCATTTGACAAACTATATCATTTAACAAACTTTCAATTCTCAAAGAGACTTCCCGCCGCATATTTTGATGTTTTTTGTAGTTAAAAATGTACATTCTGTGAGCACTTAGAAGAGGCTTCGGTTTAGTACTTCTCTCTCACTCGCTCCTAATAAGATCGTATGAAAGCGAGTGAGAGAGAAGTACTAAACCGACAGACTGTAACCTAACCTAACTTATTTAACAAGCCCATGCAAACTATGTAATATGTAATGGTTTGAGCACAAACACGTTTTTGCGAAATTAAAGTTTGTAAAATGATGATTTGATAAAAACTCAGGATACCAAATTACCTTTAAGTGATATATGTTTTTTCCTGTCGTGCTCTAACCCGAAACCCTGGTACTGCTTAAAGTGTCCACTGCCTGATTCGTAATAGAAACAAGTTCCATAAGCCCCAAAAAATATTGTATTTTTTCCAGCTTTTTCTGTTTTATAATGATAATCTGTCCGCAAAGGAGCACATGTCTGCGAGAAAAGAAACACCGCTTTATTACAAGGCCTAGGAGTATACGGGGTAAAATTAAATGACAGCTAGGGATTGCTTATATCGATAAAACGTATCGTATAGTTTACACCGCCTGCCATGTATTATTGTTTTTATTATTTCTCTGTCCAAGGTTGTCTGGAAGAGATCGCTATTTAGCGGTAAGACCGCCTGTTGTATACCTATAGTTAAAATGTACTATTCCGTGTTTTGTTTTCTTTTGGTGTTCAATAAAGAGTATTTGTATTGTATTGTATTGTATCAATGATGGATGCTTTTCCCATACAGCATTGTGTACTTGGAAGTGTGTATTTTTTTATTTTGTTTTCCCTTTACCACTTGCACAGAAATTGAAAAGTCCTTTAGCCACCCGAAATGGATCCATCAGTCCGGCCCGAAAAAAATAATTTCCGAATATTTGGAACAAATTCTGATCGTTTATATATTGAAATGTCTGTGCTACTGGACCTACGAGTAAGTTACAACTTAATTGTCTACTTACCAGAAAAACTCGTTCCGATGCAGCTATAGAGGCACCAAAGTAAAAATGTTGATTTTTACTTGAGGCTGAAAAATTATAAATTTAATTAAAATCTAAAGAAGTGGTCTCTGCCTACCCCTCTGGGAAACAGGCGTGATTCAATGTATGTATGTATGTAAAATCTAAAAAAATGTGATATTCAAAGAGAACTAATAAAAGGATTATGAACATACATCGGGGTTTTCGGTGCGGGAATGATTTAAGAAAGAGTAGATATCAACAGATAGGTAATCTGAGAAAATATCATATTATGCCTATGACTAATGACTAACTACCTCTCTGCGAATTGCTTACACTATGATACAAGTTTATTTTAACTCATGTAGTACGGCATGGTAGCCGTACGGTAGGTAGCCGTCAAACTAGCGGGGGACAACGTTTCTCAACCATTAAATCAAGTTAAATTTTCACGATTTTTAGGGTTCCGTACCAAGATGGTAAAAAAGGAACCCTTATTCTCCAGTAAAATTGGGGATACAAAGTACGGCGTACTTTGCGTCAAATCCGGTAAGTTCTGATTTTTTGCAGACTTGATGTTGGCCCAATTAATAATCCAAGTTCGTGACCTCGAGGGCCAAACGCAACTTTGTGAAAATAAAAATAAACCGCGTTGATTTCGGACTTTTTTTCAGAATTTAGCGATTCAATTTTCATTAATGGTATAACGACGTCCCTTCTTTCTTCATATCACTTGTACGCTGACGATTTGCAGATTTATGCGGGGGCTAGTTTTGATGACTTCCCTTCCCTGATTGACCTTATCAACGATGATCTTGCCACGATCCACAAATGGGCCACTAATTTTGGACTAAAGGTCAATGCAAAGAAGTCGCAGGCCATCGTTGTTGGAAGTCCCCACTACATCTCGAGGCTGTCTGACGTTGCGATGCCCAATTTGGTGTTTGACGGTACCATAATTCCCTTTTCCTCTACAGTTAAAAACTTGGGTATCACAATAGATCAGACACTTTCCTGGTCAACTCAGGTTACCGATGTCAGCCGCAAGCTCTTCGCTTCACTCCATTTTCTCAGGCGTCTGCAGAATTTTCTCCCTCAACAAACCAAGATAACTTTAGCCCAATCACTTCTTCTTCCTCTTCTAGACTATGCTGACGTTACTTATATGGACCTCTCAGAGCAGCTTCTTGATAAACTGGAGCGACTCCAAAACGTGTGCATTAGATACATTTTCGGCCTACGTAAATACGATCACGTCTCCCACTACCGTGCACGGCTAAACTGGTTACCTATTCGTTTTCGCCGAAACGTTCACATCTTGTCGCTGCTTTTTAATACTATTTTTAATCCTCGTGCTCCCTTCTACCTTTCTGAGCGATTTAGGTTCATGGGCGCCGGCTCCCAAAACCGGTTGCGCTCAAAGGCCAATCTAACCCTCGCATTCCCATCCCACAATTCCAAATCCTATTCCAAATCCTTCTCGGTGCATTCTGTCAGATTGTGGAACCGGCTACCGACTGGCATTAGGCAATCACAAACGGTAGATTCCCTAAAAGGCAAATTAAAGAAGTTCTGGCTTGACTCTAGCTCCTAAATATCAATTATCCTCTAGGTACGTAAAATGTAGTTTATGTATGTACATTTAACTATTAGTATATATTTCTGTATCTATTTATGTAGGTATTTGAATGTAGTTTTATTTTAATTTTATTTATATAAGTTGTATTGGTTACTTAATGTGTTATATTCTTCTTCTTGTACACTTGTTTACTCGTTGCACAACCTTTCACTCTTCTCAATCTCTCAAGGGTTAGCTGGAAGAGATCCCTTAAAGGGATAAGTTCGCCTTTGTACATATTTTTATATTAATTGTATTGTTCTGTTTGTTCTTTTGTACAATAAAGTGTTTACATACATACATACATTACATCCCTCAAGGATTAGTTTTTGATAGAACTCTCTCAGGACCTTTTTAATGAAACTAGAATTGTCTCTGTAGACCCAATAGTTTTTGAGATAAAGCTTTCCAAAATTCATATACTTTTTTTTCTTGCTTCCCAAATTTTTTGCAGTTATTATCAACATTATAATTTTTAAAATAAACCGTTCAGGTTCAAATCATAAAAATAATCAAGTATTTGATTACATCACTTCATTTTTGTAGGAAAATGACCACAATATCGATTCCACTGTTACATCTGTAGTGAATTTATCATATGGAATTTGGAATTACCTTAGGAATGTGGAAGCGCACTGCACAATACCGAGGACATTGGAATGCATTAGAGGAGGTCTACTTAGGTCCAGCGGCGGAAATTTTAAAAAACCTTTACTTTCGTCTACTCCACTTAACGGAAAATAGGATCACTTTTTTCGTTAAGTTACTCACAATCATTGGTCAATTGTTATTAAATTAATATATTATAAAGAAAACCTACATCGTGTATTCATTTATACAACAAAAATCATTCTTCGACTTCGACTAAACAATTAATGTTTAGTTATATACTTAGAAAGAAATTGGACAAGATCGTAGCAAGTGGAAAGAAGAGGTCTACCCCTCTGGGAAGCAGGCGTGATTTAATGTATGCATGTATGTTATATACTTACTTCGATTATAGACGACACGCATTTCATCCAAATTAATCGGGATT
Organism: Acleris emargana; assembly: GCA_927399475.2. Lineage (NCBI taxonomy): Eukaryota > Metazoa > Arthropoda > Insecta > Lepidoptera > Tortricidae > Acleris > Acleris emargana. The sequence goes on from OV656837.1 coordinate 19,370,253, forward strand.
TCATCGCAAGTCGTGCTATTCTCCTTTATCGGACACTCGAACACCCGGCCCGTCAGGTCATAAAGGGGAGCGCCAACCACTGTAAGAAAGTATTTAAGAAAAATCGTTAATAATAACGAAAAGATCCTTTGCAATAAACGTACACTTAAAAACCCGGTCAAGTTAGAGTCGTTGCGCGCATTGTTACATTTTAAATTTAATTTAATTTTTGTTATCTGTTTTTTCATGTTAATAACACTATATTCACTTAAAAAAACATGGTTGCCTTTACGGTTCAAGCGACTATACAGCATTTTTTAATGTTTGGTTAATTTTTATAATTTGTTGTTGCAACGAATAAGTAAGTATATTCATACTTATTAATCTTATTATAGTTAGAAAATAGTGTACAAAAAAAAACGGCGAGATTCGGACCGCCACCGTTCCTTACAGAAAGACCCCTTTTTTTTCTGATTTTATTAAAAACGTATAGTTTTCAGACTTTTCCCTGTACTTGTAGTATAAGACGGTAGTGCTATGTCAACGGAAAACACCTTATACATTTTGATTCCCTTGAGAGTGTCGAAATATACGCTATTTGTGGTATAAATTCGCGGGCGTATCTTTTTTTTACGTTGACTTTGAAGTTTAATTTTTTCACAGGACTGTAAACTTGAGCATATGGTTTTAATTTCAACTCGATACCTCCCGCGTTCCTGAGATAAAGGGTCTTGACAGACAGCCGTGCAGACAGACGGACGGACAACAAAGTGATCCTTTAATGGTTCCGTTTTTTCCTTTTGAAGTGCGGTACCCTAAAGAATAACTGCTTGCCGGTTAGGCTCAATAATAGAGTCTCCTTTGGCACCGTTAAAAAGGAGATAAGGAAAAAAAACATACATAAACACATACATACCTTCACGCCTTCATTCCCAGAGTGGGGTAGGCAGAGCTACAGAATTACCAACAACTCCAAAAACTTGTTGATAACTCTGTAACCACAAAAAAAAACATAGGTACAGTTAAACAAGAAATACGTTATGGCATGACTAAAGGGACTAAGCAGTAAATGGATATGGAAACATTGAGTTGTGAGGAAAAAGTAACGCTAAATTTCAAGGATAAACCGGGTTTTCGGTACGAAGGAATGCCTGTAATATAATAATAATGAAATTTGTGTTGTCCTGAAGCATAGTAGTCCGAGAGTTGAACTTTTTTTTTCTCGAGTTACAGATTTGTTGTGAATTGTAAAATAATTAAATAATAATAAATAAAATAATGCCGTGTGGTGGCCGGCTATGCCGTGTGGTGGCCGGCTTAGAGTAGTGCCACTCCATGTCTTCCCGTGGATGTCGTAAGAAGCGACTAAGGGAATAAAGGCTTGTAGTACTGTTAGGCGATGGGCTTGCTACCTGTCACTACTATACACTGTTAAATATCTTAGCCTAATTGTGCAAATTGTGGTTACAGAGTTATCAACAAGTTTTTGGGGTTGTTGGTAATTCTGTAGCTCTGCCTACCCCACTCTGGGAATGAAGGCGTGAAGGTATGTATGTATTATGTAAAATAATTAGACAATTTTTTCTGCAAAATTGTATCATAAAAACAATTTAAAGTGAAAAATCTAGAAAAAGGTCGTACACAACAACGGCGTATCGTCGGCGATACTGCAAAACCGCGTAACTAACAAATTTACGATAGAGCAAAATAAACCTTACCATCTCATTAAAAAGGTGCATTTTGCTACTTCTTTAAAATGTTACTTACGCTGTTTTGCGGTTTCACCGACGATATGTGCAATTGAAAAAAAAACCGGGTAATTGCGAGTAGTATGAGTCGGACACGCACACCGAGTGATCCGTACAACCTGACTCACACTTGGCCGATTACGCGTTTATTGTATAATCAGACCAAAGGACCCCGCAGCGAATGTATGAAAAAATGGTTTTCAGTCAAATTTGCTGAAATTCTGGTATTATGTAGGTTTTGACTTCCTCATTAAAATTGTATATTAAAAGAGTGTGAAAATTTTAATTTGTGTCATCGCTGAGATCTTTTACTTTCCTCATACGTGATGTGAAAAGCAATATGCGTCACACGGTGGCGAAAAGGTTTCCACCTTAGGCGTTAACACGTACATCTCTCACTACGCTCTGGATTCTATTTTAGTTCAGTTATAGAGTTCTTCGCTTCGTTCAGAATTCAATGTACGCCCTCGCCGTAAATATGTCATTTTGCTCCCATGTGAAACAATCTACTAATCACTTTTGTATTGCATCCAAATCCGTCCAACCGTTGCACCACAATATAATATTAACGAGATTACTTACAAAGTCTTGGATTCTGCCCCTTCTGATAACTTATGCTGTGTCCGAAGTCGCAGTCCCTTGAAGAGCCACTTGGAACCAATTCGAAGGCTGAATTCTCGTGGAAGAATACTGCAGGTTCCGTCAGGTATAAAGTCTCCGTCAGGTGAACGGTCAGCACAAACAACCACACCCACTCCAGCATGACGGCTGAGAAATAAAAAGAATTTAAGTTCCCATTACGTTCTTGTTTATGATAGGTGTATGGCATATTTGTGTGCGCTCGTATATTAAGTAAACAGACCCTTCAGCTACAAATTAACAAAATGCCTTCATGATAAGGAAGCTATGGTCTCCAATCGAAGTAGAAACATTTTTTTCACTCAAACTTTAAAAATACAGTAGCGGTAAAGAGACATATAACATGACCTCCGTAAAAGTTGCTCCGTTTTCAAGTTATGCCAATTTCAAGTTTTTTCTTATTTTTCACCTTTTTTGACGTTGTAAATGCCCGAATTTACTTGGATAGCTTTAGAATTTAGTTTTTTTTTTATTTGTAGGCTCTCATGAATAGTTAATTAAGATAAAAAAAACATTATTTTGTTAATTACTAATGTAAAAGATAGAAAAATAATTGTAAATTTTGAGCAAAACAGTCATTTTTACTTGGAACACCCGCTATATTTTTTTTAACAAGAAACGATTTGTGCAAATAACTTAAAAAAGTCGTATGTTATGCCAATTCAAAAATGGTATGATACATGATATCTTAATGCAAAAAAGTAGAAATTCATATCACCTTTCCTAATAAGGATCCTCGGAAACCAATGCTACTAATGTAAAAAATGATCATGTACTTACTACAATATCTCATTTGTTTGTACTCTTTTGAAGAATATATTGATTTTTGGTTGAACAAGGCATAAAGATAATAAAAACAGATTTAACTTTCATTCGTTTATTCACAATAAATGTTCAAATTATTTCCCCCCGACGACTCTACCTAATGCACAAATGACCTATCGTCGGTGAAACTGCACAACCGCGTAAGTAATATTTTAAATAAGGAGCAAAATGCACCTTTTTAATAAGACAGTAAGGTTTATTTTGCTCTATCATAAATTTGTTAGATACGCGGTTTTGTAGTATCACCGACAATATTATGATAAAATTAAGATTTAATTTTCTTAAATTGCTTTCCGATACGTCTCGGGCTGCGTCGAAGACTCATCTCCGTAGGTGTTGCTCAACCAATTTTCATTAATCCTATCAAGAACCAAGCTACGTTACACCAGCTTTCTTTTACAATAAAACACATTTGAATCGATCAATCCTACGATAACGCCGCAGAGACACAAACACACACGTCTAACAAATATAACTACAACGTGTTACAAACATGGCCAAAAACAAAAGTTAACCATAGTAATTGGCATACCTGGGATAACTGGGGGCATCTGTTCGAAAGTGATGTAGCAAAATATTTTATCGACATAAAATATATCGATGTTACTGCCAACATCTAAATGTTATTCGACATAAATAAATATTAATTATTTTCTCCTCATTTTCAGATTAACACGTATATTTATATGTTTATTTTACAACAGTTTTCATAATATACTAGCGGCCCGCCAGCAGCTTCGCCCCGCTGAAAATTTCTGACTTTCAATTCATTTGTTACAAAAAATGTGATAAATAAAGAACCGCTCGACCGATTTTGTGCAAACTTCACATAAACCATCTAGTAAACAGTCCGAACAAAGACTAAATATTTGGTTTGGATAGGTGAGCCCGTTCTTGAGTTATAAAATTACAACGAAACATGGCATTGATTTTTATATATATAGATAATCAATATTTTTTCCATATTCGTCGGTATTAATGATTGCCGTCTAGATGAAATTATCCACTTTAAACTGCTAAACGTACGAATATGAATGGTACTGACAGTAAATTGTCAATTTGATTGAAATGACATCCGCATAACTTTATTATCTTAAGAGGTTCGATATCAGATATGACATCGAACCTCTTTACAGTAATCGAGAATGTTCAATGTGCATATGTATTAATTTAATTATATCGACGCCTTTTTTATCGATATGAAATCCCTAGAACTTGCCCCGAGTTATCCCAGGGATGGTAATTGGTCATCCCAGTCATAGAAGTTATGTGACTTAAGCCTTGTTGTTTGATTAGTAGTTAACTCAAATAATTGTTAAAATTTGAAAAAAGAATCGAAAATTTGACACATTTCCTTGAGATTTAACCATTGCTTAAGATTTTTAACAATTAGTCAGTTTAACTAGTGATCAAACAACAGGCCCTTAGATGATAGCTTAGGTTACTGGCATTGTTTTTTTTTTGGTTATATTTGTAACACGTGTCAGTTACAATTGAAATAAAAAAGGTCGCTTACCTTCTATTTTATTTATGCCGTCGTTAATACACGTCTATACT